>OX328124.1:59615537-60081548 GCA_946811695.1 Gonocerus acuteangulatus
ATATATATATATATATATATATATTCGGTTAGAGGTCTTTGTTCAGGAGCATATTCATTATTAATACGACTTTCTATACAGCGCGCTGTAACAACCCAACCGCTGCAGCGGTTGGGTTGTTAACGTCTTTTTCGCAGGTATCACAACCTGTTTCGTCAGGCTGTTGTCCATTATTTTAAGAACATTTTTTAGCATTTAACCAAAATTTATCTACGTTTGGGTCTATATGTTAGTTTGGATCAATGCTAAACTTCTGGAACACACTTAAAACTGTTTCCATCCATGTAACCAAACCAAAACTGGTCAGGAAGATTATTTCTACCATTTTTTCACGATCACGGGTGCAGATAACGCCATATATATATATATATATATATATATATATATATATATATATATATATATATATGCACTAACCCAAGTTGCAATAGTTTAATTTTAGGTCACTTAAGGAAATAGTTTTATTGTTAAAAAAGAAAAAAAGAAACAACAATGATTGGTGGCGAGACCGTCAACCCAAATTAAAATATATATATATATATATATATATATATATATATATATATATTTATTTATATACACACACACACATTCATGGCCACCTTCATTTTCAGTGGTAGGTAGTATCGATGAAGGTTTGAATAACTTTTCAATCATTCTTAGCTACATCTTAGCTTTGCAACCTTATCTACATTCTTTCAGAAAGCGTTAAAATTTACCTTAAGTCGACATTATAAGCAAGGTTTCGTTTCAATATGGAGGGAGTAAACCAACTGAAACAATTTATCTGGTTATTCAATTCTTTTTTTTTTTTTTCATGAAAACGATTTTTTTCGTTTTTCCTAGTCTTAAATTGTGGAATATATATGTTATTAAATTAATTAATTTGTTATATAATTTTTTTCACACCATTTGCTCAAGAACTGTACCTGTATAGTACTCTTATTTCACTCTTACACCGATACATCCGATTGTTTGCCTTATTATTATAATTATATTATCATTATTATATTAATTAACTTGTTTCAAGTTCTGTAAGTTATTATTCTTAGAATTGTAAAATATTTGATTTCGAGTAAGTTTATTATCGAATTGTTTAATAATTATTAAACAATTAATTATAATTAAACAAATAGATAATAAACTTACAATTATTGTAACAAGATGATATGGGTATCCTTGTACTGGGCGGAATCGCCTTAGTTGTGGATGCTCATCAATAAATTAATTTAAATAATCAAATATCGACAGTTCTTCGTCCAGCTGAATAAAATATCTACTGCTATAAGGAAGTAAAATCACTCACTAATACTGAATGTTGAAAAATGTAAATAATAATGGGTAGGTGGCGCGAATGGCCTACAAGTCGGTGCGTCTTAAAATATCTACTGCTATAAGGAAGTAAAATCACTCACTAATACTGAATGTTGAAAAATGTAAATAATAATGGATAGGTGGCGCTAATGGCCTAGAAGTCGGTGCGTCGTAAAATATCTACTGCTATAAGGAAGTAAAATCACTCACTAATACTGAATGTTGAAAAATGTAAATAATAATGGATAGGTGGCGCTAATGGCCTAGAAGTCGGTGCGTCGTAAAATATCTACTGCTATAAGGAAGTAAAATCACTCACTAATACTGAATGTTGAAAAATGTAAATAATAATGGATAGGTGGCGCTAATGGCCTACAAGTCGGTGCGTCGTAAAATATCTACTGCTATAAGGAAGTAAAATCACTCACTAATACTGAATGTTGAAAAATGTAAATAATAATGGGTAGGTGGCGCTAATGGCCTACAAGTCGGTGCGTCGTAAAATATCTACTGCTATAAGGAAGTAAAATCACTCACTAATACTGAATGTTGAAAAATGTAAATAATAATGGATAGGTGGCGCTAATGGCCTAGAAGTCGGTGCGTCGTAAAATATCTACTGCTATAAGGAAGTAAAATCACTCACTAATACTGAATGTTGAAAAATGTAAATAATAATGGATAGGTGGCGCTAATGGCCTAGAAGTCGGTGCGTCGTAAAATATCTACTGCTATAAGGAAGTAAAATCACTCACTAATACTGAATGTTGAAAAATGTAAATAATAATGGATAGGTGGCGCTAATGGCCTACAAGTCGGTGCGTCGTAAAATATCTACTGCTATAAGGAAGTAAAATCACTCACTAATACTGAATGTTGAAAAATGTAAATAATAGTGGATAGGTGGCGCTAATGGCCTAGAAGTCGGTGCGTCTTAAAATATCTACTGCTATAAGGAAGTAAAATCACTCACTAATACTGAATGTTGAAAAATGTAAATAATAATGGATAGGTGGCGCTAATGGCCTAGAAGTCGGTGCGTCGTAAAATATCTACTGCTATAAGGAAGTAAAATCACTCACTAATACTGAATGTTGAAAAATGTAAATAATAATGGATAGGTGGCGCTAATGGCCTAGAAGTCGGTGCGTCTTAAAATATCTACTGCTATAAGGAAGTAAAATCACTCACTAATACTGAATGTTGAAAAATGTAAATAATAATGGATAGGTGGCGCTAATGGCCTAGAAGTCGGTGCGTCTTAAAATATCTACTGCTATAAGGAAGTAAAATCACTCACTAATACTGAATGTTGAAAAATGTAAATAATAATGGATAGGTGGCGCTAATGGCCTAGAAGTCGGTGCGTCGTAAAATATCTACTGCTATAAGGAAGTAAAATCACTCACTAATACTGAATGTTGAAAAATGTAAATAATAATGGATAGGTGGCGCTAATGGCCTAGAAGTCGGTGCGTCGTAAAATATCTACTGCTATAAGGAAGTAAAATCATTCACTAATACTGAATGTTGAAAAATGTAAATAATAATGGATAGGTGGCGCTAATGGCCTAGAAGTCGGTGCGTCGTAAAATATCTACTGCTATAAGGAAGTAAAATCACTCACTAATACTGAATGTTGAAAAATGTAAATAATAATGGATAGGTGGCGCTAATGGCCTAGAAGTCGGTGCGTCGTAAAATATCTACTGCTATAAGGAAGTAAAATCACTCACTAATACTGAATGTTGAAAAATGTAAATAATAATGGATAGGTGGCGCTAATGGCCTACAAGTCGGTGCGTCGTAAAATATCTACTGCTATAAGGAAGTAAAATCATTCACTAATACTGAATGTTGAAAAATGTAAATAATAATGGATAGGTGGCGCTAATGGCCTACAAGTCGGTGCGTCGTAAAATATCTACTGCTATAAGGAAGTAAAATCACTCACTAATACTGAATGTTGAAAAATGTAAATAATAATGGATAGGTGGCGCTAATGGCCTAGAAGTCGGTGCGTCGTAAAATATCTACTGCTATAAGGAAGTAAAATCACTCACTAATACTGAATGTTGAAAAATGTAAATAATAATGGGTAGGTGGCGCTAATGGCCTACAAGTCGGTGCGTCTTAAAATATCTACTGCTATAAGGAAGTAAAATCACTCACTAATACTGAATGTTGAAAAATGTAAATAATAATGGATAGGTGGCGCTAATGGCCTAGAAGTCGGTGCGTCGTAAAATATCTACTGCTATAAGGAAGTAAAATCACTCACTAATACTGAATGTTGAAAAATGTAAATAATAATGGATAGGTGGCGCTAATGGCCTAGAAGTCGGTGCGTCGTAAAATATCTACTGCTATAAGGAAGTAAAATCACTCACTAATACTGAATGTTGAAAAATGTAAATAATAATGGATAGGTGGCGCTAATGGCCTACAAGTCGGTGCGTCGTAAAATATCTACTGCTATAAGGAAGTAAAATCACTCACTAATACTGAATGTTGAAAAATGTAAATAATAATGGGTAGGTGGCGCTAATGGCCTACAAGTCGGTGCGTCGTAAAATATCTACTGCTATAAGGAAGTAAAATCACTCACTAATACTGAATGTTGAAAAATGTAAATAATAATGGATAGGTGGCGCTAATGGCCTAGAAGTCGGTGCGTCGTAAAATATCTACTGCTATAAGGAAGTAAAATCACTCACTAATACTGAATGTTGAAAAATGTAAATAATAATGGATAGGTGGCGCTAATGGCCTAGAAGTCGGTGCGTCGTAAAATATCTACTGCTATAAGGAAGTAAAATCACTCACTAATACTGAATGTTGAAAAATGTAAATAATAATGGATAGGTGGCGCTAATGGCCTACAAGTCGGTGCGTCGTAAAATATCTACTGCTATAAGGAAGTAAAATCACTCACTAATACTGAATGTTGAAAAATGTAAATAATAGTGGATAGGTGGCGCTAATGGCCTAGAAGTCGGTGCGTCTTAAAATATCTACTGCTATAAGGAAGTAAAATCACTCACTAATACTGAATGTTGAAAAATGTAAATAATAATGGATAGGTGGCGCTAATGGCCTAGAAGTCGGTGCGTCGTAAAATATCTACTGCTATAAGGAAGTAAAATCACTCACTAATACTGAATGTTGAAAAATGTAAATAATAATGGATAGGTGGCGCTAATGGCCTAGAAGTCGGTGCGTCGTAAAATATCTACTGCTATAAGGAAGTAAAATCATTCACTAATACTGAATGTTGAAAAATGTAAATAATAATGGATAGGTGGCGCTAATGGCCTACAAGTCGGTGCGTCGTAAAATATCTACTGCTATAAGGAAGTAAAATCACTCACTAATACTGAATGTTGAAAAATGTAAATAATAATGGATAGGTGGCGCTAATGGCCTAGAAGTCGGTGCGTCGTAAAATATCTACTGCTATAAGGAAGTAAAATCACTCACTAATACTGAATGTTGAAAAATGTAAATAATAATGGATAGGTGGCGCTAATGGCCTACAAGTCGGTGCGTCGTAAAATATCTACTGCTATAAGGAAGTAAAATCACTCACTAATACTGAATGTTGAAAAATGTAAATAATAATGGATAGGTGGCGCTAATGGCCTAGAAGTCGGTGCGTCTTAAAATATCTACTGCTATAAGGAAGTAAAATCACTCACTAATACTGAATGTTGAAAATGTAAATAATAATGGATAGGTGGCGCTAATGGCCTAGAAGTCGGTGCGTCGTAAAATATCTACTGCTATAAGGAAGTAAAATCACTCACTAATACTGAATGTTGAAAAAAATAAATAATAATGGATAGGTGGCGCTAATGGCCTACAAGTCGGTGCGTCGTAAAATATCTACTGCTATAAGGAAGTAAAATCACTCACTAATACTGAATGTTGAAAAATGTAAATAATAATGGATAGGTGGCGCTAATGGCCTAGAAGTCGGTGCGTCTTAAAATATCTACTGCTATAAGGAAGTAAAATCACTCACTAATACTGAATGTTGAAAAATGTAAATAATAATGGATAGGTGGCGCTAATGGCCTAGAAGTCGGTGCGTCGTAAAATATCTACTGCTATAAGGAAGTAAAATCACTCACTAATACTGAATGTTGAAAAATGTAAATAATAATGGATAGGTGGCGCGATTGGCCTACAAGTCGGTGCGTCGTAAAATATCTACTGCTATAAGGAAGTAAAATCACTCACTAATACTGAATGTTGAAAAATGTAAATAATAATGGATAGGTGGCGCTAATGGCCTAGAAGTCGGTGCGTCGTAAAAAATAAATAAAATAAAAATTGATAGGCTGATTTTACGAACTGTATAAAAATAAGAATGTAAAATTAAAATGGAGCAAGAGATAATGCAAAAAGTTCCTCCTGAACGTGAATGTAGTACCGTTCTTTTATCTAAAATATGCTTCCCTTCAGCAAGAATGATTTCACCGATTTATGCCACCTTCCACATTTTCAACCCGCCATTACTTTTTAGCGCGGTTCCTCCCTCCCCCATAGGGAGGAACCCCGCTTATAGGGTTGATACAATGAAACAATCCGGAAGTGCCGACTAGAAAATTTCGCGTTTCAGAACCCCTAGAGACCGAAAATAACGGTGGTTCAAATTTGTATATATATATATATGTATATATTTATATATATATATATATATATATATATATATATATATATATATATATATATATATATTTGTCTGTTCGCTCTCTAGATAGAAGACGAATGGTCCGATTTTGATGAAATTTGGTACAAAAATCCTTCGTCCAATTTGAAAGGTCAAGTTCGTTTTTGAAAGGTCAAGTTCGTTTTGAAGGCGATCGCTTTAACCGTTTTCGAGAAAATTGGAAAAATAGTTTTTGAATACCGTTTTTGGTTTGGGTACTTAGAATTACGGGATTCAGTTGAAACTTTATCTGCATGTTCTACTTTCATTAAAACTAATATGTTGAAAGTTTTGTTACGTTTGGAGTTAAGGAAGGGTTAGAATAAAATATTTTATGAACAGACATGAAAAGTTTTGGGAAGTTCGTATACTTTCATTAATATCTCGAACACGGTTGGGAAATCGTGGTAAGTGGATAGAAACTATTTGAAAGCTTACTAAATTCTCTACAAAAAAGATTCTAAAACTATTTTTGATTAGGTTATGTCAATCGGAGAAAGAAGTGCTTAAAACTTCAAATACGTCTGTTTTGTTCTTATGAACGGGTTTTTGTCGTTCTTGTTGTAATTTTTGTCTCTTTCCCTTCGTTTTTTATTGCTTTTTATTTTTGTAATTTCTTATGTTGCGAAAATTTTGTGTGTAAAACAGGATATGAAAAATGAGGCCAATTTTCTGTTGCTAGAAATAATATAAATTTTGGGAACTTTCATTAATATCTCGAAAACTGTTGAGAATTTTGGTAAACGGAAGAATACCATTAGAAAGCTTATTAAATGCTCTACATAAAAGGTTCTAATGAAAGTTTTGATTAGGCGATGTCAATCGGAGAAATAAGAGCTTAAAGCTTTAAAGTAATTGATTTCGCTTATTCGAAGTGTTCTTTTTGTCTGTATTTTATTCCTTGTTATTTTTTAATTGCTTATAGTTGGATAATGTATTCGAAAATAAAACAGGTTAAGTAAAATAACAAAAACAATTTATTGTTAGAAATATAGAGTTCCAAGATTCCAAGACCTTGTAACTAGCGGGACGGTTTCTAGTGTTGCCGACCCTTCCAGGTAAGATTGTAAATCCTACCTTTCAAGACTGGTGGAACCAAAATATAACTGTCAGGGTTCGGTCACTGCTACTTAATAAAACTAAATTTTATCGTAAAAATGGTTTTATTGTGCCGACGTTTCGGCTTGAACTTCAAGCCTTCATCAGGGCTGTAAATACAAGTAGGACATATTTAACACTAATATATGCACATATCTATGTAAATATACCTAACATATATATATATACATATATAATATATATATATATTTATATATATGCATATACACATACACATATACACGCACACATATGTACATATATATGCCCACATACATACACATATGGGGTATGTAGCAGTGACCTAACCCGGACAATCCCTACCTTGCATCATCAACGGTCAACGATCTCCTCTCAACAAAATAATAACTGCTTCTATTTTAATCTTTCGAAATTAGACTAGGGATAAGAACGGAACCGCGCTAAGATGAGGCAGTTCCTGCGAGTCGGACTTTTTTTATGCGGTTGAAGTATATCCTCATATCCACCAACTTCCCAGCAGCAACTTTTTTCCAGAGGAAAAAGTATTATTAGTAGAGGATTTGTGAGCATTCACTCCTCAGGCAACGGGACATTATACAGAAAAGAATGCTTTACAGTTTTGCAGAATTTAAAATTGACTTGATATTCTCAAACTCAAAATAATACTTTCCACGAACGGTAAAAAGAAGAAAATAAATGAAGCGAAATTAAAAATAGGACCCTCCAGGCCCTAGGCCCTGGGAAGACGAAAAATTTTCTTGAAGTGATGACGATACCACCAAATGTTTCAAGAAAAATCGGTGGATATTTGACCTCACCGGTAATTTGAGTGAAGATATGGGAGACAGCCCGACAAGGATCACAAATTTATTTAATTTTTTAGAATATATACAACTCCTAAATAAACTATGATTGTTGTGGCACATAGCCCAACAAGGGGTGTAAGTAAAACAAAACCTGGCTACAAACGGAAATCATTGCTCAAGGTAGTTAAATTAACTGCCAACTAATATAAAAATTAAGTAACTAAAATTAAATATAAATATCTAATTTATGAATAAAAATTTATTTTATTTATAAATTCAGTTTAATAATTCTAATCTTCAATAATAAAACATTTTGAAGACAATAATTTATTCCATAAAGGCTTAATAACAGTTATTACAAGGATACAATTATAAAATTTATTATTTAATTATAGTTTTACAGCATATTGGTGATCCAACTTATGCAATAATTACAATTATAAAATAAATTTCAAACTTCAGTGGCGTTAATAACCAAAAAGATTGTTACGCTTCAAGAAAAGAAGAAGAAAAAAAAATCGGTGGGAATCAAAAACATTGCTTTCCCATATTTTTTTTTTTTTTTTTTTTTTTTTTAAGGCACCCTGTTTCCGCTAGCTTGTGGTTATTAGGATAAAAGAAAGTGATGAGGGGGTTATTCTGGCCTAATTGTATAAATTTCAAATGATAATTAATTACATTATGTTTTAGTTACCTTCCTACTAAAAGAAAATCTGAGAATAGTTCTACTTCTCGTTATGTCCAGATAGACTCGAAAATCACTCGTGATCGGCCGTCTGAGCTCCCTTGAGCGTTGACGTGTACATAGATAGATGATAGTGCATTACGTATGAGTTTTACAGTTGGTTCATTACTTACAATGCTAACTTAATTTTACAATGTTGAATTCTTCACGAATAGAAGAATAACATCAGGGGAATATAAGCCATGCGATAAAAAACAAAATCAAAAGGCTAAGGTAGTTAGAAATGGTAGGTCCAGTCAGTTGTATGTATATACATCAGTTTTAGCCTATTCGAAAAATTGGTATTCAATTAAGAATTTAGTTGTATTTATTTGTTTTCAGTACATTGGCTCCCATCTCTGAGAAAGTCAATCAATCTTATGGTTAAGTTTGCATTGCAGTATTGGCAAACAAGTGTGTCTTATTACGCCATATGCCCAATAGTTAGGTGAAAAATGTCTTTGTCATTAGATATTCATGAGTCATGCGTGTAAGGCCGATTTTTAGCATCACAAGAACTACTTATTCTCGATATATGTCTGTGTACAATAATGACTAATAAGTAATAATAGGTTTAACAGATCTTGGTGGCCACCATTTTAACCATGGTCTAGTGGCTAGCGCCTTAGACTCATAAGCGGGAGATGGTGGGTTCGATTCCCACCGGCGCACAGTGGGCAAAACGTCTATTTTACGGCGACAAAAGTCGAAAATGTAATGTGATCGTAAAAAGTCAATTTACGTGTCAACACGTGCTGAAGTCTTCTATTCGTTGAAAACAGAACAAGTTTTTTATCTATTTTAACCCAAACTTCTTTAAGACAATAAGGAAGGCAACCATTGCTAGTCACTTCCACTTCCACTGTCTAGTCTTGATCCAACTACGGTCTTTGTAAGGTGTGTTTTAAAAATTGTGTACAAATTTTATAAATTCTTTTCACAATGGATTTATTACCTTTAGGTATGTTCTTTTTAAATACATAATATATATCTAATAACTGAAAGGGATATCAAAGAAAAAAAAAAATATAATGAAATTACTATTACTAAATTGTTCATATTTTGTTGATTACTTACGTTTGAGTAAGGTAAAAAAAAAAAGTTCCACAAAGTTCAAGTTCCAAATATTTTTTTTAAAAAGCCTTAAGCTTCTATTTTACTGTCTTGACACTTTCAGCTCCCCCTTCTTTCCCCTTTTAATGTAAATTTAAATTTAGTTTAGGCAGTCAGATAATTACCTTTTAGGTGGACAAAATTAAAAAAAAATACTTTCACTAAATATTGTCTAGTATTAGTTGGAAGAAGGTAAAATGTAAATATTTACTTTCTTGGATCGTCAACGGGCGACGGAAGGGAATACAGTAAACTCTCGATAATCCGCGGGCGGATATTCCGCGCTCATCCATGGATTTTTTTTTTTTTAATGTTTGAATAAGAAAAGTTTTTATACAGAATAAGTTTGAAGAATTAGGTCTTAAGGAACTGTAGTAGAGAGGAAACACATTAAATAGAAAGATTCAATTCTCTTTAATCAAATTATACAGGTGTTGCTTGAGAATGCATTAGTCTTTTTTTCTCAGAAACATCTTACCTCATCCTTCCTTTTTCCATATATTTTCTAATAAGATCAGAATCTAATTTTCATTTCCAAACTCTTCTCATATCAGTTTAGTTTCTGTCGCATTGCCGTCAAGTAGTTCATTTCGCTCGTGTGTTTGAATTACTGACAGTAGTTATCATCAAAGTTTATCGTTATTTTATTTAACAATGACCGATAAAAGGAAAAAAGTGTTTTTATCGATTCAAGAGAAACTCGAATTAATAAAAAAACTCGAAAATGGCGAATCTAGGAAGCAAATTTGTTTGCAATATGGAATAGGAGAAACAACTGTTCGAGACATTTTTAAGCAAAAAGATAAATTATTGCAATTTGCATCCTCATCAGGCAACTCTTCATCGATGAAGAAAAGAAAAACCATGAGAAGGAGCACTTATGAAGAGCTAGATGCTGCACTGTTGGAATGGGTAAGTCAGTTGAGAAGTGAGGGAACTCCTGTTTCTGGGCCTATTGTTGCTGAAAAAGCTAAACAGTTTTTTGTAATGCTAGGTTTAGAGGGAACATTTAATGCATCATCAGGGTGGTTGACGAGGTTTAAACAGCGCCACGGGATAAGGAAAATCGGACTTTACGGCGAGAAATTAAGTAACAACCAGCAGGCAGCAGAAAATTTTAAAACAGAGTTTGAACAGCTCCTTCAGTCAGAAGGAATTTGTTACGAACAGCTGTATAACGCTGACGAATCAGGGCTGCTATGGAAATGTTTGCCAACGCGAACACTGGCATTTGATAGCGAGAGGCAAGCTCCAGGCCATAAGTCCAGTAAAGAGCGCATTACTATAATGACATGCAGCAATGCAACAGGCTCTCACAAACTAAAACTGGTAGTTATTGGAAAGTCAAAAAAACCGCGGTCTTTTAAAGGGACAAGGGCCGAAAACCTACCAGTACATTATTTTAATCAGAAGAAAGGCTGGATGGACCAACAAATTTTTAAAGAGTGGTTTCATAAAAAATTCATCCCTCAAGTGAAAGAACATTTAAAATCAAGAAACCTAACCCAAAAAGCCATGCTGCTTATTGACAACGTCACACCCATCGAAAAATATTTTACTATCGGACTGTGGAAATTTTTTCGTCAGTTTTCTGCCTCCAAATGTCACTGCTCTTATCCAACCAATGGACCAGGGAGTAATTGCTTTGATGAAAAAAAATATAGAACAAACTTGTTAAAAAAAAGGATTGAAGAGGGTAATGATCTTCAGGGTTTCTGGAAAGTTTATACCATTCTCGACAGCATTTATGACATAAACACTGCTTGGGAGTCAGTAAAACAAACTACGTTGTTAAAGTCCTGGAGGAAAATTTTACCAAATGTAGAAAATACTTCAGTAGAGCCTTCAGATAAAGAAGAGGAAGTTTCTGCTAATGATTTAGCAAATTTAGCGAAATCATTTGCTGGAGGAAGTGATATCGATGAAAGAAATATTGTTGAGTGGATTAATTGCGATGCCAGTGATCCAGGATTCGAACATCTTACTGATGAACAAATAATAGATAGAGTATGAGGTATTGAATTAGAGGAGAGTGAGGAAGAAGAGGAGGATAACACCAAAAAGAAAGTAAGTCATGACGAAGCCCTAATACACGTTAATGGACTAATTCAATATCTGGAAGAACAAGATGATGCATCACTGTGTGATAAAATGGTGTTGAAAAAACTTCAGAATCAAGTCAAGAAGAGATGTTTTGCTTCAAAACAACAAACACTTTTAACGGATTTTTTTCTGAAAAAGTAAATTGTACATGTATGTGTATTACGTAAATATGTTTAATTTTAATTATTTTCATATTTATTGTTTTTTCATATTATATTTTCATATTTCACATTTTAATATTACTAAATAAACATTTTCCAGTAACATCCCTGTGTTGTATGTCTCCATTTTAGCATTTTTGCGTGTTGTCCGCGGGATCGCCTAATCCGCGGAATCGGCTAATCCGCGGGTGTCGCGCCAGTCAATTCCGCGGATTATCGGGAGTTTACTGTATTAATCGGACTCTAAGAAAGGGAACATTTTCCCAGTGTTTATTGCAGTGCTGTTCTTGTAATTACTTTTCCATTTTTTGAAGAGAAACTATACGTGATTATTTAAATTTCATGTTACCGATGTAGATGTAATTAGCCTATTGAAGTGTAGTTTACCATATGATCAATTTCAAGAACTGTCATTAGAAAATGAGGCTGACGATACTGACTCGTCAAAAGAAAATTCTGAAGGATGTGGCAGTATTGAATCAGACGATGATTGATGGATAATTCGTTTTTAGTGCATAATATAATTGTATATATTTGTTATTATAAAAAAAAAAAACAAGTCAGTACAATTACTTTTTTGTTTAAGTTGCTAGTCTATTTTTGTTATTTATTTTCGAATTATAGCCTATGTATTATTTTTTATGAATATATGTATTATGTTTATGTAAATAATAGAAGCAAAAAGTTACTACTTAAATGTTCCAAAGATTTAAAAAATGTTTTCCCAATCTATTATGTCCAAATATTTGTGTGTCTACAACATTTGTTTGTTGGATATACTAAAAACTGTGGGTCAAAGATATTTTTAAATATTTTTCCCTATCTCAGTGACTTCAAAAATATTGAAAAACACAAAAAAATAATTTTGTTGCCCTAAAAGTGGATTTTTGCCCACTGTACGGTGGCAGGAATTTTCTCATCCCACGGCTCGTTGGGAAAATTCCTCGCTGCTGGATGTCGGCTAATGGCCTAGACGTCGAAGCGCCGTTAAATATATATATATATATATATATATATATATATATATATATATATATATATATATATATATATTCTCCACTTTTTCTTGTTTGTTTTTCTGGCAGGGGGTCGATAAAGCAGTACACTCTTTGTTCACATTAACTGCTTTATTTGTTATGTTTGGGCGAAACATAACAAATAAAGCAGTTAATGTGAACAAAGAGTGTACTGCTTTATCGACCCCCTGCCAGAAAAACAAACAAGAAAAAGTGGAAAATATATATCGGGTCATCTTTCACAAGAATTAATATATATATATATATATATATATATATATATATATATATATATATATATTTTTTTTTATTGATGTTTTCCGGTAGTGGGGTTGCTTAATTCCAGAGGGTGTATATATGTGTGTGTATATATATATACATATGTGTGCTTATATATATGCATATATATGGTATTATAGCTATAACAATAGAATATAAAGTCATATTAATTTAAACTTCATTTAGACACCTTAGTTTATGAATTTGTAATTATTTACTAAAAAACTGTAATCTATAACATTATGTTCCAATTTATACTATCAAAATTTGCTTTATAAATTCTAACTATTACTTAGACTAATTACTGTCCAACAACAGTCAAACAATATTAATTGTTATTAAGGAGTCAAACAATATTAATGCATGCTTTTGTTTGTTGTTAGCACCTGATGATGGCACATTTGTGTTGAAAGGCCTAGTGCAAAATAAAGAGAAAATTTGTGGGAAGACTGAATTTTGATTCACCCTCTGGAATATATATATATATATATATATATATATATATATATATATATATATATATATATATATATATATATATATATATATATATATATGTATGTATGTATATACAGATCTTAGTTTATTGACTGTGACGCTATACCACTCAAGTCGTCATTTGTCTTTTATGATCCTGTTATTAAATAAAAAAATCGACTACTACTTTTCGGTTAATACTAAGTTGCTAAAAGCTGTTAAGGCACTGAAGGGAAAATAATTTATTATAAGTGAGAGGCATAATACTAAAGACGAATTTCCAATAGAGTTCATTCTAACACTTTCCCACCGACAGCAAAATACCTTCACATTTCACTTTCTCAACTTTCAATTTTCCTTACTTTACTATAATTTCATAAATATCTTTGTGGGAAGTTTTATTTTAAGAAAATGAAAAATATTTCTTGGGTTTAATAAAATATCAAAAATTGCCATTTTCTATGCTGCTGCAGCCCCCCCCCCCCCCCCCGAAATTTTGATTTGATCGGTAAAAATATTATAAAACCCTTAAAAATGATTTAAATATGATCATTTAGTTCATAAAACATACTCTATTTTGGGTGTAATAGCGTTTTAGTTGGCTAAAACTCTTCCAAGATCTAAATAGTTAGTATTCCATACACCGGAAATGGTCACAGCCCCCCCCCCCCCCCCCGAAATTTTCCCAGCCCCCTACGAAATTATTTCCTATATACGCCCATGATGCTTTTGTTATAAAATGTTAGTTTACCTCCACTAACATTTAGTTCAATGTACATATATGAAAATCTTTAACCTCCTTTGATGATTAAATCCAACAGAATATGATTTTGGACACGATTCACTTTCACCAATGTCTATCTGCTTAAATTAATGTAAGCAAAAAATATATCTCTGAAAATGTTGTTAAAGAAAGGACTTTTCATGTAAAAAATAATCTATTAACCGACAGATAACGGCATCTGAGACTATTTGATTATATTTTTATTTATGAATTAAGAGGATCGTAATTTTTGGCAACTGACTCTGTAGTGGTACATCGATAATTTTTAGAAATCGTGAGCCCAGTCGTGTAGAAAGCAGATAATAATATAGATTGATAAAATAATAATATGATAAAACAGGAGTGTCAAAACTTAGAAACAGAGGCCAAAACTAATTGTTAAATTTTATTTTAAAAAAGTATATTTTTAAACTTTTAATTTTATTTATTTTACACCTAAAATTATAAATAATTTTTATAACTCATATTTTATCATATTATTATTTTATTAGGAGGCAATGATATCTTGCTGGCACAGCACTGGACTAAAATGCTGGAGGACCTGAGTTCAAATCCCGAGCAAGTATTAAAGATATTTTCTTTTAATTTCTTCGTTCGTGGATTGGATTCAGCCTCCCTGACCGTCCCTAGGCCAACCCAGCCTTTAATTAATTTATGAATGGGTACCTTGGTGCTAATGACCCTAACAAGCAAAGCAGCAAAGAGGAAAATCAGGTGGCCGGAGCGTAGTACTCACCACACTATCTCCCCATTGTGTCGTATGGTCATGAATCAGATACCTCTATAGTATCTGCCCCTCAGGGTTCTCGTGACCTGTTACAGGACTGATATATATTATTATATTACCTTATATTATTATACATGAGTGGACCCACGATTTCTAAAAAATATTGATGTTATACAACAGAGTCAGTTGCCAAAAATTACGAAACTCTTAATTCATAAATTATAATATAATCAAAAAGTCTCATTAGTCATTATCTGTCGGTTGATATCTTATTTATTACATGAAAAAACCTTTCTTTATTAGACATTTTTAGAGATTTATTTCTTGCTTACATTAATTTAAGCAGATAGACATCAATGAAAGCAACCGTTACCGAAAAATATTCTGTTGGCGATTATTCAATCATCAAAGGAGGTTCAACAGTTTCTTTGGGTAAGTGTTATTTAACGCAATTACAAGACATTCAAAAAACCAAAGAGTTGACAAAAGATATAGCAATAGTTAAAAGAGAGAGAGAGAGAGAAAAAAAAACGTTTCTGATATAATGCATGTTATGCAATCTCGTAGGCTGAACCACATCAATTCTAAGCGTTACGGGAGAACTGGTTGTGCAGATGCCCGATTCACAGGACCAGACCTGAGACAAGGACCGTGAAAACGACTTAATCTCCAGATATATTACGACACTTAATGCATTTAATGGCCGTTATAGGAATGAGTAGAGATTGGTCTAGGTAACGGAAGACTATGCCGGCGGTAATAAACCTATTTCATATGAAGATTAGAATATTACACTTCCTGTTTTAACGACCCTTTATACATAAAGAAAATAAATTGAAGGTTCATTGAACTGTTCACCTAGTAATATCTAGTCTGAACACTTTAATTCTTTCCATTTAATTAGTTTTTGTTTTGATAATATTTATATACAGGGTGTCCCACATTGAGATGTCATAATTTTAAGGGTTTATTCTGCACTTCATTTGTAGTTCAGGGACGCAGAAGTGAGCGTCCTATCTCAACATGTAGCAGAGCTATTCAAACTTTTGTCTATTTTCAAAACTATTGAATTTTCTTATGAAAAACTGTGTTTTCCGGATTTCTGGTCTACTTATCGTAAATGACGACCACATTTTTAGAATCTAAATTAAATTTCCAATAAGAAACACCCATTATTGAAATGTTGTCATGTAAATTAGGAGCTACACTAAGAGCCATATAGATGTGAACTATTGTTATTAAGGTTTTCTTAACTCCTTTAATATTTTCTTAATCAGCTATTTGTAGAATTAGCGGTTTGCCTCCACCTCAAAAGTTGCCTTATTTAATAAGCTTTAAAATGGTACCCTGTTGTTTTAAAAAACAAAAATTATTTAAGTCTATTTTTTCTGATTTTTAAGTCAAACCCAATACATTTGCTTTAGTTTGAAGAAGCCATTACGAACACATTAATTAATTTCACGCGAATATGGCGATGTCCCACCCATCCAACATTAGGTATACACACTTTTTGCTCTGATTAAGGATTAGCGGACACCTTGGAAAGAGTGAAATATGACAGAAGAATATTTTGGAAATAATCACAGTTATTGTTAACATAATAAATGCATATGTTATATTTTTATGCTTTCAGGGTGTTGTTTTATGATATTTCTATTTTTAAGAGTAGTATAATAGTCTTTTCATTCATCTGAGCAAAAAGTGTGTACACCTAATGGTGGAAGGATGGGACATCACCATATTCGCGTGAAATTAAATAATGTGTTCCAATTGGCTTCTTCAAGCTACAGCAAATGTATTGGGTTTGACTTAGAAATCAGGAAAAAATATACTTAACTAATTTTTGTTTTTAAAACAACAGGGTACCATTTTAAAGCTTATTAAATAAGGCAACTTTTGAGGTGGAGGCAAACCGCTAAGTCTACAAATAGCTGATTAAGAAAATATTAAAGGACCTAAGAAAACCTTAATAACAATAGTTCACATCTATATGGCTCTTAGTGTAGCTCCTAATTTACATGACAACATTTCAATAATAGGTGTTTCTTATTGCAAATTTAATGTAGATTCTAAAAATGTGGTCGTCATTTACGATAAGTAGACCAGAAATCCGGAAAACACTGTTTTTCATAAGTAAACCCAATAGTTTGGAAATAGACAAAATTTTGAATAGCTCTGCTACATGTTGAGATAGGACGCTCATTTCTGCGTCCCTGAACTACAAATGAGGTACAGAATAAACCCTTAAAATTATGACATCTCAATGTGGGACACCCTGTAAATAAAGAAAACGCAGAATGTGTACCTAGACTACAACTATGATATACCATTTATTACGACCGAACTACATGGTCATGGGAGCCAATATACGTGTATAGAACAAATATTCAACTACCAGACCAACACAAACTTATTTGACAAATTATGAATGGAACTCCACTATTTTAGCGCATTTGTCTACTTGTCACTAGTTTCATTTAGAAAGCTTAGAATAGAAAGCGTTAATGTTTTGTTTTGATCTTTCGAGACTAATTTAGACACTTGTAAAATCAATGATTTATAAGGCGCACAAACAGAAATCTTAGGTTATTTACCCTAACCTCAACCGTCCCAAACAATTTACTTATGCATAGTTAAGTTTTTGTATGGGTGTAAATGAAACATTTTTTTAAATAGAAAATAAATTGGTGACGAAATACATGAATAGGGAATAGAAAGTATAAGTCAAAGTAAGGAGGTTGTAAACAGGGAACTTGCGTAAGGAATATCAAGAATAATTCTCAAGAGAAGCAGTTAAAGAACAACCTATGAGTCATAACAGTAAATACACCCATGACATTTATCTCTCAAAACTGGTACTACAAGTTTTTAATTGGAGATACAAATGAAAGGTAGTGAATTCGGGGCGAATTTGTTAAAAGCAGCCTGAGAAAATAGGTTATTAGCACCTCAGACCACTCGTGAATGGCAAATTATATAACAGTTATTTGGGTTCGGGACAGGAACAAAAAACACCGGAAATGAGTGTCAACTAGAGTTAGCTTAATTTTTTTTTAGGACAAATGGGTGATATTAATTTCAGAGATTTTTACCAATTTAATTTTTGAAGTCCATTCAGAAATGACACAGATTTTTTGGGTTATCGACAGGTTAAAACCTTATTCTAGCCAGGATATAACTGCTGGCTATTCTTTTTTTCAAAAGATTAGCCACCCATATTTGGAATCGAACCCATAACCTCCATATATATATATATATATATATATATATATATATATATATATAGAGAGAGAGAGAGAGAGAGAGAGAGAGAGAGAGAGAGAGGATCCTTAGGGGAACAAAAAATGTTATGTGACGATTTTCCGAATTCTCACACATAAGGGAGAAAACGTCGTTATATTGTTTTTTTCGAGACAAACGTGGTTTTTAGAATAATATACGTTGCCAAGTGGTTCTACTAGAAAGCAAGTAAAACCAATCGAAAGCTGAGTGAATTTACTATAAGACTAGCTGGGAGCAAACGTAAAAACGAATGAATTTAAGTATATCTATCTTACCATAAGAAAGCTGTTCTAAATTTCCTGACATTTGCTTGATATTTCATACCAGCGTTGCTCTTCAATGGGCAGGATCTGAGATTTCCGGGTTTCAGAAAAACTTCCTCATTTAACCAGCTTTCCATTGTAAAAGTATGTGGACGATTTAAAAACAAAAGTTAAAAAAAAAAAAAAACAAACATGGATTTGTGAAAAGAAAATTAAATTTTTTACCTCAGTTTATTCAAAAAGCTTGAAAGAAATATTTATTTTTATAAGTATTTACTTAAATATTAAGTACATATTTACTTAAAACAATAAAAAAAATTACTTCCACGAAAATAAAAAAAAATCCTAAAACAGTAAATAAAATACACATTTATTTTGAATTTGTTAATTATAGTAACTAATACTGGGTCCAGGAGGTGGCCATTAATGAACCCCAACCCCCCATTAGCCTCAAAAACTGTTATTTTTACCTAGATAACGCATTTGAACACAATTTTACAGGACTATCTACATCTTATTTATTAGGGATGGGATATTTAATTACCACATTATTTACTGTTTTAGGAATTTTTTTTTATTTTCGTGGAAGTTATTTTTTTATTGTTTTAAGTAAATATTTACTTAATATTAAATTAAATATTTATAAAAATAAATATTTCTTTTAAACTTTTTCCATAAACTGCAGTAAATAATTAATTTTTCTCTTCACAGATCCATGTTTTTTTTTAAACATTTGTTCCTAAATCGTTAACATACTTCAATAACACAGGATTGTGATACATAAATGGAAATTTGGTTAAATGAGGAAGTTTTTCTGAAACCCGGGAATCTCAGATCCTGCCCATTGAGGAGTAACAATGGTAAGAAATATCAAGAAAATGTCAGGAAATTTAGAATAGCTCTCTTTTGGTAAGATAGACATACTTAAAGTTATTCATTCTTACGTTTGCTCTCAACTAGTCTTATAGGAAATTTACTCAGCTTTCGATTGGTTTCACTTCCTTTTTAGTTGAACCACCTGGGACGGAGCTACAACGATTATTCTTCTAAAAACCACGTTTGTCTCGAAAAAAACATTAAAACGACGTTTTCTCCCTTATGTGTGAGAATTCGGAAAATCGTCACATGACATTTTTTGTTCCCCTAAGGGTCCTCTATCACTTCCTACAATATGACTAGACATTTACGGGACACCCTGTACATATACAGGGTGTTCAAAACTCGATTGACACCCCCCTTTTTTCCACAATTTTTGAAATTTAAAAACGAAACTTGGTGTGGTCGAATATACATTCATTGGACCTAATGCACGACCCCTCAACTTTCTCCAGTTCTTCTCCAGTGACCCTAACTCTGGAATCTTCAATGGAAAGGGGTTATTTTTATGACGGATTATTGTAGAGAATTGAATTTTAGGTAGATTTTATATCGGTCATTTGTTCGCTAAAGCGCACCAATGAGTAACAAATTGCCAAAAACCGTTAAAACCCTTGTTTTTTGTCACGTTTCTGCCAATAACGTAGAAAGTATGCCCGTAATGAAAAAAGTAGTTGATATAAACGTTGTAGAGGATTAAATTTTCTTTCCAAAAAGTACCTTTAAATGCCTAAAACGTTAATAGGAATGGGGCAAAACACACTTTTGTTTTTGAAGTTTTCAGAAAAGTTTATGATCAACGTGGTCTACGCTTCCGTAAAAACTTAATAAACATTTCCTAAACTTTTTGCTCCACCTAAAAATCAAATGTAATTACTTTATAAAGGCATTAAAATAATAAATTTAAAGCAACCGAACTCACCGAATCATTAGAATTTCGTAGTAATTATTTTTGTGTTGGACGATTTTTTTTTTAGTTATTTTCTTTTTTACGGCGTCTTGCCGACATCCAGGGTGCAGTGAGGAATTTTCCCAACGAGCCGTGGGATGAAAAATTCCTGCCGGCGGACAGTGGGGCCAAACTATTTCGACGACACGAAAATTCTTTCTACACAACGAAACAAAAAAAGTGTACAGATCTCGGAATGTGTACACATAAACTTAAACAAAAACAATATAAACTACAAAACTGACCAACAAGGCATTTCTCCTATGTACGCTAATATTTTCCAAAAACTCTCCCGACCTCCCACCTAGATTTGTCCCATGCCTCTTGGGTATCCTTCCAGTAACACCTTTTTCTCCTTTCCTGTCATAAACATGCCTTTTGATCCTTACCGACCTTTCTCCCACGACCTGCTGTTTTCAGTTACATATACCGCAGTAGATTCCTTTTTCCTTAGACACTTTCACAATGGTTACTTAATTGCCAACCTTGGTCTTCCTCTGCCGCTCGGCATTTCCATTGGTATGTAGTATCTTATTTCTTTGTAAAATCAATTAATGTTACTATTAGCTACTATATTTGTCACTTGTATGTAGTTTCTTATTTCTATGTAAAACCAATTAACGTTAGTAATTACTATTACAATCAATTATTGTACCAATTTACTTTTTCATTCTACTCATTCTAAGAATTCGAGACGATATGTTCTTTTATAAGTTAATCGTATTTATAGTTCTGTTACCTATCACAATTATAATTTTTTTTTGTTTCTGTATTAATTTCTTTTTTTGTCATTTTAGCTGACGAAGGCTACCAATGAGTAGCCGAAACGTCCGAAATATAGATTTTTTAAAACAAAATCATATTGAGGTTTATTTAGCCGAATCCCAACCATTCCATCTTTACTTATCACCTCGACGGCTAACTATCTAATCATCATAATAATTCTTTTTGTTGAAAAAAATTTACGATATAAATTTACGTTTTAAAGACGCCAGTCTAATTTTTTCCAAATCTAATCGGGGTTTGAATGTTTAATTTCAATGATATCAGTGCTGATATTAAGTTAGATTTGGAGGCTGTAGCCTTTTTGAAACACGAAAAGTAGTTTGGCCCCACTGTGCGGCGGCCGGAATTTTTCATCCCACGGCTCGTTGGGAAAATTCCTCGCTGTACTCTGGATGTCGGCACTAATGGCCTAGATGTCAAGACGCCGTAAAAACAAAATAACTAAAAAAAATAAATCGTCCAACACAAAAATAATTACTACGAAATTCTAATGATTAGGTGAGTTCTGTTGCTTTAAATTTATTATTTTAATGCCTTTATAAAGTAATTACATTTGATTTTTAGGTGGAGCAAAAAGTTTAGGAAATGTTTATTAAGTTTTTACGGAAGCGTAGACCACGTTGATCATAAACTTTTTTGAAAACTTCAAAAACAAAAGTGTGTTTTGCCCCATTCCTATTAACGTTTTAGGCATTTAAAGGTACTTTTTGGAAAGAAAATTTAATCCTCTACAACGTTTATATCAACTACTTTTTTCATTACGGGCATACTTTCTACGTTATTGGCAGAAAACAAGGGTTTTAACGGTTTTTGGCAATTTGTTACTTATTGGTGCGCTTTAGCGAACAAATGACCGATATAAAATCGACCTAAAATTCAATTCTCTACAGTAATCCGTCATAAAAATAACCCCTTTCCATTGAAGATACCAGAGTTAGGGTCGCTGGAGAAGAACTGGAGAAAGTTGAAGGGTCGTGCATTAGGTCCAATGAATGTACATTCGACCACGTTAAGACCCACCAAGTTTCGTTTTTAAATTTCAAAAATTGTGGAAAAAAAAGGGGGGTGTCAATCGAGTTTTGAACACCCTATATATATATATATATATATATATATATATATATATATATATATAAGCAAATTTGAACCACCGATATTTTCGTTATCTATAGGTTCTAAAACGAGATATTTTCTAGTAGGCACCATGGGCGTGTATAGAAAATTATTTCGGGAGGGGTAGTGGCTGGGAGAATTTCAGGGGGGGGGGGTGAGATAATTTGAGGGGCATGGAGTACTAACAATCTAGAACTTAGGGGTCTCCCAAGGTCTAGTGGCTAGCGACTTAGACTCATAAGCGGGAGATGGTGGGTTCGATCCCCACCGGCGGCAGGAATTTTCTCATCCCACGACTCGTTGGGAATATTCCTCCCTGCACCCTGGATGTCGGCGCTAATGGCCCAGATTTGTCGATGCGCCATTAAAAAAAAACCAATTAAAACGCTATTACACCCAAAAAAATATTTTCTCTGAATTATGTGATCTTATTTAATTTATTTATAAGGTTTTTATGACACATGTTTACCGATTTTGGCTGCAATTCCCTCAGCTCCTCGCCTTATGTACGCCAATGTTCGGCACTGCCGGATTGCGTTAACAGGTCAACCTTATAAGCGTTGGAGGGAGGGAGGAACCGCGGTAAAACACTGATAAATGACTAAAGTGAAAACAATAAATTTCCGCGATATATACATATATCGTCCTGGCTCTACTCCTGATTTCTTCGGAATTAATTCTCTGTTCTGAATAATCGAAGTCAAATTCCTTTAAAAGCCGAGAAACGTCGGAAATTGTGGAAAATTAAAGTGAAACCTGAAAAGTGCTGTCGTGTAACATGCTCACTTAATAAGAGCACTTGCCCTTCTGTTTTCATTTGCAGCAGTCAGCCTCCAGTATCTAATGAGATGCGCCACCTGGGATTCCTCCTTAACAGCAGACTAACATGGTACCACACACAGGACTGAATGGCTGGACCTAAACAGGAGATATCAGGACCTTGGAAGAGTAAGGGCGAATCAGAAAAATCTACTTTTTTTAAAAATTGTTTTCCTGATTGAGAAAGATGTAGGTAACATGACGCTTCGCCTTGTTTCTCTGGTTCGCCTATAGTTCTCTCGCAGTTTCATGTTAAAGTGAACAGTAGCATCATCATGGAAAATTCTATGTCCTATTTCAAGGGAGAATCCCGGGTCTAAAACGTCCCTCCTAGCATTTTATTACCCATGAATCACTCATAAAAATTATAATTTAAACATTGAATTTCAATTGCATACTTTTTCAATCAGATTTATAAATCAACATTCCATACAGTAAACATTCGCCTTTGCTATCCTGAAGCGCTTCTAGAACTTTATCTTCGATTTCCCAACATCCGGAATTCGTGATTCGCCCTTACTCTTCCAAGGTCCCCTCTGACGACTACTTGGACCTACTTCAAAGCTTACGACACAAAACAAACTCACTATATACAAAACTATAATCAGACCTATTTAGACTTACGGACTTGAATTATGGGGGAAAGCGAACCGATCAAACATACACAGGATACAAGCATTCCAATCCAAAGTCTTTCGCACAATCGTCGATGCTCTCTTTTATATCTCCACCAAAACCCTACATAACTCCCTAAATATTCCAAATCCTAGAGGTCAATCCCTTTCCTCTCGGGTCTATCCTAAAGACCATGGCTTAAGAGAATTCGGGCCCGTGACGAGCTACAACAATAGCAGTTCAAAACAGTGAAAATAAGAAGTGTTAGCATAGCTCAGGAAGTGTCATAATATAATATTCATTGACATCTATACTTAGGCAGTATAAGTCATTATTTTACAATATTAATTGTACAGATTTTAAATAAACATTAATTCATACTTATAAAAAACTATCCTTTTAATCACACGATACGATGTCAAGGGATGGTTGGGAATCGGCTAGGAGAAAAAACGCCAGATAGGTAGGAATCTGTATTGGACGGTTCGGCTACACTTTAGCGTTTGTGTAATAAATTATAAGTGACAAAAATCAGTCAGCAATGATTTTTTTTTTTTTTACTTGTAATTTGTATTTATTAATTTTAGCTGAAGAAGGCGGCCAAAGTGCAGCCGAAACGTCCGATACAGATTTCTTCCTGAAGGTCTGACGTTTTTTCTCCTAGCCGAATCCCAACCATCCCTTGACTTGGTATCACTACAACGGCTAACTCATTTTCATGACATTTATAGCTTCTAAATTTTGTTAAATTTCTATCTATCTATTGTAAGCAGTGCTTCCAGCCGCCTACCCTTGTCAGCCTTATAAAACTGTACTATTTTTTCTTCATTGATCTGGTCTTTTTTGTCGATATCTTCTGTGCACATCATCCATATTTCACAGTGGAACTCCAATCTAAAGAGGCTATTCCCATTCAACCGAAATCCCCCCTCTGTATTTAAATCCCACCACTTGTGTTTCTTTAACCTTGCCTGAAAGTAGCTTTATTAGTATATATTATTATCGTAATGTTCATTGATAATTTATGTTTTTATTTATTCTGGAATTAAACCCTCCACACCTTTTCCGGTCACGGACTTGAGAAACCTTTCATTTTAGGGCGGTTTTTTAAATTACATTAGTCTTATATAGAACGGCCCTGGCAGTCTATGCGTTATACTACTGCAACCTCACTATGTCACTTCCCGTAATATGGAAATTCAAGTTTCAAAGCTTGCATCATATTTTTTATTTTCATATTATATTATTATAATTTTATTATATTATTATTTTTTTTTTCTTGGGACTGGGGTGTTTCAAATTATTACGCTAGTAAAATAGACCATAGATAAAGTTGTGGGACTCTACGAACAAATAAATAATGTTTTAGTTCACCCCCCCCCCTGAAGGACAGTTAACTCTATAATTTCAAGCAGAAAGTTTGATGTTCATAGGCTTGCCGGTTTGACCGGAAAAGTTTCGGTAATTTGCTCTTGTCCCGGTGTCCTTCCCGGTTTTTTCAATGTTCCGGAAATGGCTGTAAGATGTAAAAAGTAATGAATTTATGTTTTTAAGAATATTTTATGAATCGGTTACTTTTCTACAATCAATATTTTTAATTACGCACACAGTTTTAAAGACCTGAGACGTATTCTAACCGTAATTTGTGAGCAAAATTTTGAAATACTTGCACAGCGTTGCCAGCGGCCTACTATTTGGCTGTGTGATTTTATTAAGTTGCAAAAATTCTTTTTTATTTTTAAAAGTCGGGTAGACTAACGATTTAGGGTTCTAGATTCGCACTCTCGTTACTTGCGAGGCTTAAAACTCACTATATTGCTCTTATTTTTTTAAACGTTTTCCATGGGAGCGCTATTCCATATATAAATACACATTCACTCATATAATATTAAGGTTCGCAGAATACTTCTACAATTCGCCTACATCTTGCTGATTATATAAATGCTTTATTTAAAGCATATTAGACATAACAGGATACATATTAAATACTTCCTGCTAGCACCTTGTGCAACACATTTACAGAAACGTGATAACTTCATACCTCGGATCGATTATATGATCATTTAATTTTACAATTACTTCTGCTTGATTTCCATGGCGTTTCGAAAGAAAGTGAATAACTTCCTGATAGCTTCAAGGACAGGTGCATCCATTATTGAAGCCTTATATGGGCGGGATTCAAATAAAAAAAATACAGGAGCCTTAGACAAAGGCAAGACAGCTAAGGCTAGCGGTAGTTATGTTAAAGGAAATAAATAAGAGTTTTCCTTTATAGCCATTAGGAAGTGGGGAAGTTATTCCCTTGACTCCCCTCTTTGGACTTCCTGTAGCCCACAGGTGGCTGGCCTTTCTTCACATTTACATTTTATTCTGTCATCCGTCTGACATCATCTAATGAACGTTTTACCTGTCAAAATCTTAGCACCTGTTAACCTTCTCTCTCTTGAAGAAGAGAAGAACAAGCTTGTGGTTTTTATGGTGGATATCTACTTCAAAGGCCATTAGCGCTTGCCTCAAACAATTTCATCTGAACGACTTTATTCGCAAGCACCGTTCAAAATTCGGAACTTCTGTCTAAAAATATATTTTTAAGTTTGGATGTCAAAAATATATATGAATAAATAAAAATCTTAATTGTAATGAAAAAAAAAAATATACCAAATATCCTAGCGATTTTGTAAAATAGGCAGAATGTCAAATGATTAAAAAAAAATAGAGCCTTCTGCTCAAATTCAGGAACATAAATATGCTTCAGGTCCACCCGACAAAGCTATGTAAAATACTGTATAACATACATGTACATTTTCGTACATGGCCACCGCGCATGCACGAACGCCAGCGGACACTTTTTTGTAACGTTTTATTTTTTCAGTTTAATCATCGCTAAAGCATATTTATGCTAAAACAATTTTATGTACTGAGCATTTTTATTAAAATTGCCCTAGAGGTTTAACATCCACTTCTATGCCTCTTCAGGGGCACTAAGACTATTAAAAACGAATAATACAGCCGAACAACACAATGGGAACCTTATGCCATGAGTCATGTCCAAACCGAGATACGAACACCAGGGGCTGTTTAGTGTCAGCTGTTAAAATCGAATAAGTCAATCATAATTTAATTCGATATCCACAAGAGGTATATTAGTCATCTTTAATAAAATTTCTTACCGTGAAGTTGTGTTTTTATGTTTTGCCAAATAAATTTAGTAAAAATATATCATTTAAATATTATATAACAGTTTTTGTATTCAGATTTCTCCCTATTTATATATGCATGTTTTCTTTAATTTAGCGTTTTGTGGTCTATTGTAATCTATAAAAATAATTGTTATTATCTTCTTAAAATAAAATTATATTAAACGTCCAAGATGTAAAACTATTAGTATATAATCAGAAAAAGCCTAACTTATCCTCAATACGCGGAAAATATGGCTTTTCGTAAGTCTAAGTTCGCCAAAAATATTTAATGAAATGTTTTTTATTTTTTAGGAATGTCCTTAAATAAGGAGCCTGTGTTTTAAGAAACTTCATAATTGTTTTAATTTTCTTTCAGTCCGTTTAAACAATAGATTTCTCCTTATTTTATTTGCACGAAGAAGAAAAACATTGGATTTTTTTACAGAGGCGATAAAGAGTCGGGCCGTAAAACCGAAGTAGAAGCGTTGCGGTTTTTTTCGGGAGTTTAGAAAGCCGTGAGATACTTTCTCGCGGCAAGTTGATGGATTGTTTGGATGAGGCAAAAAATCGGGACCTTTCAAATGGTCAATAAACTGTATCGAAAGTGACGTAATGCCCGTACACGACTGACCTTCTTCAGCAGACCAATGAATCAGAGGGAAGGGGAAAATAGAGGAGACAGCTCGCCACTTTCCTCTCAAACAAGAAACAGGATGGGAAGTATGCTTACTTTTTGGCAAAAAATACTCCGCACCCGACTTCAACCGATTAGAACCAAACCATTTTTATTCAACATCAAATCGTTTGTAGTGAAAGAATTTTCGTTTGTGGTTGCACAGAAAAAAAGGTTGCAGCCGTTTTTTGAATTTTCAAAATGGCGACTTTTTTATTTTTAGGGATGCGAGTTTTTTTATGGTCCCAATGCATTCGAAATCGTTTGCAGATGTTGTTACTACTAACAACTACAAACGATTTGACGTCGAATAAAAATGGTTTGGTTCCAATCGGTTGAAGTCGGGTGCGGGGTATTTTTTGACCCCTCCGGTTCTCAAAAACGGGGCAAATACAAACGAAATTTTTTTTAGTAGAAACAACTACAAACGATTTGCAATTATTTCAGTCAATGTTCATATTTTTTTTCGAAAGTGGGGCCCCAAGTTCACAGAGGTGTAAAATCTTGTTTTTTTTTTTCGCTAAGACCTCTATTGAAAAATTATTATGCAATAACTAACAATCCGATAAAAAGAAATTTAGTGGGTTAGTGGGTCTATATAATCATCGTTTTCTTCCTGGAAGATGGAAAAATATGGGATGCGGATGCTACCCATTCGAAAGCCTGATAAATATTATACAAAAATATACAGAGGTTGTTAGATTCACCTCAATTGGATTAAACTGCATTTGGTGTTGTTTGCCGTAAAGGCGAAATATTACCATAATATTTGGTGGGGGGGGGGGGGGGGCTTGGTTAGCTCAGTCGTAGAGCACTGGACTAGTGGTACGCTGGAGGACCTGAGTTCACTACAGATATTTTTCTTCTAGTATCTTCGTTCGTTGGTTGGATTCGGCCTGCCTGACCGTCCCAGAGTTTAATTAAATTATCAATGGGTACCTGCAAAGGGTAAAATCATGCGGCCGCGGCATATTACTAACCACACTATCTCTCTGGTGTGCTGTATGGCCAAGAATCAGATACATCTACAGTATCGGTCCCTGTGGACCCTTGTGGCATGTTACGGGGCTGATCTGATTATAAACTTTAAAAATCCAACAATATATAAGCATTATATGGAAGCAAGCTATGATGAAGGAGTTACTGCAAGTCTGAACTTTTTGACAGCGTCAATAATAATAAAAAAAAACTACTAAATTTTAAATAGTAAGCAGACTAGAAATAAGCATTCATTAGAAGCGGATAGAGGAATTACCCAGGAAACTGAAGCAATAGAAACAGGATTTCAATTGTCTATAACATGGTTGAATTGAGGGTCTGATTGAATACCCAAGAGGGTTTATTAGGGTGGAACCATGGTTGAGGATTATACAGACATGGAGTGCAATCAATGTTGATTCTAGATCTCTTCCAATTAATGTTCCCTTGATAAGAGGAGCAGAAAAAGAGAGAAGAGAGGAATTTGTAATTAGCAAAAATGAGCTATTTTCCCGAATTGTGATAATGCAGTTCATTTAAATTTAGTTTTGATTGACAATAGACGAATCTGATTTCTCCCGACATTTTTGGGTCAGAGTTCCAAATTAAAATACATGCTCACTCTAAAATTTAATCTACGGACAAAATGGGCCATATTAAATATGACTGAAAATAATATGGTGCAGGGTGATCTCGGAACGTACGTAAAAACATTTTAAATGAACAATACAAAGTTAATAGGGTGACCAGAAATCCATGTCGTTATTATAATTTTATTTTCTTGCTCTTCATTTTCGGGGTGAATGGCTCTTCAGTGGCTAAGAGATATTAATAAGGACATCTAATGTAGCATGCCATTAATTGAAAGTTAAAAAGTAATTTTTTTTTTTTTTTTTTTTTTTTTTTTTTTTTTTTTTTTTTTTTTTTTTTTTATGACGCATCGACATAAATCTTGGCCATTAGCACCAACGTCCAGGGTGCAGCCAGGAATTTTCTCAGCGAGCCCTGAGATGAGAAAATTTCTGGCGCCGGTGGGGATCGAACCCACCATCTCCCGCTTATGAATCTAGCGCGCTAGCCACTAGACCACGGGAGACCCCGTTAAAAAGTAAATAATAAAACAAATAAATATATATAATAAATTGAATGTAATATCAATTGACCATAAAATTATTTCGCGCGTTATCGAAATAGGCAGAAGGTCACTAATATTAAAATGTTCAATTTTATTAGACTCCTCTACAGGCTTCTCACCCTTTTGGTGCCTCTTCGGGGAATATGTTTTAATATGAGTATATATATATATATATATATATATATATATATATATATATATATATATATATATATATATATATATATATTCAGGATTTCAATGAACTTATTTAAAAAAATGCTTCGTCTGATTTCAATGACCACATTCGTTAACCAGCACAATCCGCCCATCGGATTATTGTTTTTTGGGTGACATTCGCGCAAAAGAATCGTAACACTTACGTTTTTGCGATTATAGGGTTTTAGTTTACTCTTTGCTGATTCTTTAACGCACGGAAAACGAATGAAACCATTTATAAGGTTTTATCTGTAACGGTTCTTGAGAAAAATGAATAATATTCCATTATATCATTTGACATAACTTTAATACAAACTATGATATTTAAATTTGGGTCTTTTTGCGAAGACCACATCCAGTTACTTTTGAAGTAGCAGTAGTGATTTATAACTAGAGCCCGGAAGTTAGGCAAAATGCCTTTTTTTATCTGAATGGATATATTGAAGAATCAGATAGAAATAAATATGTTTCAGTGCATTTAGGAAGTGTAAAGACAATTTTTATTTTGCCTTTTTTGCCTATTTTGGCTATTTTAAGATTTAATGCCTTTTTTACTATTTTTTCTGGGATTTAAACATTTTAAAAAGCACCGTTCATCGAAGACAAAAAAGTTTGCACAAGTTAAATTACATATATCCGTCACAAATATCTATTCGAGAGCTCATTTTCCCAACCCATGGATTTAACCTCTATAAATAACAGATCCTTCCTTAGTAGAAGGAATGATGAAGCATAATGAATACCAGGATAGAGACAGGATGAGAGAAGTACGTCACTTCTTCATCCTCACACCCCTTTTGCTGTGACGATGGTTAGTTAACTGGTACTCCGGATTTCGAAATATTAAGATATTGCAGAGGAAGGGAGGAAATAACTTCCCTCTAAGAGGACAATTTTAAAATAAGCTGTTAGTCTACTGTTGAACTTCTTAAAGACAGCTCGTGTGTTCGTTCTCACTTATTTATCATGCCGAAAGTTTCATCGTTGCGTGGTAAATTACATAGCTATGTTCGCGAATTCGGTTCGGATTTACTTTCTACTGATGGAGCTATACTCTTCTGCAAAGTCTGTGAAAAATCTATCAATCACGATAAAAAGTATTTTATTACTCAACATTTCGCAACAACGAAACATAAATCTAGGATAAATACTGTTGGTCCTAAGATTAATTTAATTGCAACAGCAGTTACAACATCCAGCAGGCAATCTCAGTTTTCCCTGGATCTATGCAAAGCTTTCTTGGACTCAGGAATTCCGTTCTGGAAACTGGAAAATCAATCCCTGAGGACATTTCTGCAAAAGTACACTAAAGAAGAGGTTCCATCAGAATCCACGTTAAGAAAGACGTATTTAAATATCACCTTTGAAGAGACGATGCAGAGGATTCGACTCAGAGTTGCAGAAAAGAAGATCTGGATCTCCATTGATGAAACTACGGATGCAATGGGACGTTACATAGCCAATGTTATCATTGGAACCATGGAAGCAAAGCAAACTGACTTATCATCAGTATATCTTTTGAAGACACAGGAGATGGAGAGAGCAAACGGTACCACAGTGGCACAGTTGTTTACCAATTCACTAATGCTACTCTGGCCGGACGGAATACGGCATGATGTCCTACTTTTTGTCACAGATGCAGCACCTTACATGAAAAAAGCAGCTAAAGCCTTACGAGTTCTCTTTCCTAAAATGCTCCACCCCACTTGTCTAGCACATGGCCTCCACAGAATCGCTGACGAGATAAGAAGTTTGTATCCTCACGTGGATAAATTAGTTTCTAACGCCAAGAAAATCTGCCTAAAATCACCCTCTCGAATCCGGGGTTTTAAGGACATAGCACCAGAGCTGGCTTTACCTCCTCAGCCAGTTCTTACCAGATGGGGAACCTGGATCTCAGCAGTAATATATTACTGCAACAACTTGGACAAGATACGTGAGGTAGTTCATGCAGTATCAGTAGACGAAGTTAGTTCAGTTCGCGAGGTAAAAAAGTTGCTGGACCAAGAAGAGCTTAGTAATAATCTGGCATTTATAAAAGCACATTATAGTGTGATACCGGAAGCAATCTTGAAGTTAGAGAAAAGAGATGATTCGCTGGTATAATCTATGGGGATCTTCGAAGATGCTGTAAATCAACAGCTCCAAGCACCAGGAGAAAAAGGAAAGAGTGTCAGTGAAAAAGTTAAACGTGTTCTGAGTGCTAATGTGGACATCGAACAAATTAAGAACATTCATAATGTTCTGAAAGGCGAAAATTCTGTTTTAACTGGCATGTGTCCTTTCGATGTAGCTTGTTTCAAATTTGCGCCTATCACTTCAGTGGAAGTAGAACGTTCCTTTTCCATGATGAAAAACATTCTTTCTGACAAGCGTCTGTCTATGACAGTTGATACTTTAAAAAAGCATCTTGTTGTAGCTTGTAATCAGGGAAAGTAAGAGTAAGTACATTATTTAAAATGCACCTTTTAATTGATAATTAGGAATGAGATTCATCTTTGCCTTCACTCCTTGTAAATACCTATTTTAATTAAAGTACTTTTATGTATTTCAAGTGCCTTTTTGCCTGCCTATTTTAACCAAAATTAAATGCCTAACTTCCGGGCTCTAATAATGAGTAAGATTCATCTTTGCCTTCACTCCTAATAAATGCCTATTTTAACTAAAGTACTGCCTATTTTCAGTATTTTAACTCCCTTTTTGCCTGCCTATTTTAACCAAAAATAAATGCCTAACTTCCGGGCTCTATTTATAACAGTTACTCGTACTCGCTGATAAGCTTACTGATTAGCTTATAGGTTCTTTGCGGGTTATCTACTACTTCTTGACTCGTTATCTATGGTTATAATTCATATTAGATAATGGCAAGCAATATTTATTAATAAAAAGGTTGATATGATCAAAATCAATTCTCTCAACTATGAAATAAGTTATTAAGCATTAAAGTTGACTGTTTTGCAGGTTATGAAGGATAACAAACAACGTTATTTGTAAACAAACATATTTTATTCCTTTTCTCTCTCTCTTTTTTGGATATTTTACATTTATTAGGAATTACATGCTATGCGTTTCCGCTCGCTACGTTACGCTCCGCTCGCTCAAGAAGATATCAAAACCGTAGTCAATCCAACTCGCAATTAATAGAATTATATTAATTGTAGAGATTCTAGTCTATCCAACTCGCTAAAATTAATAGGATTCCAATAATTTTTCCCAGTAAGAAACCAATCCCTTTTAATTTGTCAGGAACATCGCGAACTAATTGTAAAAGACTCATTTTTCTCACTAACATAAGCAGAGCTTTTTCATAAACAAAAGTCAATTCACTGTTGAAGGTTACTTTACTCCCAGCAAGAACCAATGCAATTGGTCATCGGAATCCTCCAATAGGAAGGCAAAGGACTAATGCGCATGCGCTAAATCACTGATACAATCACTACTGCTACTTCAAAAGTAACTGGATGTGGTCTTCGCAAAAAGACCCTTAAATTTTTGTTAGGGATTATAGGTAGTTTTAGAAAAGAAATATTTTATTAGAAGGATTTTCTTAAATATGTTGAAAACGGTTAGGAAATTTTGGTATGTAGACAGTAACTATTCGAAAATTTTCCACAAAAACGTTTTAACAGACATTTTCGATGCGACAATCACAGGTGGAGGAATAAGTGATTAAAACCTCGAATGTGTTAGTTTCTTTACATAGAGCGGTTCTTTACGTTTTTTTCCCTCAGTGTTTTTATAATTGATTTTGGAATATGATATGATTGTAAAAACATATTATTAAAATGAGAACGAATATTTTTTTGTTTGTTTTAGAACTTTTCTAACAGAAGGTATCTAAAGTCTCACTTATCTTCAAGATTTCTTAAGAGAAGGTGATTACATTTTTTCTAAATACTAATTACACTTATTCCAAGGTTTCCAAGGATTAGACGTTATAGAAACACGCCAAGATGTCGCAGTTCCAGCGAGTCAGTCTGTTTTCTATTTCATATGACATGTTGGTGTGGTTGGAGAGTGATACAAACAGGGACGGAATTATATTACACGGGGTGAGGGGGGGGGGGCTTATTACACGTGGGTCTCACTCCTTCTCTGCATAGTCATTACTCATTACCTTCTCTTCACAGACCTTACCCATAGATTTCAAACCATGTTCACACAACACATAATTAATGAACTATTATTACACATGTATTTTTGTTTGTATTCCTTTAGCGAGTCCCCATTGTCTGCCGTGGCTGATTACACGTCCTATGTCCCAAGCACTATATGCCGTGTACACGCAGTGATGTATGAACACGCCGGACATCTGACACACTAACGGTCCCGATAGCATCAAAGGCGACGACTCTTCATTACTCGCCGTCTCTTTTAATGGGCCCCCACGCCCAATATGTTTCTTTTTATGAAAAATGACTCTTCTTATCTACTGTGACTAATTATTTTTTATGCAACAACATATAACCGAAACATGAAACCAACAAATTAATTGGTTCCTCGGTAAAAATGTATGAAACGTATTTTACTTCTAACGGAATAGACAGCAGACTATTCCGAACTATGTTCAAGTCATTTAGCAATTAACACAACATTTACGCCTATACTGCTCCTATGAAGACTACAGGTGAGTACATTTTAGTTTACTACAATGCAACAAGATAAAAAATAGTTATTAATAAATTTTCTCATTACAGATCTCTTTACAATTTGGTTCAATAAGTACTTTATTCAAATGTAAGTCCTTTAGCCGTACTATTACTCCATTCTAGTGATAATGTTGTATATATATATATATATATATATATATATATATATATATATATATATATAATTTCAAAAAATTAAATTCGCAAAGAAAAATATCAGCAGGAAGAAAAGAAAAAATTGAACCACTTGATATATATGTTGAAATGATGAACCCTATACAGGAAAAAATATGTTCGACAATTTTCAGATCAAGTGGCACATAACACCAAAAAATATATAAATAAAATTAAACTCAAGCTAATCACTTTTTCAGCCTAAATGTAAGAATATTTTTATGAATCGAGAGAAGGTTAGTTATATTAAACAATTGAAAATCCCTCGTAATGAAGGCTAAAAATTATTAGGTTTGTAACATTTTTTTTCAAACATTATCATTACTGTTGACTCTTTTAAGAATGACATACTTTACCTTATCTATAAAACGAAAAAAGAAAGACACACATAAAAACAGTAGGCACTTTTTATTTTGCTTAATATCGATGATCATAGAGAGTAATTTGGTAAATTCAAGATATCAACTTCAAGGAGCGGCCCTTTAACCGTGAATTGACAGAGAAAACGTGCTATTTTACGATACGCCAAGAAACCCGCATCTTTATAAGTCGGAGACGATGAAGGCTGTGAGTTAAAGACTTCTTTACATTATCCAAGTGTCTTAGGAGATAATTATAGTCAACGTAGCTCAATTTCCTACTTACCAACTTTTTCCCTGTGACCATCGATATATCACATATAAAAAATAAAATGTAACAATCAGGTTCTATAGGCCTTATCAATAGTCAGCCATCAGCTCAATCTCACAAAAAAGAAATAAATTTTATCGAGAATTGCTTCTTGTTGTTAAGTGAGAACTACTACTCATCAATAATAGGAAAAAATTGAAAATTTCTGATTTTGTCTTAGGATACTTGTTGAACCTCACTACCATCTCCAGCTGTTGCAGGCTGCTCCAGCTGTTGCAGATTGCTAAAGACCTATTGCTACACCATTGCATCTAAATAGATGTATAGAGTCGAGCTGTAGGTTAAATCCCAAGTCCCTATATTAGTAAGAAGATGTGGATCTTGCTGACCCGGGCAGGTGAGTTGCATCTTGAGTCATCCCTCGTTGTGCAACTCATGTTGCGCAGTTCCTCTCACGGATTTGCCCTTAGGAAGAGAGCGCCTGATTGGTCTACCCTAAAGAGGACCTGTATGGCTCGTTTAGTTTTTGCGCAATGTGCAAAAGTGGATTCACTTCAATCAACACGAGGAAAGTGCTACATTACTCTGGTGCAAAAATCATTCCTAGTTATTAGATTTTACTGGTCAATATTGAATGTTCGCAATGCTGGAGGCCGCGTGTATTGAATTGTGGCAATAGCACTTCTGGGTTATTGGTTCCATTGTGAACTAGGAGAGGTGGCTTTTCTTTATAAAAAAAAGGGCATTGACTCTAACCTGCCTACAATAAGATTCAGGTACCAACAAGCATGGGCTTATGTAATAAGGAGGGGGGGGGGCTGAGGGGACTGCAGCCCCCACGAATTTTTTTTTTTGTGAGAACGTTTCATGTAAAAAAAGCCTATAACAACGAAAAAGTCTTCTAGATTTACCCTGGACAACTAGGCGCCTAGAGGACTTTAAAACTCACCATTTTACACTGACATATTTAAAATTTTCCCTGTACCCCAAATGCATAGGTGCTCCCAGCCCCCCCCCCGATTTTTTTTCGTTATGCGCTAGTGCTAACCAGTATGTACATATCCCACCGTTTAAAGGGACGTTAAAAAGTATAATGAAAAAATATTGAATTTTGAAAAACGAAAAACATCAAACATAGGGAGCTACAAATATTTAGATATTTATTTTTTATTCAACTTCAATCTAAGACATAATGTAATCATTAAATATCAATTTCATCAAGAATAATTTTTATTTATTTCTGATAAGATCACAAAAATAATTATGATATTAGCTTTATTTATTATTTGTTTTTTTCCCCCTAAATTTCCAAATACATTATTAAATTGAGAGGTAATCTCAGTTCACATTTTCTGGAAATAATAGTGATTCGACTTCAACAGTGTCTTATTCATCAGAATCAGTTTCAATCGAAAAATGTAGAGAAACGTGTTCACCAGCTTAGGCTGGCTGAAGGACAGGAAGTTCTCAGGGTCCCTAAAGTGAAGGAAGTTAAAGAGTACCGCAGATAAAATGTCAGCATTCCAAATTTTATAAAATTGACGATTGAATTTGTTTAAAATGTTTTATAACAAATTTTTTCGTCGGTCTACCGAGCCGAAATAAAATGAAAATCAAATTCAAACTGACATATAGAATTGATTGGATTCATTTAGAGAGTTAATGAGAGTAGGAAGTGAATATCAATCAATACATATATGGATTGAGCAGAATGTAAAGCGATCATGGGTAAGTGGTGTAGGACGTCGGGATACAGCGTGGGTAGGGTCCGTTCGCTACCATATTTACATACCATTACCCTCCAGACCGACATAGCCAGCAGATCTTGAAGTGATTTTGCAGCCGGGGTTAAGGAACTTGGGCTTTCCTCCTCAGACGCCTATACTATTGGAAGATTCAAAGCCTTCACAAATTCTTTCAACTATAATCCGGAATTATAAAATAAAATAAGGACAAGAGGTGCGAAAACTGGCGCGGACTTCTAATATTAACATTTTTTTATATCTATTTTATCACACAGTGCTTTAGTTGCTGTGCTCCCACTATTGAGAGGTGCTTTTTTATTGCACTAGATGATAGAGATCATTTTAAATCCTTGATAATGTTCTGGCCTGAAAATTCCCAAAAAGGGAGCTGCTCCTTATTGCTGAAAGCCCGTCAATTTTATTAAACTACTTCGTACCGCCTAACAGTCGATTCTTTAATTATTTTTTTTCTTTTAATACTTATTCTGCTATTTGGGACACCGGGTCAGCTAGTAAGATAAAAAAAGAAAGTTAATAAGTCAACAATTACATTATGCCAAAAAATAAAACTTATAAAACACTTACAATTAATTTGATTCGTTGCATTTCGGGTTGTTCTGCCTACATTTGTCCACCGCCTTATAGGAGGCATATTTAGTAAGTCACCAACACACAACACTTTAGTAATTTTATAGAAATTTGTGGCTTTTAGATTTAGTAATATTATAGAAGCACAGCAAAGAGATGTTTAAATTTCAAGTGACATTTTACAACAGACAGTTTACATTTTACCAAAGACAATTTGTTTTTGAGTAACGTTACCATCGTATAAAATTTGACAAATATTGACATTAATATTTATACGATACTAATGTCACTCAATTGTTTTGCCTTCCCAGAACCCCTCCATTAACACTTAAACTTTATGGTGTGGTATTAAAGTTCAAATTGACCTTTAAGTATTATTGCGAATCTTTTGTATGGGAAAATAGAAAAGTGGGGTATTTTTTACTTCACGCAAATATAAATTAATTTAAATTGCATTATTATTCTATTGTCACCTAGTGATTACTTGTTCTTATTTATTTATTTTTTTTTTTGCTTATACACAAATAACCTAATACGTTAACTCTTAAAAATATTATAATTAAGAACATATGTTTTTATTTAAAAATGAATTTGCGTTAAGGAAGTGAAAAAGACCCGAAAAGTGTTGTTTTTAGACTTTTTCAGGCAATTTTTTAAATTTTTCTCTCCGTAAGAACCATCCTCGTACTTCAAGGAATATTATAAAAAAAGAATTAGCGAAATCGGTTCAGTTGTTCTCGAGATTTGCACTTACCAACACATTTAGCGATTCATTTTAGTGCGGTTCCTCCCTACCCCATAGGGAGGAACCCCGCTTATAAGGTTGATACAATGAAACAATCCGAAAGTGCCGACAAGAAAATTTCGCGTTTCAGAACCCCTAGAGACCGAAAATAACGGTGGTTGAAATTTGTATATATATATATATATATATATATTTGTCTGTCAAATGTCAATCGGAGAAATAAGAGCTTAAAACTTTAAAGTAATTGATTTCGCTTATTCGAACTGTTCTTTTTGTCTGTTTTTTATTCCTTGTTATTTTTTAATTGCTTATTGTTGGATAATGTATTTGAAAATAAAACAAGTTAAGAAAAATAGGAAAAACAATTTAATGTTAGAGATATGGATTTCCAAGATTCCAAGACCTTGTCACTAGCGGGTTCGTTTCTAGTGTAGCAGACCCTTCCAGGTAAGATTGTAAATCATGACCTTTCAAGACTTTACTACTCACAGGAATGGCGTTAGTGACCTTAAGGGTTGACACGCCATTATAATAATTAATTTAAAAAAAAAGACTGGTGGAACCAAAATAATAACTGCTTCTATTTTAATCTTTCCAAATTAGACTAGGGATATGAACGGAACCGCGCTAAGATGATGCAGTCCTGCGAGACGGACTTTTTTTTATATAATAGATCAGCGAAAGAGTCCTCGTAGACTAGAATTTGGGGGTCTCAAATTTTTCCTCACGGATTCAGCCCATTGCCAAATCATTTTATTGAATTGTCTGATTCAATCTAACCATGTTAAAATTTTAATAATTATCGACATATAAAGGAGTTCTAGATTCTTGAAATTCTTTAACTGCCATCAGTTAAAAAAGATAAATATTGGACTTATTGGGATTACATCCTCCTAGCCTATACAAAGTTTTACCCATCGTAACCCAGTCGTAATATTATAACTAGGGACCAAAAAATCTAACTCGAGTTTCGAATACGTTTTCATTGGAATCAAGAAGAAATTTCTGACCCAAACCTTTGCAGAAAGTCTCATTTATATTGCTTCATCACCAAAGAAGAGAGGTGAAACTTTATGAACCCAAATACTGGAGAAAACAAATTTTCGAAATTTTAAGGTTAATCTACATCATCATCTATTAGCAATAATGAAAACTGTACATAGCGGTAATGTTCCTCCAAGTACTAGCATTCATGAAACACAAAACAATGTCAAAAATAACCTACAAGATGATATTAAAATTAGGTTATCCGATAATAATGACATAAATAAAAATAGTTCTGTGAGATATTTAATAGTTCGGATGCTAGAACACAGAACTGACTTTAATAATATAAGCCCGTTTACTATTAAAAAATGGATATGCCAAATATCTAAAGATATAAAAGTTAAAAAGTTGAGAAAAGAAGGAGCTCTCTTATTAGATTGCGAGAACAAAACTCTTTGGCCAAAATTATTAAAATTAAATAACTTCTTCAATTCGAAAATATCAGTTGAACCTCATAGATACTTAAACAAAACCAAAGGAGTATTTTACTGTCGGGACATAAGTGATGTTCCGAATGATGTCGTTTTAAGTGAATTACGGGATCAAAATGTTTCTGAAATCAGACGAATTATCCCAAGAAGAAATCCTAAAAATACGTCATTGTTCGTCGCAACATTTGATCTGCCAACCTTACCCGATCGCATCCACGTAGGATACCTTAGCGTCCGATTTGAACCATACATCCCACAACCTCTCAGGTGCAGGAAATGCCATGGGCTGAAACATGTAGCAGCTACATGCAAGAAACCTCCCACTTGTGGAAAATGTGCACTTGACGAGCACGAAGGACCCTGTACCCAAACAAAATGTTGTCTATGTGGCTCTGAGCATTATTCCTGGGATAAATCTTGCCCTGTCTACGTCAAAGAGGCGGAAATAATAAGGACTATGACTTTGAATAAAGTAACGTATCAAGAGGCAAGAAGAGGAGTTTTATCTTCAGAAGTAAACTCTTATTCTAAGAGAATCCAGACAAAAAATGAAAATGAAACCTCCTTAGAATCACTCAAAACTTTGTTAAAAATACTCACAAAGAAATTAGAATTACTAGAAGGAGTTATTTCGAAACTGCCAAAGACTAAGAACGAAGAAGAAACAGTTGAAGAGAAAGATGAAGTTTCTGGAAACCAAGAAGTTGATGAAATGGGCAAGAAGAATATCAACAAACTGAGAAAATCTGGAAGAATTATTAAAGAACTGAGCTCCATTTATATAGAGAAGGACGAAGAAACAAACTTCTCCGCAACAGCAAGGTTGAAAAGCAATGACGCAAACAGAAACAAGAAGAAAGCATTTTTTAAAAAATAAGTCTTGAGATAAAATGCAGTTACTAATGTTAAACCAATGTTTTGAAACTGTAATTTATACCATACTTAATAACCTCAAACCTTCATTGTTTCTGTTTGCGAATTGCACTTACATATGGTCGTATATTATCTTTAATTCTCCTAAATTTTCTATTTATTTCCCTATTATTCCTCTGGTTACAATATTCACATCAGTATGGCGTCTATAATCCAATGGAATATGAATGGCCTTCAAAGACACATTGGAGACCTGAAACTCCTTCTTAAAGACAACATAAACACTGTCATTACGGCACTCCAAGAAACACACCTAAAACATGATAGAGACGTCAGCATTCATGGATACTCCATGTACAGATGTGATTACATCTTGGTGCATAAAGCTTCTGGCGGAGTTGGTATCTTGGTAGCTGATAGTATTTATAGTGAACAAATAAGGTTATACACAGCTATCCAAGCAGTGGCGGTCTCAGTCCGCTTACCTTTCCGAGTCACTGTATGTTCTGTATATCTTCCACCAGGAGAACAGATTGACGTACAAGAACTGAACGACTTACTGACACAACTCCCTAGTCCAGTGCTTTTCCTCAGCGATGTAAATGCACAGAGCTCTATCTGGGGATCACTGACGACAAATAACAGAGGAAGACTAATTCAAAATTTACTCGACAAATTCGACTTACTCACACTAAACACAAACAAACCGACACACCTGTGCTCTCGAACAGGAACACTATCACACATCGACATATCTGCTTGCTCAGCCCTCATTCATACTCGCTTCTCGTGGGAAGTCTGCGAAGACAGTCACGGTAGCGACCATTTTCCTATTAAAATTAAACTAAATTCTTATATATCACGGTTCGAATCTATTTCAAAATTTAACACACGTAAAGCCAATTGGGAAGAATATCAAAATTACATTGAAAATAAATTAAATGTTTCAAATAAACCTTCATTTGAAGAGTTTACCAATATAATTATTGAAGCAGCTGAACAAAGTATACCTAAAACCTCGAACAGCTACAGAAAACTACCAGTACCCTGGTGGAATGAAGAGTGCAGAACAGCAGTGAAAGACGAAAAGAAAGCTCTTCGTCTCTTCCGCAGAAATCCATCGGAAAATTATCTCATTGACTACAAACGGAAGAAAGCTAAGGCCCAGTGGGTAATTAAAACTAGCAAAAAGAAATGTTGGATGGACTTCCTAACTACCATAAACAGTAACACTTCTTCAAAAGACATTTGGCAAAAAATCAATCAAATACAGCATAAAAAGTACAAGCCACCGATAACAGGACTATTACACAACGACACTGTCTTGACTGACCCATACGCTATGAGCAACATATTAGGCAACCATTTCCGTAATATATCCAGCTCCATGCACTACTCGGACGACTTTATTGACCATAAAACATATGTCGAACGGACTCCAATACCTATACTTACAAACTTTGACCACCCTTTGAACGACCCATTTACAATGCAAGAATTAGACTTGACACTATCTAACCTCAGAAACACTACACCAGGACCCGACAACATTTCTTATGAAATGATAAAAAAATTACCCAAATCCGGCCTAGTAACTCTTCTAAGACTGTATAATGAGGTATTTCAGTCTAGTACCTATCCTTACGCCTGGAACGAATCTGTAGTCATTCCTGTTCTTAAGCCTGGAAAAGACAAGCGAACTCCTTCAAGTTTCAGGCCGATTTCTTTGACCAGTTGCCTATCCAAAGTCATGGAGAGGATAGTAAACAAAAGAATAGTATGGTTTCTTGAAAAAGAAAGTTACCTGTCAGAGTTTCAGTGTGGCTTCAGGCCCAACCATAGCACACTACATCACATTGCTCGCCTGGAGAATGACATACTAAATGGATTTTTACTGAAACAAACTACTGCAGCTCTCTCGCTAGATCTGGAGAAAGCTTACGACCGCCTCTGGACAAGGTTAATATTAGCACAGATGAATGATTGGGGTATGCAGGGAAGTATTCTACAGTATACTTCTCAATACTTGTCTAATCGGTCTTTCAGGGTGAGGATAGGCTCAGTTCATTCTGATGAGTTTCTCCAGGAAAATGGAGTGCCTCAAGGTGGAGTTCTGAGTACCACACTCTTCAATATAGCTATCAATTCCGTTGGACGCTTTATTCCGCAAGGAGTATCATACTGTCAATATGCTGATGATCTATTATTGTATGTCACATCAGCTAATACACACACCGCCATGGAAAAGATTCAGGACACAATTAATTCTTTGGAATACTGGTGTTCTATGACTGGATTTAAATTTTCTGATGATAAATCCAAGTACATCTTATTTACAAAAAAACATAACATGCCAAACTCTAATTTAACATTAAAAAATAATCACATAACACAAACACGAATACTAACATTTCTTGGAGTGACATTCGATCATCGCTTAACATGGGGACCCCATATCCAAGGACTCCTCAATAAATGCAACAAATCGCTGAATTTATTGAGGATTCTTAGTAACACTAAGTGGGGAGCTGACAGATGTACCATGCTTAAATTTTATCGAGCCTTTACCAGGTCGCTACTGGATTATGGTTCTATAGTATATTCAACTGCCAGTTCAAGTACTCTGAAAGCGTTAGATACAGTGCATAATACGGGAATCCGGATAGCTTTAGGGGCATTTAGATCCAGTCCCGTAAACAGTCTTTATGCAGAATCGGGAGAGCTTCCACTGAATAATAGACGTCAGATGATGTGTCTCAAATTTATTACAAAATCAAAATCATTAAATTCACAGTGCGTAAATTCATTTTTATTCAATCCCTATGCAGATATATACTCAGAGAGACAAGCAAAGCAAAAGCCGCTCATAGTACGCTGTATGCTAGATAGAGAGAATGGACATGTTCTTACACAACCGACGTACACGCAAAGACATCTCTCAATTCCACCCTGGAGAGTAAATAACTTAAAAATTGACTTGACTCTGACAACATTTAAAAAGACTGACACACTTTCTAAATACTTTTACCAGACTACGTACAACCATTTAACGCAGACAAACACAGATACACTGTACCTATTCACTGATGGATCTAAGATGAATGCTGGCGTCGGTGCAGCTGCTATTATAAATCAAGAAAAATATCTCGCCACGTTACCGAAATGCACGAGCATATACACCGCTGAGCTGCACGGAATTCTCTTAGGTCTAACTAACGTACAAACTACAACACAGAACATAACACTATGCTCAGACTCGTTAAGTTGTTTACTCTCCTTACACATATATAACACTAATCCTATCATCATACAAATTTTAGAGCACATCATCAGACTTCAGACACACAACATACTGGTAATAATGTTGTGGGTACCAGGACATGAAAATATCGGACAATCCACAACAGCAGACGAACAAGCAAAACAAGCAAGCAGAGGAGAATCAGTTGACTTGAACTTACTTACGACTGAAGACTTACACTTACTAATTACGGATAATATCCGTCTAGGATGGGAAGCCTCATGGTACAGCACAAGTGATAACCTCCTAAGGGAGATAAAAAGCAGTACTCATGAATGGCAAGCTAGTCCGCAGCTATCAAGACGTGATGAAGTAGTAATTACAAGACTGAGATTTGGACACACTCATTTAACACATTCCCATCTCATGACTAGACAAGACAGTCCAATATGTCAGACATGCAACAGACAACTAACAGTTAAACACTTACTTACAGAATGCAGAACACGAGACTATTTAACGATTCCACATGACATGTCCGAACTATTTTCTGAAAAAAGCCCACACATTGTTACTATTCTACAACACTTACATAAAATGAAACTGTACGACAAAATATGACTCAACTGAACGTATGTATGGTTTATTGAAGCGATTGCGAATAAATGTGTGTGTGTGTGTGTGTGTGTGTGTGTGTGTGTGTGTGTGTGTGTGTGTGTGTGTGTGTGTGTGTGTGTGTGTGTGTGTGTGTGTGTGTGTGTGTGTGTGTGTGTGTGTGTGTGTGTGTTAAAATTAAATGTCTCGTCATAGAATAATGATTTTTATATTGAAATAAACTATCAGATACTTTATTATTTCTTATTATAATAGTTCAGTTATTGTTTTGTACTTCTTTCTTCTTCTATTTTTTTTTTTTTTTTTTTTTTTATTTATTTATTTTTTTTTTTTCGTTTTTATTTTGTTAACTTTATGTTGTGCTTTGTAGCCCTTGTGTTTACCTTATATCTTTTAATATTTTATTTACTTCTATTTGTTTACTTATATTACTTTCATGAAATATGTGAGCAGATCACCTTGCTGTTGCGGACCTCCATAAATAAATAAATAAAATAAAAACTAGGGACCGGATTTTTAGGAAAAACAAGCATCCAATTAGGTTTTTGCTACAGGCATAATAGGTCTTTTTAGGTTTTTATTGAAAAATCCATTTTAGGATTTTTTAGGTGATAAAAATGTTTGAATAGGTTCAAAAAAAGGTCTTTTTAGGTTTTATTTAAAACCCCATTTTAGGGTTTTTAAGGTGATAAAAATGATTCAATAGATTCAAAAAATAAGTCCAACCTATTATAATTTATCATTAATAATTTCGATTAATTTATCATTGATAAATAAATACGCCTATATATAGTGATATAAAAATAAACAACAAATAATCTTATTTTATAGAATTTTATATTGAGAAGGGAAAAAAAAGATGAGCAAATAAGAATATAACGGAAAAAGAAGTTATTTAAAAAAAAAAAAAAAAAAGAAAAAGTAGGTAGTCCGAATATTCAATAAAATATTTATTTAAAAAAACAAAGTAAATGCAATTTATATAAATAAAATACATTTTAGAAAACATGAATATGAAATATGAAAAGTTCATTTTGGAGTTTCTCTACTGAAGAGTTTCAACTTCTAAAGATCATCAGGAAGAATTTCACTGCCTATAGAAAGGTACTTAACTATGTTAGAAACCAAATAATTAAATCTTGGAAAAATTTAAAAGGGAAAATATGTAACTAAAATAGATATTACCCTTTGTTACAGTAAATTCCCATATAGGTGCCCAGGTTATCGACGGTGAAATTCTTCCTGTTGTCTTAGAGAACTGTCTTAAAAGCGGAGAAAGATTAAGATGCACCTGTTTACATCACAAGATATAGGGGGGTATTTTATTGCATCTTTTAGCTCCAGTGTTGACGATTCAAATGAGATTTTGAGGGAAGCGACACTCCTAGTAAAATTTCCCTGATCGTCTGGACCCAGGAAGATGCTATTAAGACAATTTGTTTTATGGAGGAAATGAGTTCATTGAATTGTATTTTCTATTTTAAAGATTAGGTCTGTCTAGGTCAATACATTGCTATTTAGGTGATATTACCCTGAATAGGTTTTTTTAGGTTCTTCCAAATTTGCAAGAATGATACTACAAGACGCGAATCATATAAAAAACCGATAATTATCGTGTTTAGTAGAAAGGAAAAAAATAGGTGAAAACCTAAGAATCTGGTCCCTAGTTATAATCCGTGACTGTCCACTGCTATTTGATATGTTGGAATGTTCGTCTCGTGGCCCTTATGTTCAAAACCATTAAGAAAGCTAAGTTATTCAGTACTTCAAAGCTAATGTTTAAGAGGCTGGCTAATGTTTTTCTTGGATAGGTATGAACCAACATTTCTGCAATTCCATAGTTGTCCTTTGAATCTGTGTTAACTGTATTTAAAAAAATATCATTGGACCCAGGAGAGGGAATTCATCTACTATGCTGATTTCAGTAAGGTCAGTATGAAGAGTTATGACAGGAACTATTTTGAGACCCTGGAAATGCCTCGCATTATCACGTATTATAACGTAATGATTTGGTTATGCGTTTTCAAAATCACACCTGGGTAAAACTCTGTATGTACTCCTTTAAATGTATGTAGACAGATGTAAATGACATCTGTCGATAATTATTAAAATGTTAACATGGTTAGTATGAATAGTGTCTATCGACCACCCAAGCTAACTGGCTAAGGAATACTATATCCATCCCTGGTATAACTATTTCCTAGAGAACGGTGGGCGGAAGTAGAAGATATATGGAGTCGAGGCGCGGCTACAGGACACTTCCAGATAGGGGAAGGTGTTTACTCCTACCTGGGGTGCTTCCTCTAGTCATCTACTAACCCTTATGACTACCTATGAAATTATCAACAGTTAAACTTGAATATATCATTGGTACTATTAACGTTCTGCTTGTAGGAAGATATTTATAGTTACGGAAATATATATGACTCCAAGGAAGGAAATTTTATGTTTTATTGAATTGAAGAGACAAGGAAGATAGGAAAACCTGTCTGTTAACAACGGATGGAAGTTTCATATCTAATGGAGTTATTAATGCTTTTCTCATTATAAAAGAATAGGAGAAACTAAAGTAATTTATATTATGTATATTCTTTATTACCTTTAATATCAGTTAATTCCGGTTAAGTCGCGGAAGGCCAGTAATAAAAAACACAATTACTTCTAACACTAAATTTCTTCCTTGATCTAAAGATTCAAGCGCTTTTGACACCTCTTCAGGAGCTTAAAACTAAAATTCTTCCTGCACATATCATTAGAAATTACAAGCAGCCCATGGATTAGTTTTAGTTGAATTGGAAGCCTGTGTACGACTCAGCTGGACAAAAATCTCATTCGCCACCGGGAAACAGGCCCATTAAAACTGTAGCCTATAACCCTAATGTACTTATCCATTCAATTCGAATTCTCGTAAAATTGAAAATTTATTTTTCGGAATTGAACGGAACAGTTAGATAGACTGTTTCGACGTGTTAACATTGAACGTAGAAGGTGTATTAATATTAGTAAACTGAAGTATGAAAAGCAGTCAGTTAAAATGCATTCAAAAAGTAGAATCGAATACAAATTAACTAATATCTCAGGGATCGCTGAGAAAATTCCTGGATGCACCCTGGACGTCGGCGCTAATGGCCAAGATTTATGTCGATGCGCTGTAAAAAAACTCTATTACCAATATGATTCTTATTTTCTCAGCTTTAATGAAATACTCATTCCACCGTTAAATAAACTTAAAAAACAAAAGTGAGGTAAACAGTGACAAAAACCCGTTTAAAATAACAAAACTAAAACTTTCATAGTTTTAAGCACTTACTTCTCCGACTGATATTGCCCCATCGAAATTTGCTTCAGAATCTTTTTTGTAGAGAATTTAGTAAGCTTTTGAATGGTTATATCGTACTTCCCACTGTTTTGAAGACATTAAGGGGGGGGGGGGAATGGTGCTAATACCTACCGATAGCTGCTATATTCCTTCACTAATCGCACTCGAGATAAGAACGGAACCGCGCTAAGATGATGCAGTTCCTGCGGGTTGGACTTTTTTTCAGACAAATTAATGTATTATGTTTATATTATAATATAAATATTATATTTGTAAGAAGAGCAAGTCACTTTAATTGCGGTGTAAAATATTGTCGCTAGCTAAATCTAAGTATTATATAAGCTCATAAGGAAAAATGGTGCTAATGGCTCAGATTTGCACCATAAAAGAAATAAAAAAAAAAATAATAAAATAAGGACACTATACGAAGATTTCGAACCATTTCATGTCTGTTAATAAAATATTTTATTCTAATACCAATAACGCTACACTTATACACAAATACATTTTTTTTAGGTATCTATTTAATACGAATAAAATAAGGTTATAATGAGCGATCCGCTGTGGCATACACCAAGTACTACCACCGTGTGGAGTGCAACTAGTATAGACCGGTACGTCAGTACCACTGTGGTATGTAAAGAGCGGCTGTTCTGATACTCGCAAAAATTAGAAATCCTACATTCCTAAAGTTGTTTGGAGGCTTATCTTTATGACTCTAGAAAGGGACTTACAGATGACGAGGGTACACTGGGAGGTACCTGGGGACAGGGAAAATGCCCCCCACCCTAAGCCTCCTAGCTCCTCACCTTCGAATTCCTATGATTTTGTTCAATGAATTTAAACAAAAAAATTAATAAATAGATAAAAACTGCAGAAAATAGGGAATACCAAAAACAATTCTAAAGAACGAAATCAACACCAGTACAGTAATCTAGATATTCATAGGGCATCTTCGAATTCCAAGATGCCGTTGAAACAAAATATTGTTTCTATTTATACGTATCCTGTTTTATTGACTAATACATTTGACTACTATATGCAATCACAAAAATAACGAGCAGTGAAAAACACTGTAGGAAACACACAAAAAGATTCGTTCAAATAAACGAAATTACCTATAAGCACTTATTTCTCCAAATATGACCATCCCATCGCAAATGTCTTCAAAACATTTTTTGTAGAGAATTTAGTAACCTTTCGAATGGTAATCTTTTGCTTGCCAAGATTCCGAACCGTTTACGTGATATTAATGAAAATATACGAAGTTCCAAAACTTTTCATGACTAAAAATGAAATATTTTATTTTAATCCTTCCGTTACTCCAAACGTAAACAAATTTTCAACATATTAGTTTTGATAAAATTCAAATATGCAGAAAATGTTTCAACTGAATCCCATGATTCTAAGTACCCAAATCAAAGACAAAAAGAACAGTTCGAATAAGCGAAATCAATTACTTTAAAGTTATAAGCACTTATTTCTCCGATTGACATCGCCTAATCTAAACATTCATCAGAATCTTTTTTGTAGAGCAGTTAATAAGCTTTCTAATGGTATTCTTCCGTTTACCAAGATTCTCAACCTTTTTCGAGATATTAAGGAAAGTATACAAAGTTATCAAAACGTTTTATGTCTGTTAATAAAATATTTTATTCTAACCCTTCCTTAACTCCAAACGTAACCAAAAGTTTAATATGTTAGTTTTGATGAAATTCAAACATGCAAAAAATGTTTCAACTGAATCCCATGATTCTAAGTACCCAAACCAAAAACGGTATTCAAAAACTATTTTTCCAATTTTCTCGAAAACTGTTAAAGCTATCGCCTTGAAGATGGTTTCATTTTCCTAGGCCAAGAAGCCTATAAAACGAGTACTTACAAGCTTATGAACTCAAAAACGTAAGCGTTACAATTTTTTTGCGCGAATTTCGCCCCAAACGCCATCTTCCAGTGGGCGGATTCTGCTGGTTATCGAACTTGACCTTTCAAATTGGACGACGGATTTTTGTACCAAATTTCATCACAATCGGACCATTAGGGAAGCCAGAAATGAGCGAACAGACAAATATATATATATATATATATATATATATATATATATATATACAAATTTGAACCACCGTTATTTTCGGTCTCTAGGGGTTCTGAAACGCGAAATTTTCTAGTCGGCACTTCCGGATTGTTTCATTGTATCAACCCTATAAGCGGGGTTCCTCCCTATGGGGGAGGGAGGAACTGCGCTAAAACTAATATATTTTGATAAATCCATCCAAAACAACAGTTTACCCCACAATGGCAGAATAATTTAATGTTATTCACAGTCATTTCACTCTAACCATACAGGCACGAATATAAACTTATCTTTTGAAAATCAAATTACAGCACATTCTAGGAATTATAAAGGACAATCTGAGCCTAGTATGCAGTTATTCAAGGCCAACCAATCATAGAAAGAGGAATATATATTCATTTAAAACTGATTCAATCAAACAAGGAAATGGCTAGGAGTTAAACTGCCGGAAACACTGGCAGGGAGAGTTTCCTGTTTGAGTTAGGGATATGCCCTTCCCTAGAAAATAAGGGAAGGATGTGAAGCTGTTAATAGGATCAAGGAATTTATAGAAAGATGTCTGAAAGAATAATATCAAGAGGATAAACAGGAAGACATCAAGGAATAGTTATAATTAACAAGGGAAGCAAAATAAACTAATTTCCCCTAACCCAACCTCAGAAACTGGAATGAGAGTAAACAGACTGGAACTACGATAATAGGGTAAGAACTGAAAATGTAGGTATGGATTATCCATAATATTACATTGGGTACCATTTTCACTAATCAGAGTATATATATATATATATATATATATATATATATATATATATATATATATAATAGAAATATTATGTAATCAATTACATGCTATGTACATTTGTCATGTACGGCACATGTAGAAAAAAAAAAAATAAACTCCCTTCCTTAAGGGTTACTTAGGGAAGGAAATGGGTCTTGGGCGAAGACCACATCCAGTTACTTTTGAAGTAGCAGTAGTGATTTATAACAGTTACTCGTACTTACTGATTAGCTTATAGGTTCTTTGCTGGTTATCTATTACTACTTGACTCGCTATGTACGGTTATAATTCATATTAGATAATGGCAAGCAATATTTTTTAATAAAAAGGTCAATATGATCAAAATCAATTCCCTCAACTAGGAATAAAAGTTATTAAGCATTAAAGTTAACTGTTTTGCAGGTTATGAAGGATAACAAACAACGTTATTTGTAAACAAACATATTTTATTCCTTTTCTCTCTCTTTCTTTTTGGATATTTACATTTATTTAGCATTATGGGCATACATGCTATGCTCTCTACAATTAACTGGATTCAATAAATTTTAGTGACTCGTCTATCCAACTCGCTAAAATTAATAGAATTTTTCCGAGTAAGAAACCAATCCCTTTTTCTTTGTCAGGAACATCGCGAACTAATTGTAAAGACACATTTTTCTCACTAACATAAGCAGAGCTTTTTCATAAACAAAAGCTAATTCACTGTTGAAGGTTACTTTACTCCCAGCAAGAACCAATACACTTGCTCATCGGAATCCTCCAATAGGAAGGCAAAGGAGTTATACGCATGCGCTGAATCACTGATAAAATCACTACTGCTACTTCAAAAGTAACTGGATGTGGTCGTCACAAAAAGACCCAAGGAAATAAATTACATGGACATTAGTTCCATTCAGAAGTTTATTCAGTAAATTTAGGATATCTCATGTCAAATGTAGTAACTAATACTGTTGATGATACGTCTGGAAACGTAATGGGTTTTAATACAGGACCTTTCCCTGCGCTAAATTTATTCGTAGACTATCCAGAATATTTAAGAAATACATTGTTAAGTAATTTCACGTTAAAATATTGTTATTTGTAAATTTCATGAAAAAGAATTCCCAATTTCACAAACGTAAAAACATTTTACATATTTGAACTTGTTATCAGCTTCCTAACTCACAACCATTGCCGACTTAAGAACATGGGAGGTTAATTGAAAATCAATAGGGAATTATATTGGTGATTCCGAGGACCTGAAGTGCTGGGTGGTCCATTGCAGCGGCGGAGAATAGTAATTAAGGAAGGGAGAGAAAGCTCTCAATCGGATCTTGGAGATTCATTGCATGGCCAAACATTTAGGACGCCCACACGGAAACACTCTATCGAGAAATAGTGTGTTCTTCGATGAATGATGATTCGGTCCTCCTGCAAAGTTCATTGTCATATGATCATATGGAACTGTCGGTCGCTTTCCTATCTCCTTGTGGAAATGGCAAAAGCTTCCTATCCCCTAGTGGAACTGTCGTATGGTTTCCTATATCCTTGTGGAACTGTCGAACGGTTTCTTATCTCCTAGTGGAACCGTAGGGCGATCTATCGCATTTTGAATCTGTAAACGCTTTCGTACGCCCTTGTGGAACCGCAGAAAGCTTTCGTATTTCCTTGTGGAACCGCAGAAAGCTTTCGTATTTCCTTGTGGAAATGGCAAAAGCTTCCTATCCCTTTGTGTATCTCCTAGTGGAACTGTCGAACGGTTTCCTATCTCCTAGTGGAACTGTCGAACGGTTTCTTATCTCCTAGTGGAACCGTAGGGCTATCTCCTATCGCATTGTGATTCTGTCAAACGCTTTCGTATGTCCTTGTGGAATCGCAGAACGCTTTCCTATCGATTTGTGGAACTGTCGAGAACTTTCCTACCTAATTGAGGAACTGTCAAAAGTTTTTCTATGTCCTATTGGCACTATTCCCCCTTTAAATCAGTCCCGTAACAGGCCACGAGGGCCCTGAGGGGCAGACACTATAGACATCTTCAGCTTATAAATTTACCCTATTTCCGAATGGATGATAAGCACGCTGTGAACCTAGCAACCCAATGTAATTGGGCAACCCATTTTATTTTTTATTATTTTTTTTTTGTAATAAAGTTTTCTCTCTCTCACTCTCTTGTTTTCCTTTCTTCTAAAAGTAAATCACATTTTTATAGAAGGTGATGGCCGAGCTGTTAGTTATATTTAGTTTGTGTATGTTTTTATCTTTTCTGGTGCAGTTAATAATTGTGTTATGAAGAAGTAATATTTTGCCATTGTAAAAGAAAAAAAAAGCATGCCGAAACGTTTAAAATACAGATTTTTCCGTACATCTGAAAGTTTTTCTCTATTGAATCTCTAATATACCTTGGCATCTTAAAATTTTATGATGACTATAATTTTAGTATATTTTTTAGCACTTTCCTCCGAAGGAAAGTAGCTATTGAGGTTGCTCTCATGACGGAATTTTTGAAAAATTTCTTCAAATCTTTATCGATCCTACCTAGTAGACACCGAAAATGACCCCCGTTAAAATTTATATATATATATATATATATATATATATATATATATATATATATATATATATATAGAAGACACTAGAAGAAAAAATCCTTAGTGCTTGCTCGGGATTTGATCTCAGGCCTCCAGCTTATTTCCACTTTAAATATGCCCTTTAAATCTATATATATTTTAACCTTATGCTAAGTTCAGTACTACAAATTCAAAATTACTGTATTAACTCTAATTGTGATCTCTGAAAAACGGAAGGCCTCTAACAATAGGCCCCAGACGTAACGCCCCAAGGGCGAATGAAACACACCTGTTTCCGTTCGAGAGCAATGCATGCCATAGCAATTACTCGACAGAGTCGGGAATATTAATTGAACGGAGCTCCCATTAAGGGCAAAATTTAATCTGTATGTGATGAAATATGTGCCGGCTCACGCAAACCGTCCACCTGAGGCAAGCCATTGAGCAAACTGAATATCAATCACGCGAGACAATTATGATAAATAAATACCTTACGAAATCGTCACGTGTACTGACGTGCCTACCTTCCTTTTATTGGCTCATGTTCCTGCGAGGTCTTTTCTCAAATAAGATAATTTAAAATAATAATAGTACTAATTTATTTACTCAGTTTCCACGTACATTTACAGTTTTTTTATTTATTTTATTTTATTTTATTTATTGTGCACCAACTACGCAATGTACATTTAGAGTATTATTATTTATTTAAGGTGAACTTAAATGTATTTCCAGTGGAATGTATATTCTACAGTTAAATATGATTACACAATACACACATATACAGTGAACTCTCGAACAGAATCATGGGCCTCATTAAACGTAAATGTCACATTAAAGAGTTCATTTGAGATCAAAATTGTGGAAAATCATATAAATAAGTCAACAAGAAAATAAGGAAGGAGTCATCTAGGATTTCCACCTGTATGAGTCCCTAATAGGATTTCCACCCTATTAGAAGTCGTCACCTCCATAATTCGAGCTCCGGTTAACAAACACAGTGGTTGGGACATCGACACAATCGACATGCAAACATTTTTTTTTTTTTTTTTATGGTTTATTTATTTGAAATCTGTACAGAAATCATATAATCTTCAAGTTTGTTGGCACTTTAAGTTGATTAAAACGGTAAAAGTAAAAGAAAATAAAAATAATAAAGTATTTGGAAGAAGCAACCATTGTTGGTACTTCCAGAGGCGGATAAACAATTCTTTCAGTAAGTTTATCTCAAAGTAAGTTAATCTCGGGGCCACCCTCTTTTAATCCGCCTGGGAGGATTGTATGGATGGGAACGGGAAGATAAGGATAGACTTTCAGGATTAGGATGACAGGACAACTTAGAGAGGAAGGTTTGGAAACGTATTTTAGCAAGGTAAAGGACAAATGGGATATTAAGATCATTGTGAAGAGTTTTGTTGGATAGATAGAAGGGGGCATTTACAATTTTACGAAGATATGCAAACATTGTAAATATTGTAGCCGGAGTGCAGCAAATAGTGGAAAATATTGAATTATTAAGGGACGATGAATTCAATTAGAGAACCTACTTTACTTCAGAAACCTCTGACAACGTCGATCATCAGAAAAATGCGACAACAGTGCTCAGAAAAAGATTGGAGATTATTCCACAGTTACTGAAAAGTAAGGTAAGCTCATTATGTAATAACTAAATAAGAGTTCAATCAACTGTTTCTTAAGCGTGCTAAGGGGGTGCAGCCCCCACGAAATTTTGATTTCATCAGTAAACATGTGTCATAAAAACCTCAAGAATAAATTAAATAAGACCACTTAGTTCAGTAAGTTTTTTCTTCTGTAAAAGTTGTAGTTGGCTAACTGTTCCAAGTTTGTTGGTTGTTGGTACTCCATACTCACCAAATCCTCGAGTGCTCCTAGCCTCCCTCCGAAATTACTCCTTTATACTCACTGTTCATAAATAAAGAAGGTAGGACATCTGTGCTGCGTCAAGAAGGCATAATTCAAAGTCATGCCTTATGTATGAAGAGTGCAAATATTCTTTATTACAAGCCATGTAACAATAATTGAAAGGTAAACATTAATGAGGGTGGGAATCGTTTCTGAATGTTACAAATAGCTGAGAAAGAGTAACGGTTCCAGGTGGAATCAGATACTTCATTTGAGCAGAAGGGTTTCTCATATATTGTAGGTAGGCTCCCATGGCCCCGTTATGCAAGCTACATAACGCTAGCTAGTACTCCGAGTATCAAAACTCTTCTCATCCTCAAGAATACGGTGTATACAACAACAATGAGGTCGTTGAGCTTTCTTCCCATGGAAGTACACAAAACACGAATGCTGTCATCTTCGGTGCAACTCACTCATAACTCGCATGTTTTATTATTTTATTGTGATTTCTGCGACTGTGGCGATTAACTTATTAATTGTTAAGTTGCCGCATTGGCAACAGTCGTTCAAGTATGAAGGAGTAAATATGGTGTCTGGGGGAATAATTACTATTCTTTCGGGGGAATTTTACTGATCCCAAGGCTTTCGTTCTGATCATAATCCCCCTTAATTTGCAATCAGTCTGCAACCAATTTCCTTCCCTTTCACACGTCGGGTTAGTTCACACACATGGTTAAACTATTAATGAAGAAATATGTCCCGCAGGAAGTACGTCAACTAAGAACATTACTCTATAAGGAGGTTAAACTAACATATACCAATATAGTACAACTAAAAAGTCTTTTAATTTGTTTTAACCAGCTAAATCTATGTTCAAAAAAATAGTCTGATAAATATCTACTTTTACTAATTAGTATCTAATGTTATATAGCTCAATTTATTTATTTATTTATTCAATTTATTAAAATAGAACTAAATCGATGCTCCAAATTTACATTCCAACTTGGTCGTATAGTTCAGGTAAACAGCCTCATGAACCGATTCGGCAATTTCACACGATATACGCAGTTCCGCTTGAAGGAAGCAAACATTATATATGTATGTATATATATATATATATATATATATATATATATATATATATATATATATATATATTGTTTTTGGACATATACGATATAAAACAGATATAAAAATAAAATCCTTCATATAAATATTAAAATAGAAAAATATTTATTACTGACTTTCTCCTTCGCTTTTGTCAATACTTTTGAGTGTGCCTGAAACATAAAAATAACTTCTATAATTTTCTTTAAATAAAAGGAAAATTCTTCCAACAGTGAATAATATATATTACAAACAGTTAATTAGAAAGTGGTGTCAAGGCATTAATTTTTCCATTCCTCAGCTGCAGTTATTATGATTAACAATTATTTGTGTCCATATCAAGATGATTTGCTCCATTGAACAAATAGTTGTGATGTATGCAGCGTTATGAGAACCATGTTCTCGAAAAGCTTTTGCTAATAAATACTTTGAAAAACAGTGGAGAGACATTATTTTTCTACCTTCTACGAGAACAAATAGTAGTTATAATATAACGAAATTCGAGTAAAATACTTGAGTAATAACTAATAACTTGAGAAAAAAAATAACAAGGATGATCATGGACCTTTATAAAATTCAATTTAGTAAAATAATGATTGTTTAATCTATCATTTTATGAAGATCAAATTTTCGTTATGCCAGCGATTAAAGAACAGATTTTTATTTTTTTATCTTTTAAAATGTGGTAAGCAAAAAACGCCACAAAACTAGTAAGTGCTATCAGACAGAATGAATGGGAAATGTAACATTCTCGAGGCGAGTATTAGAGATGTGAAAGAGGTAATTGATATTATGGAACCTTCCGAACAGCCATCTTTAATGCATGAAGGAATATCCTATCCATAATGGATTAAATAACTTTATGGGAGATGAATCATACTTCAGCACCCTTCATCTTTACTCGTCAGAAAACTTTATGACCTTAGAAAAATTTATATTTATACTGAATAAATGGCTCCACGTCAAATACCGAAAACTAAATTTGTTACAATTCCTGGATTGGCCAAGAATGCAGGAGCGGAAGCCGCCTTTGAGTTAATGAACCACGAGCTTGCGAGAGCTGTACTCTATCATCTCAAGGGTCATAAGTTAAATAAGCCTCTTTAAGTTGCCGTTGATAAATTGCCAAATATTTTTTCTTCTTGAAACTTCACCAGTTCAATGGTCCAAGAGGCATGAAGCGGCGAGGCAAAAGACGAAGGATAAATTAGATTTTGATACCCGTAAGATTATTTTGTGCGCTCAGGCTCTCCTTGGCATTGAAAAAAATATATTATTTTTACGCAATGAGCTACAATATATTTTTTTTTAGGATGTATCATTACATTAAATGTACACTACTGATGTCTAAATTAAATCCTACATAGTTTAATTTCAATGACTACTTATCTTCGTTCGTTTCAATGACTACTATTCTTCGACTTCAATGGTAATTGACAGTTCGCCGTTGAGGTGATAAGAAGTCAAGGAGCGGTTGGGATTCGGCAAAGAGAATAGGTAAGATTATCTGAAAAATCTAACCGAAAAAATATTTCTAAAGTTTCGGCATGCTCTTTGGCAGCCTTCTTTAGAACTAAATAACTTGTGAGGAAGGAACTTTTAGGAGATCATGGTTAAGTTTTGGGTCTTACTTATCCATCCGAAAAGTTATCGTAGTCCCTCGCCTAGGCATTTCTTGCTGAAGAAGGCAACCAAAGAGAATGCGAACCATTCCTGGACTTCTTTTCTTAACACGTTCAGTGCGGTACGGGGTCGATTGACCCCGTGTTTAACTTTCGACTAGTGCGGAGGGAGTTACAGGTAAACTTTCAAAAAATTTTCGAACCAGTTTCAGCTTTAGACATTTCTATGGGTTGAAACCAGTATGTCTATGTGTTACTAACTTCGAAAATCTGATAAAAAATAGCACGGGGTCGTGACCCCGTGCCGCACTCAGGTTTAAAATTCGACCTCTAGTGCGGCACGGGGTCAAAAGACACCGTCCTACTCTTCTCGCAAGAAAGGTCCATAGACTCTCTTTACGGACTAAATCTGCAGTTCAAGGTGATTTTGTCAAATTCATTAGCCCTGGAAGCAGAACAAGAAGTGTTGGAACAGCCCAGGACATGAAAACTATGAGCTCTAAAGAAGCTGATAAAATGGCCAAAAAAAATCCGCACATATTGTGAGGAGTGCTCTACGAAGGTCTTTGTCTTTCGTGCTATAATGATAGTCATGCATCAATGCCCCTAGTCATTATTTCCTATTGTTTAACCACTTGAATAATTTTATTTTTTCAGTGTGGTATTTCTATTTGTTTTTCACATATACTTTTTTTTAAAGCAAGGTTTTATGTAAGTCAAGTGTAAAAATATTAAAATAAAAATAAAAGTTATTGTGAGTGTTATTAAAGGTTGTTGTGAATTTTGTTTTCATAAAATAACATGAATGATGAAAAATGGTATGGTTTAGGGGGGGGGGGGTACTCACCCCACAAAAAAATCAAAGTCATTTCCTGTCTCCAAAATCTCATAAAATTAAATTTCACGGAGGGAAAAGGTGCTTCGAATCAAAAAGAAAAATAGTTTATGGACGATTACAATTTGTATGAAATTAATGAACTTTTGTATGAGACAATGAATGTCCTGCTCCTGTGGTATACTAACCTAAACCTATGGAGTGGGAAAATAAATGTTTTTGCCTAAATTAATCAATTTTCGGCTAGCTGAATACGTTTAAACTAAGGAAAGAACATGGGGCCGATTGACTCCGTATCGCACTTCTGGATAGTTACGAATTTTTCCAGCCGCACTGAACGTGTTAATAATTATACAAAAAAACGTTCCTAAGCTAGGACAAATATTTTTTAGGAAACGTCGTCTTAGCTTGAAGAAATCGGTTACTTTTTAGGTCGGATATTTGGCAGTATTCTCTTTAAATCCTAATCTAGGCAAGTACAGGAGTGAAAAACAGACAAGCTGAAAAAATGCCACTGGATTTTAAATTGATTGCAGAAAGGAATATAATCCCGTTTTTGATAATTCATTCTAGATATAAGATAAGAAATCGGAGGATTATTTTTATAGAAGATATTACATGAAACAACCAAATGATGAAATATAATTATATTTCACCCAAAGATAATAATTATCATCATCATTATTATTTAGCGCAACTACAATTGGAAGATAATACTCCAACTAAAGTAAATCCTAGAAAAAGAGATGAATCTATTTTTACACACACGAATAAATTATTGCAAGGTACGGATTGTCGGGGTTCGGTCACTGCTACTTAATAAAACTACATTTTATCATAAAAATGGTTTTATTGTGCCGACGTTTCGGCTTGAACTTCAAGCCTTCATCAGGGCGATGGGAAGATAGAGAACTATTCCTCACAAATGCGGGATCAACCGACAATCCCCTAGCTCTCCCCTAGATCTACGGTCAACGATCTCCTCTCAATGAATAAATTATTGGTGTTGCTCTTCAAGGCTGAGGATCAGTAGAGAATTAATCCCTTCCCTTTCATTTATTGTATTTTTTAAGAGTACTTTTTTTTGGCCATGTTCGAAATAAAAATTGTGTTATTTTTGTCTGATTCAAGTGATATCATTCATTTCCGTGCTCATTGGCTGTGCAACATCCAGATCGGAATAAAAGCCTATAGAAGCATTTTTATTGTAAATTTGCAAAGGGAGTTTTCCCTGAAATAAAGTAATTGAAAATTACAACGCACTTTGTCTGTTCACTACATGATTTCTCATTACTTTTCTTGAGTGGAAAACTGCCTTTTTTTTTTTTTTTTTTTTTTTTTTTTTTTTTTTTTTTTTTTTGTAAATTCAAAAAATCCCATAAAACATTATGGTGATTATCATTTAAATTACACTGACACAATTTTTAACTCACATTCCAATTTCACGGTCAACTCTTCAATTCAGACAAAAACTTCCAATTTGAGCAACTTCAAAAATAATTTACAGATATAAAATGAAATTTAATCTAAAAATGTTTTAAACCAAAATTGTATGTATATTTTTTTTCAATCCGAATCTGCAAAAAATCGTCTGTCACGCAGGAGCTCCATAATTTATCACATTCCTCAGAAGGTGGGTAGTGTACGCTGTATTCCTGAATAAAATATTAAAAATAAGCTATATAAAAGCGGAAATAAACATGAATATTTATTTAAATTTTAACGTCCATTTATAAATAACAAAGAATTTTAGGACGGGTTATCTATAGGTAACCACCCTTTTCTAGGCAGGGTAGGGCTGATGCCTTTTCTTTTTTTCGAAAAAAAAGCCATCACCCCTTATGGGAATTGAACCCATGACCTTAGCCACGGAGAACATGCACTTTAGCACTCAGGATCACCGGACCTCCAAAAAATAGTTAAACATGAATAGTTTTGACCTTTTATGTTTGTAATGAGCAGCTGACTCAATTATTAATTTTTTCCAGGGTGTTGTTTATTCTAGGTACTAAACTATTTAATAGCCACACAAAAAATTCTCATTTTTGTTTATTGATATGAATGAATAATAAAATTTTCTACATGAAAAGTTAGAATAAATAAAAGTCACAAAAACACAAAATTTTGGATTCAGGAAATCAGAAGCATAACACAGCTTAACACTAACACTAAATCCCAACTTCTACTGAACCGATATTTTCTATTTACAACACGTTCCTCTTTGGTTGGGCCGATTTTTTTTATCGATACCCTGTATGTTTATAAAAATTTTAATGACTTTGACAGTTCTCGTCAGCACTCCATCCAGCTTACGGTATGAGTGTTTTCCCCTTCTATGAGTAGCTTATAAGGCAGGAAAGTGGATATAAATTGGATCCGTGAATAAAGTAAGTTCAGAAAATTCCATTTTTTATTGAAATCCTTTCGGAATCATCAAAGCTTTTAGAGAAAATAAAGGAAGCAGCCCAATGGCCCTTCACATTAGTCCGAATGAACGCCTAGTAATGAGCATGAACGGCCGTAACCGCATTTGGACTCTTTAAAAATTTACATAAGCGAGCAATTAGAGGCTAATGGTCACCCCGAGAGAATAGATTATTTTACATGGCGAGGAAAATGCGGGACTCATTAGTCTCTGGGAAAAAAGACTTAAAATTACAACGGGGAAATTTAACAAATTTAGCATACATTAACATTATTTATATATATAGTAGAGACCATATATACATATTGACCAAGTATTTATGAAGATATATGTGTAATTAGGAGGAGTAAGTCAAAATTATAAGTGAAAATAGATAATAAAAGTATACAACAAAATAATCTGAAACTAACTACAGTAACCAAACTTTATTGTACATTTTCGTAAATACAAAAGTTCTTGTAAAATCTAGATACCTTTCAATAAGTGGTATAAAATATTGTATTACTTTCGACAAAAACAGTGAAATTTCTGCATAGTGAGGAAACCCTCAGAACTAGGTTTTGGGATTATAACTGATAATAAGATAGAAATGCAATATTCAACGCAGGTTAACGATATGGGTCTCTTTCAGAGATCTGGATCATGGATAACGCATTTCTATCGGTCTATGCCTATGAGCAATTCTATTGGCCATTGCGCTGTAACCGTCTAGTTCCCTTTCTGTTTAGAAAGAAATTTTTTCCAACAAACTTGGAAAACAACAACAAACTAGGAAATCGCGTAACAACAAACAAAAAACACCAATCGCGAAAAAAAACACCAACGTACAAATGAATTTCTTTCTATTTATTTATTTATTTAAATTTTAACGTCCATTTAATAATAAATGGACGTTAAAATTTAAATAAATAAATAAATAGAAAGAAATTCATTTGTACGTTGGTGTTTTTTTCGCGATTGGTGTTTTTTGTTTGTTGTTACGCGATTTCCTAGTTTGTTGTTGTTTTCCAAGTTTGTTGTTTATTTTACCGAAACAAAGGAAGCACTGTTAAATTGCATATCTGTCGATTATCAACCGAAAAACCATCCTTGATCTATAGTTGGATTGACTATAGTTTTGTTATAACCTTGAGCGCGCGTAGCGAACGGAAACGCATAGCAATTGTGCCACTAACATAAGTGCAACGCGTTTTCGCTCGCACAAGGTTATATTAAAACCCAAATTTTATATAATCCCGTCGCTATATTGGCAAAAGCTCAATTGACGCCTTGATCCAGATCTCTGATCCTTCGATGGTCCAGATGTCTCAGAGCCGGTTCTTTAACCTGCGTTGAAACTAATACCTAAGTACCGAGCAGTATTCTACAAGTAATTAGGTATCAAAAAATGTTGATTAATTTAAGCAGCGCCTGCTTTACGGACGTTTTTCCAGCTCATCCAAAATAACCAATATATGTATAAAGGGTTGCTTAGAATGAATTTTTACTATATTGAGTTGATGGATTATCACCCCTCAAGCTACAAGAGGCAGAAGTACGGACCGATGATGAGAGAGAGCGCCTTGAAGAGGTTGGGCTTCCACCAGACGTCCATTCAAATGTATAAGGATGGATTGGGCACGACTTCTGAAGGATTTGTATTTAGGAAGGATTTATTGGCCGAAATCACCGTTCCATCTCTTTAGCACTTCCTCCCGAAACATAACTCACTCCCGAAGGCTACGTGGCTCTTAAGCAGCTTAGGCAGAGCTCTTTTGCCGCTTTGCAAGTAGATGGGATACGTTCTTTAACTCTTTTTCTGTTTCTGTATCTTGCAAGATACAGCTTTTCAAAGGTCCGTAGTGATTCATATTTCGTAATTTGGCGGGCTTTGCAACTTGAAATATGACATGGAATACTTGTTTCGTACGTTGGCTAACTTGTTTCACACAAGGAATTAACTGGGAAGGATATTATCACCATATTAAGATTGCGACTTCACCAACATGGCCGTGCCAGATTCAAAGTTAAGTATCCTTGTTTTTCTTACAGATTTCGGGTTGAAACTTTTTTTCTACATTGTATTGTTATTCATTTATCCTATGAATTAATAAATTAAGGTTTATATTAAGCCCTTATGTTTACAAGAGTGAAACAAGCGATGTATCTTCCAAGACACATTGTCGTTATTTGGGCACATGTAACCATGTATCTTCCAAGAGACATTGTCGTTATTGGGGTATATGTTATCATGTATCTTATAAAGAGGGCAGAGCTAGCTGTAATCACAGTGATAGACAATGACCTAAAGGATTTTCTAGCCATAGAACTCCTCACAGGGGTAGTAAAAATGCAAGCTTATGATGACCACTGGCCAAAAAGCCTAAGGTGCCATAAAATCGCAGATATTATGCTTTTAAAAAAATACGAAAAAATCGTAATGGGAATGGAAAAGGGTTTTGCGATAATAGGGTAACCCTTTGTTGCATCGTGATGCCTGCAGGCATCATATTCTATTTTACACTCCCAGAGCACCATTTCGAGTGTTTTCAAGTTATATTTCGTTTCCTGTAAGCATCAACAAGTATCAAAGGGGCTGGAAGGTTTTGAACATTGTACTTTGTTCCCAAGAAGGAATAAACAAGTTAATGTTGACAAAACCAGGAGTCTCATTTCTCACCTCGAGGGGACTAATTTCGCAAGGCCACAATACTATTAAAACCGTCCATTCTGATCTAAAAAAAAAAGTAATCTTTCGTTCTAGTGGTGTATTTTACGAAGTGAAAGTTTGTTTTATTGAAGTTTTATTTTTTTGATCCAATTTTTGTGGTTGTTGATTTGTTTCCTGTGGGCACCATCGTGCATCTGGTACTGAGGTCTGAGCGATGGATTCCATTATCTGATCGATAATGGGGAGAGGAGAAACATATTTTTCATATAATCACAGCACCAGATGATAGTGCGGATGATGAAGATGTCGATGGCAATGTTCTTTCTGAACCTCGGTGTATTTTCAGCCAATGTTTTAGAGGTAAATGGCGACTATTTGAATGGTCCCTTCTCAGATTTGAATAATTTGTTTGAGGATGAACTGCCTGATCTATCTCAGAAGATGAGATGCAGGATAGAAAACTGCAAGAACCAATCTTGCGGTTACTGTGATAAATGTGAACTTTATTTGTGTTTAACTAAAGACAAATCATGTTTCAAGGATTACCATTTTGATTTTAATGAAAAGAGAAGAGAGTTCTTTTTAACTTTAGCTCATAAATTCTTTATATGTTTCAAGAAATGTATATGCTTAAACATGTTCATTCACAAAAACATTCCTCCCTCTACGTATAATGATGCCTACAGGCATCTTTCAGTTTTTCATAAATTTCTCGACAAAAAAAAATCGATAATTTTTTTTTTGCTGTATTTTCCCGTTATCCTAAGGCCTATTTCAACCTCTCAGATTTTTTTTTTTTTTTTTTTTTTTTTTTTTTTTTTTTTTTTTTTATGCGAAAAGAAAAAATCATGCATCAAAGGATTAACAAGTAGACGTTTGTTTGATATTTTGACCTGGGCTATCGAATGAAAACCTGTTACGAAATGCCTTTTACGATTTTCAAGAAAATTAGCAAGAAGTAGAATTTCGGGTTCGTGTGTTATAAAAGGATAGATTGAGTAGAAACTTGTTTCAAACGTTTAACTATAATATATGTGTTTCGCTAAGCTAATTCTTCTCAATTTGTTTGAGCCAGAGATTGTGCCAAATTTCTTCAAACTCGGACCATTTCTGATGTTACTGGAGCGCGGAAAGACAAATATATATATATATATATATATATATATATATATATATATATATATATATATATATATATATATGTGCTATTTTTCAAGCTACGTCGCTGGGAATTAAATGTGTTGTTCATTCGGCATCTGTCTCCAGCGGTCTTGCTCCACCTGTCATCGCAATATTTCGCCGGATTCCTCTCCGGCTTCTTCAGGCAATCATTCATCCTTGCTGGTTGGTAAGGGAATGAGCTCGTCTTTTTTTTTTTTTTTTTTTTTTCCTAAACCCCACTTTAGATAAAAGAGAAATAAAAAGCATGCAAGGAAGGGCATGATGAAAACGAAAGTGAAAGAAAAACGTGCAGGAACGCAAAGAAAAACTAAGGACCTCGAACGACACAGGCGGGCGTAAGGGCCACAGGTAGAGGGAGGATGAGGGAGGAGGTGTCCTTATTCTGCATTAATGCGCTTGAAGGCGGTAAGTAAAGGAGAAAAAGGTGTAGGATTCCCAGAGGGAGGTATGTGTAATGTGCTGTGTGGGGCACAGCGATAGAGGAGGAGGTAAAACGAAAGATAGTCGGAGAGTAGAAGAAAGAAGAAAGGGGAAGAAGGTCAGTTATACTGTCTTACGTGTCAAGTGTCAGTGTAACTTGTGTTTGTTGGAAATGTGTTGTGTTCTAGTACGTCTACTAGTCGTCGTGTGAACTCTGTTGGTCCTTGCCAGCGTCCTGGTCGTCCAGGTGGTGTGATGTCGTTAAAGAGTGGATTGTCATGGTACTTAAGTTCGTCAAAGAATTTGATGCGACGTCGTTTTATGAATTCTGAAACTGTAGGGAGTTCTAAAAGTTTGTGTAAGTCGGGGGCTTTGAGTTTATTGTGTGAGGTGCTCCGTGTGACTGTTTTGAGTATTCGGTTCTGAAAAGATTGTAGTGTTCTGAGTATGGTGGGGTTCAGAAACCGAAAGAGTGGTGTGCCGTAAAGTAGTGCCGGTCGTAGGACTCCTTTGTATATGAGTAGCTTCAGTCTGAGTGAGAGGTTTGGTGAATTGAGTAAGTATCCAAGAGAGCGGGCTTTCGTCCTAACAAGCTTTAGCTTCTTGGTGAAGTGTGTGTGAAAACTGAGGTGTGTTCCTAAGTGTATCCCCAAGTAATTGATATGTCTTTTTAACTTGTTTCTTTTGTTTCTAACCGTGAAATACTTGGGGCGTGCTCGTGTTGAGTTGCCATGAAAGGCGAAGAGTAGTGCGTCTGTCTTGGTCGGGTTTACTGTGATGTGTATTCGTCGCAGTTCGTCTACTACGTCTGCGCAAACCTCTTCAGCTTGTTTTAATGCCTTTGAATGTGACATGGATGTGCTGTATATCGCGATATCGTCGGCGTATGCGGCTATTTTTGTGTCTGGGTACTGTTCACCGACGATTTCTGATGTGTAAATGGAAAAGAGTGTTGGTGCGAGTACTGACCCCTGTGGTACACCGCAGGGGATTGGGTGTGTGCTGGAGAGGCTTGCCCCTACCCTAACCGTCATAGTACGTCCGTATAGAAAAGAGTGTATTATGTTATAGAGTTGTTCTGGACATTCGTAAGTTCTGAGTTGCTGCATGAGTATATTATGTGAAACAGAGTCAAAAGCTTTCGTACAGTCAATCGATATGAGTGCTGTAGTCCGGTTCATGAGCATGTTGTTTGTGATATGTGATTGGAGCCTTACTAGCTGGTGTTCTGAACTGTGTGCAGGGCGGAAGCCGAACTGCTCAGCAGGGATAATATCCTCCTCTGCGCAAAAGTCTTTAAGATATCTCAGTATTATCTTTTCATATACTTTTGATAAATGAGGCAGTAGGCTAATTGGTCTGTAGTGTTCAGGTGTGTCGCCCTTTTTGTTGGGTTTGAGTAGTGGTGTGATTATAGCGTGTCTCCAGTGTTCGGGGAAGTGTCTGAGGCGGAGGCATGTGTTATATATGTGTACGAGATAGTGTAGTCCTTTTCTCGGTAACTGTTTGAGTAGTATGTACTGAAGTCTGTCATGTCCTGGGGATTTATTCCCTCGTGTCTGTCTGAGTATGGCTGTCAGTTGTTTTGGTGAGACGTACATGTAATTGTCTTGTAGTGTGAGTCTGTATTCAGGTGTACGGTCTTTGTTGCGAGTCTGAGCGTCATGTGAGTAGTAGGTAGCGAGTATGTCCGCCTGGTCTTTTTCGTCTAGTAGAGTATCTTGTCTGTGTATTTTTACTGTGTTAGTCTTATGCGTGCGTGTTCGTATGAGCCTCCAGAATTGCCTATAGTCACCATGTGTCTGCCTGAGTTTCTCATGCCACATGGACGTCTTCCATTGTGACATGAGAGTGCGTATTTGTGTAGTGAGTGAATTTAGTGCAGTTTTATAGTGTCTGTCTCGTGTTCTGTACCAAATGTTTTTGATATTGTTTCGTTGTTTGATGAGTGTGAGAATGTGTTGTGGTGGTTTCCTAAGATTTGGAGGTGCTGGCGCGAACTTAGGAATGCTCGAGTCGGCCGCGAAGGTGATTGTGTCTGTGAATTGTTTAATGGCCTCGTCGAGAATTTGTGTGTCATGTATGGGTGTGATAGGGGGGGTGTGTTCGTGTATGAGGTGTTTGTATTTGTGCCAGTCTGCCTTACTGTAGTGGTAGTTTGTGGCTGTGGGTATGGGGATGTGCCCGTGTAGTTCGTATAAGACCGGCCTGTGGTCTGATGTGATAAAATCGAGTGCAGTGCACGCGGTTATTACGTGTGGTTGTCGCGTAATTAGCAAGTCAATCGTTGAAGTCATGCTGGGATCTGCGAAGTGTCTGAATGTGTGTGTGCCTGGGTGTATGACTGTCAGGGGGTATTTAGTCAATTTAGTCCCTGCGGGGTTGTTTCTCGTATTATGCCAGGCAGTGTGTCTAGCGTTCAGGTCACCTATGAGTATGTGTCGTCTGTCTGTCGAAGTTTCTGAAAGGAGAAGTCCCAGTCGTGAGAGTCGTCCTCTCGGTCTCCGATAGTATGCGGTCAGTTTGTACGTCTTGTTCAGTTTTACTATTATTGTCAGAACAAAATTGTATTCGTCTGGGTCTATGATTGGGTCTATCCGTTTATAGCGTGTACCGTGTCGAAGGCCGATTGCGACTCCACCGGCTAGTGTATTGTCCATGTCGTGCCGGAGAAGTGTATAGCCTTGAAAGTGTGCGTAACTACCTCTGGTCAGTCGTGTGTCGGTTAGTATGAATACAGTGGGCTGTATTTGTCGTAGAAGTAAGTCCACGTCTTGTAGTTTTGGAGTTAGTCCGTTCGTGTTTAAATTGAGTATAGTGTGTCTGGTCATTTTGTTATCAGTTTAGTCATAAGTTCTACTAATGTTCGTATCATTGACATCATGTCAGTCATGGTGTTTGTCAGTCGTTCGACCCATGCGGGTGTACTGTCACTGGTATGTTGTTGTGGTGCGATGGGTGTTGGTATTTGGTAGATAGGTGGTGTAGGTTGGGTGGGAAGTAGAGCTGGTCTGGTGTTTTGTGTGCGTTGGGGTAGTGGTTGTGTCGATGGTGGTGGTGGAGGGGGAAGCTGTGTGGTGTGGCCGGTGAAGGCATTAGAGTAGCTGAATGTTGGGTCGACTGTTCTATATGTACGTGTGGGTGTGCTGTTTGCCGGGGGGGCTACAGTTGTTTGTCGGGCTTTTCGACTCTTCTCGAGAAGGTTGAGCCGGGTTGGGCATTGCCTGTAAGAGGCGGGGTGCTCTTCCTGACAGTTAGGACATTTCAGTGAATTGTTAGCTCGGTCGCAGTCTTTTGACGCGTGTGAATTGCCGCAACGGACACAACGTTCGCGCAAGTTACAGTTGTTTCTGGTGTGGCCGAAGCGCTGGCACCGGAAACACTGGGAGATGCTATTTTCTCCCCTATAGGGTTTTATGTATACAATTATTTGATCGATCGATTTGATCGATTTTAAGTGTGAGGGGTTAAATTTGTGATCGAACGTGAGTATGATTGGTGGGATGGGGACCCTAGTTCCGTCGGTCTGGGTCTTGCTCATACGCTTCACCGACACGAGATGTTCAGTGTTGAGCTGTTGTTTTACGCTCTCTAGCGGGTGGTCGATGTCCAGCCCGAGGAGCACGAAGTTTTGGTTCTTTGGGGAGCCCTTGGGGGTGAAGGAGTAGAACTGTGTCTTGTTTGTGGTCAGTTTAGTCTTTATGGTTTCAAAGGTAGTGAGGTCCTGGGCAAAAATTTTGTTACCGTCTTTACATCTCTGTACTGTGTATTTTGAGATTCCGGCATTGTTTAGTGTGCGTACGAGGCTGTTAACCTCGGTGTAGTGTGGTGGTAGTATGATAGGTGGTGGCCTGATTTTGTTGAGGGGCTCGAATCTGTTCTGTGTGGTGGTCGGGGCAGGGGAAGTTTTAGCGGGAGGATTTTTGGGCGCCACCTTTCGGTGCTTCCTGCCCTTACTTGGTTTAACCAGCGTGAAGATTTCACTATCTGTTAAGGGTTCGCTCTCCGAGGAGCTGCTTGTGTCAATGGGCCTTTTTGAGGCCGGAGGGAGGCCAGGGAAGTCTGTAGTATTTTCAAGATCGGCGCCCTGCTCCATAGGAGACTCAGGGTGAGCTCGTCAGCGGTTTGGGCCCTTCTTATCCTTCTTGGTCGGGGACTATGCGAGCCAATGAACTGGGGAGGCTCTGGGCCAATCGGGTTCCGTCTGTCTATGTTAACTTCCTCGGTCGTCCGTTCGGGGCGCTGGTGGTCCTGTATGAGTGGATTGTCTCCAGTCTTCTTCAGGATGGCCCGTTAGGTGTTGGAGAGGATGAGTCCTTCTTCTCTATTGAAGTTGGCTGGATTTTTGTGGATCTCAATCGCCTCTCTGATGAGTCTCCTGTTCAACGTGTCTTCCTTAGCCAGGGTCTTGGCTTGATCAAACAGGACTTGTCTGGGGCACTCTTCTCCATGTGTTGCCACAGCAGAAGTTTTGGTTCGTCCCAGTCTGTAGTCTGCAGCGTGTTGCGCGATTCGAGTGGCTACCTTCTTCCCTGTCTGTCCTATGTACACTTTCCCGCAGTCACATGGTAGAAGATATACACCCTGGTCTTGCAACCGCTGCTTGTCCTTGCTTTTGCTCAGCCAATCCCCGATTTTGTTCAGGGCTTGTAGGGGACCTCCATATCCTGTTTCCTAAATAGTGTGCCTAGCTTCTCGCTGACATACGGTAGGGTAATTCTGCTTCTAGTTTGTGTTTCCCTCCGGTTATTCTCATCACGGTGGCGATTTTCCACCATCCTTATCGTTCGGGCCAACTTCTTCCTGTCATATCCATTCCCGGCTAAGTCGTCCGTCAGTTGACTAAGTTCTGATCTTAGGAGTGATTCGTTACTGCACAGAGTTATAGCTCTGTGTGTCAGTGTCTTAACCACTCCCATTTTTTGTGCCGTGTGGTGGTGAGAATCGGCGTGGAGGTATCTTCCTGTGGCCGTGGGTTTTCTGTATACAGTGTGCTCCAGTTCACCGTTGGTTCCTTTCATGATCAGGAGGTCCAGGAAAGGCAATCTGCCATCCTTCTCTTCTTCGATGGTAAATCTGATCGCCGGGAGCAAATTGTTCATGAGATGGACGAATTTTTTGAGATCCTCTGCACCAAGTTGCCAGATTGCGAAGACATCGTCCACGTATCGTAGCCAAAGCTTCGGTTTGTGTTCGCTGCCCTCGATCAGTCGCCTTTCGAAGTCCTCCATGAAAATGTCAGCCACAACTGGTGATAGGGGACTACCCATGGCCACTCCATCCTTCTGCTTATAGATGATTCCCTTGTACTGGAAGTAGCAGGAAGTTAGAACTAGTTCAGCTAGTTCCATCATCCCTCCCTCCAAGAATTTATTGTCTTTGATGATCTGGGTTGCATCTTTAGCTGGAAGGTTGGTGAAGAGGGACTCCACATCAAAGCTCACCATCAGGTCTCCTTCTTCGAGCCTAGTGTTTTTTAGGTTTCCACCAAATGAATCGAATTTCGTACTGCCGAAAAGGACTGGCCTGTGTAAGGTTTCAGAGCTTTTGCCAGCACCTTGCTGGCTCTGTACGTGGGTGCTCCAATCATTCAGACTATAGGCCTGAGGGGTGCTCCTTCTTTGTGGATTTTTGGTAAACCATAGATCCGGGGTATTCTGGAGTCACCGGGGGCCATCTCTGCGATTCGTGCCTTATCTTTGACCTTCTCCTTTAAGATTTTATTTATTTGATTTTCAATTCGCTTGGTGGGGTCCTTTATGTTCTTCTCGTATGTGTTTATGGACAGTAAGCCTTCCATTTTATCTTCATAGGATGTTTTGTTGAGGATAACTGTCATATTTCCTTTATCAGCCTTTGTGATTATGACATCTTCCCTTTTCCTCAGATCACATAGGATTTTCTTTGGGCCGGTGTTAAGTTGTCTTTCGGAGGCCTGGCTCTTCCGACGAGGTAGGCAGCTTCTAACCTGATCGCTTCAGCCTTGTCCTTATCCATCTGGAAGAGGGCGGCCTCGATGCTGGTTACAAGTTCCTCCGTCGGGTTGCGTTTTGGTGCCACAGCGAAATTCATGCCTTTTTCAAGGACTTCTGTGGCTTCCTGAGACAACTCAATACCAGTCAGGTTTACAATGACTTTTCTGTCCACTGGTGGGCGTGGTAGTTGTCGCAAAAAACCTTCTTCAACGACCCTTTTGAGGGCCACCAAATTTGATTTTTGCGTCAATTTGTCTCATTTTTTCATTTTCTTATCGGCGTTTTTTGTCCCTTCCTTTTTTGCCTTGTCATCAGTAATAAGGTCAACAGTATCCCACATGTCTGGGTCGACTATTGAGCGTATTTTTTCTTTTAGGGACGTTTCGTCTGTTAATTGGCTCCACAACCTGTGGTGATACGCTCCAATTCTTTCCCTTAGCAGCGCCTCCTCCATGTTGTCCAGGAAAGGCAGATTGCCTTTCCTGGACCTCCTGATCATGAAAGGAACCAACGGTGAACTGGAGCACACTGTATACAGAAAACCCACGGCCACAGGAAGATACCTCCACGCCGATTCTCACCACCACACGGCACAAAAAATGGGAGTGGTTAAGACACTGACACACAGAGCTATAACTTTATAATTTTGAACTCTATAGCTATAACTCTATAATTTTGAACCTCCCTTACTTTCATGTTCTATGAGAACTCAAACGTGAATATTTCTCGATGGTACCTTTGGAACCCGTTACCGGGTCCTCCTCGTGGGCGCGTTTTATGCTTAAAAGGGGGGAGGGAGGAAACACGCTAAAAGTGGCTTCACCATTAGTTAAAATTATTCTTGTCTTTTATCTTTTTATTACCGGCAAGATGACAGCACGGCAGGAGCAGGTACTTAGGTGAAGTCTGCAAGGGCTGCCGGTAATCATATGTCTACGTGTGTGTGTGTGTGTGTGTGTGTGTATACATTTATATATGTACGTAGGATTTGAATTATAAATTGAGAATTATTTTTAAACCGATATCATGAAATATTAGAGTAACAGCAGGTGAAATTCATGTGGTACCCGCGTTCTAAGCATCATAGAACATTGTTGAGTAAAAGTAGCTTCCCACGGTACCAGGATGTAGGGTCCTGCACTAGCTAATGCTCTTGCTATGTTAGGTAGGTTTCCAACATTGTTTCTAAGAAGTGTCGTGTTAAACGTGATAGTCGACTTCTTCTTGAATTTTCATCCTTATAACCCTGACTGCACTCTTTTTTATGACGTTCCGGTAAGCTTAGAAAAATATTTGTATGTAATACAAATAGTTATTTGTATGTAACTGGGAAAGAGGCTTTGGCCTCAATAATATTTTAAACTGCTGAATATGAACACAGCTGATTGGTACAATGTAGGTGATCTTCAGTTATGACGTGGCCATTCTAGCAGACGGTTCACCTTCGTTCCATTTGGCTACTTTTTAAGCTTTTTAAGAGACAATCGGATGATGCGAAACATGTAGAGCCATTTTTAATAAATAAATGATTTTAATTTTGAATTTTATTCATTGACCTTCTGCCTATACAAGAAATATAGTTAAAAAAAGAATCTGCCAATTATACAATCCAATTAAAACACAGAATGGCATAAACTATTGATTGTGAGAACTGGATGAGAAGGAACTGCTTAAGATAGTTCGTATGCAGGCCCAGACTCTGTTCATCCTTCCAATCATCCTTCCATTCAGAAAACTAGGCTGCCTCCCTCCACTCCAAGCTACCATTCGGTTATATTATACTATCAAAAGCACCCCTTCAAATACCCATTTCTCAAGGGGTATGTTCGCATATAATAACCCGACTCATTTAACCCCATGAACTTTTTTATGCATAATTTTCACAACAATGCCCTCAATACATAAATGCATAAAATGAAATGCCTTCGTAAAAATTCAGACTAAGTTTTCCATATGAAAATATCTGCTTATGATGACCCCACGGGTTCAGCGAACTACTATATTCACAAAAATTATATCGATTGCAGATAACTAAGCGTGGAGATTTGAGAGTGTTATTAAAAAAAGGAACCGAAAGTCAATAAATAGAAATAAGCTCATCAGGCTAATTCCTTACATTAAATATTTTGTGATTCGTAATAAATAAATATTATCGCACTCGTATTTCTAAAGTGACACAACTCAAAAATCGGTTTTATTCACACCGCCATAGATATGGCTATGAAAGACATGGTAAATATCTCTTTATCAACCATCAAAACTTTATGTAACTAGCTTCAGAGCTTGTACACCAGAGAGAACTTGCAGTCCAGTCAACGAACAGTTATAGATGGAAATTTTTGGAACACAATTTTTGACTTCGTAACTTTGTTTGGGCTGGATAGGAGTTGAACATATCAAAAGTAGTCTTTGTGCCGGGGGGTAGGGGGGGTTTAAGAGGTCCCATTTTTCGGGTTTTCACTTACATCTCGGAAACCCTGCATCCTAGCGACATGACTATTCTATAACAAATGAAAGCTGATTAAATTTCCTACAAGTTCTATTCAATAAAGTTTTTCAAGATATCTTTAGTTTTCGAAATATCCGCTCTTGAAAGTCTGTCATTTTGGGGAAAAACACTTTTGCCGCATATTTTTCCCCCGTTTTGACCGGATAACTCTTCAACGATGCACCAAAATAATAAATAACGGTTATAGGGTAGTAGAGTATGCATTCCCTTCAATAATATATATTATTTTGCTATTTTATGTATTTTCCTTCAAACGTAAAAATAATTTCAGTGTTCATCGTGAAATCAGAAATTTAGAAGCTGTTTGTGTGAATACATAAAATAGTAAAGTTATATACATTCTTGAAGGGAATGTAATGCTCTACAACCCTATAAACGGCATTTATTTTTTGGGTTTATGGTTAAAGAGTTATCCGGTAAAAAAGAGCAAAAAGTGTGTTTCCCAAAATGACATTCAAGAGCGCATATTTCGAAAACTAAAAATATCTCGAAAAACTTTATTGAATTGAACTTGTAGCATATTTAATCAGCTTTCATTTGTTATAGAATGATTATGTCGCTAGGACGCAGGGTTTCCGAGATATAAGTGAAAACCCGAAAAATGGGGCCTTCTAAACCCCCCTCCCCTGGCACAAAGGCTACGAGCGAGGACTTTTGAAATGTTGACCTCCTAACTAGCTGAAACAAAGTTATGAAGTTAAAAATTGTGTTCCAAACATTTCCATCAATAACTCTTAGTTTCCTGGACTATTAGTCGCTAAATTTCTGATTTCACGATTAACACTGCAATCATTTTTACGTTTGAAGGAAAATACATAAAATAGCAAAGTAATATATATTATTGAAGGGAATGCAATACTCTACAACCCTATAACCGTTATTTATTATTTTGGTACATCGTTGAAGAGTTTTCCGATCTGGGAAAACATATGCAGCAAAAGTATTTTTCCCCAAAATGACAGACTTTCAAGAGCGGATATTTCGAAAATTAAAGATATCTCGGCTATGGCGGTGTGAATAAAACCGATTTTTGAGTTGTGTCACTTTAGAAATACGAGTGCGATAATATTTATTTATTACGAATCACAAAATATTTAATGTAAGGAATTAGCCTGATGAGCTTATTTCTATTTATTGACTTTCGGTTCCTTTTTTTAATAACACTCTCAAATCTCCACGCTTAGTTATCTGCAATCGATATAATTTTTGTGAATATAGTAGTTCACTGAACCCGTGGGGTCATCATAAGCAGATATTTGCATATGGAAAACTTAGTCTGAATTTTTACGAAGGCATTTCATTTTATGCATTTATGTATTGAGGGCATTGTTGTGAAAATTATGCATAAAAAAGTTCATGGGGTTAAATGAGCCGGGTTATTATATGCGAACATACCCCTTGAGAAATGGGTATTTGAAGGGGTGCTTTTGATAGTATAATATAACTGAATGGTAGCTTGGGGTGGAGGGAGGCAGCCTAGTTTTCTGAATGGAAGGATGAACAGAGTCTGGGCCTGCATACGAACTATCTTAAGCAGTTCCTTCTCATCCAGTTCTCACAATCAATAGTTTATGCCATTCTATATTTCTATATTTTCGATATTTCGAAAATTAAAAATATCTCGAAAAACTTTATTGAATAGAACTTGTAGGAAATTTAATCAGCTTTCATTTGCTATAGAATAGTCATGACGCTAGGACGCAGGGTAACCGAGATATACGTGAAAACCCGAAAAATGGGACCTTCTACCCCCCCCCCCCCCCCGGCACAAAGGCTACGGAGGAGGACTTTTGATATGTTCACCTCCTATCCAGCCCAAACAAAGTTACGAAGTCCAAAATTGTCTTCAAAAAATTTCCACCTATAACTGTTTTTAAGCATTCGTTGCCTGGACTGTTGTGGCACCATTCCTGTCTTAATCCTAACACCCCTATGTAGGCAAGAGTGACACATTTTCAGTTGAGTTTTATTTTGAGTTGTGTCACTTTAGAAATACTAGTGCGATATACCTGTTGGTGGAGACGTCGTCACTGGCATCTGTGCGAATACAGATGCCAGTGACGAGGGTCTCCACCAACAGGTATGACAATAGTATATTCACTGGCGGACCTAACCCCTTAGATTATTTACTAGTGCGATATGTTCACTTGAATATCACCATGTATTTACTGTCAATGTTAAAGCATTTATTGTTTATTTCTGTAGATAATTAAAATGAAGAATTTCTGGGGAGCATCGGGTATTAAATTGTTCCTATTTAAGGCGGTGCGTCATAAGACATTAATGAGATGATGATAGTTGAGGTGACAAGAAGTCAAGGAATGATTGTGACTCGGGTAAGTGAAAACGTCAGATTTTCAGAAAAATATTCATTGCGAAAGTTTCGACATGCTCTTTTTCAGCCTTCTTAAATAAGGCTGCCGACTCCTAAACAACCCTTGACTTTTATCATAAAAGATTAAGAAACACTGATCTAAACCAATCCAATAATCTGCCCTTATATCCCCCACGATCACCCATAATCTGCTTATCATTCCCATTTCAAAGGAAAAGCGTCGGCTGTATCATGACAAAAAAAGGAATCATCTATAAAGTAACCATAAAAACAAAATAAATAAATAGTATTTTTAAGCTCCCTTCTCATCTTCAAATCTTCTATGCCTCATGATTGAAAAATGCAGAAAAAAAGGATTTATCTAGTAACACGATCACTGAAAACCATTTAAAGATAAAACTTTATCTTTTACCTTGGAACATTTTTCAATGCTCTGTGACAAGGGGAAGCCCTCTTCTCCCCAAGACGTTAACAAGGCCCAAGGAGGCGGCGGCCCAAAGGACGATTCTTCCAAGAAGGGCTTCGGTCTTAATGGGATTTTTTGCCCTTTTAGGCCCATGGGAACCCGGAGCTCGGGGCTACGTCTTGTTTAGTCTCAGGTTAGTCAGACACACCGACACAGGTCAGGGCAAAAAACCAGCCCACCCTCTGGCCTTCTCATCGGATATACTTAGGTAGCATTTCCATAGGAGCCGCTCCACCAGAATGCCGATATTTACTCTCACCGTTTCTCAGAAATCTGATAACAAATGGCTTAGGGGAGGGGTGAGGTTTTTTTCTTCGAGGGACCGTAGATTGGGCGAAGGATTCTTACAAATGTGTTGCTACATTGTGTCCTTGCGAAAGTAGTTAACAATCTTTTACGTAGCCATTAGATAGTCCACATATATGAAAATGATTGAAGTGAACGAAATTGGTGCTACCATTTCAATATTTTCGAGATTTATATTCATTTAGTGTGATTAAGCTGCAGCTACTCACTGTAGTTCCATGTTTTTTCCTGTTGTTGTAACTTCTATAATATTATGATAAAAGAGAAAGTAAAACTACCAATTTGTAGTGAAAACTAAGGGCACAGTTGTAAAGCACTCGAATTATGATCTGGAAGACGCCAATTCGAAACCCAAATTAGTTGTTTTTTGTTGTTTTTAAATAAATTGAATTGTATAATGAGTATTCTATTTACGTCACTTTTTAATGTTTTTTTTTCTTTTTCTTTTTTTTTTTTTTTGTTAAATCAATTGAAGAGTACATAACCGGGGCACATTAATATGAGATGGGCACGCGGGGGGGGGGGGGGGGGAGGGTGGCCTTAGTTTTTAATAGCCTGTTTTCTTTAATTGCATATTTATTGTAAATATGCAATTTAAAAAAAACAAAAAAAAAACAGGCAGTTAAAAACTAATGAGTATTTCAGTAAAACAAGGCAAGAAAATCAGAAACGTATTTGCAACACTGTTTTCCTAGAGCAACTCCAGGGGAGTAATTTCCACTTAGACCTGTGCCTTGCCGACAATCTCGCTTTTCTTTGGGATTTCATAGGAATAGGTGTTTAAATTTTTCACGAAAGGTCTAACCAAAATAATAAATGTTTCTATTTCAAGCTTTCCAAGTCTCACAAGGGACAAAAACGGAACCACGTTAAGGTGACGCAGTTCCTCCAAATCGGACATATTTATGTTTCGTTACTTATTAGACATACACACAAATGTTTTCATAAGCGATGTTTATGAGTCGATCGAATCTATTCTTTTTGATAATTCTGTATTTTTGTTTGTGTTTAGTTTTTAGTCGAAGACGGCTGCCGAAACGTTTAAAATATAGATTTTTCTGAGAATTTGACGTTCTCTCTTAGCCAAAACCCAACCTCTTATTCTCTCAACGGTTAATCATCTTCATAACATTAGGAATGAAATAGAACATTTTATGGATACAATGTTGTAAAATAAATAACCCATCATGATCCCTTTACGAATCCCCCATCAGACAAAGACTTGTGGCCCTAGTCTGGGAAAATAGCCCGAAGGCTGCTGAGAAATGTATCCCTGTCAGAAGCAGGGCCAATCCCTTCAATCAAGGGGCGGTGCGGCTGATATGAAAAGGTGTAATTCATTCATACCCCAGATCGGCGAGGAGGGCTGCATTGTCTGCATCGGGGGATGATTAATATTTTAATAACGCCTTCTCCCTCTACCTCTTGGAGTATGAATACCCCCCGGGACCCTCTGGGAATTAAATCCGCTGAGAATGGCACAGCTGGTTGCACAAAAGCTCTACAGCTCACTTGCTTCAGGATATCTTCACCTGGAAGGCTTCGCATTGGATCAAAACACGCTTCATGTGCTACAGATCACAGACTACTAGCTGCTTCGTAGTAGTTCTCAAGAGCATTAGAAGTATATGTGTAAAAACATATACTTTTAATGATTTTTATATAAGCATTATGAAAGATTGTCACAGTTTTAGTTTTTCTCGGGGATGAAGGAAAAATGAGAAATATGCCAAAGGACTTTTTTTCTTTGTTTTTTCATCCTGCATCGATTCCCGAAGTTTGGGCGTTTATTTTGGGGACACCCTGTATATATACAAATTTATTTATTCAATTTATTTAAATGTTAACGTCCATTTAATATACAAATTTGAGCCACCGTTATTTTCGTTCTATAGGGGTTCTGAAACGTAACATTTTCTAGTCGGCACTTCTGGATTGCGTCATGAGGTCAACCTTATAAGCGGGGTTCCTCCCTATGGAGGGAGGGAGAAACCGCGCTATAACAGAAAGCAGAGGAAACCATCTTGATGAATGAGTTATACCTGCGCGTAAATGTCACTATTCGACTTTAATTTATTTTTTAAAGCGCAGAACATTGTGTTAGTCACACCTTCAGGCTATGAAAATGCCATTGAAAACGGGTCGTAATTAGAAAACTAGTTACTCTATCTTTTCTAATTCATCTGGAGAGTAGGTTATCCATCTCGTTCTAACTAGTTAAAACCCTTAAGCAATGTAGTTTTTTTCTCTCTCTCTCTCTCTCTCTCTCTCTCTCTCTCTCTCTCTATATATATATATATATATATATATATATATATATATATATATATATATATATAAATCACGTGTCTGTCTGTTTATTTGTTTGTTCCTTGTAAAAATCCACACCGTTTGACCGATTTTGACCAAACTTGGCACACAGGTAGGTCTTGATCCGGGAAGCCACGTAGGCTAGGTCAAAAATATCTACCGCCTGTCTGTCTGTATATTTGATCCTTATACAAATCCACACCGCTCTACCGATTTTGGCCAAACTTGGCACACAGGTAGTACTTGATACGGGGACTGTCAGAGGCTAGGTCAAAACGTCTATCAGCTGTTTGTCTGTCTGTTTGTTCCTTATACAAATCCACACCGTTCGACCTATTTTGACTAATGTTGGCACACAGGTAGACCTTGATACGGGCAGGGTCATAGGCTTTGGTTTCTATTTATTTTGGCTATTCTAGATACAGAAAGTAGGTGTAGCATGGCGCGCCGGGTAACAGCTAGTAATAAATAAAATCTAACTGAATTCTAAAGGACACCTTTCCATTTCTTTACTTTTAAATAAGAATGGGTGATTTTCTGAAAACTATTTTGTAAGAGAAGACCGGGCAATTAGAAGAACTTAACAATTTTATGGCCCAGGAATAGCAATTATAGTTTCCTTCAGGCTATCCGTTCTTCAACTATCACTTGCATTTATAATCGCCTGAAGTGAAATTGCTAAAGTTTCATACCTTTATTGTATTACACGATTACCTTCCTATATGCTTTATATTTTATAGTTATTGAAAAGTGAACCTGTTAAATCCACGTATTATATTAGGCGTAAGGTAAAAAAATATTGCTTGTAACTAATGAATATTAGTTATAAATTTATTCTCTACTCTATTCTACCTTTAGTGCCTCATCATTAAACATCATTAATCAGCGTTTTTTAAAACTATTCACAACCACATTTGTACAATTAGCCCGTAAAAAGTTGATGAGGTGGCAAAGCTGCTGAACTGATAGAGAATTCATTATTACGTCATACTTATCTGTTATGTGATATATTTATTGATCTTACGCCTAATATTTTATATATTATTACTTTATTCAGTTTTCAAGCAATGAACATGCATTCACCTATTTTAGCAGATATGATTGAAATAATTCTATATATTATTAAATTTACCCGTAGTTAAAAAATATGAATAGATAAATTGAAAAAATAAATCGAGTTTACGTGCTCACTTGAGGTACAACACATACGTCAGCTGATATTGTCAATAAAATAAAATGTTATTTTTTTTTTTTAAATTATCCTTCGGATTACGTGTTATTTGGTTTATTTATAATTACCTTTTTTATTATTATTTATGAATTAGATAGATTTATAAGGTGGTATATAATCTTTAGCTTCGTTCGCACTTAGACTTAGGAGTAAATCACCTCTTGAGGTCTTAACTCAATAAATAAACGATACTTGATTTACGGATACTAATATCCATAGGTGATTTCGGAAAATTCATGTTCATTCGATCGACCTTCCTCAGTCTGTTCTCCACAACCCAGAGTAGGTATATAATCTTTTGAAAAACGAAGTGACACAATCTCTTTTTGAAACCATTAACAGAAGAGAAGTTTTCCAAGGCAAGAGACATGACAAGGAATTCGTTTCTGGCCCTATTCAGTCCTTATCTTGTATCTCCCGCTCCCGAACTATCTGAGGAAAAGCTGCTGACAGCCTCATTTAAACATCATTATGTTCTGTTCACAAGTTTTCTAAGGCTTCTAAAGATATCATTCAACTTATGCTCCCAGGTTTCTTTTAGGAAAAAAACATTGCCCGACCCTGAATTTAACTGCGTTTCCATTATTTTTTTTTACGTTGTGTCATTTAGAAAGCTTGGTATATACAGGGTGTCCCGCATTGAGATGTCATAACTTTAGGGGTTTATTCTGCACCTCATTTGTAGTTCAGGGATGCAGAAATTAGCGTCCTATCGCAGCATGTAGCAATATGTAGAGCTTTTCAATCTTTTGTCTATTTTCAAAACTATTGGGTTTTTTGATAAAAAAAACTGTGTTTTCCAGACTTCTGGTTAATGTGTCGTAAATATAGACCACATTTTCAGAATCTACGTTACATTTCCAATAAGAAATACTTATTATTGAAATATTGTCTTGTAAATTAAGAGCTATACTATGAGCCATATAGATATGAGCTATTAATATTAGTGTTTTCTTAAATTATTCAATATTTTCTTAATCAGCTATTTGTAGACTTAGAGGTTTGACTTCGCCTCAAAAGTTGCCTCAATTAATAAACTTTAAAATGTTATCTCGTTGCTTTATAAAAAAAAATTATTTGAGTCTAACTGGGAGGGTTGGAACTAGGAGGGGCCTGCTCAGGTCGTCTTTAGGCGGTAAATAAATATGTAAGTTCTTCCATTGCCTGCCAGATAAACGTACCGTCTAAAGGCACTCATGCTGCTGGCAATGATATTAGCACTTATAATAGCGTTCCGTATTTGACGCGAACCCTACCCACCTTGCTGTGAGCTGTTATGCAGCTCCTAGTGTGAGGTCTTATATAATCCACCCTCTTGTATCCAGAAAAAGGGTATATTTTAATTTAATTTTATTTTTTTACAATAACTAAATAAAACAGAGATAAATGCCACCCCCCAGCTACTACATATAAAAAGATATTTTCCCCGAAAGAGGAGATCGGCGGAAACCCTATTTCTCTTTAGAACCCCGAATCTAAGTCATTTCTAAGGGTTCGAATCCCCTCTCAGGATCCCGAATGGGCGGAAAGGAGTGCGAACTCAAAAGCTGATCCTCTTTGGAGAAGGGCCACATTTAAGTAGGAGAGCTCTTTTTCACCGTTCGACAAATAATGACAAAGGTAGGGGAGAATGCGCTTTTACTAAGCCTTTCTAAGACTGATACCCTATAAAAACTCATCCCCTCTCATGCTACGAGCTTTCTTTTATCTTAAACGCTTTTCAGAGAGAAAATTATACCTGGGATTTATAAGAGTGTTAAACATCAAATTTAAAAACGTTCCATGGCAAATGTAAGCGGCTTAAGTTATTTTCCTCAATAAATCATAAAAGAGAGAATTTATTTTCAAGAAGGTTTTTTTTACGGAATCCGGCAAAAATTATTTAATGCTCGTATTTAAAATAAGATAAAAATGATATTATAAGAGCCTTGATTGTTTTTATACTACCTTTAGAAAGCTTTAAATTAAATAAAACATAAAATCATGTCTTTCCTGCAACAAAAATATTTTATACGTCTTGAAGCGGGTTTATGGCATGGTTGGTGATGGTTCGCCAAGGTATACCGACATTATTGCTTTTTAAGAATAAATCCAAGCAAGCTTACATTATCGATTCTACAGTGAGGTACGAGGCAAGCGTAATTAGTTGATAGAGAATAAAGGTTCGTCACGCAGGAGCTATATCATTAAGCACTTTCCCCATTGCAGAGTTATTTATTTAAAATAACTTATATTATTAAAAACATGAATAATTTTGCTCTTTTATATTTTTAATGAACAGCTGAGCCTAATATTAATGTTTTAATTGTATTATTAAATTTTAACGTTCATTTATTATTATTAACTGGGGACGAGGTTAGCTCAGTGGTAGAGCACTAGACTAATAAGTTGGAGGACCTGAGTTCAAATCCCGAGCAAGCACTAAAGATTTTTTCTTCTAGTGTCTTCGTTCATGGTTTGAATTCGGTCTCCCTGACCCTCCCTAGGCCAAACCAGCCTTTAATTAATTTAATAATGGGCACCTTGAGTGCTAATGACTATAGCAGTCGAAGCAGTCAAGGGGAAAATCAGGCGGCCGGAGCATAGTACTGACCATACTACCTCCCTAGTGTGCCGTCGGTGATGAATCAGATTTCTCGTGGCCTGTTACGGGACTTAAAACCCTTTTCTAGCAAGGATAGGGCTGATACCTTTTCTTTTTTCTAAAGAAAAGCCACCACCCCTAGTGGGAATCGAACCCACGACCCTTTGGCACGGAGTGTTAAGTGCTCACGCCTTAACGCTCACGGCCACCGGGCCTCCTTTTTTTTAATTTAATAAAAAACATGTGTATTACACTAATCAATTTATATATTCGGCGCAACAACCCGTCGCCGGTTCAGGGCCACCTCCAAAAGCCTCCGCCAGATGGCTCGGTCCTACGCTTTCCAGTTTCGAGCTCCCAGCAGATCTGGTCCATCTTGAGTTGACGGCATCTTCCCATCTCATGTTTCGATTGACAACTCTCCGTTTTCCGAACATCTTATCTGTGTGCATCATTTTAGTTAAATCGCCATCCCTCATTCTTACAACAGGGCCACCCCAGCAAAGCCTTCCAATCTTAAAGACTTTCGCAGCATCTATATCACCATATAACCGATACAACTCTGCATTCTTCCGTTTCCTCTATCCCCATCTCTAATCTAAGAAGGACCAAAGATCCTTCTTTGTATAGTTGTTTTAAACGGCAAGATCTTTGACTCGTCTGCAGTTGTGACCCAAGCTTCCGACCCATACGTCAAGACTGGCCGGACCAACGTTTTATACAGATTGATCTTCGTCCCGTTAGAGAGGGAACGGCTTCTAAAGTGTCCGGAGAGCCCAAAGAAGCATCGGGCTGCAATTCTCCTGTTGACCTCCTGGGTGATGTCATTTATTGCATTGACCTCAATCCCCAGCTACACAAAGGCGACCACGAAACTGGTTCCATGCGACCGAAAAGACGCAATAATAATTATTATTGCGCCTTTTCGGTCGCATGAGACCAGTTTCTTTAATTTCACAAGGACTATAAGAACTTCATGTATCTGAGAGAATCATATCTCTTTGTTTGTTTGTTGCTTACATATGTATGTGTGTGTGTATATATACATATTCAGACAAGATACGACCAACGCTTGAGAAAATAACTTGCATTAGTAAGGGCTTCTGTTCAGTAAGAAACTTTAGGTTAGTTCGAAAATGCACGGATAAAAGTGAGATGAAATGAGGAAGCGAATCAAGGAAAAATAAAGAAGCTTTTTACGTGAGGAACATGAGATTATGAATGGAGTATGACGAGAACGCAGCTGGTGGTCCTTTCCCAGGTAATGTGTAAAACATGGGTGCCGTGAGTAAATTGCTTCTACTCCCGAACAAGACGAAATCGTGATTCTGCTTTAAGATACTCCCTCTCCACTTATAGTAAGATCTTGCTATTTAATCGGGGGCCTGTAACTATCGGTATTAATCTATCTTCCGTTGCATCCAGCTCTGAAGTCCTTCTTCTACCTATTAGCTTTAAAACTTATTTGGACGCCCTTTGAAATACTTACAGTCCTACATAGACAACAAGAGGTTTTGGACACCCATTGACCAATAAAAAGGTGCAAGATATGATGGAAGATCTACCAAGATTCGACAAGTGTGTACAGAACTACGAATCATGCAATAATATATCCTGAAACTAAATCATAAGCATCCAAACCACCAAGGAATCATCTTTCAAATCGGATCTCTTATTCATTAATACATTTGAGTGTTTGGAGTTTGACATTATCACCTCCAAAATTATCATGCTCGTTCCATTATTTATTTTATTTTATTTGCTTCTTGAGTTGAGCGACATTGGCGACAATGCCCTTCCATTATAACCAACTTGGTCATTAGTGAACCTCATTCACTCGGCAATTATAACTAGGGACCGGATTCTTAGGTTTGCACCTTTTTTTCCCTTTCCTCTAAACACGATAATGATCGTTTTTTTATCTGATTCGCGTTTTGTAGTATTATTCATGCTAATTTGGAAGAACCTAAAAAAACCTATTCAGGATGAATTCACCTAAATAATGATGGAAAGACCCAGACATGCCTAATGCATAAAACAAAATACAATTCAATAAAATAATTTCCTGTATTAAACAAATTTTCATAAAAGCAACTTACCGGGTCCAGGGAAATTTTATTAGAAGTTGCGCTTCCACAAATACCCATTTTAACACGCTTTGGAACCTGGCTATCTGCAGCGCTTTACTACGCCGAGGTCTTAGAAAAAATAAAAACAGTTTCTATGTCAACTATACGAAAAGTCCGAAGCATCAAAAATAAAATCATTAATTATTTTGTTTTTGTTCTTATTTTTATTTTTTTATTAATGTATATTTTATAAAAGAATTTTATTAATTTATTTATGTTTAAAACACTGTCTTATTTCTAAAATGTATTGTATTTATATAAATTTCATTCACTTTTTTTTTAAATAAATATTTTGTTGAATATTTGGACTACTTATTCTTGTTTTAAAAAATATGATATATTTCCGTTTTATTTTTATTTCCTCATCTTTTTTTTCCTCCTCAATGTACTATTCTTTAAAATAATGTTATTTGTTTATATTTCACTGTATATATACATTACATTGTTCATTGATTATTATGTATTATCAATGATAAATTAATCAAAATTATTAATGAAAAATTATAATAGGTTGAACCTATTTTTTGAACCTATTGAAACATTTTTATCACCTAAAAAAACCTAAAATGCATTTTTAAATAAAAAACTAAAAATACCTATTTTTTGAACCTATTCAAACTTTTTTATCACCTAAAAAACCTAAAATGGATTTTTAAATAAAAACCTATAAAGACCTATTATGCCTGTTGCAAAAACCTAATTGGGTGCTTATTTTATCCTAAAAATCCGGTCCCTACTTATAACACATCGTAACTTATTTTAGCCAGGTATAGTTTAACACTTCCTTTGTAAAGCTGTGATCACGATTTGGAGGTAACATACATTAACTTTCCATTCTGAAAAGATCATAGACCGTAGTGTACGGCATATGAATCGATCTTTTGAATAGAATTGAATCGAAATGAAAACATACATCCACAAAAAATGATCGATTCAAAAGATCGATCTTCTAGGCTCAGAAGATTGATCGTCGATATAGATCGATTTTACGATTACCTACAATTACCTACGAAATTCGTATTTCATTCAGATTCGAATCGATTCACATTGGAGGATCGCTCATCACTAGAGCCCGGAAGTTAGGCAAAATGCCTTTTTTTTATCTGACTGGATATATTGACGAATCAGATAGAGATAAATATGTTTTCGTGCATTTAGGAAGTGTAGTGACAATTTTTTGTTTTTTTGCCTATTTTAAGATTTAAAGCCTTTTTTGATAGTTACGCAATTTTTTTTTTGCATTTTAAAAAGCACATAATGAATTTCAATACATCGAAGACAAAAAAGGTAGCACAAGATAGATAGATATTTGTAAAGGCAAATTACATATTGCCGTCACTAATATCTTTCTAGAATCTTGTTCATTGTAAATCGTTTATGTGTTTGAAATGGTTCCTGAGTGGCACATTTGTTCACAAATTCATTAATGTTACTCTGGCTGGATGGAATATGGGACGTAAATGAACCTCATTTCTGTCACAGACGTGGCACCTTACATGGAAAAAGCAGCTAAAGCCTTGAAAGTTATCTTTCCTAAAATGTTCCACCCCACATGTCTAGCCCATGGACTACACAGAATTGACGAAGAGATAAAAAGTTTGTATCTCACGCGGATAAGTTAGTTTTGAATACCAAGAAAATCTTCCTAAAATCACTCGCCCATTCCGGAGGTGGCACCAGATCTCGCTTTACCTCCACAGCCAGTTCTCACCAGATGGCGAACCTGGATCTCAGCAGTCTTATATTACACAACAATTTGGACGATATGTGAGGTAGTTTGTGCCATATCAGTAGACAAGTTGGTTCTGTTCGGGAGGTTTAAAATTCGTTGGACCATGAAGAGCTAAGCAATGATCTGGCATTTATAACAGCACATTATAGTGTGATACCGGAAGCAATCTTGAAGTTAGAGAAAGAGATGATTCGCTAGTATCATCTATAAGCACCAGGAGAAAAAGGAAGCAGTGTTAGTGAAAAGTGTAATGTTCTGATTGCTAATATGTACATTGAAAAAACGAAGAACATTCGTAATGTCCTGATGTGTGTCTGTTTTAACTGGGATGTGTCCTTCCGAAATAGCTTATTTCAAATTGTCGCCAATCATTTCAGTGGAAGTAGAACGTTCCCTTTCCACGATGAAAAACATTCATTCTGACAAGCGTCTGTCATTGAGAGTTAATACTTTGAAAAAGCACCTTGTTGTGCTAGTAACCAAGTAAAGTAAGAGTAAGTACGCTAATTATGTGATAAATTGATAATAATGAAATGAATGACTATTTAAAATACATATATTCATTAATAATGAGTGAGATTCCTCTTTGTTTTCATTTCTAATAAATGACTATTTTAATTACAGTACTGCCTATTTCTAGTATTTCAAGTGCCTTTTTGCCTGCCTATTCTAGCTAAAAATAAATTCCTATCTTCTGGGCTCTACTCATGACTAATACGAATTGACAAAAATATGTAAATATAAATACTTGTTAATATACAAAATATATCTGTAATCTAAGAGAAGAAAAATTTACCAATATGGCCGCCATCAGGTTTGTTTACGTGACAGTTTTTTTTCCAAAAAATCCCCGAAAAAATGTAACCCTAAAGCCTGATTAAAATTTAAAACGGTTCTAGATAGATCGATCCCTTAAAAGTTCGGCCCTTGGAGATCGATCCAAAAAATCTATATTCCTGTTAAAAATAATAAGATCGATTCAGAACGCTCATGTTAAAGAGACGGTGGAGTTTAACCAGTGTTTCCGCATTAATAGTTAATAAAAATCCTTTTTTAAAATAAAAATGAGTTTATTTATTGATTAAAGGGTGGGTTGGCCTAGGGGCGGTCAGGGAGGCCGAATCCAACCCCTGAATAAAAACACTAGACGATAAATATCTTTAGTGCATGGTCGGGTTTTGAACTCAGGTCGTACAGCGTATTAGTATTGTGCTCTGCCACTGAGCTAACCTCGCCCCCTAAATATCTAAAACTGGATAATAAACCATGTAAACTGTATGCCAACCATTTGAACGCCTAATAAATATCGTGCAATAAGAGTTAGGCGTAAATTTCAACAGTAAGGGAATAGCGGTTTCGAGCGTGTTTAGGAAGTTTTGGTTGTCGTCTTCCCCTGAAAAGAAAGTTTTTATCCTAAGCTTTCCAAATCACTCTTTATATGACATTTAAATAGAAAAAGGCTAAGATGAGCCAGTTCCACCTTGTTGGGCTTTATATTTGAACATTCCTTTCGATCAACCGACACTTAAAATAGTTGATATTGAAGCAAAAACAGTTTTCATAGCAATTACCAAGCAATTTGTATACAGTTACGTTGAGGCGGAACTTGATAAAAGCCGCAATCTGCCATTTAGCACTTAAATGGCCATGCAGCACTTAAAGTGCGGTGAACGCTTGGGGAATAATAGCAAACATATAATAAGAATGGTCTAACAACTGTTCCCGAATGTTCATTTATCCTTTCTTTATGCCTACCGGCACTTTCCCAACAGAAACCATTTATAACAGTTATTATGTGGTGTTAAATCTCTGGAAGTGCTGTTGAAATTTAATGTTTGCACATTTAATCTTATGCAACACCAGCCAGTAAGGAAAGCTTTTATACCAATTAGATACTTTAAAACATCGATTCTTTTTCATGTTCCCAGTGCGGCTTCAAATCATAAAACTCAATCTAGATCGGTACGTTAATTAAATAAATTGCTCAAAGTGTTTTTCAATTTTTTTTTTTAAATTGATGATTAATGTTAACTGACCTCGTTTACTTTATTATTTGTTAGAATGTTTTTCTGCAATTATTTTAATATTTAATCCATGCAACAATAATATGTTTATGAAGTATGTTGTCAAGTAGCCATTTTAGCCCAGTAGATAGAGGGGGTCGGCCAACAATAGCACAGGCACAGAAAAGAAAAAAAGTGGTATTTTCTAAAAACACGATACACATATTCTTATGTATTTCGACACGCTGAATCGGAATCCGAAGTCCGTTTCACTCCAGCTCGTTATGTTTGTGAGCATTTGAAGGCCAAATTTCGTATGAAGTAGTTGAACAAGAAATAACTAGAGCTTCCATGGTTTTAAGGGTCGCTGAATTCCAGCCTGGGGTCAGTTTCACCCCATCGGCACAAAATCATGTTCACTTCAAGGACAAATACGTCTATTTTGCAAAATAAAAAAAAAATGGTGACTGCAGATTCATATTTTGAAAAATAGACATATTATTATTAGGGTAGTCATTTCATCCTTACATATTTTCACTCCGTTAATAGATTTTCACAATCCCAAAACACTAATCTTAAATTTTCTAACAAACATTTTTGTCTTCAAAAGCGGGCGGGCGGGACCTCCTGGAGGCCCGCGAGGTACACCTCTACTTCTACCTCATCACTATGCGAGCGCCCATTATACAAACAACGTGTTTCTGTTACATAGAGGTACCTCTATCTCTACTTTTTACCTCTGCCTCTACCTCTTCAATATGCGACTACCCTTATTTGTCCATTCAGAGTAATGGCTAATTTTGGTGTATTTCTTTTTGTAAATAGTGTGTATGTCGATTTCTCCAAGTTAAATCAGAGGGTATTATTGCTCTTAGATTCTCAAAATGTTGACACAACTTGAACATATACCAAGCCAAACGATCTACTAATGGTTAGTAACGAATTAGCTGATTGTAATCTATATATATATATAAATCACGTGTTTGTCTGTTTGTTCCTTATACAAATCCACAGCGTTTGACCGATTTTGACCAAACTTGGAATACTGGTAGGTCTTAATACAGGAAGTCTCGTACCTAAGTCAAAAACGTCTAACAGCTGTCTGTCTCTGGGGAGAGTTCGGAGATCATGAGTTGGAAACAATGAACCCAAATAGTTACAGATTTGCGTTATTTGATTTTAATATTAATTATTTGGTTTCTAATTTATTTTTGCTTTTACAGATGCAGGAAGTAGGTGTAGCATAGCACGCCGGGTAACAGCTAGTCTCCTATAAATGTAATGTTGGATCCTAGAATGTTTGATAGATATTTTTACAAGTTAAGCTAAGAGAAAAATATAAAAATGTCTAAAATAAATGTTGAACGAGAGTTGTAAAGATAAGAAAAGTTCGGCGCTATAGAACAAAGAACCCTCGGAAAGAAGTAATGAGTGTCTGAGTTTTTACAACGCCCGTTTCCTTTTATTCTTAACGCCGCCTAGCTTATGAGCACTTCTTCCTCGGCTTCCTCCTTTTATGAGTGCCATATTAATCTAAAGAGACCGTTACTCCCCGGGTTAGAATCTAGGGGCTCTGGTAGTTAGGGGCTCAGTTCCGCTAGGTCTAAGCAATATTACATTCGGAACTTTCATGGGAAATTTTTGGGCTCTTGGATTTTCAACTCAATCATCTTGGCCTTTAAATCGTTAGATCGAGACAATCGGGATAATGAAGAAAAATATTTTCATTTATTATTTTACTTATTTGTCCCATATTAAAGCTAACAACGTAAGCGAACATAAAAACTCATTTCTAATCAAATCCACGGATACGTTCGCTGTCAAAGATTTTCGTTCTCATTCGAATCCTACAATATCAAATTCTCATATAAGCGGAAAGACGAACAGTAGAAATTACTCGATTAGAAATCATTATTAGCCATTAAAGAATTAATTTGCGGGAGAATTGTTCTTGTTTATTTCTCACGGGCTGCTTATCAGAAAATCAATTTAAGACAGCTGAATGCCATGGAAGAAATGGTGAAATTTTGTACCGGGCTAGACATTTTTTTCTTCTTAAATATAACATTAAAAGGTTTAATTAGAATTATAAGTAATAACATAAAGAACTAAAAGAATTCACTATTCACATTAACAAAAAAAAAAAAAAAAAAAAAAAAACTTTGAGGTTGCTGGCAGAGAAGGAAGATCTTCAGGTCAATGAAGGAACTAGACGTTTTTTCATTGACCTGGATTCACATTAACCTCTTTTTGTTGGGCGGTGCGTACATCTGACCAACTACTTCAGGAGATTGGTAGGTCTTGAGCGACCCTCCGGCAAGCGTTACCGTGTCGTAGAACACCGATTTAGCTGTTTAAGTTGGTCGGAGCAGGCAATCTCTGGAACCCCGACCCTAGACAACGGTCCATTGGTGGTCCCATCGGACCGCATGGGGCTCTACGTAGCTAATGGGACCTTAGAAGCGGACAAATGTATTCACATTTAGGAATTCATGGAACTCAGAAATGATAGACAGTAATCTATATATATAAAAATCACCTGTCCGTTTGTCCATCTGTTTGTTCCTTATACAAATCCACACCGTTTGACCAATTTGTACCAAACTTGGCAAACATGTACTTCTTGATACGGGAAATCTCCTAGGCTAGCTCAACATCTTCTAGGCTTCATAGTTCGGAAGTAACGAGTTCGAAACTGTCAAATACAGAAGAGTGAATTCTCAGTAATCCCCCTTTTTCTTTCCAGTGTTGCCTAGGTGAATTGCCTAGGTTGAGATTAGCAAGCCACCAAAACTTTTGCGAAAAGTTTTTCTTTTGCGAACAAAACTTTTCAGTTTTAATCTTTGTATGTTTATCTAAATTATATCCTTATATCCTCAGAATTTGGACAAATAATATCATATAAGATCAATCGTCTTAAATTCAGATGAATATGTAGGACAACACTGGGCTTCTAGAAGCCATTAACAATTTTTTTTTTTTTTTTCATATTTGGTGTGTTTATCCAACTTCCAAAACTTTTTAGTTTTAGCAAAACATTTGTGTTTATCTAAATTATAGCCTTATATTCTTAGAATTTGGACCAATATATACTAATAAGTAATTTGAAATATTAAGTTTTTGATGTGTTGACTTTCCAGTCGCCATTTACTTTCCAGTGTTGCCTAGGTGGAGATTAGCAAGCTAACAAAACATTTTTATTTATTTATTTATTTTTTTGCGAACAAAACTTTTCAGTTATAACCTTTGTATGTTTATCTAAATTATAGCCGTATATTCTCAGAATTTGGACATATAATATCATATAAGATCAATTTTCTTATTTCTGTTAAAGATGTAGGACAACACTGGGCTCCTAGAATCCATTAACCAATTTTTTTTAAGTTTGATGTGTTTCCATAGTTGATTTTTTTTTTTTTTTTTTTGCGAATTGCATTTTATCACATGCATTTCCTTAATAAAAACTATGTCTTTAACATTAACCCATGGATTGTCCGAACTTATAGCAGGCTCAATTATCTACTTGGATTATTCGGAAAATTGTAGTGTTTGTCGTTAAACTAGATGCAAAATCAGCAAACTCTACTGAGGTTTTTACATTTTTAGTTTCCGATTTGCTCATAACTTCCATTAGAGACCAAGGATTTTACTCTTTCTCCCACCCTATCTACTACACGTTTGTCATCAGCTGTAGTAAAATATTTCCCCTAAACCTTTTTGTGAAATATTTCTGAAAGTATGTAAAGCAATCTTGATATATATTTATTTTTAAACTGAGACGATGGTCCATCACTGTAAATAATTTCATTTACTGGCAAATCATTATTTTTTTATTGTTATGTCAAATAACCATCAAAAGTGCGAATACAGAAGTCATACCTTTATCTTTAGTATCGGGACAAATGAGAAAAGTAGTGCATTTGTTTTTGAAAAATAATGCTGCTGTAAATAATTGAACAGTTTCTCATGACCACACAATCCTGATTGAATTTTGTTTTGATAATCGCAAGAATAAACCATTGCAAGGACGGATGTTTTCTTTATTTATTTAATTCATTTATATTCATTCTTTTTTTTATTTATTTCCATTAATTTATAATGTTGATATTGTTATTTGTTTCTTTTTCAATATTTTTTTTTTTTTTTTACGGCGTATCTACATCTAGGTCATTAGCGCCGTTCAATATTATTATTATTTATTTATTTATTTTTTTTATTTTTTTTTATTTTTTTTTTTTTTTAACGCCGCATCAACTATTTGGGCTATTAGCGCCGAATATTATTATTACTATTTTTATTTGTATTATTATTACATTTGTTATCATTACGCTATCATATTTCTCTGTCTTAATATTATTATTATTATACTTTAAAAAAAAAATGTATATTACTACTTTGATTGTACTGCAGGCAGTATTGGAAGATGGAACCTGCATAATCTAAATAAACTTCCACAGTATAGGGATACTACATTGCAGAAAAAAAGTAGATAATAATCCATTCAATTTGTTCCTCATATAAATCCACAGCTTTTGAGCGATTTTGAACAAACTTGGCACACAGGTAGGTCCATTGAAAACGGATCGTAATTAGAAAACTAGTTACTCTATCTTTTCTAATTCATCTGGAGAGTAGGTTATCCATCTCGTTCTAACTAGTTAAAACCCTTAAGCAATATAGTTTTTCTATATTTATACATAGAAAAATCACGTGTCTGTCTGTTTATCTGTTTGTTCCTTGTAAAAATCCACACCGTTTGACCGATTTTAACCAAACTTGGCACACAGGTAGGTCTTGATCCGGGAAGCCGCGTAGGCTAGGTCAAAAATATCTTCCACCTGTCTGTCTGTATATTTGATCCTTATACAAATCCAAACCGCTCGACCGATTTTGGCCAAACTTGGCACACAGGTAGTTCTTGATACGGGGAGTGTCATAGGCTTAGTCAAAATCATTTGTCAGCTCTCTGTCTGTTTGTTCCTTATACAAATCCACACTGTTTGACCTATGTTGATCAAACTTGGCACGCAGGTAGGTCTTGATACAGAAAGTCTCATAGGCAAGGTGAAAATATGCTACCAGCTTTATGTTTGTTCCTAACAGCTATATAACATAAAATTGGTGTAGCTTGGCACACTTGGTAATAGCTAGTTGTTTATAAATATTAATGACTTTAAGACTTCATTTCTCCGCCCAGCCCCACCAAAAACTTTTACCTATCCTTGCAGATAGGTAAACCAGACGTGTAGCGACTCTTGTGGATTCATGACATTTACTTAGATTGCATTACATTATCTAATTGCAAATTATCCGGAAAACAAGAGCTCCGGTGTTGCTATTATTCCACGTTAATCAGATGTAACCGTGAGCTTTATAATTTGAACAATGATCTATTTTTTCCTCCGGTGCATAGACTACTGAAATCATTAGCAACATCTATTTTATCGTTCATGAAATTTTCTCCCACGAAAATAAACATATTTCGACAATCAGTTGCCCACCAAATTTCAATTTATCAAAAATTTATTTATTTTTATTATTCAATGATTTCTGGGAATGAATTTCGCATCTTCTGTTTCTTTAATTCTTTAATAGAGTGAATTAAAATATCATTACCAAATGGGTTAAAAAAAATAATCATAACAATTTAATACGCTCAATATTCTTTTTTTTTAAATGTCCATTATTCAAAATTTATTAAAATAAGCACTCTTCTCTATTTTATGATAGTTCACAATTTCATTTATTAATTTAAAAATAATTATCATCGTTCATTTTGTGTTCCTTGCTAAATGAGCAAAAACCTTCTTTAAAATATTTCTGCCCTGATCTTCAAACAAATAAATAAATGGTATACACTCTATAAATAATGACGTTTAAAAATATCTTCACAACTCTGAAATATTTAAGGTCACACCAACTTGTCTTATCTCTCTGGGGCTTGAGTTCTATGACTACCACTGAGCCACGGTAAAGCTGTTTGTACTATTGAAAAATATATATGTCGAAACTTGATCTTTTTTAAACTGATTGATTAATCAAAAAAAAAATATGAGTAAGCACAAACTTTCCCACGAATCAAAATGTGTTATCCTACAAATTACAAAATTAACTTATTGAATAGGGGCTTGTAAATGAATATAAACAGCTGATAGAAAGCAATAGAATGGTTTTATTCAGAAACGAAATGCCACTTTCCACTTGCGACCCGGGAATTGGTATTATATTGCACCAGGGAAGAAAGTAAAAGCGTTAATGCAGCTTCTACTTTCTGTGGCATTTACTTCAACGACTTAAAGAAACAGAAAGCTCTTCCTACAGATGGTTAAACTCTTCTTCAGCAAGGCCATAGGCAACAGTAAACATACGAAGTTTTACTTTTTAGCACGTTTCCTCCCTCCCTCCATACATGGGCATATATAGAAAATAATTTCGGAGGGGGCTGGGAAAATTTCGGGGGGGGGGCTGAGACCATTTCCGGTGTATGGAATACTGACAATTTAGATCTTGGAAGAGTTTTAGCCAACTTAAACGCTATTACACCCAAAATAGAATATGTTTTATGAACTAAATGATCTTAATTACTTTATTTTTAAGGGTTTTATGACATATTTAACGATCAAATCAAAAGTCCGGGGGGGGGCTGCAGCCCCCTCAGCCCGTCCCTTATATACGCCCATGCCTCTATAAGAAGGAAACCCGCCTATGACACTGACCCGATGACTCAATTCGCAAGTGCCGACTAGAACATTTTACGTTTTAGAACTCATAAATCACGAAATTAATGGTGGATCAAATGTGTGTGTGATACATATGTGTATATATATATATATATATATATATATATATATATATATACATATGTATGTGCATATGTATGCGTTGTTTATATTCGCCTGCTACTCCAAAAATGGTCTGATTTTGATAAAATTTGGTACAAAAATTCTTTTTTTTTATTTGAAAGGTCAAGTTCGCTAATCAGCAGTATCCGTAAACCGGAATGTTTTTTTTTTTTTTTGTCAATTTTTTATTGCTTCTTGTTTTCGTAATTGATTTTAACAATAAAATAAATTTGTCGTTTTAAAAAAATTGTTTATCAATTTTGAAGTAATTTGTAAAAAAGCTTTTCTGAATAGATTCCAAAGAGGCCGAGTGAGTAATTTCCACTACTGTAAGTTTTAGTATTGAACGGGGTTTTACCTTTGTTTGTTGTATTGTTTAATTCCATTTAAGAGGAAATGAGTATTTTAGTAAAACAAGGTAAGTCAATAAGAAACATACTTGTAATAGTGTTTCCCAGAAACGTAGTTGATAAGGGCTGACGGAGTAATTTCCGCGCAGGATACTACAAGCTTCCTTCTGTGGCACCTAAAATCTTTCTTCTCTTTGAGAAAAACTGTACGTTTTCACACCTGTTAACATTTTCCGTGAAAGATCAAAACGTAACGTTAACTGTTTCTATTCTAAGCTATGATGAAGCAGTTTCTGCGTGCCGGAATGTTTATGTTTGTTATGACAAGCTATGTTAATTATTAAAACATAAATGCCTTAAGGCAAGTACCTACTTCTACCTTTCGTGATTTTCGGAATATTTGAATTCTGAAAGAGGAAATTGTCCTTAATTTTGAATGTTGTATAAAGTTTCAAATGAAATAAATAAAAATAAAAATAAAGTTTGGTTGTAAGAAAAGAAAACATTTTGGGCTCTAGGAAATATTAAATTTTCTGCCCAAGACGAGGGTGGTAACCACATTTCTAATAGATCTATTATATATTAAAATATTGGCCTTATTTTTTGCAAAAAAAAAAAAAAAAAAAAAAAAAGAATAAGGTCAATATTAACAAAGTTAAAATAAATTAATTTCTGGGGTGGTGTGAATTATTAAGTTAATTGGTATTTTTGATTATGTTATGAAAATATAGTGAACAAGAAGTTAATTTTTACAAGTTCTAGTAGATTTTGCCCAACAGAATATTTTTAAACATTGTTCTAATTAATGAGGTAAAAACTATTTGTAAAATTATAACCTATTTTAACACTGCCCGATTCTGAACACTGATGAATTTATTGTGTCGTCGATCAACTACTTTATCTAATAGTAGGCTTAGCAATGATTTTCAAGGATTGTATGTTAAACAAGTTCAGATTGTATAATTTTTATAGTTGCGTTTCATCGATAATCCTAGGTTCTGGGTATAAACCAAACCATGCATGGAATTGAAATGGTAATCGTAGGCATTAAAAGTAATTTATTACAACTGATGAGATATACTTATCATTAAAATCTTTGGTAAATCTGAAGGAGAGCGTCCTCAGCACCGATTTTCTTCAAAGTTTGCACTATAACGTATTTTGATGCACTAAACACGAATCCGTTGAAAAAAAAAGTTGTTCTCAACTAGGAAAGAAGTTATTAAGCACTAAAGTTCACTGTTATGGAGGTTATAAAAGACGGGGTAACGGCGTATTTGTAAACAAGCGCATGCGCAATAGTCCTTAATGACGAAGTGTAATTCAAATTTAGACTCACCTGTGGTAGCTGACTTGGTCGTAAATTGTCGCTTTTGGGCATACGTGCTATGCGTTTCCGCTCGCTCAAGAAGATATCAAAACCCCTAGTCAATCCAACTCGCAGAAATTAAAAGAATTCCATGCCCAAAAGTACGTTGTTTATGTGATCGTTTGTAACCTTCATAACTGAACTTTTTTTTAAAATAACTTCTTTCCTAGTTGAGAACAACGTTTTTTGGTGTTTAGTGCATACGGATTCGTGTTTAGTGCATACGGATTCGTATTTAGTGCATCAAAATACGTTATAGTGCAAACTTTGAAGAAAATCGGTGCTGAGGACGCTCTCCTTCAGATTTACCAAATCGTTTTTCAGATTCGTAGCAGTAATAAATGGTTCAAAGAAAACTTTATTTCACATCCCATTGAATTGCTGATTCACGCTTAAATTTCTCCTCTTTTTTAAATAAAATCCAAATTCTGAGGCGTTGTTACTTTGTGCCTAAACATCCGCCGATGCATTCATGAGATAGTAGGGGGGGGGGTGGAGATCGTCAGGAAGTGGGGAGACCGGACTTCCGGAGCGGAACCCTCGTGTAATTACAGGACCAGTAGAGGAATATCCGGACCAGAAACAAATTTCATGGCTTCTACCCCAGGCCCGCCCATCACCAGGACAAAGGGCCTTTTTACACTCGGCTGCTTGCTCGTTCAGACTCTTGTGAGCTTGTAGCTCCACCTCCTCAACCATTCAGCCTGAATCTGATTCTAATGTTGATTGGACGATCAAGCAAGTTCATTGATTTGGAATAATCCATAAGATAACATTTCTTTGCTAATGATATTATTAATTCATTTTCTATAGCATCTCTTGTGGAAGATAGTATTTCTGCATATATCAAGCACAAACGTATAATGGCGCTTGTAATTCATTATTAATGGTTTACTCTAGTAATATTATTTTACATTATTTTAAATATAAGAAGAAGGATTCAACATTACAATATAGAGAAAATAAGCATGTCATACAGGAACAGTAGACACATTCCTCACCAAGATGGTTAGTATATATAATGCATTGCTGACCGTCTTTAGCACGCTGGATTCCCATGCGGGAGAAACCAACACCATTATAAATATTAAACGTTTACTTACTTCATACTATTTCTTTTTTTAAACACAATAATCCAAGCCTTCTTTTTTCCCCTAAATACATATTTTAACTAATTAGTTCCTGACGATACGCAACTAGAAGAAAATGGTTACGCTCAACGGATACCTTGGATTAATAAATCAATCAATATAAATCATTGTTATATAAATTCATAGCCTTTCATTAGGAAATCAATATTAATATGACTATAATAATGAAGTTCGACAGTAATTATACCCTATTCCGTTTTAACGTTGCCCAATTCTGAACACTGATGAATTTAGATAAACGACAATAAAAATTGAATACGTTTAGCTAGAAAATTAGGCTCATATAACGTAAAGATGGTTGTTATTTTTTCACATTTCTCAGGTAAAATCTAATTTTTGAACGGGGTGTGCTATTGAGCCCGATGTCAAAAAAAGCTTGGTAGGCCCATTAGATTACAAGTGAAAAGTTTTTTAAAAAAAGAAGAAAGTTCTTCAGTTTTACTGATTACTCTCTAAAATAATTTTCCAAATAGACCACCAGTAATAATTTAATTTTAGACAAAAGTCCGTCACGCTAAAGCTGCATAATTAAGCTTTTAGCAAGGTAAGTAAACTATCGCTAATTCCTGACTAATTTCCTTGAAATAACCTACCTATATAAATACAAAATAAACAAGAATACTTTCGCTCTTTTATATTTGTAAAATTGACAGCCGACACAATTATCCACTATTTATTTATATTTTTTTTCTTAAAGTCAGCCCCAACTTATATGACACCTGGTCCCTTAAAACAGATATTGCTTATTTCTTGAACCAGATGTCTACCGAGCTTCGTTGTAAGGAGGTAAAAATAAATACCGGTCCGAGAAAATTAATAATTTGATTTCTGGGTAAAACCGCATTTTTAATTTAGTTTATTCTTAGTCCACATTTTTCTTCTTAGATGAGCACAGTGTATACACACGTACTGTTGGGGGAATATTAGTAATTTGTGTCCGGAGTACAACCCTTTTCAGATAGACCGATTTTGCACTAACGAACTCGTCCAACCGTTTTGTATGGAAACGATGTATATCAAGTTTCATAGCAAAAAAAGTCCGACTCGCAGGAACTGCCTCATCTTAGCGCGGTTCCGTTCTTATCCCTAGTCTAATTTCGAAAGATTAAAATAGAAGCAGTTATTATTTTGTTGAGAGGAGATCGTTGACCGTTGATTATGCAAGGTAGGGATTGTCCGGGTTCGGTCACTGCTACTTAATAATACATACCCCATATATGTATGTATGTGGGCATATATATGTACATTTGTGTGCGTGTGTATGTGTATGTGTATATGCTTATATATAAATATATATATATATATATATATTATATATATATAAATATATATATATATATATATATTATATATATATAAATATATATATATATATATATATTATATATATATAAATATATATATATATATATATATATATATATATATATATATATATATATATATATATATATATGTTAGGTATATTTACATAGATATGTGCATATATTAGTGTTAAATATGTCCTACTTGTATTTACAGCCCTGATGAAGGCTTGAAGTTCAAGCCGAAACGTCGGCACAATAAAACCATTTTTAGGATAAAATGTAGTTTTATTAAGTAGCAGTGACCGAACCCCGACAGTTATTATCTTGAAAGGTAGGATTTACAATCTTACCTGGAAGGGTCGGCAACACTAGAAACCGTCCCGCTAGTTACAAGGTCTTGGAATCTTGGAACCTGTTTTATTTTCGAATACATTATCCAACTATAAGCAATTAAAAAATAACAAGGAATTAAAAACAGACAAAAAGAACAGTTCGAATAAGCGAAATCAATTACTTTAAAGCTTTAAGCTCTTATTTCTCCGATTGTCATCGCCTAATCAAAACTTTCATTAGAACCTTTTATGTAGAGCATTTTATAAGCTTTCTAATGGTATTCTTCCGTTTACCAAGATTTTCAACCGTTTTCGAGATATTAATGAAAGTTCCCAAAATTTACATTATTTCTAGCAACAGAAAATTGGTCTCATTTTTCATATCCTGTTTTACACACAAAATTTTCCCAACATAAGAAATTACAAAAATAAAAAGCAATAAAAAACGAAGGGAAGGAGACAAAAATTACAAAAAGAACGACAAAAACCCGTTCATAAGAACAAAACAGACTTATTTGAAGTTTTAAGCACTTATTTCTCCGATTGACATAACCTAATCAAAAATAGTTTTAGGATCTTTTTTGTAGAGAATTTAGTAAGCTTTCAAATAGTTTCTATCCACTTACCACGATATCCCAGCTGTGTTCGAGATATTAATGAAAGTATACGAAGTTCCCAAAACTTTTCATGTCTGTTCATAAAATATTTTATTCTAACCCTTCCTTAACTCCAAACGTAACAAAACTTTCAACATATTAGCTTTAATGAAAGTAGAACATGCAGATAATGTTTCAACTGAATCCCGTAATTCTAAGTACCCAAACCAAAAACTGTATTCAAAAACTATTTTTCCAATTTTCTCGAAAACGGTTAAAGCTATCGCCTTGAAAATGGTTCCATTCGTTTTCCTAGCTCAAGAAGCCTATAAAAAGAGTACTTACAAGCTTATGAACTCAAAAACGTAAGCGTTACGATTTTTTTTGCGCGAATTTCGCCCCAAATGCCATCTTCCAGTGGGCGGATTTTGCTGGTTAACGAACTTGACCTTTCAAATTGGACGACGGATTTTTGTACGAAATTTCATCAGAATCGGACCATCCGTCTTCTAGCTAGAGAGCGAACAGACAAATATATATATATATATATATATATATATATATATATATATATATATATATATATATATATATATATATATATATAAAAATAAATATATACATATATATATATATATATATATATATATACATACAAATTTGAACCACCGTTATTTTCGGTCTCTAGGGGTTCTGAAACGCGAAATTTTCTAGTCGGCACTTCCGGATTGTTTCATTGTATCAACCTTATAAGCGGGGTTCCTCCCTAGGGGGGAGGGAGGAACCGCGCTAAAAACAGAACCAAAATTATGGCCACAATCGTATTAACAGGAACGCGCATATATATATATATATATATATATATATATATATATATATATATATATATATATATATTAGGTTTAGGTAGTGGTTAGCTAGGATTAAAAAAGATTGAAGTTCTTTCACGAGTGCAACCTCAATAGAAACATTCCTTCGGAAAGTTCTAAGAAGGATTTATTTATTTTCATAGATGTTGTCTACTTCCCGTATTGTGTAAAAAAGGCCCTTAACATTTAAAATAAATATTGAGAGATTTGCGTGGATCTGCTTCGTTGCCTAGACCTTAGAGAAAGGAATGCCTTTTCTTCAAGAGAAGCTAAAGTAAAATTAATTACACAATCCCTGTGTAAGTGGCAGTAAAGCTTACCGTTAGGTACGTCTGGGTTATTCTTAACTTCTTCCTATTCTCTGTCAGGGATTCATACTTTCTAGGACATTTTGAATACCGTTTTCCTTGAGCAAACGGTCAAAGATCAACAATTGGGCTAGGTAAACGAAATTAATCGTACAATCTGAACGATTTACAGCCTATACAACTAGTTTCGTTGAAAAACAACTAAAATGTGAACATTCACATTTTATCATGAAGTGGGGTTCAGGTCCTCTTCAAATTCACGAATGTTGCCCTGTTTCTCGAATTTCGTAATGCATGTTTCTCGTTAATTCGATAGGATATATGACATTCGTAGCAAGGAAGCAAAATTTTGTCGGCTAATGGGGAAATATTGCTGTTTAATGAACTCAGTATGTCTATTGTTTGACGAGTTTCAGGGCAAAATAATTAAAATAGTGGCCGCTATCGTGATATTAACGTAGCACATAAACTACGAGTTCCTATGATTCTGTGACATGAGAAAGGGGAAAGTTGTCACCTGCATAGGAGAAACCTATCCCTCGGGATCCATCACTAAACTCAGGACGAAGGTTCATTCACCTTTTTATGAGAGAACTTTATTGGCACATAAATCTCGGCAGTACTTTCACGTTCGTACTCTCTGTCTGCGATAACTACTTCCCTCTTCCAAAGCACTTGAACCAACCAACAGAAGATATTTAGAAAATATTGGCTTCCGCAGAAATCCTGAGAAATGTCCGTATCGCAGGAACTCGGTCACACTAAAGCGTTTCTATAAAATTCGTATCCCTAGTGGAAAGCTTGGACCAGAAATATCTAATAATAGCTGAATGCCCGTGCTTTGCCACGGCAGATAAGTAGTTTTTTTTTATTGCGTTAAATAATGTATCATCAAAATTAACGCTACTATATAATTTTTTGCAGTTTATTATAGCATAGTACCCGTCATACTATACGTTTTATATCAATTAATATGTAATCAAAGATCATAGATAACCAGTTATCTATAGGTTACCAGTAACAGCAGTGTAACCAATACAGGTTAAATTTTGTTGTCAATAATAAATAGACGTTAAAATTAAAAAAAATATGCTTCTCTGAAGTCATTTTGAAACAACCATTATATTTGCGAGCTTTACCAAGAAGTGCTCTGACTGGGGATGCTGATGGGTGAGGAGGCTGTGCAAGGATTCGGAATATTATTACCTCGGATGGACCATCACCAGGAAAACACTATGGGGGAGAAGTTGAAATGAACCTCAATTAAAATGGTGATTTTATTCCTCATAGCGTAAACTCTATGAGGGGCAGTTTATTTCTAGTAATTAAAGGACTGCCATCATAGTTTAAATTAACTGCAATTAAAAATAATACTATGAAATAGACACAGTACGGTAAGAGCTGTTCTGTTATCGTCCTAGCAACGCATGCTGCCTAGGCGAGCATGCTCTCTTTAAAACTTAAAATTCAAACCCCTCTAAAAGTACTTAAATATTTGGATATAAAAAAAACTTTTTTAGGGAGTGTTTACACCCCAAAAGGAGTGTCAATGAAAAATTTCAAATTTTTCTATCGAGTGGTTTGGGCAGGGCGATGATAGGTCAGTGAGTGAGTGAGTGGTATTCGACAAATATATAGTAGATTTGGATTTAAATCTTTTTGCTATTTTTTTTAAATTGACAAACTAATTTTGCACTAAACTCACAGTAAAGCGAGATTATTAAACCAGAAAATACTCACACCACCTCTTAGACTTCCGCTTGATCAATAGCAAAATTCTGCTATTGAAAAAAATATTGCTTGTTTTATTTAGATATTTGGTTAATACGTTTGACCTTTTGTGAGTGAAATAGTCTGTTTATGTATGGGTTGTGTTTGAAGATTTGTAATCTCGTGTATACCTAAGTAGTATCTTACAGCGAGAAATCGAGCGTGCTAATTATATTTCTTTGGTATTGGATAGTAAGAGAGTTTGATGACATCTATTGCGCAGGATTACTGAGGGAGAGACTTCATTTTGTAATAAGTATGTTTTGTAATTAAGTAATTGATTTGAATCTATAGCAGAAGGGCCTTTGCCTTGAGACTGCAAATTGGGTTTAACCTGAAAGCACCCAGTGCTAATCATAGTCCTGTGTTTGTCATTGTGTTCAGCATTTTGAATGTATTTGCTTGGCAGATGAGTATTTTACACATTCATAATCCAGAAGATCCCTGGTAACGCTGAACGTCTATCGATGCAACATAGAAGTTTAGCATTACTTTCTGCCTGTATCCCATTTTTCTTGGTTTGTTTTAGAAATGTCTGTGTTGTAAAAGTAAGTTGCTAGTTTATGTTTCACCTTTGTAAATAACACAGATTTTGTTTGGGTCGTCGAGAATTTCGTACCAGTTCTGTTGCGTTCTGTCTTCGGGATTGTGCTTATTAAACAAATATAAAACGAGCACAATCTTTCCCGAAAGCAAATCTGACATCTTTGCAGTAGTAAAAACATTAACGTTCTTAATGTTGGCCTTGACAGTAGAAGCACCTATAATAAATAAAAAAAAAATTCCAAATTTCATATTAATCTATTTATTCATTTTGTTATAATAATTTAACTATTTAACTTACAATGGCAATGTTTTTGGGATGAAGGAGAATATAATATTTTTTTTTTTTATTTATCAAGTTATGTATACGCATATGTCACGCTTCATTAGCTGCTAATTAAATCGCCGCGGAGCTGTCTTGTAATTAGATAGAAGTATACTTACAAAAAAGCATTTTTTCACATGAAGATACAAATTTATTATTTAAATTAAAAAATTGGAAACAGCCCCGATTACAACCCCATTTTTTCAACATTACATGTTGTTAAACAGCGGCTCATCAGTTAAATCAATACACAGAGCGTTATTATTATGCAGGGATAATCGTGGATGATGTAGACGTGGAACTGGGCCACGTCTGAAAATACTCCACGGTCGGATGGTTAAGCATGCTTTCCCCTTCACATAACAAGGGCGTCCGGCTGGTTAATGCAGGCTATTTCGGACTCATGAGGAAATTACAAAACCACAATGAAATATAGAGTGTATCCATTACCGTAGATAAATCAGATGCGGAAGTAGGGTAGAGGTTCTACTGGATCACGACATGAGCCAGGCAAGGCATAGAGAACGTGCAGAAACTTCAAGCAATCCTTATAGTCTTCTCTTATGCAGCTCCCAACAAGAGTATAATTGTTGGGAAACTAACAATATTGCATGCAGAATTTCAGATGCATTCAGACTATTGCCATACCAACGAACTTATCATCGCAATTTGCCGAGGATCTACTTTTAGCACTTTCCAAAGGAATGTAGCTATTCAGGTTGCACTCATGAAAGAAATGGTGAAATTCTCTCCGATTTTTATCTTCTAGTATCGTCGTTCGGGGGTTGAATTGGGGGGCCCAGATTGTCGCTTGGCCTGCCCACCCTTTAAGTAAATAATTAATCAATTAATGGGTACCTGTTAAGGGAAAAATCAGGCGGATGTAGTACTGACTACACAATCTCCCTAGTGTGTCTTATGGTCAGAAATCAGATACCTCAAGATTATCTGCCCCTCTGGGCCCCTATGGCCTGTTACAGAACTGATTTTTTTTTTAAATAATATATATATATATATATATATATATATATAATCAGGAGACAACTCTTCCGCCAGAGGACATTTCGTTTATCAATAAGAGAAAAATTGACCTCCGGTATTCACTTTGTAAAGAACATCACCACCGATGGCCAACTGTGGAAAGTCTTGCACTAATTTCAGAAGATTTCATACACAAAGCTTATAGGACATGTTTTTTATGAATAAAACTTCAATAGCTGCATTTATTTTGAGTCTTCATTTGAATACATTCGCACAGAACAATATTTTTTTTAAATAAATAAAATATGAATGAAAGAATACATTTATTAATGATATCCTGTCGGAAGTTTCTCACGGACATGCACGTAGTTTTGTTGACAGGGATCCGACAGACACGGTATAGAAACCAGCTGACAGTGACATGTACACAGCGGGGCTAATGGAATTCTAACGACATGACATATAACATGTAACATAGTAGGCCACGCTTTCCACTCTTATTAGCTCTCTTAATAGGTACACTCTAGAGGATGCATTAGGCCGGCTTCGTCAAACACCGGAACGGTGTCATCTACAGCTCACCTTCAATTATCTAATCAGAATACCCGAGGAACAACCAGGCTAGGGTGTGTAATGAATTCACGGTGACATGACCAAATAATTAATACTATATTTTTAGTAGTCACGGCCGAGGAAAGGGAATACTGTGAAGTCAATATATATATATATATATATATATATATATATATATATATATATATTGATGTGCATGTAGCATTGTACTGTTCGTGTTATTTTTATTTATTCCAGTATTATATATATATATATATATATATATATATATATATATTTATATAATATGTTGCTCCAGGCCAAGTTCCGGCCAACGCATACTGTGTGTGTATTAGACGAAGTATTGGGGCCGATTTTACCCTCTCAGACCTTTGAATCAGTTAAAGATAATCTTATGACTTTTTATACAAATATTTTAATAATCGATGTGAGTAAAATTGGAAAGTTTCATTATTCAAATCGAAGCGTTTCTGGCATATAGGCGATGGAAAATTGGAATTTATACGACTTACTCGCTCATGAAAATTACTAGGCACTTCTCGGAAAGCTAGAGTCCTCAAAATTTGAAGGAACAAAATCGAAAAAAAATCTTAAAAAAGTTGTTTGAATCCGGGAGGGGACGTGCCTGTTTTGTACTCGGTGTTCGGAAACTCATCATTGAGGGTATCAAATACCTCGGTAAGAAGAAACAAAACTAAAGGAAAAAATCCTGATATATATATATATATATATATATATATATATATATATATATATATATATATATATCATGCACAGTTTCATGCACAGAAAAATTTCGAGTAGAGTCATATTAAACAAAAAAATGTTTGTTGGAAAGTCGGAGGGGAGAAATGTGCGGAGCAGCTTGGTCTGATGACAGTCTGAGCACAAAGGAAATCATACTTGTCAAAACAGTGTTAATTGTTCTTCGTGTAATTATATATATATATATATATTTAGATTATGTGTGTAATATATATAAATCCACGACCGAACCTTGATAAATTCTATTTTCGTATCACCAACGGTCAACGATCTCATTTAAGCATCTACGATTCATTGAGAGAATATGCCTCAAGACAACTATCTCCGTTCAGAACTAAAGTCTCTCCCATTACGGTACATTCTATTAGCTTTTAGAAACATACAAACAAGACACTAACAATATTAGCACTAATCACTCTGTTTACTAATGATCTTAACAACCCTACAAACTAACGACAATCGTAAATTATAGAAGACCATAACAGTATTACAGAGAGGGTAAAACAAATACAACATTATTTAGTTGAAAGTATTATGAAGTATGGCTGTACAGACGTTTATAAATTACAGAACTTATAAACGACGATAAAAATTTAATTATCCATCAGAATTTACACAGAGCAATAAAATAACAGACGTACAAGGTTTGAGAGAAATCCTAGTGGAAAATAATATTTTAGATATCTGCACAAAGCAGACACGCAGTCGGTGAATGGTCTTCTTAATAAATAGCTCGTGAAAGAAAGACGTAGTGCTTACTGGAGTACAAATAGGGCATTCATGAATGTTATGACTCCCTCAGGATTTAAAAAGATCCTTATTTAACCGATTTTCATGATTTTTTAAATAATTTCATCTAGAATTATCTCTATGTAGTTTACTGGGCGATCTCATTTAACTTCTAAGAATCAGATCGTCAAGACATCTCAGGTTTCTATGTGTACGTTATTACTTTCTATCTTTAGGATGTTTTTAACGTATTTCATATAAATATATTTCTAGTTATTGTAAATTCATTTAAGTGCGAATTTGGCAATCGTTTTTTTAAAATTTAATTTTGATAAGCTTAAGACTTATTTTAGGCTGTCAGCCATTATAAAGTCGTTGTAAAAGTTTAAATTAATGAGTTACAGATTATCTTGTGCTAAGATTTTAGACTTAAGTACAATTTTCAATGAAGATATCAATATTTATTACAAAATAATCTTTAGAAAGAAACTGATTTCAAGCTATAAGTATTTAATATGTTATATTTCTTTTAGAAAACGCTGTATGCTTTTATGTGTATATCAGTAGTGTATTAGAAGTGATAGTAACGTAGACTAACATTTTTATTTGATTGCTCTCTTTAATAAATACAAAATTATTCATATCGAAAGGCCGTTACAATCCAGAAAATTAACATATCAACTACCCTATGAGTTAAATAAAAAACGACTACGATTCTAATGTGAAATAAATTGGATATTATTGCTCAATAACTTCATTCGAAATTATAGTTGGAACTTTATTCGATAAATTCATCACAGAAAAATCGTACTTCAACATGAGTTGCGAGGATGATTAGGATTCTAGGCACGAGGTCATTAACAAATGCATTTTGCAACTTAATCTATTAAAAACCAATATATCTGTCCGTAGAGGGCTAAACTAAAAGCAGTATATTTATAAAATTAATTGAATTTCTTCTCATTCATTTGCAATTCAATAAGTGATTAGCATCTCCAATGAAGGAGGATGTCATTTAAACCGGTCGAGTATAAATTGCAGTCCCCTGCAGTGGTTGGAATTCTGCAGTTTTTTCTCAGTAATTGCAACTACTTCTTGTGTGACTCATCACGGGAGCTTTGACAGCTATCGGGATTTCAAATCACCCCCCCCCCCCAATCTATACATGTGTTTTCTATAAGATGTCGAACAATGTCATCACTCTTCTAGCATAAAATTTCTCAGATAAATTTCAGTAGGTATGTCATTTTTTATTTTCTTGATAAAGGGGACTCACAATAGTAATGAAATGTAAGATATACCCACGCGCAAACACGTGTTTGTTAAAATAATTATGAAATTATAAAATTAATTTGTTATTTATATGTAGAACAGGCACACTAAAGAGAAGCGTTCTGACCATGTTTGCTATATCGTTTTTAGGGTCGCTGAATCTGAATACGGGGCCAGAAAAACCCTTGAATCTCTTGGTTCAAGCATAACCATCAAAAACTCTTTTATTCTCGTTGATAATAAAAATAAACGACTAAGGGATTATTCACGCTAGACCGTGCCGCGTCCGGGACGGGCCCCGGACGGGGCACGGACGGGGCACGGACGGGACCCGGTTGCCAAGGCAGCATGCATGCTATAACCTATTCACGCTAGACCGTGCCCCGTCCGGGACGGGCCCCGGACGGGGCACGGACGGGACACGGTGAAACAATCACACCACTGTTTTTAATGGACTAGTTCACGCTAGACCGTGCCGGGTCCGGGCCGGGGCCGTGCCGAGCCCGTGTCCCGTCCGGGCCCCGTTGAGAAAGGGAAGTAGATATTCTTTCCCGTCCGTGCCCGGCCCGGGCCGGCTCCCTCTCTTGTTGGTTTATTTATTTATTTAACTAGCTGAATCCGCGAACTTCGTACCGCCTAAATAGCTACGCATCTTTGGAAATAACTAATAAATAAATTACATAAAATAAAAAAAAATCGTTTAGAGCTTCTGCTCAAATTCAGGAAAATAAATATGCTGTAGCTTCAGTTGATACTACAGTATATATTACAGTCTTATTTTTCTTAGATGGCTACTGCGCATGCGCGAACACCAGCGGACACGTTTGTGTAATTTTTTTTTAGTTTAGTGATCGGTTAAAGCATATTTATGCTAATATAAACTATATGATATGAGAATGTCTCTTCCAGAATGACCTGGACGGTGGGGGTCCTCCCTCCCTCCATAGGGAAAAAATCCGCTTATAAGGTTGACATCACGACGCAATCCGGAAGTGCCGAATACAAAATTTTGCATTTCATAACCCCTAGACCGAAAATAACGGTGGTTCAAATTTGTGTGTGCATATATATATATATATATATATATATATATATATATATATATATATACACATATATAAAATCAGCCCCGTAACAGGCCACGAGGGCCCTGAGGGGCAGATACTATAGAGGTATCTGATTCATGACCATACGGCATACTAGGGAGATAGTGTGGTTAGTACTATTCTCTGGCTACCTGATTTTCTTCTTAGCTGCTTCGACTGCTAGAGTCATTAGCACCAACCAAGGTACCCATTTTTAAATTAATTAAATGCTGTGTTGGACTAGGGACGGCCAGGGAGGCCGAATTCAACCCATGAACGAACACATTAGAAGAAAAAATCTTTAGTGCTTGCTCGAGATTTTAACTCAGGCCTCCAGCTTATTAGTCCAGTACTCAACCACTGAGCTAACCTCGCCCCCAGCTTATTAGTCCAGTGCTCTACCACTGAGCTAACCTCGCCCCCAGCTTATTAGTCCAGTGCTCTACCACTGAGCTAACCTCGCCCCCAGCTTATTAGTCCAGTGCTCTACCACTGAGCTAACCTCGCCCCCAGCTTATTAGTCCAGTACTATACCACTGAGCTAACCTCGCCCCCATATATCTCTGTCTGTCTGTCATTTTGTTTGTTTCTTTGTTACTTATACAAATCCACACCGTTTGACCGATTTTGATCAAACTTAGAATGATGATAGGTCTTGATTCGAGAAATCTCCTAGACTAGGTCAAAAAAAATTCCAGCTGTCTGTCTGTACGTTTGTGCCTTATACAAATCCACACCGTTAGATCGATTTTTACCAAACTTGCCATACATGTATGTCTTGATACGTGGGTGTGCTAGGGTAGGTCAAAGTCGTATAGGAATCACAGTTGAGAGGTCACGGGCTCAAAACAGTTACTGATCCGTGTTATTACATTTTAATAATACTTATTTTGTTCCTAATTTATTTAGGCTGTTCTATATAAAGAAAGTAGGTGTAGCATGGGGTAACAGCTAGTATATGTATATATATATATATATATATATATATATATAGGGGAAGGTGTTGTACATCTGACCGTCTTGTACCTTTGACCACCGAGGCTGTCGCGGCACGTAGCAACATTTTATAAATTTTGGTGTGATTAGTGTTTAGCTCCTTCAATAGAGGGCTTGTGTAACGTACTTTGGATATTTCAAGTCAAAGAATATTCTTGCAAAAAATACTTATCCATTTGTATTATAAAAATGCAAGTTATTTATTGATAACGGTTTGCCTAATAATTTTTTTTTGCATTACGTCTTTTTAGATGGAAATCATTTGACGAAGTAGCTATTACAAACATGGTGTAGCTTCTGAAATTTATTTATCTTAACCCTAACATTTTTAGCATGCTTTATAATTTGCGCTATCAGTGTGTTGTACCTCTGACCACGACTAGGTGTTGTATCTTTGACCAGGTCAAAGGTACAACACACCTGAGTGATTTTTACATAATTCATTTTTTTTGTTCTTCTGCTACAATATCTTTTAAATTAATATTGGTTGCTTCAATTTTTCAAAGAACTTAAAAAATAATAAATTAAATATGTTCAAGCTGGCTTTATTAATCCTCAGTGTAGCAGTTCAATCCTATCGCCCCTTATCGTTCCACTTGAAGTTGTAAGACGCCATCGAAAAGTGCAGACTAGGAAAATGTCAAATAGGGGCCGGCCTAAAGGGAAAACTCGTATTCCGACAGATATTCCTGTAAAGGTAACTATTGAAAGTGAAAAAACAAAACAAAAGCCACACTCTAAACGTAAGAAACCATACACAAATGAACCCCTTCCTTAAAAATTGGTAAATAAAAAGAAAATTATTCTAATAACAATTCAGATTTTGATACTGACACCGAAATTTCTTCAGGAGAAAGTGACGTTTATCTGTCTAATGCATGTCGTGAACTAAGTCAATGAACCAGCAACAATTTGAAAAAAAGGAGTTAAAAATAAAAGTAAAAAGACTATTACATATTTAGTCGCAGAGATCTGTGGTATTAAATGTCCAATGTTTAAGATCCAATATTTGAAAAAACAAACTTTAAGTGACAAGTTTACGAGAGAATATGAAAATTTGTTTGATATTGATGTTGAAGACATTGTGGCTAAACTTCCATACCCTACTATTGCTAGTGGATCTGCTTGACAGTTAAAACGTTTATCGATTGGACTGGATTTTTCAGCATATTAAGCATAACATAATATCAATAATAGTTTTTTTATTATGCTTACATCCTTTTCCTGTATTTATTAAACTTACAATTAATTACAATATTACTGAATACAATTTTTTTTCTGGACTGCTGTGTTGTTTTTACGTGGTCAGTGGTACAACACCCCGTGGTCAAAGGTACAACTACATGTTGTACCTTTGACCATTGTACGATTATTTTTTTACGAATTAATAAAAAAAATTAAATGTAAAGTTAGAACCTTGAAAAAATTATATATGATAAACAATATAATACTAATTACAACCAAATAAAAAAAATGAATTTACCATTAATATTCAAGCTGAAAAAAATTCAATTGTGCAAAGTGGTCAAAGGTACAACACCTTCCCATATATATATATGTATATATATATATATACATATATATATATATATATATATACATGTATATATATATATATATATATATATATATATATATATATATATATATATATATGTATATGTGTGTGTCTGTTCGCGGTTTCCTTGTCTTAAATGGTCTGATTTTCATGAAATTTGGTATAAAAATCGTTCGTCTAATTTGAAAGATCAAGTTTGTTAACGAACAGAAGATGGTTTTTGAAGCGAAATTCGGGCGAAAAAAATTTACGCTTACATCACATGCATGTAAGTACTCGTTTTATAGGCTTCTTGAGCTAGTAAATGACTGGAACCGGATAAAGCAATAGCATCAACCGTTTCCAAGAAAATCGGAAAAATAGTTGTTACATCAAGTTTTTGGTTTGGTTACATAGAATCATGGAACTAGACTAAAATATTTACTGCATGTTTGAATTTCTTTTATTTATTTCTTATTCTGTTATTCGGGACACAATGTCTACTAGTAAGATAAAAAAAGAAAGTTGATAAGTCAACGATTAAATTATGTAAAATAAATAGAAATTGTAAAACACTTAAAATTCTTTTAATAGTCAATAAAAAATCACAATGAAAATTACGTTTTCTTATTATTATATCTACTTGTTATATTACATTTTACTTTTAATTGCCTATTCTAAATTAAGTACGCGATAATTTTTCTTTGATTACCTGGCGCGTAAACAAACAGAGCAGCTGGTTTTCCAGCACGGGAACAGGCAACATACAATTGACCATGTGAGAAACATGGGTTTTCTAAATACAAGTTCAATACCACAAATGAAATACCATAAATACAAATGAATACCACAAACACATAATGACTGCCCCTGGAATTTGTTTATAGTCAAACTGAGTTCATAGGTCCAATAGCAACACAGCTGCAGGCACTGTAATGAATTCACAGCAGCTCGATTCAAACTTGCACCATTATTAGTCGAATGTCGCACTTCACGGGTCTGTCTTAACCGAATTCTTTCACGTTTATTGCGATCTTCACGTTCCTGGGCAGTACAATAACATTGATATTTAATTTGATTCTTTGCATTTCGGGTTCATCTGCCTAAATTTGTCCGACGCCTTATAGGAGGCATATTTAGTAAGTCACAAACACACAACACTTTAGTAATTTTATAGAAACTTGTGGCTTTTAGATTTACTAATATTATAGATGCACAGCAAAGAGATGTTTACATTTCAAGTGACATTTTACCACAGACAATTTATATTTAATTATAGACAATTTCTTTCTGGCTAATGTTACCATCGTATAAATGAAGGGCTGAGTGCCAAAAACTAGTAATAACTAAAAAAATCTGAAAAACATTAGTGTTGATGACTTAATTGACTTAAATTGCTCCAATTGAAATCATTTTTGTCACCAACACAATGTATTTTAGATTCTATTTACTTTAAATTCGATTTTTTAAGTATTTTCTAATTTCGGGTTAGTCACCTTAGGCAATGAGCCCTTCAAATATTGACATATTTACAATTGAGTACACTAATGTCACTCAATTGTTTTGCTTTCCCTGAACCTCTTCACTAACACTAAAACTTTGTGGTATGGTATTAAATTTGAAATTGACTTGTATTTGATTTTTTATGGGAATATAGAAAAGTGGGTTCTTTTTTTTTCCTCGTTAACGCAAATATAAATTAATTTAAATTGCATTATTACCTTTTTGACCTAGCCAGTGCATTCCCCGGACCATGACCTACCTGTGTGCCAAGTTTGATCAAAAACGGTCATTTTTTGTGTAGAACGAAATGCAGACAGACAGCTGATAGGCAATGTTTACCTAGTCTAGGCCACTTCCCCGACTATGACCTACCTGTGTGCCAAGTTTGATCAAAAACGGTCAAATATTGTCAATTTTTGAACAAAATGCAGAAAGGCAGCTGATGGGCTATTTGGACCTAGCCTGTGATACTTCCCGGAAATATACTTACCTGTGTGCCAATGTTGGTGGAAATCGATCAAATGGTGTGAATTTTTTGTAAGACACAAAAATGCAGAGAGACAGCTGATAGACGATGTTGACCTAGTCTAGGCCACTTCCCCGACTATGACCTACCTGTGTGCCAAGTTTGATCAAAAACGGTCAAATATTGTCAATTTTTGAACAAAATGCAGAAAGGCAGCTGATGGGCTATTTGGACCTAGCCTGTGATACTTCCCGGAAATATACTTACCTGTGTGCCAATGTTGGTGGAAATCGATCAAATGGTGTGAATTTGTTGTAAGACACAAAAATGCAGAGAGACAGCTGATAGACGATGTTGACCTAGTCTAGGCCACTTCCCCGACTATGACCTACCTGTGTGCCAAGTTTGATCAAAAACGGTCAAATATTGTCAATTTTTGAACAAAATGCAGAAAGGCAGCTGATGGGCTATTTGGACCTAGCCTGTGATACTTCCCGGAAATATACTTACCTGTGTGCCAATGTTGGTGGAAATCGATCAAATGGTGTGAATTTTTTGTAAGACACAAAAATGCAGAGAGACAGCTGATAGACGATGTTGACCTAGTCTAGGCCACTTCCCCGACTATGACCTACCTGTGTGCCAAGTTTGATCAAAAACGGTCAAATATTGTCAATTTTTGAACAAAATGCAGAAAGGCAGCTGATGGGCTATTTGGACCTAGCCTGTGATACATCCCGGAAACATACTTACCTGTGTGCCAATATTGGTGGAAATCGATCAAATGGTGTGAATTTTTTGTAAGACACAAAAATGCAGAGAGACAGCTGATAGACGATGTTGACCTAGTCTAGGCCACTTCCCCGACTATGACCTACCTGTGTGCCAAGTTTGATCAAAAACGGTCAAATATTGTCAATTTTTGAACAAAATGCAGAAAGGCAGCTGATGGGCTATTTGGACCTAGCCTGTGATACTTCCCGGAAATATACTTACCTGTGTGCCAATGTTGGTGGAAATCGATCAAATGGTGTGAATTTTTTGTAAGACACAAAAATGCAGAGAGACAGCTGATAGACGATGTTGACATAGTCTATGCCATTTCCCGGGCCAAGACCTACCTGTCCCGTGTGCCAAGTTTGATCATAAACTGTCAAATCATGTGGATTTGTTGAAGGAATAAACAGTTAGGCAAACAGCCGATAGACGATTTTGAACAAGCCTAACATTCTTCAAGTATAAAGACCCATCTGTGTCTCTAGTTTAGTCACAATTGGTCAAACGGTGTACATTCCTATAATGAACAAACAGACATACAGACAGCTGATTGAAGATTTTGATCTAGTCTAAGCCACTTCCAGGTTAAAAACCTACCTTTGTGCAAAGTGTAGTCAAAATTGGCCAAACTGTGTGTATTTGTATAAGGAAAAAACAGACAGACAGACATCTGATAGACGATTTTAAACCATCCTGTGACACTCCCCGAATAAATACGCAGTTATTTCCGAAGATTCGTAGCTATTTAGGCGGTACGAAGTTCGCGGATTCAGCTAGTTAAATAAATAAATAAACAAACAAAAGAGGGAGCCGGCCCGGGCCAGGCCCGGACGGGAAAGAATGTCTACGTGCCTTTCTCAACGGGGCCCGGACGGGACACGGGCTCGGCACGGCCCCGGCCCGGACGGGGCACGGTCTAGCGTGAACTAGTCCATTAAAAACAGTGGTGTGATTGTTTCACCGTGTCCCGTCCGTGCCCCGTCCGGGGCCCGTCCCGGACGGGGCACGGTCTAGCGTGAATAGGCCTTAATTCAACGACCTCAACGAACTCAATTGGTCGATTTGGAGCAAAATCCCAGCACTCTAAACATAAGACTTTTCTCAACATTTTGCGTTTAGCATATGTTTGAGTATTTAAATGTTTTCTGATGCAAAACATCTGTGAGTTGTTATAAATAAAATGGCCCAAGACAATGGGAGGTTTTTTCTGGCACGTATGCAATCATTAAAATCCCAAAATGAAAAAGAAAAAACTTGGTATTTTTGAGCACTGAACGACAGGACACAGGACAAAATCTTTAATTTTGGTTAACGAATGGAATAACAATATTATAGTTTAAAATAGCCTAAATTATGAGGTGTTTTTTTTGTTTTTTTTTTTTGGTTTAGGCTTAATCCAAGAGGGCCTGCAGGTTTTATGATCCCTGATTAGGATTCAGCGACGCCAAAATCATATAGTAAACATGGTCTGCTCTTTGGTCCAAAACATTTTTTGTGTTTGCGGCTGGGTTATTTATTTACTGTCTGTCAGTAAGTTTTCATTGCAGAGTAAGTATAATTTTCATTAATTTTAAAAGCATAACAACTTCTCTATGAATATAAGCATAATTATTTCTTAATGTGCGTTATAATTTGAGTAGTGCGTTCATCTTATCAGTTAATGAAATTTGACGTAGGGTCCTATCATTGAGTAGTTGTATAGTTACTCGTAGTTCTGTTTCTGTAGACGTATTGACAGTATGTGCTTCATTTTCACATTTCGGGCTTTAATAACTCCTCATGAGGTGAGAAAGGCCCTTAAAAATTGCTCTTCTATATCGATTGGTTAATTGCTTTGATGTGTTTGATTAAAAACATTTCTGTTTTCTGACCACTGCGTCATCCTAAACTGCTTCCATTTTATGCTTCTCGCTCATGTAATTTAGGCAGTTTAGAATAGAAGCGCTTAATATTTCATCTACAAAGGAATGAAACCAACATTTCCGAAAGACGAGCCATTCCTCCAACTAAACCATATTTGTAGGAACCTTATTGGATTAAGGAATGTGCTCCTTTCACTTACCACGATTTCTCAACCATTTTCGAGATATATATGAGAAGTCCACAATTACGCCTTTGCATGATAATATTTATTTCCTGTAATACTTGAATTCTAATGTAACCAAAGTTAATAATATAATTTTCTATGTTCCAGCTATACTGTTTAGGCGAGGGCTTTTAAAACATCAGTGGGAATCCACGCGGCACATTTAAGGTTTCCTGGTGGGGAATATCCATCAATAAGGATCGACTGTGAGCAAGACAAAATTAAATATTGCGAGTTACCAATTTAGGTATTCGGTTAACCACAAGGAGAATGATGTCACGAGAACCAGGTATAATGACGATGTCTTGTGATTCCCACTTACGCACATTTTACCGGGCCGATAAAAATATTTTTCAGAAATAGCTGTCTGATATTATGCCAATCCGTCAGTCCAAAGAAGTTTCACGCAATAAAATCAGTTATTTAAATAGTACTAACAGTAAAAAAATAAATGGAGCGTAATGTTCAAGCGGAAATACCTTCTGTAAAAGGCGTAATACCTTCTGTGATAAAAATCAAAGTCATTTCTTCAATTCTTCATGTCATAAGTTTTATATGGGAATAGAGTGTGTATGTATATATATATATATATATATAAAGGTTTTAATTCTTCGAAACGCACTTTACTAGCAAATATCATTAGGAAGCTGCAGATAAAAGAAAGAAAAAAAAAAAAGAAAAAGTTGATCGGGTGAAAATTGAAGGCGCTAGCGTAACGCCCGATTTTAAAAACATAATTTGGAGAAAAACGACTTTAAAGTACTGAAATGTTATTTTTTTTTCTTTTTAATTTGTTTTCATAATCTCTTGTAATAAAGATAAAAACAATGCCTTTTAATTTTGACATATACTGAAGGAGGATATCATTTTTGATTAAATAAGGAAGCATTTTAGTCCATTAAGAAAACCGTTGAGTATTACCCCCCCCCCCATTTGGGCGATCTACTCCCTGATGGGAACAAATATTATTAACTGATTATATCACAAATATTAAAACATAAGAATAAATGATATTATTCGTACTCTATCTCGTTGTAATAATTTGCGTTCAGACATTATTAAACAGATAATCAATTAATAAAATATTACTTTAAGACAGTAGAAAAAATGTTAATACTCACAGAAAATTTGTTATGTTTACTATTAAATAAATGTTAAAACTATAATCTCATTCTTTACTAACACCTTACTGACGGCCCTTATTAAACAAACTTATAACATCGCAACACAACACTTTAATTAACAAATCTAAACATTGTCAAAAGTTTTATCATCATAGGAGCGAAAACTTAATAAATACATAAGCTATTGGTCCCTGAGGAATAACTAGTGTGCTTTTGGGTTTTTACTGGTCCACATTAGATAAAATATCTATTCATCTATTTTCATATATATATATATATATATATATATATACATATTTCATAAATATACTAGTTATAAAAAGACAATAAAAATATAATTAACTACGTTAAGCCTTAATTAAAATAAGCATTACATGATTCACACCGTTCAGATGCCAAGCAACTCGCTTTTACGTAATATATTACTAATACTAATTACTAATGTCTAAATCGAGTTTACTACAATGGCAACAATCAGCAGAGTGGAGTAGCCAGTTGAGTAGAATTAATGAGTAAAAAAAATAAAAATAGTTTATCCAGTAAAATCTGTTTATTCATTTAAAATAAAATAAAATGAAATTTTTAAATTTCGTGATTGATTAAAATGTTATTTTTCTTTCTTGCAAATTAAAGACTTACTATTTACTTAAATGTTCTATTTTTATTTTCTTATTAACAATTTGTTCTGCTGATTATTATATGATTTCTGTTATTTTAAGCATATAGATTAAAAGTAGTGTAATTTAATAAAACAAAGGAAATGATGTTATTTATATGCAGAGAAAATTATGTAAGGAGGTTTAGATTCACAAAGTAAGGTAAAACACAAGAACCCAAACAATATTTCAGACAGTCGAACTGAAAAAAAAATCAATAATTCTTCCTATCTAATAAATCTTAACTAAAAAAGTGAATTGTAAGAATTATCATTCACGTGCGCATAATCTAAATTCGAATCCTTATTGTTCTCAAACGCTACGACAAATTATTTTTCTTTTGTCTGAAAACCCGTTGCGTTTAGGACCTTAATAATAATTTTTAAATATGTCTTTTCTTTTGCCTATAATAAATATAAAATGGAGGTTTTTTATTTTTAATTGGCAGAAAGTCATACATTTAAAAAACCTCAACTTTTCATAAACAACATTTTATTTTATTTTCTTCATTTTTCACGTCACCTTCCACAAGAATATGTAGAACATCAAATGAAAGGATATTAATGAAAAGTTGAAGTTCTTTAAATGTATGACTTTCTGCCAATTAAAAATAACTGAGATCAAAGGGTCACAATCTTATAATATAAATAGAGGTTTTATTTAAAACTGCAGCATAAACACATAATATTAATAAATAATAATTACTCTTTTGTAAATAAAAGTAACAAATGGACCTCCCCGTGGTCTAGCGGCTAACTCCTTAAATTCTCATGTGGGTGATGGTGGGTTCAAGCCCACCGGTGGCAGACATTTTCTTATCTCACGGCTCATTGAGAAAATTCCTAGCTACACTATGGATGCCGGCGCTAATGGCGGTGCGCCGTAAAAAAAAATAGTATCTAATTAAAAATAACTATTTCTCGTAACAATATATTTTAATAAGTTTTCAGTTGGATCAGGTCTATTTCTGAAAAAAAGGTCCTGCTTAATTATCTCTTTTTCTGCCGATGGAAAACATAAATTTTTATTATATAAATATATATATATATATATATATATATATATATATATATATATATTATTATTATTCTTGTGGATGACCCAAAATATTTCTTAATGCGTTTCGTTCTTTTAGGCTTAGGGTCGGGAAAAAGTAGTACTTCCTTGTGTCACACCACTTTATTTTTTTTTTCTGCCCTACATGTTTCGTGCTTAATTCAATCGCACCTCATCAGGGGCACTTCTTGCTAAGAAGTCCTCTCGTCTCCTCATGTACCTTCTACGGAGGCAGGATTACCCCTGCCTCCGTAGAAGGTACATGAGGAGACGAGAGGACTTCTTAGCAAGAAGTGCCCCTGATGAGGTGCGATTGAATTAAGCACGAAACATGTAGGGCAGAAAAAATAAAGTGGTGTGACACAAGGAAGTACTACTTTTTCCCGACCCTAAGCCTAAAAGAACGAAACGCACTAAGATATATATATATATATATATATATATATATATATATATATACAGAGAGAGAGAGAGAGAGAGAGAGAGAGAGATATGATCGGGGTGGGTTTCCTCCGTTTCCGGGTGATTGAATTTACTTCGGGGGATTCGCATCCAACCAAAATAAATAATTATGTACGTACGAGTACATACATATGCTGGATATTCAAGAAGTATCGGACGATTCTCGCAGTATCCAGAGGGAGAACGTGCTGTTTTCTAATAACGCCAGATTAGAAGAAACCTCGTTAAATAATCACTTATTTTTACAAAAAAGAAAACAAATAGTTTTAAATAACAAAATTGACAAAGATTTAAATCCAATGAAGCAATATTTTACTTTCAACTATCATCCTCTTATAGAAAACAAAATGAAAACAATATGTAAAGATTTTTGTAAAATTTGCTGGAAATATAAACATACAATAAACAATGTATTTAGTAACATTAAAGACAGGATGAAAGCATGACTGCAACCACTGTAAAAAATGTTATATTGGGGAATCTGCACAATTATTAGGTAAAAGATTTATACAACACGTGAAGAGCATTGACACACAAGAAAACGGTACCTCATTGACGGATCATGCAATATCAAAAAAGCACAGTTTCAATTTCAAAGAAGTAAAAATATTAAACAAAGAAAGAAATTAAAAAAAAAAAATTAAAGACCCCAACGGTTACCGCGCCTTAAATTCAACCAAAAAAAAAAAAAAAAAAAAGAACACTGAAAAGAAAAATCAAAGAAAATATTTATATTTTAAAAAATTCGAAAATAACAGTGAATAAAAGAACTGATCTGAAAAATGTACACCAAATTTTCGATGGAATAATAGATTAAGACCCCAATTTTAAAAATTGTTGACGTGTAGACTTAACGAGGACAACAACGAAGGACAGATAAAGACACGGCCATTTTGGTACTTACATTATTAGTATTAAGCCAGACTCCAGAGCGAGTACATGGTAACGAGAGGACTTCCTATCAAGGTAGGACTCAAAGAGGTTTTATAAAATATTTAATTTAGCTATAATTACTCTAATATTTAGGGTAGGGGTAACATTCCATGGAGATTGATGATGTGTTAATGCATTTTATGGAACATTCCATAGATTTTATAGGTAGCTTCTATATAAAAAAAAATTGTTTGTTTGGATCTTCAAAAAATTATATTTTGTTGTAGAAGTAATAATGACTGCACTATGCATGTATCCAGTCTATTGCATGCGTTGTTGTGTATTTCTTGGCCACTTAATGACGGGAGCGGGAGAAGGATAACTCTCCTCCAAGCTGAAGCCAGTCCTTGATTGTATACTTCTTAAATATCCTTAATGTTACGGGCTAGTATGGCATCGGAGCACCGCTCGCACTGCTTGCGATATCAAGGTCTTAAAAATTATTCCCTCTGGAGCAGACCTCACTCCAGATTTGTAATTATTATTATTATTATTATTATATCTATTATATAAAAGTGTTAGTGGAGGGGTTCTGGGAAGGAAAACCAATTGAGTGACATTAGTATCGCATAAATATTAATGGCAATATTTGTAAAATTTTATACGATAGTAACATTACTCAAAAACAAATTGTCTATGGTAAAATGTAAATGATCTGTGGTAAAATATTATTTGAAATTTAAACATCTCTTTGCTGTGTATCTATAATATTACTGAATCTAAAAGCCACAAATTTCTATAAAATTACTAAAGTGTTGTGTGTTTGTGACTTACTAAATATGCCTCCTATAAGGCGGCGGACAAATTCAGGCAGAACAAGCCGAAATTCAAAGAATCAAAAAAAAAAAAAAAAAAAAAAAAAAAAAAAGAAATTAATTATCAATCTAATTGTACTGCCGAGGAACGTGACTTACGTTTGTGACTTACTAAATATGCCTCCTATAAGGCGGCGGACAAATTTAGGCAGAAGAACCCAGACAAATGCAAAGAATCAGATTAATTATCAATCTAATTGTACTGCCCAGGAACGTGAAGATCGCAATGAACGTGAAAGAATTCGGTTAAGACAGACCCGTGAAGCGCGACATTCGACTAATAATGGTGCAAGTTTGAATCGAGCAGCTGTCAATTGATTACAGTGCCTACAACTGTGTTGCTATTGGACCTATGAACTCAGTTTGACTATAAAAAAATCCCAGGGGCAGTCATTAAGTGTTTGTGGTATTAATGTAGAAAACCCATTTTTCTCGCATGGTCAATAGTATGTTGCCTGTTCCCGTGTTGGAAAACCATCAGCTCTGTTTGTTTACGCGACAGGCAATGAAACAAAAAATATCGAGTACCATTAAGTACTACAATAAAAATGATACTTAATTAAGAATAAGTAAATATAAAATGAAATATAATAAGTAGGAATCATAATAAGAAATCTGATATTGTAATTTTCATTGTGATTTTTAGTGACTATTAAAATAATTTTAAGTGTTTTATAATTTTTATTTTTTGACATAATGTAATTGTTGACTTATTAAGTTTCTTTTTTGTCTTACTAACTGACCCGGTGTCCCAAATAGCAGAATAAGTATTAAAAAAAATAATAATTAAAGAATCGACTGTTAGTCGGTACGAAGTTCGCCGGGTCAGCTAGTTATATTATATTTTTCTATTACAAAAAAAAAATAAATAAAATAAGTAAACAGTAAAATGAAATGTATTTCATTTCCCGGAAGTTGTGGATGAAATAATACCTTGTGGAACCTTAGTAAGATATGTACAGTTATATTTGTGGCTGTGGCCACCCCCTTACCGCAAACATGGCCTCCTCCTCCTTTTTTGCACTCATTATTATTCCTTATAGTTTATGCCTCTTTCTTCATGCCGTGCCCACTAGAGCCTCTTCAAAGAACTCTCCCCACTGACCGCACCGATGTCAGTTTTTCTCTAGGACCCGTTATTTGCCCGGTTAATGTTCCTGTTTTCTCTGGGTTTTTTTTTTTTTCTAGTCTGTACTTTTTTCCGTAATTATTTGTGTACATTTTTCGGCTCGTTTGTTGTATAGAGGTATCTTTAATATGGTAGTTTTCAGCGGTTAAAAAACAACATCGCTTTTCTTAAACACCATCTATTAACTTAATCGATCCGCAGCAGGAAAGAAAGTTTTTATTTCTTTTGTCTAGATATCTTCAATATAGTGTCTTCAGGACTTATAACATAACGTAAACGTAAACCTTGTAGGAACTGGGGTCATATATGTTGCCCTTGTTATTATTTTATTATATGGTTGATTTAGTCCCAAATAATGGATACATTATGGATGCTTCATAATAAAGTAACTACAAACCGTATATAAGGGGAAGGGCTGCGGGGGGGGGGATTTTGATATAATCGGTAAAAATGTGTCATGAATACCTAAAAAAAAAAAATAAATAAGATTACTTAGTTAAAAAAAATATTTTTTTGGGGTGTATTAGAGTTTTAGTTGGCTAACTATTCCAAGCTCTAGCTTGTTAGGGTGCGTTTACATTTGACACTTCTAGCATTTTCGGATAGATAATGATCATAATTATCATATCCGACGCCTGAGATATATTTCCTGCGAGCATTGTCAGATGTAAAGGCATCTTTATTGCTCCTGATAGAAATATATATCTCAGACATAAATTGTTTGCAGTTTACGTTAGTTACATTTTTCTGTCTGACATAAATATCCTGCAATAACTATCAGATGTAAACGCATCCAAATCCCCCCCTCTCAAAAAAAAAAAAATTATTTCCTAAATAACCCTCTGTCTTGAAGAGCAGTAATTCTCACAATTGAACCGGCTGAACAGTAATTTGTATAGAATAAATTATCGATTCACTTCAATAAACAAAAAAATATGCGTTCTTTGTATCAGAGTCGAATGTGTATTAAAGTTTCATGTGTATTAAAGGTGTATTTAGTGGCTAGCGCGCTGGATTCTCATGGGGGGGGGGGAGATTCGAGTCCCTGCTACACCACAGGTGTTTATAAAGGATGACAACATGTAGATAGACCAGCACTAATTGCCTAGAAGCAGATGCGCCGTAAACAACAATCGCGTAACCCTCGAAAGCACAACAGCTTGGTAAAGAAGTACGTCCCCTCTGCTGATGTCTGATATTACCAGATTCATGACAATTCATGTTTATAACATTTTTACAACCTAATTAAAGTTTCTGTGTATAATTTTAAATAGAAATGTATCCTAAAGATAACTTTTTGGACCTCTTGGGATAGTTTTAAATGCAGGTTCAGAAGCCCAGTTAGTAAATGTACTTAACCACACCTATGAAGAATATAAAAAGTTTGTCACACAGGAGCTGCATTACTAAGAAATCAGCTTACTACTCATCAGAAAGTTGGAAGGGTACTCTGTATTCTTAAAGTAACCTTTTATTAATATTTAAATTTTAACGTCCATTTATTATTAACTACGAATTTTAGGACGGGTTATCTATAGGTTACCACCCTTTTCTAGCCAGGATTGGGCTGATGCCTTTTCTTTTTACGAAAGAAAAGCCACCACCCATAGTGAAAATCGAACCCACGACCTTTGGCACGGAGTGTAAATAGCTCACGCCTTAACCCTCACGGCCACCGGGTCTCCTTTAAAATAACCCAAATAAATTGTTTTTAAAAAACACGGCTTGTTTTGGTCTTTTATAATTGTAATGAACAGCTGAATGAAGTATTAAATTAATTTATTTTTCCGGAGTAAACCTCAACTTTCTCATTGGTAGGGCATCTTGTCTACCAAGTTTCGTTGCAAGGAAGTACTAACAACGGCCGTTACGGGCAAATTAATCATTTGATTCTTAAGTAAACTGCTCTTACTAATGGACCGATTTAGTTTATTTTTTACAACTCAACTTTCCCTGCAGATAATCATGACCCAAAAATTGTTTCTTAATAAACAATTTTTATATCTTGGCTCTATCGATTTTACACAGCTGAACACTAATAACTGATGATACTCTGCCACATTTTACGTTCATTTTCGTTTCATATCCTGTATGGACTAGGAGGATTCTAGAAGCTACCTTTTGATTTCAGACCTTCGAAGAAAAGATGATGTTTATTAGCAATTACATTTTCCACTGTTAGGCTGTATAAATAACTACTTGAAAACTAGCTCTTTCTATTTTTAATGGGTTTTGGAGTAAATTAAATGTTATCATAATTAAAGTTGATTTATGATTTCAGATTCTTTTTATAATGGATTATTATTTTTTTTCCTCCCCCAACAGGTAAATACCAATACGTACATATGCCATTTCAGAAGCTGAAGGATGGAATCTACGTTACCTCGAAATCAGGACTTCCTTTTTCATAAATGGCAAATCTACACCTCTATCACACTATTACAACACGATACGCACAAATTCTGTGACATTTAAGTTTTAAAATGTAGCAAATACTAATGTTCTAAAGAAAAATAACTTTAAATCGGAGAAGAGTTTATTTTCAACTACCTAAAAAAATGACCATAGCTAAATTATTGTAATAATACCAAATGCTTATCCGTTAAGAGTTATAAAATTTAGAATTTACAAATTTTTAAAGCTGGCGAGATTTTCCATTCATCTCTCTAGTAAACTCCTATCTTAGTACAAGATTCACGAGACCGAACCTCTTAAATAAATTAATATTAATAAATACATGAGTGTATTAATTAATTAACAAGATGATTGAAATACTTGCTGGAAATCTACCGAGTTCAAGACCAGTCACGCCACCATTAACGAGTTGACGACCTAAAGGAGGACTCAAGGTCTTATTCATAACACAGATGAAGGAAATAACTCTAGCAAATTCACAGGCTTATCGTTCTGATTTAGATTAACAAACCTAACCATGTATACATATTAACTATTCTTATTGGTACGCGAGACCCATTATTAAAAAAAAAAGATTTTAATAACAAGACCTTATTACGAGAATTGCAGCATACTTTCTTATATGAATAAATAACGAATCAATAAATTTCTAATCGAGCATAATAGAACACAGGGAAAATGTTTCCTACACTTAACACGTTATGACATAAATTTCTACGAATGAGGTCGATCAGCTGTGTAGAATCGATAGTGATAAAATAAAAATCTGTTATTAAGAAACAAGCTTTTAGTCATTTAAAATAAAATGAAATTATAAAATTCAGTCAATGAGTAAAATGTCAATTTTTGTCAAAAGTTATCTACCTCTTTCCCTCTGTCTTACTGTTTTTCGAAATGGTTGTTCCTCTCACTTGAAACGCTATATTTTCTTTATATTCTATAGCTGGTCAATATGTGTGACCGTTTAGTGAAATTCCTGCTAAGTTAGATCTAGCCTCAGGTTGAGGTCATGAAATCTGCTTTGTGTCTATCAGGCTGTACCGTATGAAATGTCAGTTTTGTTATTTAACCCTTTCCCTTTTTTATTTCATTATTTACAAACATCATTGTTATTCATATAGAATTAAAGCTCTTTTATTCCTATTATTTAATCAGTAACTTGCGTACTGTGTTGTGAGAACGATCCTCTGAGAAAAAAAAACAAACTTAAATTATGACTTCAACGGAAATCCTATTAATTTTCGTTATGAATTTAAGCTCGGTCATAGCGCTGCTGAGGCGTGTATGAACATTACACAGCGTTCGGGGAGGGAACGGTGAATGAACGAACTGTTTACCGGTGGTTTTCCAGGTTTCGAAGTGGAAATTTTGACCTTGACAACGAGGAGCGAGGAAGGCCAGAAACCAAGCTTGACAGACAATGACCACCTGAAAGAAAGGGTTGAAGCTTGGCCCTCAAAAAGCACTAGGGAATATGCCAAAGAACTCGGAGTAGGAGCCACGACAGTTTCAAGACATTTGAAGGAAATCGGCAAGTCCAAAGCTGACATTTCATACGGTACAGCCTGATAATACTAATTACTACAATTAAAAATCATGTGCAAAAATAAGTAACATAACAACTACCTCAACATTTCCAATAAATTTAGGGAACATTAGTCTGAATGATGTCAAATAAAAAAAATACCTCCACGAACGCCCCAAAGTAGAACCTTTTTAATCTTCCTGCAACGGAGTTTGAAAAACCCAAAAATTCTCTGCAGCTCCATGCGGTTCAAGTTGCGCGTAATATGAACCAGGAGCGAGATAATCTTGAAGAACAATCGGAAATAAATATGTTCTTGTAATATAATTTAAGTAAATAATGAGTTTTAAGATTTTTAAAGATGATTTTTTCGAAACAAACCGAGCAAATTACTCGCTCGCCGGATGAAGCCATCACAAACACAAGACGCGATCATGACATTGTTTCCCAAGTTAAAAAATCGTGAACTTTTAATTTCGACACTGATAAACCCGAACTAAAACAAACAACTTTGATGTTAGATAAATCGCTAGACTGAACGACTATGTTGACAGACAACAGCTGGCAGTGATGCCACTCCAGATATGCTGGCAGTGATGCCACTCCAGATATGCTGGCAGTGATGCCACTCCAGATATGCTGGCAGTAGACGATGCGCAGTAGCAATTCGCGCAGTGGCTTATTCGAGTACGCATTCCTTCAATGATCGATTTTATGATCGCATATCAATAGTTTTCAAACAGCGTGTTTCGGGTTCGAATACGCCTACTGGTGTTATAACATTGTATCGCTTTGGTAATTCGGTTATTCTATGGAGTGCGTAGTTTCTCACGATCGATACACCGAATATCGACTTAGCAGAGCAGCTTTCTTTCGTTTACATAATGCATGCCGTTTGTAGCGTTAGTTAAAGTTTGTGGAGTGGATAATTTGTCTGCAGAAAATAGTTTTTTTGACAATCTACAGAAAATCTTTTTGCAAATAATAATTTTATTGAATTTTCCTGCAGCCACTATTTAAAAAACAACCGGTCGGTCAAGGTAATCATTCTGCAGCACTTGACGTCATTCTGCCACAATGTCGTACTGTCGCCCGTAGTTCTGCTATGGAGTGAAGCACGAACGTTTCAAATGTTCAAAAGTTTCATTATAAAAATAATTTTAATTGAATGTTTTTATATATTTAAAGGTTCTTTATTTATTTTTCTTGATTCTAGACAGTGCCAACATAGAAGAAATTAATAAAAAGAACTTTTGGGGGTACAAGAAATAGTGACCCAGAGGAGATTCGGATATTTATGTGAGATTGATCCATCTCGAAAAATATTCTATGAAATAGTTGCATTAATTAATTATTTCCCGTTAGTTAAAGATGCCTTAGTTTATTTTCGGACTCTTTTTTCGTTAAAAAAGAAGAGTACTTATTTACGCCGAACGAAGAAGGTATGCAACATGGCTGGACATTCTTTTTCTTTTATGATTTTCTATATAGAGCTTTTTGAAAGGCGTCGAAAATTGCTTTCAATCGACCTGCGAAGGCCCTCTGACAATGTCGCGCCTCAAGGGGCGGTAAGTGAAAGAAAAAATACATAAAGAATAAAAACAAGCTCGAAAAAAAATGAGACGAAATATTCGAGTCCCGTTAAGACAGGATAGAATAAATATCATTCTTTGCTCTAAATGGAAGAATGTCTAAAGAGGATAGTTTTAATTTCTCCTTCTATATAATAGAGGGGAATGAGAGAGAATAAAACTAGAATAATTACTTTAAACCGATCTGACGGAGGAACTTTTCCCAAGTAGGCTTACACCAATAAATCATTAACTTTTTTTCTGCCTCTGAACTTCGCTTGCATTAATGCTGAAATAACTCTCAAATCAATCTGTTAATTAAAATTCCATGAAAACATTAAAATTCCATGCAAACTTCAAAGTTATAAACAGAAGAGCTCAATATATTATATAATTTATTTATCTATCAATCCATTAACAGTATTCGAATCAGGCAATTATTTGTAGACAGAAAATTTCTGCATAGGAAAACTATTTCGTTCGTTTATTATAGAAATAAAATAAAGTTTTAACTCCAATAATTTCAATTGCTCTTTAGTGAGACTTTATTTACAGAAAGTAAATATATGATCCTTTATTAAAAATAATATTAGTTTAGTACTGCGTTTTTAGATTAAATCGTAAAGTTTTCGTTTTTTGAATTACTTGGCTTCCAAGTACCTACATTTATTATAATCAATTGTACAAGAGGAATTCACGAAAATCCTTTTCAGGACCATATCTATGACCGCTGTCGAGGAAAATTAAAAAGAAATGCTCGACTCACAGAAACTACTTCATCATAGCGCCTTTCGTGTTAAATCCAAGCCGGGCGAGTTAATTTTAAGTTAACACTTTAAGGCTATTGTTATGCTTAAGCATGTTTAAACTTAAGTCATTATATCGCCCCAACCATGTCAAACTAGCGAATAAAAAAAATCTCTTTTTTCAGATTGGAGATTTTGCTTCTGGATTGCGGACGATACGGCTTCTGGCAAATTGTTGGATCACTAATCCCTTTAAAATAGCCGTTAATGCCATAAATAAAGTATTGAATAAGACCATTTTTCAATATATTACTTCGTCAATGTATCGAATAAGTTCATCCGCTAGTTCGCTCCGACTTTCATATTCGATAGTTTGAAATGGTATTTTGAAAAGATTAAGACTCTTTTGAGAGATATGAAAAAGTAAATTGTAAATATCAAAATCCGAACTTTTCCACTTTTCTCGAAAACAGTTACAGTTGTGGTTTACAGATACCTACTCAAAATCGTTTCATTCCTTTTCCTGCGTTCCAAACGCATACAAAATGTCGTGCAAACCTATTAACGGATATGCCGACCAGCAGAAACTGCATAATCTTAGCGCGTTTCCGTGCTTATCTCTAGTGCCATTTAAGAAGATTATAATAGTAACAGCAAATGTTTTATTTTGATCTATCGCAAAAATGTAATATGAAACCTCAAAGCGAAGCAAGATTTTAGGCACAAGTACAAGAAACTGAGAGCACCTTATCCGGAAATTACTCCGTTACTACGATTTCATGTTAAAGTGTTAAATCTAAGAAGCAAGATTTTAGGCACTACAAAAGGAAACTGACAGTATCAAAATTATTCTTTGCCTTTTTAAATTTGCAAGGGAACCACTATTAAAAAAGGGATCACGTGCTCTTACCTTCTTTTTAGTAAAACGCTTATTTTATTGTTAGATGACATTTAAAAAAACGACCAAACTAATCAACAATAAACCAGTCAGAAGAACGAAACAGACACATTCGAATATTAAGGACAAATTTCTCCGAATGAGATCCCCCATCGATAATTACTTCAGAAATGTTTTTGCAGGAAATGTAGTAAGCTTTTGAATCGTTACAGTCTGCGTTGTACGATTTCTCGACAGCGTTCGAAATATTTAAGGAAATATTCGAGAATCCTAAAACTGCTCATGTCAGTTAATAACAATTTTTGTTTTCTAATACTTTCTTAACTGTAAAAATTTATTTGCCAAAATGTTACAATTGACCAACAAAAATGCTCAAATTTAGGTCTTGAATGAAAGAGCAGTTTGTTTACCATAAAGTTGTTTTCTTGAAAATATATAGCGAGCATCCTTTGGGATTCTACAAAAAAAAAAAAAAAAAAATTAATGTTTCCAATGAGATATATTGCTATACCTTTACCCAGGGATAAATTATATCTAAGAAGGGAGAAATGTGAAAAGATCAGACGGACAAGAAGTAAACAGCCGTAGGGCGTGCCGGTCCACTGGCCTAGATAGAAGGCTTGGCTACGGTTTGCTGTCAATCACACCGCTTCATTGCTCCAGATATTGATATGGAGATTGGAGCCAATTCACAATCTCTTCAATCATAATGCAAATACGAGCCAATCCGCGCAACAAACTCTTATATAGAACTCAATTGTAGTCTAGAGAAATTTCTTAGTGTAAATGGTACGCCGTTTGTAGTCTGCAATTGTACAATACGGTATCATTTATTTAGGAGTACCAAAGTAAAAACAGCAGATAATCATTAACTAAAAAATTTACAGAAACCTACAAATAGTAGACAATTTCTACAATTACATATTGACAAGAACATCTTTTTTAATCATTTATTATTTCAGGGCTGTTATATTTTTCTATATAACCTTCAGCTCGACGGATGTGCAAATTAGTTTGTTTTATTATAAGTGCAATATGAAATATAATATACTACCGGAGGCACAGTGCCCGTGAGATTAAGGGCGTTTATAGTCCGTGCATAAGATCGTGGGCTCGATTCCCTCTAGGGGTGATGTCTTTTTATTCGATAAATGAAATTCCTGATGGGAGGTGATAAACCCTTCCCAATATTCTATGTTATGTAAAGTGGACATTAACATTTAAATAAATAATTCTAAAGCAAAAGCACAGGGGAAAATTAGATAACTGAAGTTAAATATACGAAGAAATGAACAAAAAAAAGAAAAGAAAAGAAAAACACATTTAGCAGTTGGGACTATACCCTAATTATGTGAAGGAAAACAGTATCTTTTTTCCGTACTAGAAATTGTTCCTTTAGATTAGAACACATAATGATGAAATACTTATTTATGACTTGTCTTTCGCCTTCTATCGCCAGGGATCGTTTTTTTTTATTTCAAAGTGATCCCGGTCTACTTATTCAGATTTGTTTCTATGATTTCATAAGTATTTTTATGGTTATAATATACGCCTGAGTTGGAAACAAGTAATGGAAATACGTCCCAGCGAAGAATTCAACAAAATGTAACCCAAGTGGACGGTTATGGTTTCCGTCCGTCTAAATATATATTGTAGTGGCAACGAGGATTTTAGTTTGTATGTTAGTTGTGGAAACTTCCCGTGGATTGTTGTCCATCCAGAGCAATAGCGTGGGAACTACATCTCCTGAGGTAATAGTGACGAGGCACGCTATGTAATCCAGTCCATACATAAACCCACTCAATGGATAGGCGCCGTCCAAAGCTTCTTTTATTCTAGGACTACCACTTTTTTTAACAGTGGCTCAAGACGTCTTCTCTTTATCCGTCGGGCATTTTCATGTATAGGAAACTACTAGCTTATTAGATTTGGGTGTGTAATTGAAATACTATTTTCGGTTCCGACGGCTATATCAGTTCCTCTTCGATCACCGATGTTAAGCAACGTCTTGAGTTGCCAGTAATAATGGCTGAAATCATGAGGCGATGGAATTATAAGAAGGTGGCAACCTATTGATTACCCGGCACTAATAGCCAAGAACTTGATAGGCAATTATCGATTATTATTATCTTTAAGGGTCTACCAGTGGCATTTAGGTTTTTTTGCCTGCTGCACAGCCACGGAGGTGGTTCGCGACATGATATAGGTTCGAAAGTTTACCATGGATTAATTATGGATGTTTGCAAAGAGAGTCAACTAGTATGTGGAAAAAAAGTTGATGGCTAACCGAAGCCAATGTCTAAAAAACATGTCACGTGGACGAAAGAATAATAAATAATAAGAAAAAATGATAAGTAGGTATAGATAAAATAAATCAGAAACTAATAATCCACCGGTAAAATGACTGGGTCATTTCAAACTTCTGCAAAGAGACGAAAACTATCAGTTATCTTGCAAAAGAAGGCAGTTATACAACGCTTAACTCGTAAATGTGGTTTGGATTTATGCGATTAGGTCATCATTTATATAGTTATAATAATTTATTACTTTTCACCAAATTAGGGCGAAGAGACCATGTCCATTTTTTTTATTGAATTGACTTGATTGATGTTCTTAATGTGGATTTTAAATAACGAAGATAAGACAGTGAAAAATAAAATCATGTCCGTTTTCATTAAAGTTAAAAGACACCATGTGGAGGACTTGGTTTTGTTTGACTATGATCAATACTTCCAATTACCTATCAATGCCAATAACAATATGAACATTTTCTTTAAACTGTTTCTATAAGTAACGAAGAAGCAATTTTTAATAGTTCGAAGTTATGGAAAACTGGCTCTCCTGAACAATTAAAAATATGTGACATGGTGTCCTTTACCTCCGGTGTACAGAAATGTTAAACGGATCTACTCCAAGAGGTATTTTGCAAAGGGACTAATGCACAGTGACATCCAAAAGGCGATAAAGAAATTTCATCTAGTGAAGCACTGCACAAATTTACCGTGCTTGAATGGAAAATGAGTTTGTTTATCATAAAGTTGTTTTGTTGAAAATATTCAACGAGAATCCTTTGAGATTCTAAAAAAAATGGGAATTTCCTGTTCATAATCTTCACCGCTAAAGTCATAAAAAAGCGCAGTTAATGCTTGCAATGAGATATATTCTTGTTGCTCCACCCAGGGATAAATTACACAATTTTACCGTAAGAAGTTTAAATGTTGAACAACTCCAATAAAGGGATTAAGAAGTTGTGAGAAAAACCAAGACCTAATTGCCTTTTCGAAGAAATTGAAAATGGCAGTAAGTGGCAAGACTTTACGACGGTCATCTGTTGCAACACACCTCTTGGCGAAAAATGTATTTATAAATTTCAAGTAGAAATAGCCACACCATTCAGTATCAAGTAATAACAACAAGATCCTACCACGACAGGTTTTAATGGAAACAAGCAACTCCTTGTAAACGTAGACGGCACTCCCGCGCAAATTTACATTTTAGTTAGGCGTGGGATTCAGAGAAACCCGTACTCCTAATCGATTTTGCTTATTTTCACAATACAACTCTCTCATTAGTTCTTGTCATGGAATGACATTCTTCACAAGGAACTAAACAATGTGGCTTCAATCAGTCCAGGCAACGAATGCTTAAAAACAGCTATAGGTGGAAATTTTTGGAACACAATTTTTGACTTCGTAACTTTGTTTGGGCTGGATAGGAGGTGAGCATATCAAAAGTCCTCGCCCGTAGCCTTTGTGCCGGGGGGAGGGGGGGTTTAGAAGGTCACATTTTTCGGTTTTTCACTTATATCTCGGAAACCCTGCGTCCTAGCGACATAACTATTCTATAACAAATGAAAGCTGATTCAATTTCCTACAAGTTCTATTCTATAAAGTTTTTCGAAATATCTTTAGGTTTTGAAATATCCGCTCTTCAAAGTCGGTCATTTTGGGGAAAAACACTTTCGCCCCATATTTTTCCCCCTTTTTGACGGGATAACTCTTTAACGATGAACCAAAAAAATAAATAACGGTTATAGGGTTGTAGAGTATTGCATTCCCTTCAATAATATATATTACTTTGCTATTTTGTCTATTTTCCTTCAAACGTAAAAATAATTTCAGTGTTCATCTTGAAATCTGAAATTTAGCGACTAATAGTCCAGATAACTAAGATTTATAGATAGAAATGTTTGGAACACAATTTTTGACTTCATAACTTTGTTTCGGCTAGTTAGGTCAACGTATCAAAAGTCCTCACCCGTAGCCTTTGTGCCGGGGGGGGGGGGGGGGGGGGGTGGAAGGTCTAATTTTTCGGGTTTTCGCTTATATCTCGGAAACCGTGGGTCCTAGCGACATGAACATTCTATAACAAATGAGAGCTGATTCAATTTCCTACAGGTTCTATTCAATAAAGTTTTTCAAACACACATTTTTATATTTTCGACCGGATATCTCTTCAACGATGAACCCAAAAAATAAATGCCGTTTATAGGGTTGTAGAGCATGGGAATGGAATACTCTACAACCCTATAGCCGACATTTTTTTTTTTTTGGGTTCATCGTTGAAGAGATATCCGGTCGAGAATATAAAAATGTGTGCAAAAAGTGTTTTCCCCCCCAAAATAACAGACATTCAAGAGCGGATATCTCGAAAAACATTATTGAATAGAACTTGTAGCATATTTAATCAGCTTTCATTGTTGAATAATTGTGTTCCAAACATTTCCATCTATAAATCTTAGTTACCTGGACTATTAGTCGCTATATTTCAGATTTCACGATGAACACTGAAATTATTTTTACGTTTGAAGGAAAATACATAAAATAGCAAAGTAATACATATTTTTGAAGGGAATGCAATACTCTACAACCCTTTAACCGTTATTTATTTTTTGGGTTCATTGTTGAAGAGTTATCCCGTCAAAAAGGGGAAAAATATACGGCAAAAGTGTTTTTCCCCAAAATGACCGACTTCGAAGAGCGGATATTTCGAAACCTAAAGAGATCTCGAAAAACTTTATAGAATAGGACTTGTAGGAAATTTAATCAGCTTTCATTTGTTAGTCATGTCGCCAGGACGCAGGGTTTCCTATATATAAGTGAAAAACCGAAAAATGTGGCCTTCTAAACCCCCCCTCCCCCCCCGGCACAAAGGCTAGGGGCGAGGACTTTTGATATGTTCACCTCCTATCCAGCCTAAACAAAGTTACGAAGTCAAAAATTGTGTTCCAAAAATTTCCATCTATAACTGTTCGTTGACTGGACTTGAATGGGCACATTGATTTCGGAAACCATAGATCAAGAAAATAACTGTGGTTCAAATTTGTATGTATATATAAACATATTTGTATGCATGTATGTATTCATATATGTGTGTGTATATATATATATATATATATATATATATATATATATATATATATATATATATGTAGGTCAAAGAAATAAGTTCTTACAACATCGACATTGTTAGTTTAGTTCTTTTGAACTGGGTTTTAATCCTCAAAATTCAGGCGAAAAATAACTAAACGTTTAAGCATTTGCTTAAGTAGGTTTCCAGGTTTTATAGGTAATGTAATTTGGGGAATTTAATGAAACCATTCCCCAGGCCATATCTATAATCGTTGTCGAGGAAATGGAAAAACAAGACTATTTTCCACTTAGGATACTGTCAGCTTCCTGTTGTAGCGCCTAACATTTTAATTTTTTTGAGAATTCATTTTAAATTATTCATTAAATTATTAGAAAACCTATCAATAAATGCTTCTATTCCTTTACTAATAGCGCTAGGAAAATGAACGGAAACCCGCTATGATAACGGACTTTTCTATCCTAAGAGACCTTTTTACTTATAGTATATATATATATATTTATATATATATATATATATATATATATATATATATATATATATTTAAAAAAAATTAACACCATTATATATATATATATATATATATATATATATATATATATATATATATATATTATTTATTCTTATAGATGACCCAAAATATCAAAATTATTTTTTATCCTAGGAGGCATGGGGTCATTAAAGCAGTCTTCCTTTATTACACCACTTTATTTATTGGGCCCGACATGTTTCGTGCATCTTTTCTTCGCACCTCTTCAGGGGCACTTCTACAACAAAAAATAATTTTTTGCACATCCACACAAACCTTTTTTCTACTATATTAAAACTATCAATACGATCTTTGAACTGTTCCACAAAAGGCATTAAAACATTATCATGCTCATTAAATGTTACTTCTACCCTAAATATTGCAATAATTATAGCTAAATTACATATTTTTATAAAAGGTGTTGAGTCCTACCTTGCAAGGAAGTCCTCCCGTTACCAAGTACTCCCTCTGGAGTCCGGCTTAATACTAACCCTGTAAGTGGATTGCCAAAATGGTCCTGTCGTTATCTGTCCTTTGTTGTTGTCCTTGCAAGGTAGGACTCAACACCTTTTATAAAAATATGTAATTTAGCTATAATTATTGCAATATTTAGGGTAGAAGTAACATTTAATGAGCATGATAATGTTTTAATGCCTTTTGTGGAACAGTTCAAAGATCGTATTGATAGTTTTAATATAGTAGAAAAAAGGTTTGTGTGGATGTGCAAAAAATTATTTTTTGTTGTAGAAGTGCCCCTGAAGAGGTGCGAAGAAAAGATGCACGAAACATGTCGGGCCCAATAAATAAAGTGGTGTAATAAAGGAAGACTGCTTTAATGACCCCATGCCTCCTAGGATAAAAAATAATATATATATATATATATATATATATATATATATATATGCTGTGGATTGATTCTACCAAAATCATACACCCTTTATCGAGTATTAACCAAACTAAATCTCTGGTATTCAGACATTAAGTTCTATGGGATGTACCCTTCGGAGGGCGAAGAGGTTTTAAAGCCATTTTACGAGCCTCATAAAGCAGTGAAGGAAAAAATGGTAAGGTTCCTCCTTGAGTCAGACAGCCTACAAAATAATACTCTTACGTTGGGAAACAGGCAGCAAGTAGGGAAGAAAATTACTGATAATGTTGAAAGAGTGTTGGATTTTCCAAATTGTGTTAATAAGTTGATTTTCTTATTCATCCTCTATTAAAAAGAAAAAGGGGGAAAAATTAATCCTAAAAACAAATTACAAATGTTCGTTCTGAGGTATGTAGGACAGATTTTCTTGGCAAAGCAACTACTAAAGTAAATCTTTATGTATAATAAAATTGTTATTTGTTGTTAGTTGTTTATTTGATAATGCCAGGTAAAAAATTTTGTCAGATTTTCAGAACACTCCATTACCATTATTTTCAACTGATTTATTGCTAATGTCTTTGGATGGAATAAAAAATCACGATCCCGAAGCGAAACCACGCTTTTTAATGGTCCCTTGGTTTGAAGGAAGTTTATAAACAATATTGAAAACACAGTTTTTCTTTAGACTCCCAATAAAAACATCCAATAGATATAATTTAGCTGGTCAACGAAAAAATCGCCTGAGCCTGGTCAAATGAACACTTCTCTCGAAGAGATGATGTTATTTTAACCAGGCTTCGAATTGGACACACTCTACTTACCCATTCCTACTTACTGCCCCACGACTTACGGACAGAAGGTAGCCCACACATCCATACACTACTCAAACATTTATACACCAAGCTGTAAATAGTTCACTTAACTTTCACAACCACTATTTCAAAATTTTATGTTTGCATCTAATTATTACTTTAGTGTTACTACTTGTTCTGTTTTTTCTTTTATTTTTTTTTTTTGTTCTTTTTTTTTACTTTATCTTCTTTTTCATGTTTTGTTAACATTTATGTTCTTAATTTCATATCCCACATGACATTTACGAATTATTGAGGGGCAACAGGCAGTACATAAACACAGTACTTTCTTACTTGCAGGACACGAAACTATATACTCGCATTTGAAGACATCTGTTGAATAACCAAAGGCTTCCAGGCATATAAGAGACATTTCCAAACCTCTGGTTATGGAAATAGTTAAAGTAAATACTCATCTTAATGCTGGTTCATTAGACCATGCAGGTACTACCTTGAAGGAGTGAAATCGCAGTAAATGCGATAAATAAATGAGTTCTTAATTTATTCATTTACCATTTCTTTTTCTTTCTTCTTGGCGTAACAAACATAAAATGAGTTTGTCGCCAATGTTGCGAAGCTCAACAATCAAATAAATAATAATTAATAATAATAATTTAACTGGTGAATACGTAATATATAAATTTTGATTTGCCCTCTTTGTATGCATTTTGCAGACATAGCGCTTCTACTAACGAGCTCTTTAATCGAAGTGTCTAGGAAACTTTTCGGCTTTGTCAACATTTGGAAACCCCACGAGGATAAATTACTGTTGTTCTTATGCACGTGGTACACTATTTTTCTCAGTGCATCCTGGTGTTTATAAAGTCCCCAACAGACGAAATTTCAGCATGTTTGCAATAGTAAACATCTGGAATCTACGTGCTCACTGCTGCCAACATACTTCGCTGAAATTTCCCTCGTGTCTGTCAGACACTTTATACACAGCAGGGATAAGACTAGGGGTTAGGATGTTCTTGTTGATGAATTTGTTGTTCGTTTCTCAAGAATTTAACATAAAATACATTTCCTTAGTAATTCATATCATGTTTTTTTATTAACAAAATAGCTTTCCTATAGCGCTTTTTTATAGCGCCTGCCGAACTGCACTGGTTTAGAACCAAAATATGTATTTTATTTCAGACTCTTCAACAAGTCTATACCTAATAGTACTTTCAATATTCTGAATTAAAGAAACCTTGGCATTGTACTAGAAAGAAAATAGCGATGCATCAAAAGCCACTTGAGAAATAAAGCCCCTAAGAAGAAGACATCCTAAGAACAGAGAGTGACTGGATAATGTGATGATTTCTACCGTCTGTAGATCGGAAGAAGCATGCTACTGAACTTCAAAGGGCAGGAAGAGCGTGGAAGAGCTGTGGCCTGTTTCGTGAAATAACATAGCTCCCTACTAGCGTGGGAACCTATCGGCGCTTCCAGACAATTAGGTATAGCAATCCTATATAATATTAGGCAGTTGGAAACCGCATCCACATTCGTGCTTTCATCTCAACCCTCAACTTATAGCAGTAATGCATTCTACTATTCCATCAATAGTATTAAAGAAAGAATACATTATCGTAGAGGTGTATCTTATATTAAAGGTACAAATCTTATATGTATTAGCATTTTTAGAAGGAAAATGGGAATGGAAATTGAGGTTGTTCTCATGAAATAATGTTTCTAAAATTTCGTCAAATCTTCATAAATAAAAAAGCGTGCAATTTTCTTTTCGCCACGAATCTTGTTATATAAACTTCCCAAAACAACCGATGCACCACGTTTGTTAACCAGCAGACTGTAAATATTACGGTATACATGTATATTAAAGATAATTTTTAATATTTATCTAAAATAAAAACCCAATTGGTTTGATCCATTCCTTAGACCTTAAGTCCTTTTTTACATCTTCATTTTACAACATTTCGGCCTTCAGGCCATTTTCAATATCTTATTTCTAGCAGCGTCTTTTTTAAAACCTTTTAAGTTTAGGCCTTGTCATCCTGGCAATTCTTCTCATAAAAACTAAACATTTTATATTATTATTATTATCAATTACACTATTTCTATGATAATAACATTATTAAAACCTTACTTCAAATTTTATAGATATATTCCAAATCTTAATCAAAGCCATTTTCTTTTATCTGACCGAAACGTTGTAAAATGATGATATAAATAAAGGACTTATTAAGGTCTTAGGAATGGATCAAACCAATTGGGCTTTTAAATTAGACTGACCTCAGAATTCATTCTTTTTTGGAGGGGGGAGGATAATTTTTTAAAAAAAGACAATTATATATCTAATTTTTTAACGATCATTATAATTAACCCAGAATTTTAGGACGTGCTATCTATAGGTCACCACCCTTTTATAGCTAGGATTGGCTGATGCCTTTTCTTTGGAAAAACAGAAAAGGCATAAGCCCTATCCTAGCTATAAAAGGGTTGTGACCTATAGATAACCCGTCCTAAAATTCTGTATTTTTTTTCAAAGCCATCGCCTCTAGTGGGGATCGAATTTTTTTTTTAAAATAAATACTTGGTTGATTTAACTAAGTTTGTTTGTGTTTGTTTTCTTGGTGGAGCACAATGTTGAATCGTATCAATACATAAGGCGGTGTTCATGTCAAATATAAAACAGACGTAAAAATTTAAGTTTGCGATTGAAATAAATAATACAGCAACACTACTTTCTAGATTATTGTAAGCACCTTCTTCAGGAATGCGGTTACAATGTTATCATAAAGATATATTACACCAAAGTGACGTCGTTTTAGTATAATTCTGAAAAAAAAAGTTTTCCCTTATTTTCCTCGACAATTTATATTAATCAAAATTTATTTTGTATAAAGTTTGAATTTATCTACGAAAATTGTACTGTAGATTAATGCAGAGAGGAATTCATTCATTTTATGATTAATCACCTCGTAAGTATAATTGTTTACTCATAAATAAACAAAATATTTTTTTCTCGCGCACATGGTAGTAAACCGGGAGACGCATGATTCAAATGCTACAGTGGCGCCTGTCTTTTTTGATTAAATGAAATATTCGAAAAGACTCGGCCGTCGCAGACCGTTATATTCCAGGAAATAGAGGTATATTGAATAAAGAGATTAAGGATTGTGCCAGGACTAAAGTGAGACAAATAAGCTTGCCTGTGAGTCGCTGAATTAGTAAGAGAACTGTGGATATCACGTATGTAGGAGATAGCTTGGCAACTTCATAGTCCTGACTTAGCGGATGACACTGGAATTCTGAACACCTACCCTCCTGTTCTCCCCTATGCCAGATTATACTTGATTCTACACCCTCACTCTACCTTTTTCATCTATCAGCAGAATTATTCTCCTGATAGATGAAATAAATAGGCGCTTTGTTTGTCAATAAATAGGCACTTTCTATCCAGGATTTAATGGTAAGAAACACATACTTAGAAGAAGAAGAAAACTTTACTAAAGAAATGAAATTATTTATTTTTATTCGAGGACACATGTCCCTTAGGAATAATTTTTATGTACAGAATCTGGTTAAAAACGATTTAAATTAATGGAGCTTGAATGTAAACTAGGGGCTGTGTGAAACTTGCAGGGATAAAAAATGGCGGAAGAGACGGGATTGAAAGGTTTCTAGGTTGGAAGCGTGGCAGACAGATGTGAGGAATTTCATTACAAGGTGGCAGGTGTGTCAAATGATTTTTCGCATAATGCTGTGCAGTGGGAAGGAATGTAAAGACCGGAAGGGCGTGTGCGGGTGGTACGGGAGTAAACAGAGGATTGGAATTTAAGGAGTTGAAAGAAATAAGGTGTTCGGGGTTGAATTACTTGGTAATATACTGAGCCAAAGAAGCAATGGCGACGATAAGCACAGAATAGCCAATTCAACTCGTCGCAGAAATTGTACTATTCTTAAATCAAGACTATGAGATCATAAATTATTTAATTCTGTAATACTATATTTTAAATCAATAAATGGTTAGTTACTTATTTATGTTTTTAAAGTTAAAGTTAAGTCCTCTAAAAATGGAGTCAGGAGAATGCTTCGGTAAGAAGCCTAGCAACCTATTTGGTAAAGCACCTGCACGAAGCACCGAAGAACTGGGTTAAAATTCCGGACTGTTGAGTTAAATTTTTTTAATTAAAAGTTTAAAAATTATGTTACTGAGTATGCCATCCTGAGTACCTATGTATTATTACTATAATAAAAGTAATAAATTTAACTTCAAGTGTGGGTAGGTATTCTGAGCCTTCTAAGGCCGCGTCTTCGTCTGGTCTCAGAAGAATATAACGCTACGCCATCTATCTTACGCATTGGTTGCATTGATTGTCTTAACTTGCCTATTTGGCAACTGTACTTTGGTTCTACTCAATAATATGTCTTCATTTAAAGTGTACATTTTAAGACAAGAACATTAGCTACGACAAAAGGCAACACTATTATTAACCGAAAAATATTATGTAGCAATTTCATTATACGTATTGAACATAGAAAAGCTTTGTTTTATTGGCCACGATCCCTATGTAATACTTCATTGGGGCAACGAATATTATTGCCATACAGTTTTTAAATAGCTACTTAAAAAAAAAAAGAAATAGATGGAGCTATGTTCTCGCCAACAGGAAGCTTCATAAAAACATAAATTGCTCAAACCATGAAATTCAATCGGGCTTCAGGTACATAAAAAACACTTCTCCATACAGTTAATAACTCTCCACTACTATTCCTCTCAACTTCAGGACTATGGAGCCTACTGTAGTTTGATCAAATACTAACAATAGCTTCCAAGTATTAGGCTTGATTCTTAAATCTACACCTCACAATTTCAACTGTTTAGAAAGAAACAAAAAATACACCATTTTAACACAAGCAGTGCATAGAATTGCAGGTTGGTTAATGAAACTTCTCGGCGTAGCTGAAAAAAAAAAAATGAATCCGAAAACACGTTTCACATTACTGCTCCACGATGTAAAAACCAACACTATAGCTTCAGAAAACTTGGTGACAATGTTTAAATGCATCCTAGAAACTTATGAAATCATGGACCAATTCGCATCTCAAACCCCAAAATTCGCATTAATCAAGTATAGTCATAAAAAAAGATGCAAAGCTGATGAAAGAAGATTTTGACAACGCCAGCACAATACTCTACAATATACAATGTAATAAATACCCATAATAGCTACTTACAAACAAAGATGGATATAAATATACACAAATATATAATTTAATTAAGATTATCAAATAAGAAGACCCTTAACTCTCCAACCGCCGACAATGTTACAAAATACAAGTGGCATATTATGAACTATGGACTGGAGGAAGAAGACATGGAACACCTACCGTTCTCAGTACTCCAACTTCAGAAATGCACTAAACCTTATTACGGAAGAACATAACTACAATTCATTACACATTATTTCTGAAGTAACAACATCCGAGATACAGACATCAGAAATATAAATGCTGTTTGTACCTATTTAGAAAATATGATGATAAAAACAGATATTGATAACGTCTAGAAGATTGAAACAAAAAAATAGTACATGGTTAATCATATTTCTAGAGTATATTTTCTTTTACTTTCTATTTTAATATTCCAAAATGTACATATTTACTCCCGTCCATACTTCTTACAACAATGTGAAAATACAAATAAATATTATCATTATTAACAGCTACTTAGAAAAAAAATAGTTAGTTGAATGCAGCCTTCAAGAAATAATAAACACAACTAAGTAGTAAGCACAATAATCCTGCTAATAAATATAAGAATCATTCATATACAATATGCACAAATTTGTGTGGAAAGAGAATTGCTGGCGACTCTACAAGTCTTCAAGTGAAGTTCAATTCCAATGACATCCTTTCTCTTCGCATTATACACTAATTGCTAATTATATATAACTCCCGTTAGTTATTATTAGGAGGGTGAGAGAATTTCAATTAATTGAATTAATAAATGCGGCTATCAAGGATCTGGAATGAACAGTTACTTCTCGAATTAATTATGCCATAAGAAAGTGGAACTAATTTTTCCAAATGACATTTCTTCCACTAAAATAATGGAGATTAAAGAAGTACTGCATCTAATTTACATATTTATAGGAGAAAATGATTGTAGATCAAGAATAGAATGCCTAGATGAATTTCAACAACTACAGATGGACTATAAAAATTCGATTTTAGATTGGCCAAATTTAATTCCTACTTTGCTGTTTAAAGCAAACGTCCATATCTCGGAGAAAGGGATTCACAAATGTCCTGAGACAATGAAATAATAATCCAAGCTAGTACCTACGGGAACACTGTGGCAGTGCATTATTGTTACAAATACACTACCTAGGTAGAATTAGATCAGTCTTGTCTTTAAATAATGTAGGAATCACTGAATAGAGAGACCACGACTGAGAAGCCATAAAATGACTTCTTCCTGTCTATTTGCTATTTGGCCTTTCACTGGAAGAAAATTAATGTAAATCAATCGTGGCGTACCAGGATTCTTGTCATTTCTTTGTTGATGAGGCGTCAAAATTCCGTTTTCTCGTGTAATATACGAGGTGCCTGCCGTCGAGTTGCTAGTGTTTTGGTCTCCTGTACTATTTTACGTTATATTAACTACTTAAATAGAAATAATTAACGGCTACTTGGTCCCCCCTTGGTAGGGTGGCTATCCTGGCTGAAACCCATGTAGAAGATGCCGTTTCGAATCCACCATGAGACAGTTTGTGAGTTTTTTCAGGGATGGATTCACTGGAAAAATTTCCTGCTCCCTTACAAACGGCAGTACCTCTACACACATCCTTTCTCCCGAATTTAGACGCTTTAACATAAATTTATATATTCTACACACAAAAATAAATATATTCACACAGAAAAAATAAAATAAAATACATAAAAAAAGAGCCATTGAACTTTTTTGTTTAATGTCTTCTTTCCCCGGGGAAGCTGTTTTGCGGCCAAGGAAATTTTCATAATAGGAAATATTAGCCAAGAGCAAACTATTTCGTTTAAATGCAGTGTTCAAGAAAAGGCATCACCTCTATCCTGGCTAGAAAAGGGTGGAACCTATAGATAACCCGTCCTAAAATTCGTAGTTAATAATAAATGGACGTTAAAATTTAAATAAATAAATGCAGTATTGGCGACAAAGAGTACCAATCATATAATAAATGTCAAATATAATTGAAATTTCATTTCTGGTTTTCTTCTTTCTATTTTAGCATAAATATGCTTTAGCGATGGCTAAACTGAAAAAAAAATTACAAAAAAGTGACCGCTGGCGTTCGCGCATGCGCGGTAGCCATGTACGAAAAATAAGACTGTATGTTATACAGTACATTACATAGGTTTGTCGGGTGGACCTAATGCATATTTATGTTCCTGAATTTAAGCAGAAAGCTCTAAACAAAGTTAATTGTATAATCCTTTCTTACTCAATAAAAAATAGATCTGCCTTTTGTGAACTTAGAACAATAAAAAATAATAAACTTAATGCTACTATATATATATATATATATATATATATATATATATATATATATATATATATATATGTATATATATATATTTCTTGAAGACCAAGCAAAAAGCTTTAAACAATATTCCACGCTAAAGACGAGAATAAATAAATAGATATTCCACTCTCATTTTCAATGATGGGTATTTTCGTGACCTGTTGCTCAGGAATCCGACATTTTTGTCAGATGTCCACCGATTCGAGGCATCGGATCTATAATGGAGGATGAATCGTGGTAAAATAAGATGAATACTTCCGTCCCTGAATAAGGCCCGGAGACTGGAGATGATCCGTGCGGATTACTTCAAGGCTACTTGCTAAGCCTTCACCTACTCTACAACCTTAACCCTTTCACAGTCCTCTGGAGAAGGCAACATTCATCTTTCTCTATTTACCAACATCCTGTTTATCTCATATCCAGGAAAATAGTCGTCAATTCATTCTAGAGATATCTCTCTTAGTTTTTGCTCATTATAAGAAATACAATTACAGTCAAGTTTTCATAGATTAGATAACAATGAAAATTCCTTTTAGTGAATCACTCTTTATATTTCTTGGCTTAGCAGGCTCAGACATTTGTCCTCTCTGTTCAACTGGCTCTGAATACTGGGAGGCGTCAAATGGCTCAACCGCCACCGATGGGCGTTGTTTAATTAATATATATATATATATATATATATATATATATATATATATGTGTATGTGTATATATATATATATATATATATATATATATATATATATATATTTTAAATGTAATTGGGGAAATCAGACATACTTCTTAGCAACAACAATGCCGCCTAAATATTTAGGATTTTGATGACAATCCTTATCTCTGTTGGTGTTTCAGGTGTACCAGTGGAGAGATTTAAAGAAGCACACAGATGAAGCAGCTGTAATTTGGAACGTGCAATAAAATTTATGTGGCTAACCTCAAATTTCATGATGGATTGGTCTGTACTACAGAATTGTTAGTGCGTTATACTCAGGAGTGACGGTCCTAGCCGGAGCTGGACACAGGTTCTTAATACAAAGTATATTCACAACCGGAAATTAATGCTAAAGCTTTGTATATAGGTTAGAATCACCGATAAATACAATGCATTTTTAAGAGCTCAAAATCCCTGACATTTATGGCAACGTGTTATTGCTCTCCAGTCAATAATATTAAGAATGCAGTAACCCAGGAAGATTCGACCTTCATGTAACAGTTCTTTTCTGAGCTGAAGGTTAACTGTAATAAATGTTTCAATTAACTATATTCTCATATTTTATCTTTAAATTGTAACGCCCATTATAATTAACTCAGAATTTAAGGACCGATTATCTATAGGTACGACCCTTTTCAAGCCAGAATAGGGCTGATGCCTTTTCTTTTTGTTAAAGAAAAGCCACCACCCCTAGTGCAAATCGAGCCCAAACTCTTAAACTATCTTAACTTAAAAGACGGATTGAAGACATATGTTTAATTGTATATTACTATACTTAGTAATAAACAATTAAACATATGTCTTCAGCTACTTCTTGGGCTCCAACAATTTTTTCTTACCATCGTTATTTGCTTTTTTTTTTCGGTTATCAACGGGAACCGGTCCATTCATCGTGGCTATGGCCGTTGGCGCCATCGCTATTATATTCTTTTGTAATAGATAGCATTCTTGGGGTACTTGATAGGGAAAAATCTTAGGCTTGTGAGTTTAAAGCTCTATACTCATTTTTTGATCCACGTTTCAAATGATATTTTTGGTGTGGTGTAAATATATATAACCTGTCTATGCGCTTGTGAACAACACTTGCGTGCACGGTATCTTTCTCTTTGTCTGTTCTTCCTTTCTCTCTCTCTAAATTAAATATTATATAGATATATAATGTAATTTATTATTTGTACAATTTATTTTATTTATTTATTCACAGCGTATCAACTGCTGGGCTTATCTACAAGTTTCCTTTATATTCTTAGCCTTTTATATTTTCAACGTCACCTGGTTTTCACAGACGGTCACCCTCCTGTCTTGTAAACGCCCGAAGTAGCCAGCTGATCATCACTTAACGTGGCATGACCACGTTGAAACTACGGCTTCAACTTATTCTTATATTTAAGAAGATATGCTTGATATTATTTACAAATCCAACAATTCAAAATCTCCACCACCGAGCTGTGTCCCTGATATTCCTGCGAGTGGGATTCCCCCTCCACCTTCTGTTATATGTTGTATTTTTTTTTTTTTTTTTCTACGGCGCATCTACATCTAGGTTATTAGCGCCGACATCCAGGGTGCAGCGAGGAATTTTACCAGCGAGCCATGGGATGATAAAATTCCTGCCGGAGGCTGGGAATCGAACCCACCATCTCCCGCTTATGAATCCAAGGCGCTAGCCATTAGACCACGGGAGACCCCTATATGTTGTATTCAACTAATTATAGCACCTCAATATTTGAGAGAGAGAGAGTGAGAGAGGGAGTGAGAGAGGGAGGGAGAGGGAGAGAGGGAGAGAGGGAGAGAGTGAGTGTGAGAGAGAGTGAGTGTGAGAGAGAGAGAGAGAGAGAGAGAGAGAGAGAGAGAGAGAGAGAAGAGAGAGATAGAGCGATTGTCCACTCAGAATCCATTAGAGTCAATCATACCCACTTATCTCATAGGTCGATGCTCTGGAGACGTGTCGTCGTAGTCATTACCTCACTCTCTCCAATAGAATAACTGACCTTACTGACCTCACTTATGTTTTAGGTAGTACTGGAAAAGACCTCGTTTCAAGGATTCCTCGACATGTCATGACCCGGAGCAATTTCTTTAATGAGCTAGAACAATTTTAGTTCATATAGCGAACTGGCATTAATTCATACTGAACCATGCAATGAAGAGCATCGAAGAGATCGTCGTAAAGAGGCTAATAATGGACGGACTTTTTTACTCGTCTAATTGTTGCATAATTAATTCATGAATGCTGCAAAAAAACAAAAGTATAAAAAGATTCATAGAGAGCAGTTCGGTATCTTAATCGTTTTATTTTTGACGTTCCGGGTTGAAATTCTAGCCTTCATCAGGTCTCTGTCCTCCTTGTTTTACAGCCCTGCTGAAAGGGTAAAGCCGAAACTTTGACAAAAATATAACGCATTTTGATATAAAAAATTTAGTCTAATTAAGATACTAAGACCGAACCCAGACTATATCTAACTTCGAATGAAAAATATCTTTTGCGTAAATCAGTAAAGAACAAAATCTGATTGTTGTTTTCAGTCGAATCCCAACTGTTCTTAGACTTATCACCTCTCCATCTAAATACAAAGTTTCATTGCAGGAAAGTAAAAATTACGGATTAATAATTTTGTTACAGTGTAAACCACAACTTCTAAAGGACCCGATTTCGCATATATTCATATTACATTTCTCTTATTTTCTCAGAATATTGTGGGGCGTGTTTCATTGCAAGAAAACAAAAATTACGCGTAGGGCTTAAGAGACGAAGGAATAGTTGATATATATCTTATCATCCGTTTTATTGGAGTGAGCTTTCCAGATATACGGTAAATTATTTTAAGGTTCGATTATCTCATGTTATTTTGACGATTCCGAAGTAATGGTAATGTGTGTGTGCGATTTAGTGTGCCTGTGTGTGTGTTTGTGGATGTGATAGAGAGAGAAAAGGGGGGGGGGTGAGAAGAAGAGTATCATAGAGAGAGAATTTGAAGAGAAATTCCTACAAATATAAAGTAAGTATATGATATAAGATGGGTATTATTTACAGAAGTAGAATAGCAGATCCCCTTGGGCTTTAGTATAAGCATGATCTATAACGAGCAATTTTTTGCGGGCGGTCTACTTCAAAGTTATGGCAATTAGGATCTTCTCTGTCCTTTCTGGGTTTTTTTTTCCGTCCCAAGTTTATTTCAACAGAATGGATCTGTTTAGTATTACTATGTAGAAACTTATTCCACTCAACGAAACAAAGTCCCTACTTAAGAGGGGTCGACCGCATTAAATTCATACATGCAAAAAAAGAAATTCCTAGGTGATGAAAAAAGGCTAGACGATAATTTATACTACCAAATTCCTAAAATAAGGATTAACTAATGAAAGATAATAGTAATATGTAACAATAATGTTTCGCTAGCGTAGAAGATGGCAGATGGATTCTCGTCCCAATGTTACAGAATGAATGACCTCTGAGAGTTTTTTTATTTATTATGGACTGCGTTTTATTAACATAATTTGATAATTATTGACATATTTTAATAATCAATGCTTTATTTTCATAATGTAACAACAAATCAAGCAGAAGTAATTTTTCAGCAAATGTACGGTATTATAATTGTGGCTAAAGATGATATAGGCCACGCCATAGGTTGATGTAATTCAGTTCAAGGATATTAGAGAGAAGTGGTTAAGAAACAAAATATTATGGGCTTACTTCGTTTCCTGGCGTTTCAATTTACTACGGGGAATATATATATATATATATATATATATATATATATATATATATATATATATACACATGTAGGGTAACTCTCCTTCAAGCTGAAGACAGCGCTTGATTGTATATGATATTTCAATATCTTACAGGGTAGTATGGCATAGAAGTACCATTCACACTGCTTCCAATGACAAGAGCTGGTAATCAATTTCCTCTGGAGTAACTCTAAGTACAGATAATTACTTTTGTTTTGCCGTTTTTGTATGGATATGGATTTTAAGCCCCCCGTGGTAAGCCCCGGGGTGTTTTGCTTCCTGGAGTGTATATTGTAAGTGAATATTGTTCTGTGTATTGTCATTATGCGGTGGACTGTTACATGGAATGGGTGGATAGTGAAGCCCCAAGTCTGCTCACATCAGTATATTATTGTTATGGGGAGAGGTAGCTCAGTTTCCAATGCGTGATTTTTACTAGGTGATATTTCAGGCCGTTAGCTCTTATTGTAAATATTGTTTTACGTACTTCATTTTATTTGAATAAATTAATAATAATTATTGTTAGACGGTTATAACATTATTGATTTGATATTTTGGCAGATTCCATATCATAAAAATTAACTGTATAAAGTTTATAAGCAGTATTAATCAATAGCTTCCATACTTGACAAACCTACACCGCTTTAAACAGACTAACAGATAGAGAGAATTTTTATCGACTTGGGAAGCGGCGAATATAAATCAGTTTGATTTGAGAGTTGTGAGTAAACAAATGCCCTGTTTTTGCTGAGAGGTAGAGTTTTTATAATTCCCCACCCTGTTAAAAGCAGAGCTGCTTCAAGAGCCTTTCCATCTCCATATCTCATTCTTATGCAAAGATCCCGCCGAGCTTCGTCCTAATACCCCGAGCCCTTCTTCATGAATAACCGTCTGATTCTATGGCATACTCCCTGAAAGCGGTGGTATATCTATTATTCTCGATGTACTTACTTATAGAATAATATACTTTACTGCTCCCCTCTGCGAGGCGAATGGTGATACTTCCTCGCTCTATTTCATATCCCTTCATAGAGTGTAACTTCACAATGAAGCTACGACCCAAAGGGAACTTTTGTCATTCATTTAACATTTAAGATAAATTCACCATGAGCCTCAACAATTTGTAACACTTCACGCAGGAGCTCACAAGGTTGATTAGATTACACCTGAACACTTTAGTGTAAATAATCTGTATAAATATAAAATAAAAATAAATAGTTTTGCTCTTTGATACTTGTAATGGATTCCTTAAATTTGTTTTGGCGCCAACCAAGTTTTTTATGGACCGATTTCAATGTATTTCATTTTACAACGCGGTCCATATTAGTTAGGCTTGATATACATCGAGTTTCGTAGCAAGCAATTACAAATAACATGAAATTAAAATTTAAGTATTACAAAAAAAGATTTTATCAAAAGGCCTAACAATTTTTTGTATTTACGTATATTTTTTAAAAAAAATCGAAAACGGACGAGAAACCGTGTGAAGTAGAATGTGAGGATTCAAAAACGTAATAAAGTGCCTACAGAAAAGTCCAGGTTGGAGTTACATTGAAAGCGAATTATGTTCCAAGCTTTTCAAATAAAGCCACAGCTAAGTATTTTATATTTGTTGTGCGTCGACTACAATGATCATTAGTACTATCCCCTATTGTTTTAATATCAGCCGAGTAACATAGAATCATTTAAAATTGGAAAAATGAAATCATCACTAATGTTTAGTACCTTTTGAAGATAAATAATTTCACTGTTTTTTTTTTTTTAGTACGGGATATTAATTTTTTTTTATTTCCATGTACGTTTTGATGGACATAAGAAAAATATTTTCAAATGGATCCGATTTATTTAAAATCTCGAATACCGAACTCATATCTACCCCTTTGTAATTAGGAGCATTGCGCCAAAATTTGATTAACGGAAAGTACAACACCACATCGATTACCCTTCCGACAAACTAAGCGTCGGTAGACAGAGTTACGTATTGTATGAAAAAACCCGCTACGATGACGCAGTTTATGCGAATAGATCATTTTAATTTGGCCATACATTATAGCCACGAATAAAGGGGCCATAGAACGGAGAAAAGCCCCGCATAATGTATATTAACAAGTTCAATTGTAGCCTTTGGACGGGAGGGTGTATAGAGGGATGAATAGCCCGCGAAACCATGCATACATAGTGGGCCAATAATTCGGGGAGCCGACAAAGGAGCAGGGAATCTATGATGAGCAGAAGAACGACTGCGCTCCTTCTAGGCTACCATTCACAGCATCGCAATCACTAGATCGGATAGTTTCATACAAAAGTCAGCCATCTGGGGAAATAAACGAGATTCCTGAAACTGGACACCTCATAAATAAGTCCGACTTGAAGTGCGTCATCTTAGCGCGTTTCCTCCCTCCTTAAACCCGCTAGTTGACCTCAAGTGCCGCCTAGAAAATAATATACGTTTCGGAACCCATAGATCACGAAAATACCGGTGGTTTAAATTTATGTTTAAGAGTGTATATATGTATTTATTTGTATATGTATATGTATATATATATATACACACACACACACTCACTCTCCCATATCCGGCTTTCTCGTATCCGTCGCCCTCTAATCCGGCGGTCTCCGAGAGGAATGAGGGACGGATCTCGGAACTAGCTGGGGCTAGAACGGCTCGAGGATTCCTAGAAAACCTTCCTTTCCTAACAGTTCAGGCAACGAATGCTTAAAAACAGCTACAGGTGGACATTTTTGGAACACAATTTTGGACTTCGTAAGTTTGTTTCGGCTAGTTAGGAGCAGTGATGTGGGGCGGGTAAATATAATATAAATTGGGTATTTACCCGGGTATTTACCCACAAGGAAGGTAAATGCCCAAAAAGTGGGTATTTTCAGTTTTTGAGCTTGATACAACTTCTTTGAATATTTTTTGGTGCAAACAAGGACTGAAACTCACCCATTTGATCATAAAAACTTAATAAACATTAATATTTACCCAGTAATATTTTAAAGAATGTTAAAAGTAGGTCCGGGTATTTATGGGTATTCAAACTTAATGCATATCTATGAATTTTCATGATTACTTTTACAGTGGGGAAGGTTAATTAATTTTAAAAAGGTTTCAATGAACCTATATAATTATTAAGGACTTATTTAAATTTAAAAAAAAGGGTCGAAACATTTTTAATGTTTATTATAATAGTTCAAAACCATTTTAAGTGGTTTGTGATCTTTATTAATATTATTTGAAATTATGCTCATACAGTAGTAACAACATTACAGGAAGCGGAAATCCAGAAATGAAAAGGTAGCTTCTTGATGACAGAGTGTTTTGGATCCGAGTTGGGAAGCTAGTTAACATCTTTGATCCAACTGTTGAACTTATCACTGCCATTCAGTTAAATGCCCATTTGATCCATACAGTTCATAAGAAATTTAAGAATTACTGAAAACTCTTCAACAAGAAATCCCAGAATCTTCTCGGAGAAAAAAACTTGTGCTAACTAAATAGGAGAAACGCATTCAGTTTGGTGTTGGAAACGCACATCTTGCTGCAGACTTGTTGAACTTTTTCATTTGTATTGTGTGTGAGTTAGGCAGAAGCATGGGATTGAAATCAGTTGATCTTTGGAAAGACATAGCTGACTTTAGGGACCAAGAGGGATTATGGCTAAGGTCCTTTGTTTGGGAAGGTGTTGAAGACAATGACAAAGAAAATAATAAAATAAGTCCCATGTTATGGTGGAGAGGCTTGAAAGGTACATGTTTTTTGATCAATGAATAGGTAACGTAATTTGTGTTTTGAGAAATTAAGATAATCCTAGTCCAAAGTTTTAGCTGAAGCTACATTTTTGTGAATGCAGTACAGTATTATAAAATTTAGGCAAACAACTTGTTTTATTGGTAGTCGGAAGGTCCATGGCAAATTTTCAGGTAATAATTTACTATTTATTAACCTCTCAGTGATCCTATTTTATATTTTTTTATTGTTTTAATAGTTTCTCAGTGTTGCAATAGCTCTAAACTGGCAAGATCTATGACATTTTACAATATTCGATTACTAAGTCGCTGTTTAGTTAAATACCCGGGTATTTATGAAATTGGGTATTTACCCAGCAGAATAAATACCCGGGTATTGTACAACACTGGTTAGGAGGTGAACATATCAAAAGTCCTCACCTTTGTGCCGGGAGGGGGGGGGGGGTGCCGACATGACCATTCTATAACAAATGAAAGCTGATTAAATATGCTACAAGTTCAATTCCATAAACTTTTTCGAGATATCTTTAGTTTTCGAAATATCCGCTCTTGAATGTATGTTATTTTGGGGGAAAACACTTTTTGCACTTTTTGACCGAATAACTCCTTAACAATAAACCCAAAAAATTAATGGTATTTATAGGGTTGTAGAGCATTAGATTCCCTTCATGAATATATATAACTTTACTATTTTATGTATTTTCCTTAAAACGTGAAAACAGTTTTACTGTTCATCGTGATATCTGGCGACAACTGTCGACCAAAGAACTTTTCAATTTTTCACCATTTCCAGTCAATGTATTGTCCAAAATATACTCCATTATGTAAATATAGTGAGTACTGTGCGTATAAATAGCACAAAATATATAATTTTGGGCCCACTGACCAGTTATTCACACTCAATTAGATAAGATCTTGTACATTATATTGGCAATGGTTGTGCTAATACATAAAATAGTAAAGTAACATATATTATTGAAGCGAATGGAATGCTCTGCAACCCTATAACCGACATTTATATTTTGGGTTCACCGTTGAAGAGATATCCGGTCGAGAATAGAAAGAAGTGTGTTTTCCCCCAAAATGACAGACATTCAAAGGCGGATATTTCGAAAACTAAAGATATCTCGAAAAACTTTATTGAATAGAAGTTGTAGCATATTTAATCAGCTTTCATTTGTTATAGGATAGTCATGTCGCTAGGACGCAGGGTTTCCGAGATATAAGTGAAAACCCGAAACATAGGACCTTCTAACCCCCCGTCCCCCTCGGCACAAAGGCTTCGGGCGAGGACTTTTGATATGTTCACCTCCTATCCAGCCCAAACTAACTTACAAAGTCAAAAATTTTGTTCCAAAAATTTCCTTCAATAACTGTTCGTTGATACATATATATATGTATATATATATGTGTATATATATATATATATATATATATATATATATATATATATATATATATATATATATATATATCAGTTCGATCCTTTTTGTGTTCTAAAATGATTAAAATTAAATTTGGCACGAAAATACTTTTTTTGATTTCAAGGTCAGTAAACCTGCAGAACACGTCCACGGAGAAATAAGTTTCTTGCCGCGTTTCTGCGTCCTATCTTATGGAGATGGCATTTTATGCCATGTTGGAGAACTACTTCAATAAAATCAAATTTTTCGAGTGTTAAGGAATTTAGGTTGGAAAAAAATATATATAAATAAATGATAGTTATACATCATTTATTGTTTTTATCTAAATAGTTAATAAGAAGGAAAGAGGACAGGAGATTGGCTCTCATTACACAGCGTCACTTGGTGAATTATCCCCAAGGCCGATCGAAAACGAGTAATCCTCAAAGGTTGTAGAAAGCGAAGGCCATTCTCTCGAAATTCAAACTAAATCGATTAACTATAACCTTAACCTCATTACACGTGCTGCATCTCTTCCAAGAATTATATCCAAACCGAAAACGATTTCTAATCTTATATATATATATATATACGTATATTGAACAAGAGAAAGAGAGAGAGGGCGAGTAAGAGATTTAATTTATTTATCAGTTTTCCACTCAAAAAGGTTAAAAAGTCGCTGCAATACTTTATTTTATTTTTATTTTCCATTAGTAACTAATTAACAGCTGCAATTATAATTCATATATGAGGACCCCAGAGGTCACGGGGTCTAAATAAAAAAAAAAAAAACACAATGTTTTGAGGAAAATGGAGTCTAAGTTGTAATATCAAATACTACATTTTTACAGTTCCGATCATACTAGACGAATCTTCATTATCGATGGTAGGTACATAATAGGTACATCATCCGATTTATGATTAATATGCGAAAGAATTTGAGAATCCGCATATAGACCCTTTAATTTCCTTTTGGATATAATTTTACAAAAGTCCGTCACGCAGGAGCTGCATAACTAAGCACTTTCCTCAGAATTTGGGTAGTGTAGACTGCTTTCCAGAACAATTTGCTTAAAATATCCTACATAAATAAAATAAAAACGTGAATAGTTCTCTTTTAAATTTGTAATAAGTAACTGATCAATTATAAATTTGCTTCCAGAGTTATGTTTACACATGGTACCTACTACACTACGTAATAAATACAAAAAACCTCACATTATCGTATTTTGATCTAACGCAGGAACAGGATACAGTCCCTCTAGTGGTAGAAAGACCTCCTTGCGGCGGCTTTGTGAACCTACGGCTGGCGGGCTTTTCTATTGAAATATATTACAAAGTAAACCCCCGCTTTCCGATTGACCGATTCAGCTCATTTTTACAACACTTCTTTCTCATGAGTTACCCACGATGTATACCGCGTTTCGTTACAATACAGCAGAAATTACGACCGGTATGAGTATATTAGGAATTTGGGTCCGGAGTAAACCCCCCCTTCTAATGAACCGATTTAGTTTATTTTTACAACACATATTTACCTGTAGATTACCACTACGAATACCGAGTTTCGTCGAAATATACCAAAAATCACGGCTGGTAGTGGCGAATTGGTATTATGGGTCCGGAGTAAACCCCCCCCCCCTCCTAATGAACCGATTTAGTTTATTTTTACAACACATATTTACCTGTGGATTACCACTACGAATACCGAGTTTCGTCGAAATATACCAAAAATCACGGCTGGTAGTGGCGAATTGGTATTGTGGGTCCGGAGTAAACCCCCCCCCCTCCTAATGAACCGATTTAGTTTATTTTTACAACACATATTTACCTGTGGATTACCACTACGAATACCGAGTTTCGTCGAAATATAACAAAAATCACGGCTGGTAGTGGCGAATTGGTATTGTGGGTCTGAAGTAAATCCCCCCTCCTAATGAACCGATTTAGTTCATTTTTATATCTCACTTTTCTCTCTATATTACCACTACGAATACCAAGTTTCGATGAAATATAACAAATATTACGGCTGACATGGTCAAATTAGTGTTTTGGTTTCGGGGTAAACCCCCCCCCCCCTTCCGGTGAACCGACTTTGGTGGTTAACGAACTCGTTCAATCGTTTGCTAATTGAATGCTATATACCAAGTTTCGTGACGAAAAAACAAAAACTCTGGCCGCTATCGTGTTAACAGACATATATATATATATATATATATATATATATATATATATATATATATAAATTTTAACGGGGGTCATTTTCGGTGTCTACTAGGTAGGATCGATAAAGATTTGAAGACATTTTTCAAAAATTCCGTCATGAGTCCAACCTCACTAGCTACTTTCCTTCGGAGGAAAGTGCTAAAAGATACAATACTCTAGAGAACACAAGCTAGGTGGCAACAACAGTCAAGAAAATCACTTGGATCTCCTTACCACCCACAAGATTACGGTTTTCACAACCCATTCCTGTATCTAACTCATTCTTTTTCAAAAATCTCTCTTAGACCCCTTGACTTCTGGGCCCTCATTTATAATAACTGGTGATTCCACTAATATTTTACGTATTTTACACCAACCCATACTACTTTTTTGGAGTGTAGAATGGTAAGGCGTTTTTGGGGGGTTTTAGGAGGGTATATTTTTGAGGAAGGGAGTGTTTCTTTGTGGTGGCAGGAACTTGGCCTCTATTTCACATTTATGTTTTTTTGGGGATTCACTCTTACGGTTACGCGCAGTGTATTGCAGTCTATCATATTCAACATTTATTTTTATGTTTCCTGATAATTATACCCCACAAAAGTGTCTGCCCTTTTGTAATTATTTTCAAATATGTTTACTGAAGACCCTGTTTAAATCGCTGCGTGAATAAAGCACTTCATTTAATATTAAAAATAAAAACTAGGTACTGAATTTTTTTTATTATTATCATTTTAACCCCCTTAAAAGTGCCTGCTTTATTTATTATTAATTTGAAAATTGCCTTAATTGCAGTTTTTTTTATTAATAATAGTTGGCTTCTGAATAAAACTCTACTTTTGGGCAATATTGTTTTGCACCTTTCCCCTTTGCGCAGTACCTGGTGTTCCAAGGTATGTCCAGGAAACACATATTTACCTTCTTGTCTACCTAAGAGGTACATTATAGCAAAATTTCAGGGTGCATAAAACACTTCATGAAAAGTGCGTTGCCAGCTCTCGGTCTATAAAGTCATTTTTAAAACTTGAAATAGGAACAGGTTAAATTTGTTTTGATATTTCGTGTAAGCTGTAATCAGCCTTTAAAAATCTCGATGCACAGAAAACTTTACGCGACATAATGCACAGGAAACTGGCAGTAACCAAGAGGAAATTACACACTTCCGTTACTCAGATCTTTTAATTTTCTGTATCACGTTTTATAAAGTTGTCATTTTCTAATTTATAAAACATGAATTAATATATTGTTAAATTTATCTTGCTGTTTAAAACATGTATTCGTCTTTAACGCGTTATTGAATACTTTCAATGTCTAACAAATGTGCAAAAAATTACTAAAATTAAAATAAATAAATCCAGAGTTAGATGTAAAATAAAAATCCTGAAGTGGAAATGTGCTGATGCCGTGATGAGACCTTCACCCGAACTTACACGATCTAACCTTTCATCTTTACCCTACTGTCTCCGCCAATTCAAAGAGTAATTCTCGTTTCTCTATTTAACTATTACTCAATGCAAGGCTCTTGTTAGAACTCCACGAAATCCGTGCCATAAAGTACAGTGATTATTTTTCATCCATTTTCCTCAATAACAATCAAATACTGTTTTTCAAATATATAAAACATTTACAAACTGACTTGATAAATCGAGAAAACAAGAATATTCCTCATGAGACGAATAAACTATTCAAGTATGGTGGCCCACACAAATCCGGTATTTTAAATTTTTTGCATAATTGTTTATGGAGATGAAATAATATTTTAGTAATTTGAACAAATTTTAAAATTAAATTTTGTTCGTAAAAATCAGAGCAAAAGAAATCGCATTTTTTGAAAATTATGCATTAAATTTATTCCATTTTTTTAAAAAAAATTTTTTATTGCTTTCTATGTTTTTGTTTTTTTATTCCAATTATGTATCTATTTATTTTAGGATCTATCTATATCAGTTTTAATGTTCATTTCGTACTTTTTTTTTTTTTTTTTTTTTTTTTTTTTTTTTTTTTTTTTTTTTTTTACAGACCTAACAAGTGAATAGGAATCGTCCATTTGCGGCATCTCAAAAACAAATAATAATAAAAAAATTCAAACATGTTAAATTAAATATAAATTTTTGACATACTGGGAACAATCTGATGGTTTTTGAAATGATTTATTTCCCACAAATTATTCAGAAGCGTTTTAATTTATAACAAACTATTCTCCACTATGGATAGTATCCGCCACCTTTAAATTTTATTGAAAACTTAAATGTAATACATAAATCAATGTTGTATGCTAAACGAGAATACTCAGTCTCATGGCATCACGACAATTGCTTGAACTTGGTTATGAGACTCTGCCACATTAGTAAAAAAAATCTTTATAATATAAATGGGTATTCGTTTTATTTACATAATCGATCTCACTTAAGGTTATTTTTATTGACACTGTTCCATACCTACGGTCGGACCTACCAGTGATCCGAATACTTGTCACTTGACACTAAGCCAGCTTAGTAGTCCCTGTAATGTAAAGTAGTTAAGCAATTTTTTCTCCTAATCGCGATCATAATAGAACCCCACAAAAAAACATCTGGGAGATTACCAGCAAAATGCGATGCTTGAAGCCCTAGCTGAATATAAAAATTAGAAATATTAATTAAATAAAAAATAACCCTATTTCTATCAAAAAGTAAAGTATTGTTTAAAAACAGTAATTGTAATACTCTATTTTGTTTTTATTAAAATTTGCGATTATTTCTCTAAAAGTAAGTATTCCTGCATTAAAAAAAAAAAAAAAAATTAATACTGTGGTGAATTGATCTGTGTAAAGAAAGATAAAAAATAACATATTTTTGGCCGATGCACTGCAAAAATTCCAAACACAAATTAAAAAAAAAAAATTAGAGATGATGTTTATTTTCTTAACTATATCGAACGAACCATCTTCTGACTGAAATACAAGGATTTCTTAATACCAGCTACTTCCCCCTTCAACTTTCTAGACAGCTCTCACAAGTAAGGTACTCGGCGTATTTACTGATTTGTTCTCAGATTGCGTAACAATCAGGAAACTTTCATCTCGCCGACCTCCGACCACAAATGTGCACCCGAAAATACACCAACTTAAAGGGGTGCTGTTACGTCGTATTGCAATTAATAAATGAGATTAATTAATTTTCCTTCCTAGTATGGATATTATGTAATACATATATTACACATGCTACGGAGGGGAATGGATATGATATTTCCTAAGCAAATGCGCAGATGCTGCGCGAATATCAAGAGTTGCCAATTGAGTTAAAAAGATCTCTAGAAATTATTTTCCACCAAAAACTGCACTTTTATTGTAACAAGCAGTACTACTAGACACTGCTAGAATTGTATGGCAATTTTTAAATGCCAGTAAATAATAAATATCTTTTTTTATAAATAAGTAAAAACAATTTTTGCAAATTGGAAATATTCCCCAATAATACCTCCCTCAGTAAACTGAGATATTCCAACCCAAAATATAATAAAATAAAGTCCTACATTTTCGAAAGTTATATTTATTTGTGATATCATTTATCCCGTTCCTATGTAGATCTCCAAAAATTCAAATGTAAAATCCAATCATATAAATGTATAAACAATAACCCCCACCATTTATTGATCGTAAATCAGTACATGTTTTTGAAGCCATCAACCAACAAACCTCCAAGGTAGATAGAACGTTGAGCGAATCACCTAAGCTACGGACGCTCATAAGTAAAAAAATAAAAAAAACAAAAACAAAAGTAGAACACCCTGACCTCGAGTGGATTGATCTGGTTATAGTAAGAGTTCCATTTCATAATTAGGCCCGGCGTTTCGAAAGTAATGCTGATTTCATAGGAGTCAGGAGAGCAGGGCCTTGATCCGACTAACCAGCTAGACAAACTCTACCTTTCTGCATTGAATTCTTGTAATTATGTCTGCAGACTGTAAACACAATTGACCGCAAGGTACTTTGAGGTTTTCAACATTGCAATAAAACATACATTCTCTTTTAGCGCGTATCTACCTCCTTCCATAGGGAGGAAACCCGCTTATGAGGTTGACCTCATGAAAATTATATTTTTCAGAACCCGTAGTTCACGAAATATATAATGTTCGCTCTAGCTAGCTCAAAAATGGACTAAGTTTAATGAAATTTGGTATAAACATACGTTGTGTGCTTTAAAAGGTCAAGTTCGTTGCAAAATCCGAACACTGGAACATGTTATTTTGCTGGAAAAATCGTAACGCGTAGCCTTTTGCGTTCCTAGGCTTCCAGGTTCGCGTTTTATAAGTAATGGGAATCTAATGAGACCATTTCCAAGCCCTTGTCTATAAATGTTGTCGAAGTTTCTTGGGATTTTCAGATATATTCTGATATATGTCGAGACCTCTTGAGCAATCGTAGTGAATGTAAAGCATCTATTCTTAAGCTAAATATATATCCTTCAAATAAGGATCTTGTGCGATTATGGGCGTATATAGGAAATAATTTCGGGAGGGGCTGAGAAAATGTCGGGGGGGGGCTGAGATCATTTCCGGGGTATGGAATATGAAAAATTTAGAGCTTGGAATAGGTTTAGGCAATTAAAACGCTATTACACCTAAAATAAACTATTTTTTATTAACTAAGTGATCTTATTTAATTTATTTTTAAGGTTTTATGACACATTTTTACCATCAAATGAAAATTTCGGGAGGGGCTGCAGCCTCCTCAGCCCCCCCTCTCATATACGCCCATGTGTGCAATGCTAGATAGAGCGATCTCATTCGGATAAAATGAACCTGGATAAAATGTTGGCTTATTGTGGCGCTTAAGATCTTGCTGCGATTTCATCTTAATTTCGCCAATGATCTGGAGCATTGCCAAAATAAAATAATGATAAATAATAAAATATCAATTATTTCAGAATGCTGATATAATTAATATTTCAGTTCCGAATAATGAGAATATCTCGAAAGCTTATGCCGAAAAGCTGCGAAAAAATCTAGAGTTTGCCATTGAGTTAAAATATCTCTCCAAATTAGATTCCACTAGAACGAGCAGTAATCATTTCGACCTATGGTTTGATACCGAATACAACAATCAGTGCCACCAAATATCTGAAATTGTCAGAGGAACTCTTAATAATGAGGACTGAGGAGAATCGACACTGCTACAATTCTTAGACAAAATTAAATAAAATGCCCAACATTAATAAATAAAAATAATAATTTTTACTGGTTGGAAATATCCCCCCCCCCAGTAATAATAATAACACCCCATTATAATAATTTTACATTTTTACATGTGTTCATATGTTAACCGAAAGATTAAGACAAAACATTAACTAATAATTAATTAACTAACTAACTAGGACTACTTTAACGAGAACGAAAAAATAGATACTTTTGAAATACACCAACGGCCATAGCCACGTTGAATACACCGGTTCCCGTAGATCACCGAAGTTAAGCAACGTCGGGCGTGGTCGGTACCTGAATTGGTGACCGACCACGTGCTGTTGGCATTATAAAAGGGTGGCAACCTATAGATAGCCCGGCGCTAATGGCCAAGTTGTAGATGTGCCGTAAAAAAAAAAAAAAAAAAAAAAAAAAAAAAAAAAAAAAACTTTTGAAATACATTTGTCATAATTTAAAGATGGATTCGGAATAGAGAATCCCGTTAAAGGACCTGGTAATATTTGCAACCTATTTGATACAACCTGTTGACGCATTCACTCGTGGCAAGTATGACGTGCGATGGGGCATGAACACCGGGAAATGAATTGATTCCAAATAGGGACCGAAATATCAATATTGAAATCTCGAAATCAATCGCAGAAAAGAAAATAGCGAAACAGGAAATCAGACTCACAGTCCAGATAATACATGTATCTCATGACATTTGGATAGCTTAGAATAATAGCTCTAAATATTTCGCCTACAGCGGAACTAAACCAACATCTAAAATTAAAGGAGTAATTTGTCCAACTGGATAGGTCTTATAAAATCTTAAGCCGGAACCTATTCTGTTGGAAATGTATTTGGGTTTCCTATGACCAAGATTCTCTAGACACGATCTCACAACGGTTTTCGTGATATTTAAGAAAGTGTATGATCCATTGCTAATATATGTTTATGAACATTTTTTTCGAAAATTTATTTATCTCGGTTTGTAAAGTTTCAAAAGTATGACCACATTTTAATACGTCGTTTTAGAGTACCCGGAACTTAGATTACGTTTACTTTTTATTTTGAGAACCATTTTTCGCAAGTATCTTTTTAGATAATACAATAGTCATTCATATGGTTAGAAAAAGGAGCCTTTCTTCTTTCGAAAGATTTCAATGACGTAAAAATCGGATTATCTCAAGAGGAGATATTGAATTCCAAAACGTCACATTACTTTTTCGGTTACAAATATATCAGCCTCTTCCAGACTAGGAAAAATCATTATTTTTTTTTCTCAATGATATTCACTACAATAGGGTTTTTTGGGTTGCTGATTTTAAATCTGCTTTTGTTTTTGGTGTAAAAAAATGTATAATACTAGTTTACTTGAAAACGTAAGCATATTTTTGAATATATTTGACGAAATATAAATTATTCTTTACTGATTATATTTTTCTTTTAATTTACTCTATAAAGCAAATGAATTGGTGAAAGAATCATGTCGATACCTTTTTTTAAACACGATATAAAAAATAAAGCACTTTCAGCCTTAATTTTTTTATTTTATTTCTCGGCTCCTAAGGCGCATTTGACGGAACGCTCGGATACGTGTCGACTATTTTTTGACCTAAAATCACCAGAAAAAATTTGGTCCAAATCGGTGACCCCATCGCTGTATTCTCCCCTTGTGAGTTAGAAGGATGTATTCTGTTGTTTACGAACATGACGTTCGTTTTAGGGCATTTTATAACAGCCTCACACCCGACATAAAATAATAATAATTAAAATTAGAATCCACTTATTTTGTTTAGTAAACGAACATTTTGTTTCAGTTTTCAGGTGGCAAAGTGACTACCCCCATAAAATTCCTTTTTTTTTTTTTATTTCTTTTTTTTTCCACCATCTCCCGCTTATGAATCCAGCGCGCTAGCCACTAGACCACGGGAGACCCCCCTTTATTTCTTCAAAATTGATTTTATGAGAATACACCGTTGAATAAATGGCTAAAACCTTAATAGAGTTTTTTAGTTATCTGTTATATTTTGACATTTCTTCAGTTTTGAAAATGAAAAATATAAGAACTTTGTAAATATTATTGCAGATGCTTTCCTGAAAAATGTTGAAATTTGAGTCAACCTAAAAGCTAAAATGAATTCTTGAAAAAAAGTGGGAAGAGTTGCTTCCCAAAATTGTTTGAAACATCAACATATACTAACGGAATTTCGAATCTATTCAGGATCATCTTGAGGCATCTTATATTAAGTTCTGTTAAGGTCTATTATGATATTAAATTTAATTTTAGGTCTATAAATATTAACTATTGAGAGTGAATATTAAATCCGGGTCCGGGAGTTATATTCACACATTCTTTCACTCAATACATCATGAATATTCTTACCCGCACTTAATATTCAAGCTTAAAATTTAATATTTGTGACCCTAGAATGAAATTTAAAAATGAAATAGACCTTAACACAAGTTAATATAAGATGCCTCAAGATGATCCTGAATAGATTCGAAATTCCGTTAGTATATGTTGATGTTTCAAACAATTTTGGGAAGCAACTCTTCCCACTTTTTTTCAAGAATCCATCCCATCCCCTTCCCCATCCATTGTAATGGATAATGCTATGTATTGGTGGTTTGCCTATCCGTGACGCCGTACCAGACATGTTACGCAAGACCACCATGGTTCAGGGGTGAAAGCAAACTGTGCTGTATCGATGATATCTTGGGAGTCTTGGATTGCAGCACACACCCCTCCCCGCACCCTTTGTAGTTCTGTTGCAATATCTATTATCTCTTCAGTTCTCGCCATTGTCTCGTTTTAAATTCGCAATTATATAGTTCTTAGGGACTGAGCATTGGGAACGGCATTCTAACAACAATGTCGCCTACACTGTCTCGCTAATAGCTCACGAACGACCTTCTTCGTGAAACTTTGCTTCTCTCTTAAAGTACTTATTGTCCTTCTTCTTTCTGTTAGTTTTTTTTTTATTTACACTCGATTGTTGCTCATTATTATTAGCCTCACACCCAAAAATCACAAAAGACCTGCATAAGTAAGCGCATTTTTCAACAAGGTGGTTGGTGTACGCCTCATATGCTAAAGTACCCTTTATAAATTCACAATAAACAAATTTTTCCTGTTTTCTATTTAAACAGCTTATTCAATTATTAATTTTTCAGCCAATTTTGTTCAAGAGTCTCAACCAGACCAAGTCTAAAATTGAAGAATGGCTTTTCAAAAATAGTAATATGTTCCAGAAACATAAAATTTCAGCTGTTTAATTGATCGTTATCCGGGATGGGCACACCCAATATCACAGCGCTGCAACTTTTTACAAAAGTGAAATAAATTCTATATATGTAAATTTCCTCTAGGAAAATGAACTCGCAGGGCAAGTATTTTAAACAAGATTTGTCCAAAATAATGATATAACAAGGTTTCTCTTTAGACACACATATCAGACGCTGAGCCGTCTGTCTTTAGCTTTGGGTCCTTTAGATGAATTAAATTGTCATGTTGTGATATGAAGTAGTTTTGTAATTGGCAACATGCTGAGCGAAAATGAGTTCAAAGGGAGCATCTGGTTTCATATTTTTACTTGGATAGTTCATTTTCCCACAACAAAAAAATATGTTAAAATCAAGCAATTGATGGATTATACAGCCCCGTCATTTAAAGTTAAAGAAATAAATATTCTTTCTTGTTTTAATTAATATAACCAACATTTTGAGATTAGCTGATTGAAGACATGCGATGTGTCAAATTAAAAATTGAATGAAACATTGTTCTGAACATTTAACCTTTCACCATCATCGGGTACATACAAGCTTAACACCTTGGTTGCAAGCTTATGAAGAAGAAACGTGCTCCTTTGCCACTGTAGTATTTATCATTAAAGACGATCTCAAGTGAACCAGTCCAAGACTGATAACACCGCTGTGTAACGTGTAAATAGAGTAGAGGATTACTTGGAAGAGGACAAGCACCAATAGTTGAATAAATTAAGAATAAAATTGAAAGCTCTGATACCTCTTATTATCCAATTAGATTACAGAGAATTAAAACGTCATCAAAGCTTAATTTATTTATTTTTTATTAATAAATACATTACAGTTTAAGAGAGCCATTTGTATACCTCACTATGGAGACAGTCTGATCGTTTTTCTGCTTTCTCTAATCGTTTTGGCACAGAAAAGTCTTCTGGTGGACTCGTACGAACGGATGAAATGAAACTCACTAGTTATTAATTTTTCCAACATTTAAATATCCCTTTCTTTTTCTTTTTCTATTATTATTGGGCTTAATTCTCAGAGCACACATCAAAAACCTTCTTTTTTTATATGGAGTGTTAGGAGCGTTAACCCTATGAGCATTTGAGCCTACAATCTATTACACGACTGGGACACATTCTCTTTGACTTAGTGATTTCATGGCATATTAAATATCGTTGTCAGAAGTATTTCTCAAAGCTTTTACAAAACCAGTGTAGCTATTTTATAAAACTATACCACTAAAAATCCATTAGAGCAAAATATGTGTAATGGAATACGCCTAGATGGTCTTTTTTTCTCATTTAGCCCACTAAAGAAAATCGAAAGCCCTAACGATGTATTTGTCGGTTTTAACGGGCCGCGGCGGTGTGGCTCTCTTCTAATCAAACAAATAAAAAGTACATAAAAAAATTAGGTAGGCGGTGGGGTGAGAGTAAGTTAATATATGGACTGGTTAGCGAGTTTATGTGTGCGTGTGAGGCGATAAAGGATAGCGAGGGATAGAGCTGAAAGGAACAGGGGGGAGGGATGAAGAGAAATAGTGATGTGAAAGAACAGGGAGGAGAGAGAGAGAGAAGAGAGAGAGAGAGAGAGAGAGAGAGAGAGAGAGAGAGAGAGAGAGAGAGAGATCTGAACAAAGAGACGGTGTCTTGAGCCCTCTAATCATAGGTCGTGCGGGCCGACTGTATGCATCTCTTTAATGTATCCCTGGGGACGGACCAATTGGTTTAGGAGATAATACCAAGGCAGTGTACAGAACTACCCGCTGATCGTGCTCCGTCCGTTCGTCTTCCCTTCTTCTCTTTCTCACACCGACCGGCGTCTATTAAAGCTCACTTCCTACCGCCTAATAACCGCTTCGCTACGCCAATGTCTCGCTGAGTACCCATTATTCCTAACCCTCATGAACAAGCCAATCTCTTGTATGCGAGAACATGTTAGTTCTGACCAGTATATTCTTATAATGAAGGCGGTTGGTTAGGCGTTTGAGAGATACGAAGACAGGTCTCCGTCAGGGTCCGTCACAGGATACGGTTCAATATAGAACTCGTGAAAAGATCTCCTTACAAAGAGAACTACTTTATTCTGGAGTAAATATCCATGGTCTCAGTGAAGCTCTTATTAAGTTCTAAATTTTAACTTTTCAGGGCAGTTCATTGAAAGAAGATTAACTAACAAAGAAAAAACGCTACTTTTCGAGATGCCATATAAGCCACATATTTTTAAGACTCGAACGATCAAGGCTCTGAGTTAGTGACTTCTTTATACTAAGCGTAAGTCTTAGAAGATCATCATAATGCACATAACACACTTTTACTATTCAAAAAGATTAATATACGAAAATGTTAAGTTTTGTGTATTTATTAAGTAGTGTAGTTCCAGGTATACACAAAATTCTGGAAGGAAACCAACTGCAAAATTAATAATTGAAATAGCTGCTCATTACAAATGTATAAGGGAAGAACTATTCATGTTTTTATTTTATTTATATATGATATTTTAAGCAAATTATTCAGGAATGCAGTCTACACAACCAAATTTTGAGGAAACTGCTCAGAAGTAATTGTTTTTTTGTTTTGTTTTTTTCTTGATAGGTAGTCAGGGTGTAAAAAAATCATGATTTTTTTAAAAAAATCAAAAAAATCGGATTTATTTGATTTAAATCAGATTTTTTTGATTTAAATCGGATTTTTTTTATTTAAATTGAATTTTTTTACTAAAACCGGCTTTAAAAAAGAAATCAGACTTTTTAAATGTATCTAGTCTATATAGAGAGCTGGTTATTACCTAGTTGTTCATTATATAAACCTGTAACTAAAATATTTATTTATTTACAAAGCAAATAATAAAATAACTATTCTAAAGTGGTGGGTCTTAAGTGGATAATTTTGGGAGCATAGCAGAATTGACGGATCATATATACAGGGGTTGAAGTTGTCTTATATTTTGAGACCGGAATTTCTGTAAATTTAAAGACTTAAATCAACAAAAATCATTAATTTTCGGTGATTAAAGACATTAAATTTAAATGTACAGAAACTCAGGCCTCCAAATATAGGACAATTTCGACCCCTGTATATATAATGAATTTTCTAATTTTAAAACATCAATTTTAGAAATGAAGCTTTACAGAAATATTAATCACTAGGGAACAGATGTCATTGTATTTACATATTTTTTTCTCATTCGTAAATCGTAAGTATTGATGTAATTTTGCATGTTTTAAAAGTATTTAAACAGTTTTTTATTTTATATATTTAGCCAAAACTCCATATTTTTACATATTCTGCCATAAATACATATGTTTGCTACATATTTTAATATTCTTTTTATTTTGTAATTGAAGAAATAAAGGAAAACCGAGAAAGAAAATAAAACTTTACCCATTGAGTCTAGGTAACTGTGATTTTTCTAATTCCAAGAAGGTGGCTGTATATGTACTATGTCAATACTAGGTACAGGGTGTCACAAAAATAATGGTCATCTGTTGGCCAGATGATTCTCCCATGCGAGATTGGAAAAAATAACCCCAATATTAACCCCCGCAAAATTGACCATGAAATGTAATTCAAGGTCAAATTTTTTTATTGCATATTTCGAAACTGCGGGGGCGAGGTTAGCTCAGTGGTAGAGCACAGGACTAATAAGCTGGAGGCCTGAGTTCAAATCCCGAGCAAGCACTAAAGATTTTTTCTTCTAGTGTCTTCGTTCATGGGTTGAATTTGGCCTCCCTGACTGGCCCTAGGCCGACCCAGCCATTAATTAATTTAATAATGGGTACCTTGGGTGCTAATGACTCTAGCAGTCGAAGCGGCCAAGGGGAAAATCAGGCGGCCGGAGCATAATACTGACCACACTATCTCCCTAGTGTGCCGTATGGTCATGAATCAGATACCTCTATAGTATCTGCCCCTCAGGGCCCTCGTGGCCTGTTACGGGACTGATTTATTTTTTTTTTTTTTATTTTTTATTTTTTTTTTTTTATTTCGAAACTGCGAGTCATGAGGAAGAAAAAAGTCAACGGCACCATAGGTCAGAAATGACTCCTTATGGTCAAAGTGACCATTAACAGCGTATGCGTGGGCCGTCAATTTGACTTTACAATTGTCAAATGGTGGCCGATTTTGATCATTTTTTTTCTTTAGTATGTTCTACTAACATTGCCTTACAATGATTGATTTTTTTTAAAAAAGATTTTATTTATTTATTGTGTTTCGTATTTTGTACAACAAACACACTGAGTTAAGTCTTCTAAGACATCAGGAATTGATTATAAATTTATATATTATTATGAATCCAGGATGTATGGATTTAAATGAAATATATTAAAGGCTTAAAAATGATTAGAGCTTTAACTTTAAGTCATAAAAGTAATGCACTTTTTCATGGCAGAAGAAAAAAATCTTCCAGCATAAAATAATGTAAGTATATTGAACAACGGCCCTCACAGTGGCAATCATTGGAGGACCAGAACTTCCTTCGGGAAGAACGTCTTCCTTCAGATTACAGCAAGTGCAGGAGTTGAGGCCTGGGGATCATGAGCAGAGAGCATTGTTTTGCAGGTGGGTGCTGGACATGTCGGAACGTCATCCAGACTTCCTCCAGCGGATATTGTGGACGGAAGAAAGTTTGTTTTCCAACGTTACCGTCCACAGCAGGCAAAATGGACGAGAATAACTTGGGCATTTAAATGAATTTGGAGAAAGTCTGGCAGCTTGCCTCAGAAATGAAGTCCGAAATATTTAAGCTGGTGAACGGGCACAATTGCTACGGGCGCTGGAGTGATAATCTTACTTATTAAGTTATTTTTTTGATTTTTTTTCGGAAGAAACTTTTTTTTCACGGGCAAGGACAATTATTCTATCCTCTATTCTAAGAGCGACTCGAGGACTGGCTGCTTCATGAAATTCATACACGACCTGTGAAATCCTTAATGATTAATTTCAGCGATTGGTTGAAAGCTTATGGCCAGGAGCTCTTGATAAGCTTCGAGAATAACCTCATGAAGGCATTTCTGTCAATTGTAAAATATGCGTTCTGGTACTCCAATGATTGCCGCTGTTCAATATACTTACATTTTTTTATACTGGAAGATGCTTTTTTAAAAAAATCAAACGAGGTATTTTTGTGTAAGGCAATGTTAGAACATGCTAAAGACAAAAAATTATCAAAATAATTTGTCGATTGTAATAGAATGGCCCATGTATACGCTGTTAATGGTCATTTTGACCAAAATGAGTCCTTTCTGGTCTATGGTGCCGTTGACTTTTTTCTTCCTCATGACTCGCAGTTTTGAAATATGCAATAAAAATGAATAACATTTCAAGGTCAATTTTGCGGGGGTTATTTTTTCCGATCTCGCATTGGAGAATCATCTGGCCAACGGATGACCATTATTTTTGTGATGCCCATGGCCGTAGATAGAAAATAATTTCAGAGGGGGCTGGGAAAATTTCGGGGGCTACTAACAATTTAGATCTTGGAAGAGTTTTAGCCAACTAAAACGCTATTACACCCAAAATGTAATATTTTTTATGAACTAACTGATCTTATTTAATTTATTTGTAAGGATTTTATGAAATGTTTTCCGATCAACTCCAAATTTCGGGGGGGGGGAGGCTGCAGCCCCCTCGTCCCCCCCCCTTATATACGCCCATGGTGATACCCTGTACAAAAGGCATGTTGTTAGTGGATAGCATTAGAATCATACGAGAGTAATAGAGAAAATCCAGGTTTTAGAAGGAGCTACTGTGAATAAATTAAAAATAAAGTGAAAAGACAGTCTAGAATAAACCAGTGGATGGGAAAATATCTGCATTATTGGAGATATCCATAGTGGCAAAACGATTAACAGTTTAGTTGAATACGACTCTTCAGAGCAGTTGATTGTAGCCTTAAAATACACACCAGAGGCTTTAGTAGACGTTGAAAGATAAGCTTTTCTGTCATAAGCTGCTCTATTATTAACATTTATTTTGAGGAAATGCAATATGTTAAGGCCGACAAAGACTTTCACCAATTTAAAGCATTCACTTCGCCCACTACCTGCCAATCTCTTTTATCTTAACCTTAAATGGAGATTTATTTGCAGAATTAAAAACAAAGGAAGGGTCATAAAAGAAACAGACTTTGAATAGATAAGAACGGTCAAGTGAGGGTAGGCCCTAGGGACAAAAATAAAGACGAAATGTTGAAATGGCTGAGAAAAAGGCAGAACTAGTTATATTTAAGTTAAAAAAAATAAACTAAAGTTAAAAAAAATATAGAATAACATTTTTTTAAATAAAATCAATTGGTTTAAATCAATATTTTTTTTTTATGAAATAAATTGATTTAAATCAATGATTTTTTTAAAAAAATCAAATGATTTTAATCATGATTTAAATCACTGATTTAAATCAATTGATTTAAATCGTTGACACCCTGTAGGTAGTAGAAATTTATTTTAAACCGTTGGTACATGATGAATGACAATTCAGATTATATCTTAGTCGGCAATACATTTATTTATGAAAGGTTACATGAGGCGTTATGGTTACATTAATAAAGATTTCGTAGCGTATGTAATTTATTTCGTGATTTATATAATTTTGTAATTAAAGAGATCATATGATTACATATCATTGGTACGAAGATAAGATCAACTGCGGCGAAATGTTGACAATAGATTCTACTGCATAGACAATACAATTACATTGTTAGGAGGTTCAATCAACGGAAGTGGTTGCTGACAAGCTTCACTGGCTGTTCCTACGCTTCAAATGACTCCGCTTCACTGAACAATAGTCAACCGCTTCCTTGTCTTATCGCTTGTTAAAGCAGTCAGTAGCTTTTAATGAATTTCACTCTCTTACTTGTTCATTTAACACCTACACAGTTCATTCACGATTGATAACTCAATTCAATTATTATTTGAAAACAAAAAACAAAAAAACAAAAAAAAAACGAATTGCACAATTTTGTTATAGGAATGCTGGTAAAGTATATTTAATACATAATAATAAGGCATAAGAGGCTGACAAGTCGATTTTTTGAATTATAAAGACTTAAAATTATTCTCTGACGGTGTGCAATGATTTAATAAATTTCTCTGGTCGTTAAGAGACAACAACATTACCTAGTTTCATATAAACATTAAACTAAGCTGTCTATATAAAGGATGAATTAAGTTGTGCTACTGCGACAAGAAGCATGATAGCGTAATTGGCAACGAATCAGAGCATAAAACGGGAGATTCTGTGTTTGAATTTCTGTGTTCTGTGTTTGAAACGCATGAAATATAACAAAACAGTCGAATAGCTCAATTATTTACCTCTAAACAAATATGTTTACCTACTATAGGCTAAATTAAGAATAGGTCCACAATATGATTTTTCTTTGCAAAGAGAGTACTGAAAGTATCAGGAGTTTTAACACAACTTGATTTTCTAACAATGATGATCTTGTATTTTTTTTGCACTAGTTCAAAACTAAAACAAAAAACATATTTGTTTTTAGCATTACAACAAAAGCGCCGATTACGATATTTTAACAAAATGTTCCCAATCATTTTTCTTTAGCAATTTCTTGATTTAATATCATCAAAAAATCGCCAATGAAGTCGTCGACCATACGAACTGTAGAAACCTCCCCCGCCTCCTCTTAGACAAAAAATAAATAAATAAAAAACATAAGAGTTTCTTGAGTAGCAATATTGAAAAATCTCATTGGCTGAAGTATCTTTCTGGAAGAAACGCCAATCCAAAAACTAAGATATAAGACAGTAATTGTTAACTCAAAAACACTCATGATAAAACTGTATCTAATAAAGGAAAAAAGTATAACAAAAAGGATAATGGGAAGAATTAAGGAAGCTAAATAATGTGCTTTAGTGTAAAGAAATATGGCGTGTCGCAAGGAGAAGAACTGGTCCCTCTCATTCCCTCGTTAAAATATACTCTGCGTTACTTCTACTTCTTTATTTCGCTAAAAAAGAGATCGGCCGGAAGGTAGGACAGACAAAAACTTCAAAAGAGAAAAACAGGAAATGGCTCTCCTTTCATGTGAGCCACAAAAGTAAATTTGAGTTTAGTGAAGTTAATTAATTCTGCTGAATTGGCAAAATTACGCTGTTATATTTTATTTAAGAGCATAGTTGTAATATTTCTATCGTAAACATATGTATATTAAAAGAAGTCAACGATGATGATACGCTTAAACATCCCTAAAAAGAAAAAAAAAGAAAAGAAAAGAACTGTAGATGCCAATATTTCCACGGCTGTGAAAAGAAATGTACATCGTTGCGTAAACATAAAAATGTATCACATACGTACAGATACAAACGTAAATTGGTCGTATCTAGGCGCACGGTAGTGCGCCAGGCCAAGTTCCGGCCTAAGCATACTGTGTGTATATTACAGGCGGTCTTAGAGCCGATTTTTACCCTCTCATACCTTTCAACCAGGTGAAGATAAATTTATGAAATTTTACACAGGTATTAAACTACTGGATGTGAGTAAAACTGGAAATTTTCATAATTCTACATCGAATAGTTTCTGAGATATAAGCGATCGAAAATCGGGATTTATAGGACTCACTCACTCACTCACTCACTGACTCATCAAAATTATTAGGCACTTCCCACGATGCTAGAGACTTGAAATTTTGCATGAAGATAGATATGAAGGTGTTATTAAAGGAAAAAATCGCGAAAAGTTGTGTTTGACTCCGCTTCCGGGGCGGGGGCGTGCCAGTTTTGTACTTCCATCGGAAACCCGTCATTCCGTCCGAAACCCATGATGTGGAGTATCAAATGAATTGTCTCGGTATGAACAACCTATATTTGATGTTTTAAGAAACAAATAGAGACGCATACAGGCTCGGTAAAAATCTTATACCAGCTGTCTGTCTGTATGTTTGTTCCTCTTACAAATCCGTACCGTTTGACCGATTTTGACCAAACTTGGGACACAGATGGGTCTTGATACGGGGAGAATCATAGGCTAGGAAAAATTGTCTTATCAGCTGTCTGTTTGTCTGTTTGTTCCTTATACAAATACACACCGTTTGACCGGTTTTGACAAAATTTGACACACATGTCGGTCTTTATCCGGGTAGTGCCATAGGCTAGTCAAAATCGTCTAACAGCTGTCTGTCTGCATGTTTGTTCCGTACACAAATTCACACCATTTGACCGATTTTGACCAAACTTGGCACACAGGTAGGCCTTGGTCCGGGGAATGCACTAGGCTAGGTAAAAAAAGGTCATTCAGCTGTCTGTCTGTATGTTTGTTCCTTATACCAATTCACACCGTTTGGCCTATTTTGACCAAACTTGGCACGCAGGTAGGTTTTCCTTGATACGGGAGTGTCATATTACCTATGACGTTTTCTACTTCTTGCTCCATCGAAATGCCATCATTCCTTCTGAAACCCATCATGTGGGGTATCAAATGAATCGTCTTGGTAAGGAGAACCTATATTTGATGTTTTAAAAAACATTTCGACGCATCTTAAAAACAGTTCTGACTTCTTTCTTAAATGTAGTAAATAAAGTCGTAGGGGTTCACTGCATAATATACTTCAAAACAGATACTAAGTTTTTCAAAGTCGAGTCATTTTTGTTCTTATATTTTTCTTGAAGGCCTTCTACACTTTCCCTATTGTGATCTTTATCCTCGGGATAAGGTTCCTGTGTTTTACTGTGTAATAGTTTAGTAAAGAGAGCAATCAATTTGTCCTCTAAAGTAATGTCATTTGGAAGAGCTTCTAACTTTTCTAGTCTAGTGATTAGATGTATGTAGGTTGATTATTGGTATCAAATATCAAGCAGTATGGAGAACCTTATGCAGAATCCAAAGACCCTGGTTTTATATGAAGTACAAAAGCCAGTAGGTATGCGGCAACTAAATTCTATTTAATACTTAGAAAAAAGCAATGAGATCCCCAAAAAAACATAAATGTGAAATAGAGGCCAAGTTCCTGCCACCACAAAGAAACACTCCCTTCCTCAAAAATATCCCCTCCTAAAACCCCCCAAAAACGCCTTACCATTCTACACTCCAAAAAAGTAGTATGGGTTGGTGTATTAATTCAACCAAAAATATTTGCCAATACAAGAGATGATACAAGAAAGAAATGGCCAAGTTCATTACTTGGAAGACCTCATAGTTACTTACTAAGAACAGTAAAGACACTTCAACTGACCTTTAAAAACAACAATAAAAATACTTATATCCAGTTACTAAAATATCACTTTCCTCAACCAGGTATATTCTTAAACTTGGCAATGTTTTTTTTGTGCCGAAATTATCTTTAGATAAAAACTAAACATTGCCAAGTTTAAGAATATACCTGGTTGAGGAAAGTGATATTTTAGTAACTGGATATAAGTATTTTTAATGTTGTTTTTAAAGGTCAGTTGAAGTGTCTTTACTGTTCTTAGTAAGTAACTATGAGGTCTTCCAAGTAATGAACTTGGCCATTTCTTTCTTGTATCATCTCTTGTATTGGCAAATATTTTTGGTTGAATTAATACACCAACCCATACTACTTTTTTGGAGTGTAGAATGGTAAGGCGTTTTTGGGGGGTTTTAGGAGGGGATATTTTTGAGGAAGGGAGTGTTTCTTTGTGGTGGCAGGAACTTGGCCTCTATTTCACATTTATGTTTTTTTGGGGATACACATTTCTCCAGTTGAATTTCGAGAAACATTTCGGTGAGGAGTGCGGCGAAATATTGCAAGTAACTTGAAACAGGGCATTGAATAAAGAACTATAAGAGCGATATTAATTTGATACAATATTCTAATAATGAATACAGTTTATTAGAGATAAGCAGAACATATTATCCACAAGATCGTAATTTAAACACATTTACAACAAACATACAAAACTTTTATGGTAAAAACATACAAAAGGGGTCTCCCGTGGTCAAGTGGCTAGCGCCTTAGATTCATAAGCGGGAAATGGTGGGTTCGATCCCCACCGGCGCACAGTGTAACGAAGTAGTGAGGATTATGGACAAAAATCATTAACCATTAGTTATTTTCAAATAAACATTTTTATCAATTGAAATCAACTCAAAACAAGGTAACAATAGTATAATAATAGTGCAGACTGTACGGCTATAATAATATTAATTGTAATATTTGTAATATTAATAGAAATAATATAGCAGGTAATAATATTATTAATAACAATATTATAAAATTTATTATAACTGTAACATATATTGTAGTAATAGTGTAGTAGTAAATTATATTTATAGTAATATTACCATAGAATAATAATATTTTACCATTTTCTATGAAATTATTGAATAATTTCTTAATTCTGACTCTGAATCATTTTTGGATTCTTGAGAATGTAAACTTATCTCGAAACCAATATCTATTTTGATTATTAATGTCATCCTCTATTATACATTCATTAATGTCTGGACTGATTTTGCTTTGCCTTTTATATTTTTTCTCCGTAAAGAAAGCTCTTTGCCAGATATCCGAAGAACCCGGCGCTTTTTCGATCTCTCACACAACGCTGTAAACTCTTTTTTATGTTAGCCTCTAAGGAAGCCGGAAGGGCCATCAGGGCGTGAATATATTTTTTCTTGATAAAATTAATAACAATTTCTTGTAAGTTGATATATTGTTTTAACCAGTATTTATATAAGAGTTTTTTTTCTCTGCGGTGAACACGTTCCCACATGTTAGCGCGGTTCCTCCCTCCCCCATAGGGAGGAACCCCGCTTATAGGGTTGATAAAATGAAACAATCCGGAAGTGCCGACTAGAAAATTTCGCGTTTCAGAACCCCTAGAGACCGAAAATAACGGTGGTTCAAATTTGTATATATATATATATATATTATTATTATTATTTATATATATATATATATATATATATATATATATATATATATATATATATTTGTCTGTTCGCTCTCTAGCTAGAAGACGAATGGTCCGATTTTGATGAAATTTGGTACAAAAATCCTTCGTCCAATTTGAAAGGTCAAGTTCGTTAACCAGCAAAATCCGCCTACTGGAAGATGGCGTTTGAGGCGAAATTCGCGCAAAAAAAATCGTAACGCTTACGTTTTTGAGTTCATAAGCTTCTAAGTACTCGTTTTATATGATTCCTGGGCTACGAAAACGAATGAAACCATTTTCAAGGCGATAGCTTTAACCGTTTTCGAGAAAATTGGAAAAATATTTTTTGAATACCGTTTTTGGTTTGGGTACTTAGAATCATGGGATTCAGTTGAAACATTTTCTGCATGTTCTACTTTCATCAAAACTAATATGTTGAAATTTTGGTTACGTTTGGAGTTAAGGAAGGGTTAGAATAAAATATTTTATAAACAGACTTAAAAAGTTTTGGTAACTTTGTATATTTTCCTTAATATCTCGAAAAAGGTTGAGAATCTTGGTAAACGGAAGAATACCATTAGAAAGCTTACTAAATGCTCTACAAAAAAGGTTCTGATGAAAGTTTTGATTAGGCGATGTATATCGGAGAAATAAGTGCTTAAAACATTAAAGTAATTGATTTTGCTTATTCGAACTGTTCTTTTTGTCTGTTTTTATTCCTTGTTATTTTTTAATTGCTTATAGTTGGATAATGTATTTTACAATAAAACAGATTAAGCAAAATAAGAAAAACAATTCATTGTTAGAAATATAGCTTGCCAAGAGAAAAAGATTCGATGACGTCTTTTGAATATTTTCAATTGCCTTTATGCTGTTGGTTTTTTTATTTTATTTTTTAATTGATTTTATCTGTAGAATTATTACTATAGTAAAAGAACACAGGAATGTGTGAAAATATTTGATATTTTCCAATTCATTGAAACGTATGAAATGAAGTATCGGTAGAAGAGGATTCTAGGGTCTTGCGGACCTGACCCCAGGTATACCATAGCCATAAAACCCTTTCAACAAAGGCCGAGGAAAATATTATCTGTTTCTATTCTATGCTTTTCAAATGAGAATAGGGATATGAAGGGCTAGCGCCTTGGATTCATAAGCGGGAGATGGTGGGTTCGATTCCCAACCTCCGGCAGGAATTTTATCATCCCACTGCTCGCTGGTGAAATTCCTCGCTACACCCTGGATGTCGGCGCTAATGACCTAGATGTAGATGTGCCGTAAAAAAAAAAAAAAAAAAAAAAAAAAAAAAAAAAAAAAAAAAAAAATGGAACCGCGCTAAGATGACGCAGTTCCTGCGAGTCGGACTTTTTTATTTTACATATAATATAAGACTAAACTGTCAGTTTTTTTAGTTTTGCTTAATACTTCTTTAGGAGCATCCTGCAGATTAAATTGAATCATTTGCCCAAGGATTAATACCGTCTTCTTGGATTTATCCACTTTTTTTTTTTTAAATTCGGAAGAAAAAATGATGATGGATCTAAAAATAAAAATCTTTGGAATCGGCAAATTTCGGCAAACTAAAATCCCCTCAGTACATTATACTTGAGGTAACCTTCAAGCTCTAAAAAACTTGGGATGTGTTCAGATGAAGTTTTTTTTGCTATGGTCTATAAAAGTTTTGTACTTTAAAAAAATCAATGAAGAACTATTCAGGATAAATAATAAGGGAGTAATTACCCTTAATCAATTATATCCGATAAAAAAGGAATAGTTTTGACGTAATTTCCTTCGGATGACTTAATAAAAACACTGTCCTATCTTCAACGAGAGAGGCTCAAACTGATTTTTGCTATAAAACAGGTTTTAAAGACTTTGCCTTGTTTATAATACTGCTAATGTGTTTTTGATCAAAATGAAACAACTTGTAAAAAAACAAATATCGTCAAGCATCATTAGTTAAAAGATTTCATTTAAATATTTATTATGCAGTACATGCATACATACCTGAAACAAGGACGTTCACGATTCCGATTACAGCCATGACATTCAAAACAAGACCTGCAAAGTGACGAAACAAAATTTGTTATAAACGCAACGAAAGAAGTCTTGATTAAACTGATAGAAAGAATAAACTGAGAAACCGTATTGACCCTCAAATAACTTATTAGTTATTACTCATTTTGTAGGATAATACATTCTTAACAGTATTAATAAATTGATGTGTGCTCATGGCCTCAGCAGCTTAAGCACAATAATTGGTTTAATAAACAAATAAATTGATCAGGTTAGTGGGTTCGACTTCCTTTGAGCTTGGCGAAGAACAAAATCATTTTACTAGACAAGACCCTACCTTTGCTAAGTACTCCTAGGGCAATGGTGTAAGACAATGTATAAAATGAAACTGAAGAATAAGCGATTGGACGTGAACTACACGTATATAGAGCATACCAAATAAAGGATCTAGGTGCACGGCAGTGCGCCAGGCCAACGCACAAGGTGTGTACATGACAAGAAGAATTAGAGCCGACATTTACCCTCGCATAACATTAACCAGCTAAAGATAAAATTATGACATATTACAAAGGTATTATATTAATAGATGTAAGTACAAATGGAAAGTTTCATAATTCTACATTAAATCGTTTCTGAGATATAGGCGGTGGAAAATCGGAATCCATACGACTCACTCACTCACTGACACACTCATAAAAATTATTAGGCACTTCCCGAAAAGTTAGAGTCTTGAAATTTTGCAGGATGAAAGATATTAGGGTATTATTAAAGGCAAACATCGAAAAATCCTGAAAAGTTGGGTTTGACTTCGCTCCCAGAGGGTCCCCTTTTTTATACTTGTTGGTCCTTCGGAACCCATAATTCCCCCTCAAGCCAAACATCGATGGCGGCAACTGAAAATTCACTTACAAAAAGTATTCCCCCCCCCCCCAAAGTAACGTTGAAAAAAACTCCAAGTACCATCCCTCCAAAAACAGTTAGCCTACAAAAGTTATATCATAGTATTGGGCCAACTATTAGGCCCTTAATACCTTAAACACCCCGATTGGACGGATATGTGTCACATTATGGCCTTTATCGACCCTCCAAGTTTGGTTTGAATCGGGTAAATATTCTTTGAAATATGGCCGGATTCTTGAATCTCTAACAAAATTTAAAGGTCCCCCCTTAGCGACATTTAAAATAAATTGGAATTTTGGGGTTTTTCAATGTGCTAGAAACGAATCTGACATCCGTTTTTAAATCAAAAATTGTTTTGCATACTCGACTCTATAGAAGTCATTATTCTTCCAAAATATTCCATATACCTACATTTAAGAAGTTATCGATAATAAAATTTTTTTTTATTTAAAAATGGATGTCAGATTCGTTTCTAGCACATTGAAAAACCCCAAAATTCCAATTTATTTTAAATGTCGCTAAGTGGGGACCTTTAAATTTTGTTAGAGGTTCAAGAATCCGGCCATATTCAAACCAAACTTGGACGGTCGATAAAGGCCATAATGTGACACATTTCCGTCCAATCGGGGTGTTTCTACGTGTTCTAGAATTGACGTTATATGCAAAAAAAGTTTACATTTTATTTTTATTTTGAGAACCATTTTTCGCAAATACCTTTTGTAATAATACAATAGTCATTTATATGGTTAGAAAAAGGAGTCTTTTTTTCTTTCGAAAGATTTCAATGGCGTAAAAATCGGATTATTTCAAGGGGAGATATTGAATTTCAAAACGTCACATTACTTTTTCGCTTACAAATATTTAGCCTCTTTCAGACTGGGAAAAATCATTATTTTTTGTTTTCAATGATATTCACTATATTAGGGTTTCTTGGGGTGCTGATTTTAAATCTGCTATTATTTTTGGTGTGAAAAAATGTATAATACTCGTTTACCTGAAAACGATAGCATATTTTTGAATATATTTGAGGAAATATAAATTATTTTTTAACTTATATATTTTCTTTTAATCTACTCTATACAAATGAATTGGTGAAAGAATCATGTCGATATCATTTTCTAAACACGATATAAAAAATAAAGCACTTTCAACCTATTTTATTTTATTTCTCGGCTCCTAAGGCGCATTGGACGGAACGCTCGGACACGTGTCGACTATTTTTCGATGTAGAATCACCAGAAAAAAATGGTTCAAATCGGTGACCCCATCGCTGTATTCTCCCCTTGTTAGCCAGTTTTCGTTAAATGACGGCCGCTATATAGATCGGATTTATTATAAAATTTCTGGCATTTCAAGATTCAGGGTAATAATAAACTCTCGGATGAAAAGACAATCGCTTTAGTATGAAAACTTTGTAAGTTAAAATGTAACGAAAACTGGCCAAGTTGGAAATGCACAAATAGTGAAATAAGGTATTAAGGAAAAGTGTTCTCAATATATTTTTGACCTTTTATTTTCTTTGTACAAATATGTACCAGTTTGTGTTATTTTTGTATAAATTCCAATTATTTATAAATAATCCAAGGACCGATTAAATCCATTTTGCTGATTTGAAAGGATTAGTCACATACTAGGTGCTATTTTTAATATTTTAATTAAGCTAAAAATCGCAAAAATACTCTTTGTTTTCATGCATTTCTTATATTGGCAGTGAAAATGTATCATATAATAACGACAATCTAGTAATATACTACAGATTTTAAGGATTGGTAGCATACAGGTGATCACCCTTTTCTAGCCAGTATAGGGCTGAATCCTTTTTCTGCCTAACAAATAATAAAGGCTGATGTAAAAATATAGATGCTTGATTTTCTCCTACTATGTTTATGCACATCTGAACCAAGCAATTAAAGACATTTATAGCCTTCTTTGGTGTTCCATGAGAATGGACTTGAGTTGCAGCAAAGTTGAGGGGGCTTTTACTGAGGTCAAATAAATTCACGGGCACAAAGATGAAATATAAAAGAAATATAAAGGGTTTTTGGTGCACAATGACTGTAATATCCAAGATACATTACTCTATGTTACCGAGAATTAAATAAATTTGCGCAGAGGTATCTTGAAAATACTGAATCATGGCTTAAGTTTCATTATATTCGATGGCGTTTCAGCGAATGTTCCAAGAATTAGTCATGGTACTTCGTTTACAATGCAGTGTTTATTATTATGATTTTAATACCTTCTTGCTAGATGGACAGGTTTTAGACCTAAATATAGCTGGACCTTGATTTATAAAGTCATATGTAGTTATATTGTTTTCTTAACCCAATATAATTTTTTTTATTTTTATTTCGAGATTACGTTTTAGGACTATTAAGAACTACTTCGTGAATTGGCAGCTTCATTCGGGGCTGAGATTTGAAATATGGTACTTTTTTTTATTAAATAGTAACGCTTCTTGAGATTGACCATTTAATAAAGTTCTCTTAATGACATTTTCATTTTACTAATAGACCACTGAAGTAGATGACACATTGAAGAGGATTCACGCCCACAAAGGAGTCACAGGGACTATAGTTATGACTGGTGATGGTGAGTATGAGAAGGAGTAACATGTAAATTATTTAGAGTATTTCCTTAGTTCAGTTAAAAAGGATTATTTAGTTTTGTACGCATTAAGACCTTAAATTGAACATAAAGTTCACTATATTCAAGGTTTATTATTATAATTTTTTTTTTATCTGAAATTATGATAAATTACCCGTGGACTTTTGATTTATCGATGAGAACAGACCCTTGGACAAAAAAAGGTTTGGGAAATGAGTTCGATTTCATGGAATCATAGAGCACTAGGGAGCAATATTAGCAAAACAAAAATAATGCAAATGATTTAATGTACGTTTATTTTAGAATGTTCTTATCAAATACGTATCAATTGAATGTATTTATGTCCGTGGCCGAGATTTTCCAAATTTTATATATACATATATATATATATATATATATATATATATATATATATATGTATATATATATATATATATATATATATATATATATATATATATATATATATTTACTAGACCAATAAAATTATATCGATGCTCACAAGAAATAATTTGATATGTTTAAAATCTTACTTTTGAGGGCATCTCTTTAACAGAGAAAACACGCTATTTTACGAGAAGTCAACTATGCATGAAGAAGAACGACAGAAGAATTATAGTGCACTTAACTCACTTTGCCTTTTTACCGACTTATCATCTTGTTACCTGTGGCTAATAAGCTTAAGTCAATGACAATAACAGTAACATTTCCTTTACAAAAGTGAATCTTCTCTTAAAACGGATTCAAAAGTGAGATTTCTAGGTTTTCGGCATAATTCAACAACTAGCAGCATATGTAGCCAATATATAGAGCCCAAAAAATAAAAATCAATCATCCGGAAGAAGATTAGTCATTTAAAATCAAATTTTAAGATTTATATAATGAATAAAATTGTTGGCTTATAATTTAAAATTGGTTATCAACCTAAGGCCTATTTGTATATCAATTTGCCACCAGTATCACGACTTATCATTTATCATACTCCTATGAATTTTTTCATTTGCTCTAAAAATGCATATTTTATTTCAGGCGTCCCAATTAAAACTACGCTAGACATGCCAACGACAATCCAATACGCATCGCTCATCACCCAGCTGTGCGACAAGGCGAGAGCAGGCCTCCGAGACCTCAAGCCTAGCAACGATGTGATGTTCATCAGAATACGCTCTAAGAAACAGGAAGTCATGATAGCACCAGGTTTGAAAAACATCACCGTAAAGATTTCTCTAGTGCATGAACCATACACAGGCTACGTTTTCACTATTTCTGGGTTACTGCACGCCGAGTTCAAAAGAACTAAGGGCCCTAATAGAAGACAACCGTAATAATTCGAAATAGTTAAAACTTACCAGGACCATAGAATATAGTCGTTCTATGAAAGAGAAATGATAAACAAACAACATCACAGATTAAGACAGTCTTTTAACAAGTTGAGTACTACACATGTTTTCTAGATTTTAGAAAAGCTAAGAGCTGCCTTACGGCTTAGACTCGAGTATAAGTAATAAAATATAGCCATCCAAGGCAAACTGCGAGTTGGTAATCAATGTTTTAAATTAAAAATATTATCTGCTGCTTTGCACACATTTATTTCTTATCATTTCTTTAGTAAGACGAAGAGTGTCTGAGAAGTTTATATTAAAGATACAGGGGAAAGATCCCCTTCTAACTCTTTTGCAACCTTTTATCAGTTTAAATAAATATACAAAAATAAGAATATTAGACAAAATTATGATATAATTATTGTGACTGTATTTATTCAATTTCATGAAACAGTAACATACGAATGTTCATGGATTACTTGACATAATATAAATTTTGATGATTTTTTTTCCAGATAAAGACTTCATATTGGTTGTGATACAGTCGCCAACGGAATAGCCTTGAAAACATTGCATTATATTTTCTCAAAGCCTTCTTGATCTATGTTTTTACAGCAATAAAAAATGGTTCTGTCTGATTTGTTTTTCTCAGCAAACGTGTCATTGTGTTTTCAGACTTGCATAGGACAATCTAGTGTAGTAAATGTTAGTTGCTACTTACATCCAAGGATGCAACCTTGGAAGAATGGACGAAGACCAACTGAAGGACTGCATAGTACTCACCCCCATAGCAGAACTATGGACGACAGTGCTGCAGAAAAAGTCAATACAATTATTTTTTGCTGAAAGATTTTCTGTAGAATGTCAAAAAAACTTTTATCTGCACAAAAATTCTCCATTCCACAAACTATAACCAACGCTACAAACGTCATGCATTATGTAAACGAAAGAAAGCTGCTCTTCTAAGTCGATATTCGGTGTATCGATCGTGAGAAACTACGCAAACGGAAAATTTTGGGGGTTTTCAAAATCCGGTGCAGAATTAAAAGGTTCTGCTTTGGGGGCACTCACTCTCCTAAAGGATGACATAGTGAATCGCTATTGGGAGGCTCGACGACGAATAGTTGGACAATCACGCATGGTCGTTGGCTAAAGTAAATAAGTAATCAAAATACATAAGCTAACGCTCACAAATTTCCTCTATACTTACATGTCTTAACCCACCTAAGAATATTCATTCACAGTTTCTGCAATCTAACAAAAATTATTCAGCCGGATTTAAAGTTCACACTCAAAATTCAATATTTATGTTCCTTAAAAGGAAATTTAAAAATGACAATAGACCTTAACACAACTTAATAAAAGGTACCTAATATATTGTTCAATATCTCATTTTTGGGGAGCCACTCCTGCTGGTTACTTGAAGAGTTCATATATTGAACAGACACCTGTTAAAGAGGTTGAATCATTGAAGGGAGAGAGAGAGAGATCCCATGATCCCTGGTAGGTACTGTAGGAAGGGCCTGAGGGCGAAGGGTTTTTGTTGTGGGCCCCACGCAGCCTTCATTACCTGTCTCTTTGTAACCTCCTACACTTTCAGGATCTCTCTCTCTCTCTCTCTTTCTTCTTCCAATCTTTTTCTCTCACTCCTCATTCATTCTATATTGAGCAAGAGCAGTTAGGTGTGGTCCCTGGCGACCGATTCCCATTTACCCTCCTTGGCCCTTGTAAATGTACGAATAAACCGGCGTTTTGGAATAGAAAAGATCCTACTTGCAGGAACTGCATCATCTTAGCGTTTTTTCGTGTAATACTTATATCTTGTGTGACGTGAAACGCTTAGAACAGAAATTAAAAAAAATTACTTTCAATGGAACGAATAAACGAAACATCAAACACCGTTCAATCTGAAGGAGGTGGTCCTATAGAAATTTACTCCTGAAACTATTTGAATGATCACTTTTTAAGATTTCTCAACTGTTTTCTGGATACAGAAGAAAATGTATGAAAAGTCAAAAGTTGATCTTGTCTATTGATAAAATCTATTTTTTTTAAAGTCCAAATGAATCATGCATATTAATAAAATCTATTTCTTCTCACGAAGTCAAGGAATATTTGAACTTCGGCTAAGAGAAAATGTCAAATTTTCGGAAAAATCTAAATTTCGAATATTCCGGCATGCTGTTATCTACCTAAAAATGCATAGATGCTGGTGTACGACCACGATAATTTTAGGTGAGCATAAATAAATGATAGAACACGTGCGTCAGAACACTTATCCATGGTCACCTAAATGTTATCGTGGTCTTTCTTCCTCTCCTAGGCATTTATTGCTGAAGAAGGCTGCCAAAGAGCATGCCGAAATGTTAGAAATATAGATGCTTCTGAAATTCTGACCTTTTCCTTAGCCAAATTCCGGCCATTCCTTGACTTCTTTTTATCTATTTTAGTTGTCAAAAGTAGAAAAACAAAACATTTAAAGTAAATCAATCATTTTGGAATATTCAAATGCGATATTATATTTTGTTTTTTAATACTAATCACAGAAACGGTAAAAATTATCACCTACTAGCTGTTACCCGGTGTGCCATGCTACACCTACTTTCTGCATCTAGAAAATCCCAAATAAATTAGAAACCAAATAATTAATATTAAAATCTAATAACACAAATCTGTAACTGTTCGGGTTCACAGTTTCGAACCCGTGACCTCGGAACTGTTAGTCCTAGACGATTTTAACCTAGCCTATGACCCTCCCCGGATAAAGACCTACATGTGTGCCAATTTTGGTCAAATACAGTCAAACCGTGTGGATTTGTGTAAGGAACAAACATACAGACAGACAGGCAGTAGACGATCTTGACTTAGCCTACGACTTCCCCGTATCAACACCTACCTGTTTGCCAAGTTTGGTCAAAATCGGTCAAACCGATAAAAATATTTAGTTATGGCCTAAAATGGTTTCATAATTAACCTTTAAGTGCTGGCGTAGGGTCCCTGGGATCTTTTGTTAACTGAAATTTGAAATAAATTATATATTCATTGAATGTGTGCAATCAAAAGGGAACTACTAGGGGGGATTTCTAGAAATGGCTACCATAAGGTCCCAGGGACCATACGTCAGTACTTAAAGGTTAATGATGATATTAGGCAGACATTAATTGAAGGGATCGGGGCAAAATGGTGCCAAGCAAAATTTTTAACAAAACTTAACTGTAGCTGCTATATGTTAGTTACTATGTGGGACTATCAGTCTATGATGCAAGTGCTACTAAAATATGACTAAAAGCTCTGTATGCTACCTAATCTTGTTGCCCCCAACCATTTCAACTGACACACCCACATAATATCCAACATATAGCAGCTAAAGTTAAGTTTTGTTAAAAATGTTGCTTGGCACTATTTTGCCCCGACCCCTTCAATTACTGAATAAGAAAAATCAACGAAGTCAATACTCGGAATTGAATTAAACTTCAACCACAAAAGAAAGGCTACAAATACTTATGCTGTAATAAATCCTCACTTTTTCTATGAAAAATCTCATTGTGAAATTGCCAATACTAGACTAAAATCTTTTACTCAAGTCAACGAATTTATTAAGAGACTTCTACATGAAAATAAAAAGAACTCTGCTGCAGAAAGAGTACCTTTGCCGCAAAAAGCTAAAGAGTTATTAACTTATTGATTTATAAGAGTTTTGTCTGAAACAACGCCAAAAGCTCCGAAAATATTTCTACTAGAAAGAAAAAGAGCGCATGAGATTTATTAAAGTTAATGCCAATTTAACCCCATTGAATCTGAGAATGAGACACAAGCTCACATTTAGTACAAATGCATGATTGGTAAGCTCTGATCCTGGACAGCAAGGGCGTATATGAGACATAATTTCAGGGGAGGGGGTCCTGGTAGCATTTAGGGGGTATGGAATACTAATATTCTAGAACTTGGAATAGTATATGTACAACTAACACCCTATTACACCCAAAAAAACATTATTTTATCTGAACTGAGATCTTATTTACTTTACCTTACTCTTATCATTTAATTTAATTTTCTGATGAAACCAAAATTTCGGGGGGGGGGACTGCAGTCCCTCTCTTATATACACCCTTGCGAAACTACTATAGATGAAGAAACTACTATGTTCCGAACGAAAACTATGAATATATTACAGTTTTTTATGCTATGTTACATTGACACATGAACTGTGAGTGCACAAATTATCATACAAAAAAGAGTCTCAAGAAATCTCAGCAATAGAAAGAATGTCTTGGAGATGTCTTCAGTGGATAGATCTAGGCGCACGGTAGTGCGCCAGGCCAAGTTCCGGCTTAAAATACTTATATCCAGTTACTAAAATATCACTTTCCTCAACTAGGTATATTCTTAAACTTGGCAATGTTTAATTTGTGCCGAAATTATTTTTAGAGAGAAAACTAAACATTGCCAAGTTTAAGAACATACCTGGTTGAGGAAAGTGATATTTTTAACTGGATATAAGTATTTTTATTGTTGTTTTTAAAGGTCAGTTGAAGTGTCTTTACTGTTCTTAGTAAGTAACTATGAGGTCTTCCAAGTAATGAACTTGGACATTTCTTTCTTGTATCATCTCTTGTATTAGCAAATATTTTTGGTTGAAAATATGGTACACTTAATACACCAACTCATACTACTTTTTTTGGAGTGTAGGATGGTAAGGCGTCTTTTGGGGGTTTTAGGAGGAGATATTTCTCGCTTTTTGGGGAAGGGAGTGTTTCTTTGTGGGGAGAGGAACTTGGCCTCTATTTCACATTTATGTTTTTTTTGGGATATCGTAGTAACAAGAATAATTAATATGTAACTTGCCCTCAAGCATCATGAGGTCTTGAAAAGAACGCCAATGTTACATATTTTTTTCGCCCTCAAACATCTGTTATGAAAATTGAAAACATTATTTCCAGTAGAATAAATCTGCATAAGATATTGTCCTTGTAGAGAAGAATGGAAACAAAGCATGCATCCTAGACAAAGCGATTTCTAATGAGCCTCCAGTACTATAGAAGGGACTCTAGAAAAATAAAATCAATAATCCTTCGAAAGTATTTGAATGATATCGACGGATTTATCTAAATTTCTGTAAACGTTTGGCTTTTCTGATAACTTAAGAAATCCGCTGTCCTAAGTACCACGAGAATAGTGCCTAGCTAAACTCTAGTATAGAGATATAGACATTCCGATGATTGTCTTATGTTGCCTATTAACACACCAGGGAGAACATTATGTGATGATATATGTAATAATGATAATAAGAATAATGATAAGGCAGGGAGCACCGATTGGATGGTAGTGGTGCTTTATGGCTCCCGAGTAACAGAACATCGTAAACTTACATAACACGATACACTATAACCTTACAATAAATAAAATAACCTAGACTAAAGCCCCCACTAAAAAAAAGAAGAGATATCGAAAATGAAAACGTACCAGGAACTGTACCTGAAATCAATGAACTCTTTGCCACGTTAAACGAGCATTTTACTAGCATACATAGAACAATTCCATATAAAATGAATATTGTTTAATTGATTTATAATAATGAATCAAATCTTTACTCAGCATAGGAATTCCGTATATGAAATCTACTACATTCACCATCACAAAGATTACTTTTAAGGCAGGTTGGTACTTTTTAAAAATAGAACAACCGACCTCTGACAAAGAGAAACATTATTCCGCTAAAGAGCTCTAATCATGAGAATCAACATTCGGAATATAGTCAAGCCTTGAACGAACTCTCAATATCGAGTAGTTATTTTAGTTTCTCGCAACTAATGCGATTCACAGCAGGATTGTAAAATATGAATTTTTTTTTTTTTAAAAAAAGGCGTTGGATTCAGTTTCTCACTCATTGTCTGTCCTATTTATATTTCATATAAGTTAGTTTAATAAGTTCGTTTATGAGCATTTAGATTAAATCTTACAGGTTGATATCTTTCAGGTAATCAAATAGTTATCCGACAGCTTTTGTCTCAGGCAACAGACTGTCAGGATTTGTACATGACTGACAAGTTGGTCTGCTCTGTCGTGTCACAACGTAAGAGTCAGTAGCTCTATTACGCTGGAACAGCAACATTGCAACCCCAACTTCTAACATACTCAGTAATTTGTTGCTAATTTGTTACACTATTTTCAAATTTGTCGCTCCAGCCGTTTCCGAGAAAACGTGGCTGTGCTACCGTAATATTACGCCAGCACAGCCACCCCTGTAACTTTTGATCTAATTGTCTGACGAAATTCAGATTGGAACGAGAATTTGTTGCTAATTTGTTGCTCTAGAATGACACCAATCACGAATTTGTCGCTCCAGCCGTTTCCGAGAAAACGTGGCTGTGCTACCGTAATATTACGCCAGCACAGCCACCCCCGTAACTTTTGATCTAATTGTCTGACGAAATTTAGATTGGTACGAGAATTTGTTGCTAATTTGTTGCTCTAGAATGACACCAATCACGAATTTGTCGCTCCAGCCGTTTCCGAGAAAACGTGGCTGTGCTACCGTAATATTACGCCAGCAGAGCCACCCCTGTAACTTTTGATCTAATTGTCTGACGAAATTCAGATTGGTACGAGAATTTGTTGCTAATTTGTTGCTCTAGAATGACACCAATCACGAATTTGTCGCTCCAGCCGTTTCCGAGAAAACGTGGCTGTGCTACCGTAATATTACGCCAGCACAGCCACCCCCGTAACTTTTGATCTAATTGTCTGACGAAATTTAGATTAGTACGAGAATTTGTTGCTAATTTGTTGCTCTAGAATGACACCAATCACGAATTTGTCGCTCCAGCCGTTTCCGAGAAAACGTGGCTGTGCTACCGTAATATTACGCCAGCAGAGCCACCCCTGTAACTTTTGATCTAATTGTCTGACGAAATTCAGATTGGAACGAGAATTTGTTGCTAATTTGTTGCTCTAGAATGACACCAATCACGAATCTGTCGCTCCAGTTGTTTCCGAGAAAACGTGGCTGGGCTACCGTAATATTACGCCAGCACAGCCACCCCCATAACTTTTGATCTAATTGTCTGACGAAATTCAGATTGGTACGAGAATTTGTTGCTAATTTGTTGCTCTAGAATGACACCAATCACGAATTTGTCGCTCCAGCCGTTTCCGAGAAAACGTGGCTGTGCTACCGTAATATTACGCCAGCACAGCCACCCCCGTAACTTTTGATTTAATTGTCTGACGAAATTCAGACTGGTACTAGAATTTGTTGCTAATTTGTTGCTCTAGAATGACACCAATCACGAATTTGTCGCTCCAGCCGTTTCCGAGAAAACGTGGCTGTGCTACCGTAATATTACGCCAGCACAGCCACCCCCGTAACTTTTGATCTAATTGTCTGACGAAATTTAGATTGGTACGAGAATTTGTTGCTAATTTGTTGCTCTAGAATGACACCAATCACGAATTTGTCGCTCCAGCCGTTTCCGAGAAAACGTGGCTGTGCTACCGTAATATTACGCCAGCAGAGCCACCCCTGTAACTTTTGATCTAATTGTCTGACGAAATTCAGATTGGTACGAGAATTTGTTGCTAATTTGTTGCTCTAGAATGACACCAATCACGAATTTGTCGCTCCAGCCGTTTCCGAGAAAACGTGGCTGTGCTACCGTAATATTACGCCAGCACAGCCACCCCCGTAACTTTTGATCTAATTGTCTGACGAAATTTAGATTGGTACGAGAATTTGTTGCTAATTTGTTGCTCTAGAATGACACCAATCACGAATTTGTCGCTCCAGCCGTTTCCGAGAAAACGTGGCTGTGCTACCGTAATATTACGCCAGCAGAGCCACCCCTGTAACTTTTGATCTAATTGTCTGACGAAATTCAGATTGGAACGAGAATTTGTTGCTAATTTGTTGCTCTAGAATGAAACCAATCACGAATCTGTCGCTCCAGTTGTTTCCGAGAAAACGTGGCTGTGCTACCGTAATATTACGCCAGCACAGCCACCCCCATAACTTTTGATCTAATTTTCTGACGAAATTCAGATTGGTACGAGAATTTGTTGCTAATTTGTTGCTCTAGAATGACACCAATCACGAATTTGTCGCTCCAGCCGTTTCCGAGAAAACGTGGCTGTGCTACCGTAATATTACGCCAGCACAGCCACCCCCGTAACTTTTGATTTAATTGTCTGACGAAATTCAGACTGGTACTAGAATTTGTTGCTAATTTGTTGCTCTAGAATGACACCATTCACGAATTTGTCGCTCCAGCCGTTTCCGAGAAAACGTGGCTGTGCAAGCATAATATTACGCCACGAGTTCGGACGCATAGCGCAGGAAATCACGTGACCTTGAGCAAGTTTTTTCATTAAGGTCATAATTGGTTCGACAAATACGACCGATATTCCATTTTTCCTATATATTTAAGCCGAACTCGCCCTGAGAACACTTTGAAGTGAGTAACGAATATTTTAAGGTGAGTGCTAATTCCCATGATTTTCGAAGATTATGAAACGACTGTGTATGTAATTAAACATTTGTTTACATGGGCATATATAAGGGGGGGGGGGGGCTGAGGGGCTGCAGCCCCTCCCGGAATTTTGATTTCATGGTAATAACCAGAGACCGAAAATAACTATTTTTATTTCAAATGAGTTTCACTTAACCTTTAATTTTTATTATTAGGAAATAAAAATAGAAATTCCATCGTAATTGATAATATCAATTAGATATAAAATATAAAATATATTATATTTTACTATTTAAAAAAAAAAATGTTTAATAATTTTTATTTCAAAACCTTAAAAATAAAAATTATTCTAGAAAAATTATTTAGACTCCGAAAATGACCCCCGTTAAAATAAATATATATAGGGTGTCCTGTAAATGTCTAGTCATATTGTGAGGGGTGATAGAGGACCCTTGGGGGAACAAAAAATGTTCTATAACGATTTCCCGAATTCTCAACCATAATGGAGAAAACCTCGTTTTATTGTTTTTTCAAGACAAACGTGGTTTTTAGAAAAATAATCATTGTAGCTCCGTCCCAGGTGATTCTACAAGAAAGGGAGTGAAACCAATCGAAAGCTGAGTAAATTTACTATAAGACTAGTTGGAAGTAAACGTATAAATGATTGAATGTAAGTATGTCTATCTTACCAAAAGAAAGCTATTCTAAATTTCCTGACATTTTCTTGATATTTATTTCCAGCGTTACTCCTCAATGGGCAGAATTAGAGATTTCCGGGTCTCAGAAAAACTTCCCCATTTAATTATCTTTCCATTCATGTATCACAACCCTGTATGGACGTATTTGAACGGTTTTAAAACAAAAGTTTAAAAAAAAACATGGATCTGTGAAAAGAAAATTACTTCCACGAACATAAAAAAAATGCCTGAAACAGTAAATAAAATACAAATTTATTTTGATTTTATTAATTCAGGTACCTAATACTGGGTCCAGGAGGCGGCCATTAAGGAACCCCAACTATACATTAACCTCAAAAATTATTATTTTTACCTAGATCACGCATTTGAACACACTTTTACAGGTATTTATATTTAGAAAACAAATGCTTTACCTTGAATTGATACTGATTGCTACGCTTATGAAACTCACAGGGATTCTCGTGAGCCCCTACGTTTTTGTTGTGGTAATTAAAAATTCTATCCCTCATAAATAAGATGTACATAGTCCAGTAAAAATGTTTTCAAATGCTAGGTAAAAATAATAATTTTGAGGTTAATATATAGTTGGGGATCCTTAATGGCCGCCTCCTGGACCCAGTATGAGGTACCTGGATTAATAAATTCAAAATAAATGTGTATTTTATTTATTTACTGTTTTAGAATTTACAATATCTTTCTTTTGGTAAGATATACATACTTACATTCAATCATTTTTACGTTTACTCCCAGCTAGTCTTATAGTAAATTTACTCAGCTTTCGATTGGTTTCACTCCCATTCTAGTAGTACCACCTGGGACGGAGCTACAAGGATTATTTTTCCAAAAACCACGTTTGTCTCGAAAAAACAATAAAACGACGATTTCTCCCTTATAGGTGAGAATTCGGGAAATCGTTATAGAACATTTTTTGTTCCCCCAAGGGTCCTCTATCACCCCTCACAATATGACTAGACATTTAGGGACACCCTGTATATATATATATATATATACAGGGTGTTCAAAACTCGATTGACACCCCCCTTTTTTCAACAATTTTTGATATTTAAAAGCGAAACTTGGTGGGTCTTAACGTGGTCGAATGTACATTCATTGGACCCAATGCACGACCCCTCAACTTCCTCCAGTTCTTCTCCAGCAACCCTAACTCTGGAATCTTCAATGGAAGGGGGTTATTTTTATGACGGATTATTGTAGAGAATTGAATTTTAGGTCGATTTTATATCGGTCATTTTTTCGCTAAAGCGCACCAATGAGTAACAAATTGCCAAAAACCGTTAAAACCCTTGTTTTTTGTCACTTTTCTGCCAATAACGCAGAAAGTATGTCCGTAATGGAAAAAGTAATTGGTATAAACGTTGCAGAGGATTAAATTTTCTTTCCAAAAAGTACCTTTAAATGCCTAAAACGTAAATAGGAATGGGGCAAAACACACTTTTGTTTTTGAAGTTTTCAGAAAAGTTTATGATCAACGTGGTCTACGCTTCCGTAAAACTTAATAAACGTTTTCTAAACTTTTTGCTCCACCTAAAAATCAAATTCAATTAATTTATAAAGGCATTAAAATAATAAATTTAAAGCAATAGAACTCACCTAATGATTAGAATTTCGTAGCAATTATTTTTGTGTTGGACGATTTATTTATTTTTTACGGCGTCTAGACATCTAGGCCATTAGTGCCGACATCCAGGGTGCAGCGAGGAATTTCCTAAATAATAAAAGTTGAGGGGTCGTGCATTGGGTCCAATGAATGTACATTCCACCACGTTAAGACCCACCAAGTTTCGCTTTTAAATATCAAAAATTGTGGAAAAAAGGGGGGTGTCAATCGAGTTTTGAACACCCTGTATATATATATATATATATATATATATATATATATATATATATATATATATATATAAATTTGAACCACCATTATTTTCGATCTCTAGGGGATCTGAAACGCAAAATTTTTTAGTCGGCACATCATCACATCACCTGTGTGACTAGGTGTCGTCAGTGTGTTTTGCAAGGAAGCCTTTTGTAAAAACGTTCATAATTTTCGATCTATTTGTTCTGTAATTAACTTTTATGCAAGAATTAATATCAAGAATAATTTTCATTTAATTTTGATGATATCACAAAAAAAACACAAATTACTCTTATTTATTTGCTGTTTTTTTTATTCTAGAATTTCAATTACATTATGAAATTGAGAGATAATCTCCGTTTTGAGTATTCCTTTGGAAATTTGATTAAATAAAACAACTTTTGTGTGATTCGGCAGTCTGGAGGATTTATTTTCGAAGAGTAGTGATTTTCGAAACGTTGTCTCTAACCAGAAGTTTATATTATTATTGTTTGAATTGATACTACGGTTTGAATGAGATAATTGTGGGCATTTAATGTACATTAGCCTTTAAGAACATTTATGGGCCTTTATTTCTTTTTTTTATTTATTTAATTTATAGAGTTCTGCAACAGAGGCGAAAAACTCTTTAAATGTCAGTCGTCAACTTCAAATGTGATATATATGTATATAAGAACATATGAAGAAATAAACTTGAAAAAGAAAGAAGAAAAAAAAAATAAAATAATGAAAACAGACAAAATTTAGTAAATTAAATTTTTGTGTATAATAAAGAGTTTTTTAAATGTTTGAGTAATGCATTGATGTGTGGGCTACCTTCTGTCAGTATTTAGTGTAAGTCGTAAGGTATGGTCAGGTTATTGCATTGTCTGCAGTTGGTAAGTATATGTTTAACGGTCAGAGTCTCGTTACAATATCTACAAGTTGGTCTGTTCTTTCTGTCCAGTCAGAAGGAATGGGTAAGTAAGGTATGGTCAGGTTATTGCGCTGTCTGCAGTTGGTAAGTATATGTTTAACGGTCAGAGTCTCGTTACAATATCTACAAGTTGGTCTGTCCTTTCTGTCTAGTAGGTAGGAGTGGGTAAGTAAGGTGTGTCCAATACGAAGCCTGGATAGGATGACTTCCCGGCGGGACAACTCCCAGTCCGACTCGCAGGAACTGCGTCATCTTAGCGCGGTTACGTACATCTTGAAGAAATGGAATAGATTAGCATCACAAATCACAGGAAACTGACAGCCACTGCCATCATGATTACCACAGCCACTCCAAACTTATTACCAATACCTTTCACCGTTTGTTAGCTTATTTTACTACAATACTAATTTTACTGATAAATGCAATTTAAAACTAGAAACAACCAATTAAAAAGTGAGATAAAGAAAGAGAAAAACCATTTCAAAACAACAAAACAAACACTTTTTAAGATTTATGCGCTTATATCTCTCATTGACGTTGTCCCATCGAATATTGCTTCAGAACATTTTTTGTAGAGAATTTAGTAAGCATTCGAATGGTCACTTTCCACTTACCACGATTTTCCAACCGGTATCGAGATATTTACGAATGTATGGAGATCCGAAAATGTTTCACGTCTATTAATAAAATATTTTTTTTCGCATACTTCCTTAACTTCAAATATAACCAAAATTTAATCCAAGGATGAAAAAATGGTCGAAAATTCCCACAAGTGTTTTATTGGCAAAACGTTTTCAGGGACTAAGCCCCATTTTCAATGCCCTGTGACACAATACAGTAATTAAAACAGGTTCAATTTAAAACAGATTAAAATAACAAAACAATAATAACAAAAAACAATCGTAAAACCTGAGACTACATATTAAAATAACATAAAACCCCATTTTGTCCAATTATTTAAAAGTCAAGTCAATAAAAAGTTAAAACACACATTCAAACAATAAATAATAAATACTTTCATTCTATCACACAAACACACATGCAGGAATAAATAAGTCTAAAATAGGATACAATGATATGAAAAACATATGAAAAAAACTAGAGAGAAGGCTAAATACCCACCATGCATTGGCTCTTATTCAGCCGAGCCTTGCTCCTAGACTGGCTTTGGAAAGCAGCGAGGGACTGTAGGGCTGAGGTTGAAACATGCTTCAACGTACCGCCGTCTCCTTTTACGTTAACATTCTTCTCCGAGACAGCGTCAATTTTAATCCAAACCTTTTCTGCCATGTCCATCTTTCTTCCCTTCCTCAATGTCTCCAGTACTTCACAGTCGAGGAAATCTGTGTCATGGTTTTCTTTAAGTACATGTTTCCTCATCTCCGAATCCTTTCTGGTCAAATGCTCTTTAATCCGTACTTTTAATTTTCTACCACTTTGACCAACATACGAAGACCCACAGGAAGTACACGACACTCGGTAGACTCCCGACTTGTCCAGCGGCTGGATGACATCCTTCGTTTTTGGTAGCCGGTTTTTCAAAGTTCCCCTGCTCCTATATGCTGTCTGCACCCCTACCTTTCTTAGCATCCGTCCAACTCTTACCTTGGCCGAGTATCGGAAAGAGTTGGACGGATGCTAAGAAAGGTAGGGGTGCAGACAGCATATAGGAGCAGGGGAACTTTGAAAAACCGGCTACCAAAAACGAAGGATGTCATCCAGCCGCTGGACAAGTCGGGAGTCTACCGAGTGTCGTGTACTTCCTGTGGGTCTTCGTATGTTGGTCAAAGTGGTAGAAAATTAAAAGTACGGATTAAAGAGCATTTGACCAGAAAGGATTCGGAGATGAGGAAACATGTACATCAATTTTCCACCATCCAGCATTCTCCAACAAAATTTAATCATCTTAGTTGGGATTAATTTCCAAGATGTAGAAAATATTTCAATTGAATCCCGCGATTCTAAGTACTCACAAAAAAATAATGACCTACAAAAACATCGATTCCACTTTTCTCAGAAACGGTTACAGATATCGCCTTAAAAATGGGTTCATTCGTTCTCTTATGTTAACAAACCTATAAAACAAGTACCTGCAAGCATATAAACTCAAAAACGTAAGCGTTACGATTTTTTTTGCGCGAATTTCGCCCCAAACACTATCTTCAAGTGGGCGGATTCTGCTGGTTAACGAACTTGACCTTTCAAATTAGAAGACAGATTTTTGTGCCAAATTTCATCAAAATCGGACCATTTTTGAGCCGTCAGGAGCGCGAAAAGACAAGCATATATATAAATATATAAATATATATATATATATATATATATATATATATATATATATATATATATATATATACATACAAATTTTAGCCACCTATATTTTCGTGATCTATAGGGTCTGAAACGTGAAAGTTTCTAGTCGGCACTTCCGGATTGCGTCATGAGGTCAACCTCATAAGCGGGTTCTCCCTATGGAGATAGGGAGTTACCGCGCTAAAAAGAGTATTTTATAAAGGGAGCCTGCTAGAGTTGTTGTTACCAGGTATGTAAACATAACATCACGTGGACAAGTTAAGAGAGTTAAGAATGAGGGAGGAAGCGGTGAATTTCCTGTAGCTACTAGGTACTGTCAGATTCCTGTGAAGGCTGATTCTTATAATCTCCCTTCTCCGGTATGCCATTGCGTCGGTGTTTTAATTTTTCTCAAAATACCAAAACATAATATTAACCTTTAAGTAGAGATGTGGGGAGTTTTCAGCACCCCATGACTTAATTAGCACTATATTTTGAATTTAAAAATTTACAATCCATTTCATCGCTTTGGTACCTTCATAAATAGTAGTTCTGTTCACATTGAGGTTGCATTCGCATAAAAAAAAAACATTATTTGTTTATTTTCTGGGCCTTTTACTGGCTTAGGGTGTTTTTTTTTTTGTTTTTTTTTTTACGGCGCATCTACATCTAGGTCATTAGCGCCGACGTCCAAATTAGCAACAAATTCTGGTACCAATCTGAATTTCGTCAGACAATTAGATCAAAAGTTACGGGGGTGCCTGTGCTGGCGTAATATTACGCTAGCACAGCCACGTTTTCTCGGAAACGGCTGGAGCGACAAATTCGTGATTGGTGTCATTCTAGAGCAACAAATTAGCAACAAATTCTCGTACCAATCTGAATTTCGTCAGACAATTAGATCAAAAGTTACGGGGGTGGCTGTGCTGGCGTAATATTACATTACGGTAGCACAGCCACGTTTTCTCGGCAACGGCTGGAGCGACAAATTCGTTATTGGTGTCATTCTAGAGCAACAAATTAGCAACAAATTCTCGTACCAATCTGAATTTCGTCAGACAATTAGATCAAAAGTTACGGGGGTGGCTGTGCTGGCGTAATATTACATTACGGTAGCACAGCCACGTTTTCTCGGCAACGGCTGGAGCGACAAATTCGTTATTGGTGTCATTCTAGAGCAACAAATTAGCAACAAATTCTCGTACCAATCTGAATTTCGTCAGACAATTAGATCAAAAGTTACGGGGGTGGCTGTGCTGGCGTAATATTACGGTAGCACAGCCACGTTTTCTCGGAAACGGCTGGAGCGACAAATTCGTGATTGGTGTCATTCTAGAGCAACAAATTAGCAACAAATTCTCGTACCAATCTGAATTTCGTCAGACAATTAGATCAAAAGTTACAAGGGTGGCTGTGCTGGCGTAATATTACGGTAGCACAGCCACGTTTTCTCGGAAACGGCAGGAGCGACAAATTCGTGATTGGTGTCATTCTAGAGCAACAAATTAGCAACAAATTCTCGTACCAATCTGAATTTCGTCAGACAATTAGATCAAAAGTTACGGGGGTGGCTGTGCTGGCGTAATATTACGGTAGCACAGCCACGTTTTCTCGGAAACGGCTGGAGCGACAAATTCGTGATTGGTGTCATTCTAGAGCAACAAATTAGCAACAAATTCTCGTACCAATCTGAATTTCGTCAGACAATTAGATCAAAAGTTACAAGGGTGGCTGTGCTGGCGTAATATTACGGTAGCACAGCCACGTTTTCTCGGAAACGGCAGGAGCGACAAATTCGCGATTGGTGTCATTCTAGAGCAACAAATTAGCAACAAATTCTCGTACCAATCTGAATTTCGTCAGACAATTAGATCAAAAGTTACGGGGGTGGCTGTGCTGGCGTAATATTACGCTAGCACAGCCACGTTTTCTCGGAAACGGCTGGAGCGACAAATTCGTGATTGGTGTCATTCTAGAGCAACAAATTAGCAACAAATTCTCGTACCAATCTGAATTTCGTCAGACAATTAGATCAAAAGTTACAAGGGTGGCTGTGCTGGCGTAATATTACGGTAGCACAGCCACGTTTTCTCGGAAACGGCAGGAGCGACAAATTCGTGGTTGGTGTCATTCTAGAGCAACAAATTAGCAACAAATTCTGGTACCAATCTAAATTTCGTCAGACAATTAGATCAAAAGTTACGGGAGTGGCTGTGCTGGCGTAATATTACGGTAGCACAGCCACGTTTTCTCGGAAACGGCTGGAGCGACAAATTCGTGATTGGTGTCATTCTAGAGCAACAAATTAGCAACAAATTCTGGTACCAATCTGAATTTCATCAGACAATTAGATCAAAAGTTACGGGGGTGGCTGTGCTGGCGTAATATTACGCTAGCACAGCCACGTTTTCTCAGAAACGGCCGGAGCAACAAATTTGAAAATAGTGTAACAAATTAGCAACAAATTACTGAGTATGTTAGAAGTTGGGGTTGCAATGTTGCTGTTCCAGCGTAATAGGGCTAGAGTCAGTCGGGAATGGCCTATCCTTAGCTGTAACAGAACAATTCCTCGTCAGTTACATCTGCTGGTTTAAGACCATTCACGAATTGTTTCCTTACTCTCCTTTTAGTCCGAGAGCTGGCAACGCACTTTTCATGAAGTTTTTATGGACCTTTATGCAACTTTTGCTATGATATACTTCTTAGGTAGATAAGAAGGTATGTATGTGTTGCCTGGACATACCTTGGAACACCAGGTACTGTGCATAGGGGAAAGGTGCAAAACAATATTTCCGAAAAATAGAGTTTTAATCAGATGCCAACTATCTTTAATGTAAAATTAAGACAATTTTACAATGATTAATAAATATGGCAGGCACTTTGAAGGGGTATAAAACGTAAACAAGATCATATGAGCAAGAACCAATGAGAGCGCAGAGAATAACCACAACTGCGCGGTTCTGTCATTCACTCTTACGGTTACGCGCAGTGTATTGCAGTCTATCATATTCAACATTTAGTTTTATGTTCCCTGATAATTATACCCCACAAAAGTGTCTGCCCTTTTGTAATTATTTTCAAATATGTTTACTGATCACGCTGTTTAAATCGCAGCGTGAATAAAGCACTTCATTTAGTATTAAAAATAAAAATTAGGTACTTAATTTATTTTTTATTATTATTATCATTTTAACCCCCTTAAAAGTGCCTGCCTTATTTATTATTAATTTGAAAATTGCCTTAATTTGCCATTTTTTTCATCAATAATAATTGGCTTCTGAATAAAACTCTACTTTTGGGAAATAATTTACCTTCTTATCTACCCAAGAGGTACATTATAGCAAAATTTCAGGGTGCATAAAACACTTCATGAAAAGTGCGTTGCCAGCTCTCGGTCTATTTAGTTTGTTGTATAGTGTTTAGTGCCACATTTTCTGACACATTTTTAAAATTTATGCCTGGACTTCTGTCCGTAAGTACTAGTACGTCGACGTTTAGATGATCTTTTCGTGCTGCACGATTTGCTTGTGTGTCTAGATGAGTACTAGTATCGATGTTTTCATGGCCTAGTAGCAAGTAATATCGAGTATTTTCAGAGATATAACATCTAGCGATAATTGTGAAGTATAGAAGTTCTAAACACACACACAGCCACTATTAGCGGAGTATAATGGCCCAGAGCCAGCGATAAGAGACACTAGGAGGGCCAACTGCCTGTAGAAGCGAGGGAATGGTCCATTCCCCTTGATTAATGATAGGAAAAGAGTATTTCCCTAACTTTGGAACCTTCTTGTGTAATTTAGGCTTCATTACTCCCTTCACGATGATATCATCGGAGGCTCAATTCACATTGAGGGAAAGAATTATACTCAAGTAAAGAAGACACGCTTCATTAATGTTGCCAAACGACAATTAAACTTTCAATTAAAGCTAAGTAAATTGAAATATTTCTGGATATTTTTTTAATTTCAATGGTTCTATATAATAGTCATATAGATATTATTTATTTATATTATAGGCATGGAAGGAATGTTTAGATTGTTGACTCCTTTATTTGGTCTTTTGAAAATAACAATTAAAGAAATTTGTGTTGTTATAATATTAAACTACTTATTGGTCTGTATTAATATTGTTATTAAATTTACTTTATTCATGATGCTTAATATTATTAAAGCAACAATGTGTGTAGCATTTGCGGTGAGATCGACTGAGATAGGGGTTATAACATTTTGTTGTTTGTATTTTTTTAATATTTGAGAAGTATTTTGACATTTCAAGTATTTGTTTTGTGTGTGAATTATTCTCACTCTACTATTCCTTGACCAGGAGAATTTACTTGAAGGTAATACCATCGTTACATAATGCATATTTTGATCTATGTAATAAATTATATAACAAACTGGGTATACTTCAAATTAAATACTGAAGATCGGAACATCATATCTCAGCATAAATAATTTAAATATCAAATAAAAAGCAAATTAAACTCAATAAAATAAATATGAATTTACTACAATGAATATTTATTTACGAACGAGTTCAAGCTGATTAAGACGCTATAAGGGATTATTCTTGTTATTTCAGTAGTTCCCTTAGTACACTACTAGATAATAAGTGATGTGAAACTTGTTCCTGTCTCCTGTGTTAGTACTAAGCTCAATAAGTCTAATCACAAAATCAGCTCCGAGTTATGCGCGCATCACTGACCAAATGAATTCCGCGAGACCCGCACAACGCCCGTATACTGACCTAGTGGTCAAAAGGTCAAGTCAGGGATAATTATTTATTTAAATTGTAACGTCGATTATTATTCAGTAAGAATTTTGGGACGGGTTTCCTATAGGTAACCACCCTTTTCTAGCCAGGATAGGGCTGATGCCTTTTCTTATTTCAGAAGAAAAGCCACCACCCCATAGTGGGAATCGAACCCACGACCTTTGGCACGGAGTGTTAAGTTCTCACGCCTTAACACCCACGGCCATCGATTCTCCTAAGGGATAATTAAAAATGCTGACATTTCAAATGCCATTTTGAAATTACAAAATATTTATGAATTAAAAATTAAATTATGTGCCATGATTTTGAACATCTCAGATTTAGTCTATAGAAAGGCCATGTTGTTAAAGATCTATATTCTAATGATGTTTTTTATATAATGCTCGAGGAGATTAACGGTAAGGATAATACACCGGCCCGTGAGCGCCGATCGGGACTAGTTATGTGGCGACCTGTTGAATCAAGGTGAATATAATAATTTTGTAGCGGAGCTATCAAGTAAAGGTGTCGATTACCTTGTTTAGATATCGGCTTTAACAAGGCGCCGATCGTGATCTTAAAACGAAAGGTACCTTTCTTATCGACTTGTTAAGAAGAAGGAGGGGGGTGCCAAATTTCCTGTAACGGATCTTCATGGCCCTTGTTAGCAGCTTTGGGCAAACTTACTAAACAAAATATAATAAACATTACTGGCTAGTCTTCAAAATCTCAAGGCCAATAAACCAATACATTAATAAGATACATAAATTCAGAAGTAGTGAATATTTGAGATACAGGTAACTAATACACTCCCAAAATATAAATGGAATTCATTTCATGAACTAAACATAATGCGGAGAAATGTTAATAGTTAAGATGCTACCAACTGCTAGTTAGTTGCTGTCTTTAGGAACTATGAAATTACAACGAAATAAAAAGCAACTGTAATTTAATGTATTTCATTTGGCCTTCGTAAAGTCTTAAGAAAAGGCCTCTGACTGCTTTAGGCCATTAAATATTGTAAAGACCAAATGGCCAAAGTCTTTTCATGTTCCACACTTTCTTGTTAGGTTCAGAGCTTCCAAGAGTCTTTCTTAGTTCTTTTTAGCCTTCGCGGCACTATTTCCCACCCTTGCGGTGTCGGGGCGGACGCCAGCACTCTCGTGGTATAGGTCCGGTTGATGCCGTACTGAATAGGTTTTATTATTTTGGTACGGTTACGTTCCCCGGCGTCTGATACGACATTTTCATTTATTTGCAATATACAACCCATAAACATTCAACTCTAACTCTCATACAAATATCTACAAAAACACTCTATTTATGTCGGTCGTTTGTTACGGTAAATTTGGCAAGAAGGGTGCCAGGCTCAGCGGGTATGTCGGCATCGAACTTCGGGTACCGACACCACAGCTAACTGCCGGTAACTCCCCTCAGCAGGACCACATATATGTTTTGTCACCACATATATGTTTTGTCACCACATATATGTAATATTCATACGGTCATGTCGATTTCGGAAACAATGAAGAGTTACAAAGGAACTGTTGTGTACGCTAACCAGCTCTAATTATGGGTCCGATGATTGAGCATTGTTTCCAAAAGCAGCATTTTCTTGTCAATGTAACACTTGTGATGGAAAAAGTATTTTCTTTTTACCTAAATCCTAGTCGTGGTGCCTACAGCATCCCAAAATATGAATTCCGACAAAACCTTTGCGTTTTGGTCATCATTCATTGGAAAAAAACTCCTGAGCGTTCGAAAATAGTAGATGCAGCACTATTATTGTTAGATCAATTCCTGGGAGTAAAAAGCCACCCCTTTGTCCGGACATTAAATAGAAGAATGCAGGCCGTGGGAGAATCACGTGGTGTGGCCAAAGCGAGCCTGTAATAATGGTCGGTAATATGAAAAAGAACATTTCCACCCTGATCACAATGATAGGTGGGGAAGAAGCAGGAACACACCATCCCTTGGAGTACATCGTGATTCGAGTAATCACTCACCCTTTACAGCATCTAGGCACCCCACTCCTTGGTCATCATTCTAGGCCCTTTACAAAACCAACACAAACAAACAACAACAGAATCCTTTTCAGGCTAAGAGATTTTCTCTATTTTCCACATCTTCTCTCATGAATCAGAAAAAAATAAATATACAATTTTAGAACGCAATCATGAAAGAGCTCAATACTTCTATCATGGTGCGGTTTCTCGTAAATACTTAAAATAAATATCATATTAATATTAAACTCTTACTTTGGGGACCAATGCTTGTAATTCTTTCAAAGCCTCCGACCACCCACGCTGGCTGCATCGTTTGATATAAATAAAGCATTTAAGGCGGACTGAAAGTGAACGATTGATTCTAGGCTGACTGAATGGAGTGTTCGAGAAAACTTTATTAATTTTATAATAGGGATTCTTTCTAGAGTTAGGAAAGGTAATTGCTTCTGAGATGTCTTTAAACAGGAAATGGGAGTCCCTCAAGGGGGTCTACTGAGTACAACACTGATTCTAATTGCAATGGACACTGTACGAGATTTAATTCGCCCAGATGTTCGGTACTGTCTATTCGCCGATGAATTATTGACATTCTATTCATTTGAGAGCATACAAGAAGCAGAGAATAAGATACAGGAAACACTACACTCACTGGAACATTGGACAGATATTACACGATAAAAATACTCCCAGCAGAAGTCTAAATCAATCCGTTTTTTAAAAAAAAAAGAAAAAAAAGACGAATCACAAACTATCAACTAAATTAATCCAATAAATACATAAAACGTTACTTTAATGAAACCTCAATCCACTAAAATTAATAGAGATACACCATCCTTGATTTCGAAATTTTTTAATTTACTTCCAAGGCTCTAAATCGAAAATCTAGCAATATATTTCTATTCATAATTTAATGCTGAACGAATTAAAAAAAAACCTCCGCACACACATAAGTTACTAATACATAATGACTAATTGTATGACTTAGAGACCAACATGTCAGATCTGCAATACGGAACTAACAGTCAAACATGAATCGACAGCGTTCTTAGAACGAACTTGGAAGTACAGTGTTACTGACAGCATCCATCATATTGACGACGTACTTACACTATTAAAAAACATAAACCTGTAAAATAAAATAAAAAACATCCTATACTTCTTTTATTGAAATACTAAATCATTGTAAGAATAATCTAAAATTTCAGTTGATCTATTTCTTATCTATATATTATTTTTATTTATATTCTTCATTTGCTTTATATAAAAGCAAATGAAGAATATAAATTTCAAATAAATAAATTCATATAATTCATATTATTTTTTTTTTTATAAAGCAAATTTGCTTCATTATTTTTATTTTTAACTAGATTTTACTTTACTGGCGAAGGACAATAATACATCTATTAACAGCACGTAACCGCCCAATGTAATTAAAGTGGTGAATCGTTAAATAACATAATAAATGAACAAGTAATATATAAATACATTCATTAAGAGAAGCCAATCAGTAATTTTTAGAAATTTTTGTCATACAAGGGCTGCTTGTTCTCAGCAGATTCCTTAGCAAAATCTTAGAAGTAGCACCACTTAAGCAGGCTACACACGGTTCAGGCAGGCTGAACAGTCCACCTGAAAGCCGGTCTCCTGAACGTGTATATATTCCGGCCGCCTGAACAGTCTTAACTGACAGACCGGCTGGAATGTATACAAGTTCAGACTACCGGCAGGTGGACAATTCAGGTCTAACTGACAGGCCTGCCTGACTGTGTGTAGGCTGCTTCAGATGGCGCCCTACAGACAAGAGACCCTCCTAGATAACGTGCAGAACATAAAAGTAATTAAAAATAAAGGAAGACACAAAAGGTAGAGTTAATAGTATTAAATGCTAATAGAATTCTAGGTATTTGCAATTCAATGTATTAACTTTAAAAGCTGCAAACTCTCAGGGCAGTAGGAAATTCTTAAACCACTTTCAAAAGTTTAGAGGAATACATTTGTTAAAGTTTCTAAGCAATTTCATTTTCACTTTGACACTCTCCCCTAGCGATCGCCCTTGTAATAAAATATGAATTTATAAAACCTCATAAGGCAATAGAGGTATTATGGCTGTGATGAACTGTTTTTAGCAATTTAGGTTTCTTGTAATGAAACATATTAAGCCTTTTTGTTTTTTGTTTTGATAATTTTTTTTTTGTTGGTTTAACTTCGTATCAACAATAGAGCTATTAACGCCGGGCTATCAACAGGCTGCCACCCTTTTATACTGCCAACTGCACGTGGTCCATCAACCATTCAGGGACAAGCTCGTTTAATTATATTAAAAAAGAGGATGGGAGAACTCCATAGTGTGCTGTATTTTGAAGAATCAGACATTTCAACAGTATATATGCCACTCTAGGCACCCGTCGCTATTTATGAAACAGTTAAATGAAACTGGGTTAAATGTGACTGGGGTACCGCCCAGACTATACGCCAAACACACGCTGATGGCAATTATTAGGGTAAACGTATGGAATCATATATGTACGTAAGTTTGATTATACTATGGAATGTAAACCGAAAAATTATTTCCAAGTTAGTACTTTGGTTCAAGTGCAACAACGTTTGACTTTAGTGAAATCTAATATTTTTTATTATGAAATATTGGAAAAAGATCACGTATGTATATTCAGGGGAATAACAGTAAAGAATTGGGGGGCTTGGGATATATTTATTGCTTAAAGGATACCCATTAGCCCCTGTAGTGTAGAAAAATGTTCAACGCGCAGAAAATGCTTTATCTTATCGCGTTTTCGTTCTTATCCCTAGGTTAATATGGATACTTATTTCTCCAACAGAAACTGTCCCATCGAAAATCACCGTCGTTTTCGAGATATTTATGAAAATACTAGCTGTTACCCGGCGTGCCATGCTACACCTACTTTCTGCATATAGAAGAGCCCCAAAAAAATTAGAAACCAAAAGACTATTATTAAAATCTAATAACACAAACCTGTAACTGTTTCGAACCCGTGACCTCCCAACTTTGAGTTCTAGACGACTTTGACCTAACCTATAACACCCCCGTATCAAGACATACATTTATGCCAAGTTTGGTGAAAATCGGTCTAACGGAGTGGATTTTTATATAAAAAAAAAAAAAAAAAAAAAAAAAAAAAAAAAAAAAAAAAAAAAAAAACACAGACTGCAGCTGGTAGACGTTTTTGACTTGGCCTATGACAATCCCCTCAAGACCAACCTGTGTGCCCAGTTTGATCAAAACATATAGAACGGTTTTGATTTTATAGGGAACAAACATACAGACAGACAGCTGGTAGAGGTTTTGGCCTAGCTTACGGCACTCTCCAGATTAGAATCTACCTGTGTACCGAGTTTAGTTAAAATCGGACGAACGGCGTGGATTTGTATGAGGTACTAACTTACTGACAGACAGCCGGTAAACGTTTTTGACTTAGCCTACGGCACTCTCCAGATTAAGATCTACATATGTACAGAGCTTAGTCAAAATCGGACGAACGGTGTGAATTTGTATAAGGGACAAACATATAGACAGACAGCTATAACACGTTTTTGACTCAGCCTACGACACTCCCCAGATTAAGATCTACATGTGTACCGTGTTTAGTCAAAATCGGACGAACGGTGTGGATTTGTATAAGGGACAAACATACAGACAGACAGCTGGTAGACGTTTTTGACTTAGCCTACGACATTCCCCAGATTAATATCTACATGTGTACCGAGTTTAGTCGAAATCGGACGAACGGTGTGGATTTGTATAAGGGACAAACATACATACAGACAGTTATAAGACGTTTTTGACTTAGTCTACGACACTCCCCAGATTATGATCTACATGTGTACCGAGTTTAGTCAAAATCGGACGAACGGTGTGGAGACGGTATCGAGTTTATTCAAAATCGGACGAACGGTGCGGATTTGTATAAGGCACAAACATACAGACAGGCAGCTGGTAGATTTTTTTGACTTAGCCTAGGAGATTTCCCATATCAAGACCTACCTGTCTGCCAAGTTTGGTCCAAATCGGTCAAACGGTGTGGATTTGTATAAGGAACAAACAAACAGAAAAACAGACAGACACGTGATTTTTATATATATAGAAGATAGATAAGCAATTCAAAAACTTCTCTTGTATATTAATATGTTTTTTTTCCTAACGCTTCCTGGAAAAATTATTCAATCCCATCAATCGTTTCTAAATACCCAAACCGAAAACTACTTGTATAAAGGTTTTTCGTAAGCGGTAACAGATATCGCTTTAAAAATTATTTCATTCGTTTTTCTACGTTAGGGCCGCCACACACTGTGAGGTAGACCGGACAGGTTCACCCGTCCGTTTTACCTCTCCGGTCTACCTCATAGTGTGTGGCGGAACTTTACTACCCCCACTCTACCCTTTCCGGCGACCTCACACCTGATGAAAATTTGATTATTTCCACCTCACAGGCGAGTAGACCTCATGTGTGTGTGGGGGTTGTCAGGTGTACCTGATGAGGTCTCAGTTTTCTGCAACTCTGATTTGTGTTGATTTTTTTTACCGTTGTGGCCTTTTTATTTATGGAATCAGTTTAAAGTGTAAAACATACACAAGATACAATCAGTAATCTGGGAAGAAGCCAAAAATAGACTTTCGATAGAGGCATAAACACATATATATCAAATATATTTAATTTGGGAAAAGACACAACTCTCAAAAACTCATAAAATTCCATAGTCTGGCCTGGCCAATAACTACATGAGAATAATACATGACGATAAAACTGAAGTCCATAACTATCCAATAAATTGGCATAGTACACACATAGTGAAGAACTATTGAATTGCAACTACATGTACAATTCCAAAACCTGGCATAGACACCAATATCAAATTAAAACACAAAATTTTGGTGATCTGGCATTGCCAATAACTTATTTAGCGATAGTAAACTTAACTTTTCCCAAATTTTTAAGTTATACACAATATAGTTACTTGCACTCATGGCAGTACTTGAACGGCAAAAAAAATTTAAATGAGGCCTGGAGATAAATGAAACGTGGAGACTGGTGTCCAGCAGAAGATAAAATGTATGGGTTACTCACTCATATGTCCCACAATATGCTCTAAAAGCCTACCACATGGAGTTCCAATCACATGTTCGGCCAAAACGATAAACGGAGAAGACAAATGCCGCCTCTTCGTGCTACTGGATCTTCATTTTCATTGTTAACAAAAAGGACGCCTCAGTCCCTCCTTAAAAGCTGGAAACTTCATACTTGCAAAGAAAAACTTTTTTTCTAGCACCTGCTTCTACGCCATTTTCTCACAGACCCCCCTAGAACCGACGCCTCCACTCCCCAAGGCCTACCGACCACGGGAAAAAAAACAGAAGAATAAAAATCTTAAATTGTATACAAAAACTATTACATCCAAAATGGAGAAGAAAATTGACTATCTTTTGTGGATAGTAAACATTTACAAGTGGTGCGAATTCCGAATAAAATATAAAACATAAAATGTTATCAGTCCAAAGAGGTAGAGAAAGCAGGTTCTCACTCCCCGCAGGGCGCCACGTCACAGTATGGCATGAATCAGTAAATAAGTGGGGCAGCATTTTCTCTTTATAGCACTTTGTTAAAAAAAAAAAAAAAAAAAAAAAAAAAAAAAAAAAAAAAAAAAAAAAAAAAAAAAAAAAAAAAAAAAAAAAAACGTATTTCGTGGCTTCAGTGCATCTATTCAGAATCACCAGAGCCGTAGAATGTTTTCTACTAATTTAATCGATTTTAACAAGCCATAATCTGTCATAGACACTTAACAATTCCTGAATTGCTATAAATAATTATGAACATTTTCTAATTGTCCAATTTTTAGCAGGAGAGATATTAAGCTCTTATCGAGATATTTTGCCGAGAGAAAATATGAATAAAATAATGAACTGTCTTATTAGTTCCACTGTATAGTTGTTATAATTGTAAATGCTGGTTGTCCGTCTAATTAAGATCTAGCGGATCACCCCATTACCCACCGCCATTCCTAGCCACTGGACACTAACAACATGAGCTAAGTGACTATAGTCCGTCCGCAAACAAAAGAACCAGAAGGGGCGAGGCCGAAGGGGAGCTGGGCATTCCCACACATGGCTGGATGCAGCGCATGCGCACTACCTGGTTCTTTTCTTTGCGGTTGGGCTATAGATTTAGACAGCCTCCGCTAGACTCATCTAAAGCGGTGGATTCGTTCATTTTAGCCTGTTTCACTGTAATACTTAACCCTCGTCTGATTCGGAAAGCTTGAAATAAGAACTATAAAAATTTCAAAACCTCTAACCACACCGAAGGAATGGACCATTTAAGGTACCTAAAATGATCCCCCTTTTAATATATATATTTGGTTGATGAAACAGCTTCTACTGCCACCATCGCTTATCCACTTTTCTCCATCTAGCTATATTTTGCTGGATTACCCTATAGATAAATTTAATTTCTGATGAAGCTGGAGAGCCCTTCCATCGTCCAAAAATATGAATACAAGCGGGCATAATTTCGGGGTTTTTTTTTTTCTCCACAACCTATCCTTATTTTTACTTTATTGTAATGAAAATCGGTAGATATTATGCTCAAATAATGAAGAACTTGTGTTGTAACAAAAAATACAATCTGTCCATTAGAAGTTGAGTTTTCAACAGAACAGACAGTGGTCGGTTGCCGTCATTTAGAAAGAATTTTAATACGAAATGGCGGTAATTTATAAGCCAAAAGAGTTTAAAGTACATTGTATTTTAGCGGGTTTCCCCTCCATAGGGAGGAAACCCGCCTATGAGGTTGACTTTATGACGCAATCCGAAACTGCCGACTAGAACACTTCACGTTTCGGATTCCATGGAATAGGAAAATAACGGCGGTTCAAATCTGTGTATGTGCCTATATATTTATTTATATATTCCCTTCAGAATACTGAAAATCCCAAGATAAATTTATTTTTATTCCATTTTCCTTGACAACGCTTATAGATATGACCTGGGAAATTGTTTCAATGGATTCCCCAGGTTCAATTACATATAAAAAGTGTACCTGGAAGCCCAGTAACGCAAAAACGTCTGTGGTTAACGAACTAAACCTTTGAAATCACATAAGGCAATTCTTGTAACAAATTTCATTAAGGGAGGGAGGAAATCCGCTAAGACATAGACCGTAAAAGTTGAAGCTGATATTAAATTAAAATGTAAGGGAGGGGAGGAGCAGAGCGAATGCAGTACAGCGATAAAATTGAATTATTCATTTATTAGGCCATCCTGCTCGATGTTGGCATATTCCAAAACAGCGCTGCATTTAATTTAGCAAACTACATGAAATTACAGGAAAAACAATTAAGGAATCGGAAACAACAGTCAGAGCAGAATGAAGATCATCATCATTCTATCCTTCCTCAATCTCATTCATCCCCTCTCCCTTCCTCCGCTAACTCTCTGCTCCCTCTAGTGATTTTCGCCCTAAAACATGTGTAAAATCTCAATTGTATGTATTTATTATGTTCTGTGTAACCAGAAAATAATAAATACATTGAAATTAAGAAATATCCATACAAGTCCTTCAGCTGAACAACCTCGCGTATTAGTAGATTTTGCATGCTAGTCGAATATAAAATTAAAACGTAGGCTATTTCAAGAGTGGCGCCATTTACTTTGGAATTTATTCAGTGCTTTAGCTAGATGGGTGCTAGTTTATGAGCCCTAGTTTGCAAGCCGGGGTAGATGGAGCGTGCAGGGCAAGCTTGAAGAAATTAACTGCATCTTATTAAATGCACGCCCAGGTTAATAAAGCTTCAAACGGGATTCGAACCTGTACAGAAAAAAAAATGAGTTCCTTCAACTAGGATTTACAAAAGTGCAGGTTCGTATAATCATATATACAGCAAATATCTCATTAATTCTGTCATTCATAGATCATAATTAATGCAGACGTTCTCAGAGTGATGGTCGACTAAAACCGCAGGACCGCTACAAAAATATATATAATAAGCCAAAACGTCGGAAAACAAATACTCATTTCTAAAATCATTTTATCCAATTACATCAGAAAATTGCCGCCTTTTGAACTAGGGGCAAATATGGGAAATAATTCCAGGGGGGGGGGGAAGAAGATAAAATGTTTTACGCCCATTTCAGCAATAATGAATTTCACATATTACCTCTATTTTCTGTCTATGACAGAACTGATACATTCTCTTCTTTCTGTTCGCGCTCTCCTCGGCTCAAAAATGGCACGATTTTGATTAATTGTGGTACAAAACTCTTTCGTATAATTTAAAAGGTCATTAACCGGCAGAATCCGTCGACCGCGCGGCAGAATAGCGTTTTTGGCGCGAAAGAAATCGTTACGATTACACCATATGCTTGCAAGTACATACTCGTTTTATAAGTTCCTTAACGTGGGAAAACGAATGAAACTATTTTTAACCGTTTTTGAGAAAATTGGAAAAATATTTGTTGCATAAAGTTTTTTTGTTTGGGTAATTAGAATCATGGGATCCAGTTGAAACATTTTCAGTATTTTTAAATTCATCTTATCTATATTGATTAAATTTTTGTTACGGCGTTAAGGAAGGATTAGAATAAAATATTTTATAAACAGACATGAAACGTTTTGGGAACTTCATATATATCTTAATATCTCGAAAACGGTTGGGAAATCGTATTAAGTGGAAGATAACCATTCGAAAGTTAACTAAATTTTCTACAAATCAGGTTCTGAAGGAATTTTCGACTAGGCAATGTCAATCGGAGAAATAAGTACTTAAATCTTCAAATGTGTTTGTTTAGTTCTTTTGAACGGGTTTTTGCAGTTGTTCAGCCCACTTTTTAATTGGTTGTTTATTTTTTTAAATTAGATTTATTTGTAGAATTAGAGTAGAAGAAGACACGAAAATGAGAAACATTTTGATATTTTTCATTGCGTTGAACTGTAAAATAAGTATTTCTAGTTTGTTTTATCGTGGGCTGTGGGGGCTGGCCGACCCTAGTGTTGGGTGTATTTCTAGGTAAGGGTACACTGGCCCTGTTTCACGTATCTAGTAAAAGAAGGCAAGAAAAAGAGAACCTTGGTAATAATGGTTTCCTAGATCGAACGTTGAAAAGGCAAAGGAGTCATTTCCGTTCAGGATACTGGCAGGTTCCTGTTAAGGCGCCTTAAACACTCTTCTCTTTGAAATTTCATTTTATATTTCTCATGAAATGTCAAATCCTAACAATAACTGCCTCTATTCCTTTACTAATGGTACTTTAAGGAATATGAACGGAACTGCGCGAAAGTGAAATAAAACCACATCCAAGGTGAAATCTTTAAAACTCTTCGAGGCCAAAAATAATAACATTTAAAAAAAAGGTCGAAAGGACAAATTCAGTCAGAGAAAACAGTGTTAAGCTTTCAAAAACATTACAATAAAAAATAAGTATTATACGGAAACCCGCTAAGAAGAGTAAGTTCAAGCGAGTGGGATTTCCTTTTATACCTATATCATTGCAAATCATGTCAGCTAAGGCTTTTTAAATAAATATATATTGTTATTTTTTTAGGCGACAGGGCTATTAGCGCTTTCTACAGGTTGCCACCCTTCTATAATGTCAACACCACGTGGTCGTTCACCCACTCAGGTACTGGAAACGCCCAGCGTTGCTTAACTTCGGTGATCTATGGGTAACGGTTTATTCAACGTAGCTACGGTCTTTATCATTCTGGAAATGGATTTTCTTCAGCTTCTAATAATGCCTCCCCCTAGATAACGGGCTTGTTGAATCTCTAAGCACTAAAGGTAATTTCCTGATTTCAATTAAATTCTTGCGAAGTACGTGTCCTGATAAGAAGGAGGCATATGCCCAGCCAGAGGAACGCCTGCTCTAGCTGGCGATAAGAGCACAGGGCAAACGCCTCACGTACTGACCATGAAACACATTAATTATTTGTAGGGAGTAAAAGATCAGAGATCTTCCACGTTTTTCTGCCTGCTTACTCTATTCGCATTCCCCTTTTGGGACAAACAACCAAAAAAGGTTTATCTAAATCTTACATTTTTGTATGTTCAGGCACTTTGTAGTTGTAAGAAAGAAAGGATTTCGTTAAATTTATATCTCTTTAAGATTATCAGAAATATTCCTGGCCACTTATTTAAGCGTTAGAAGAAACTGCGTTTTCTGAACTTTTGAAAAATTTCTTCAAATCTTTATCGATCCTACCTAGTAGACACCGAAAATGACCCCCGTTAAAATTTATATATATCTATATATATTATATATATATATATATACATATATATATATACATATATATATATATATATATATATATATATATATATATATATATATATATGTCTGTTAACACGATAGCGGCCAGAGTTTTTGTTTTTTCGTCACGAAACTTGGTATATAGCATTCAATTAGCAAACGATTGAACGAGTTCGTTAACCACCAAAGTCGGTCCACCGGAAGGGGGGGTTTACCCCGAACCCAAAACACTAATTTGACCATTTCAGCCGTAATATTTGTTATATTTCAACGAAACTTGGTATTCGTAGTGGTAATATAGAGAGAAAAGTGAGTTATATAAAAATGAACTAAATCGGTTCATTAGAAAGGGGGGTTTACTCAGGACCCACAATACCAATTCGCCACTACCAGCCATGATTTTTGGTATATTTCGAAGAAACTCGGTATTCGTAGTGGTAATGCACAGGTAAATATGTGTTGTAAAAATAAACTAAATCGGTACATTAGGAGGGGGGGGGGGGGGGTTTACTCCGGACCCACAATACCAATTCGCCACTACCAGCCGTGATTTTTATTATATTTCGACGAAACTCGGTATTCGTAGTGGTAATCTAAAGGTAAATATGTGTTGTAAAAATAAACTAAATCGGTTCATAAGAAGGGGGGGTTTACTCCGGACCCAAATTCCTAATATACTCATACCGGTCGTAATTTTTGCAGTATTGTAACGAAACGCGGTATACGTCGTGGGTAACTCATGAGAAAGAAGTGTTGTAAAAATGAGCTGAATCGGTCAATCGGAAAGCGGGGGTTTACTTTGTAATATATATGTCAATAGAAAAGCTCGCCAGACGTAGGTTCACAAAGCCGCCGCAAGGAGCGCTTTCTACCACTAGAGGGACTATATCCTATTCCTGCGTTAGATCAAAATACGTTAATATGAGGTTTTTTGTATTTATTACGTAGTGTAGTAGGTACCATGTGTAAACATAACTCTGGAAGCAAATTAATAATTGATCAGTTACTCATTAAAAATTTAAAAGATAACTAATCATGTTTTTATTTTATTTATGTAGGATATTTTAAGCAAATTGTTCTGGAAAGCAGTCTACACTACCCAAATTCTGAGGAAAGTGCTTAGTTATGCACCTCCTGCGTGACGGACTTTTTGCGTCCATCTATTTAAGGGATAGAGCGCTTAATAACATAAGGCAAAGTTACAAATATAAGATAAATATACAAACAAAACGAGTCCACGAGTTTTACGCCAAAGAGCTATTAATAGCAATAAAAATAAATAAAAAATTGCCAAAAAGTATGTAAATTGAATGACTAAAAAACGTGCTAAAACAATTTCCCGTGTAAAAAGCCATCTCAGTGCGTTTCCATATGATGCTTACACCTATTGTCATTTGGAGAACTTCAAATACCAAAACGTCATATTTTGTTCCATAAATTAAAGATATTTTCGCAGATCGATAGCATTGAGAAACTCATTTCACAGTCAACCAAATTAAATGACTTCGATGAGCGAGATCTACAAGAAAAGGAAGATGTTTTTCGCTGAACTTACCCCAAGGAACAGAAAGAAGGGTCAGTAGCTGTCGTGGGAGTATCAACCAACCCTTCTTAACCTTCTTGGTTACCTCAATCACAAACATTAAAAGAAACAAAAACTTATTTTTCATTTTTGGTTCCCGTTCATATCCACAAATTCACTCATTTCCTAAAATCATAAAAAACAACCATTCTACAGTTTCCTCCTTGGAGAGTCGATAACTTAAAAATTAATCTTTCATTAACAAAATTTGCCAAAAACAATCCACTATCTTCCAAATGTTACCAGACGTTCTTTAAAGCTATTATTAAAGATAACCCGACTTCAATGTACATTTTCACAGACGGATCTAAAACCGACTCCGGGGCAGCCTCAGCAGCAGTGTCGATGCCAACACTTACGGACTTAGATTACATGACATATCTAGCATATATTCTGCTGAGTTACAAGCAATAAACTTAGGCCTTTCTAAAATAGAAAACACGACAGACAATCTTTCAATATTGGTATTTACAGACTCATTAAGTTCTCTACTCTCCCTGGAGGATATTTACAGTACACGCCCAATAATTACACTCATCTACACTAATATTCACCGATTACATAACCACAACATTACACTTGTGTGGCTACCTGGACATGAAAACATTGACCAAAGCACATCAGCAGACAGTCACGCTAAATTAATGACAACAAAACCAGAAATAGACAATGACCTATTGACTTCACAAGACTTGTTTACAACTGCACACACGCATTCTATGGGCGACTGGCAACAGAAATGGACAAGGACTGAAAACAAACTGCGTGAAGTAAAACTCTCAGTAAAAGCCTGGCCTCTTAAAAATAATAACCTCTCAAGAAGAGAACAAGTTGTACTGACACGTCTAAGGATTGGTCATTCCCTTCTTACGCACTCCTACTTAATGGAGAGGAAAGAAAGGCCAATATGTCCAGAGTGTAATGAACAGTTGACTATAAAACACATACTGACAGACTGCAGGAAACTAGAGAACTTACTCATCCCACATCACTTACACGACTTACTAACTGAAGGTAGTCCATATATCAACACAGTACTCCAACATCTTAAACGAATTAAAATATTTTCCAGAATATAACCACATACTGACGTAAATGTTTTTTTTTTTTTTTTTTTTTTTTGTTTTTTTTTAAGGAACTAAACCCTTGATTAGTATTGCTTCCCGTCTCATCCTTAAGTTATATTTGTAATATGTTGTTAACATGTAGTTAATCTGTATTGAGTTAATTAATTGTTTTATTTTATATTGAGCTAATAATTTAAACTATGTGAAGTATATGATAATAAGTGTATGTACTGTGATAATAAGTATACGATGTATTAGTGTTATAACGTCAATATTGCCATTGTATATATGTTATAGTTATATTGGGTGAGTCGCCTTTGTTGCGAGAGCTCATGAATAAATAAATAATAATCTTTAAATCTATAAATTTACCTTTCCTTCATCCATAATAATTTCGTGAATAGTACGTTTTATTGGACCATCTAAATGATTTTTTTTTTCTTTTATTCGTCTTGATAGTCATCATTCAAATAATCGAACGTTTTTTTTTTATGATACTCGCGAGTGGAACCGAGTCAGAGCGGTTGCAGAATATAGAAAGAGAGAAACCAAGTTAAAAGATGCAGTTAAGGACGCTGAAAAACTGAATATTTTATGGTTCCAATCAATGTAGTGGGACTTTGTCGAATTAGGTTATGTAACCTACCTACAATTTGTTATGTATTTCAGTTCAATTTCGATAACGTGATTGTGCAATAGACGCCAAATATATGTTTCCTACAATGGGTTAAGCTTCGTTTATCAGCTTTCTTTTCCCAAGGTTAAAACTCATTAAGATCTCCTATCTAGAAAACAATTTTTCCCGAATGATGACAACGCAGTAACCTTTGGCTTCAAGAGAAAGCCACAAAGTGATTATGCCAAAAAAAAGTTTATACGATACCATGAGTTTCCACTTATGTTTATTTTTTTACAGAAAGTACCCAAAGTCATAAAAGTAATAAAGGATTAAATATTCTATAAAACAAGATGAATGAACGCCGCTTCTAAACATCACGATATTCATATAAGAAATGCCATCTCTTTATAATTTTATTACAATAAAACAAAATATAAAGAAAAATAAATAACACTTTTAAAGGTCGCTTAAATTATTTACCGAGACATAAAATAATTCTCACGGCCCTACACATACCTCATTCGCTACGGTTTCAATTTCGCACTTCTTTATTTTGTTTTAGTTCGTCGCGTAAAACCTTTATTACAGCTGGCGCATGAAAGCTTCCTCCCATAACTTATCAAAAGTAATGGTTCTCATTGAGCTGAGTCAGTGAGCTTTATGTAGCGATGACACGCTAATACCGGTGCAGGGTTAGCCCTTTATAGGCGATGCAGCTCTTCTGTCTAGCTTTATAGCGCAGGCGTATAGCTGGTTCCTTTATATAAAACCTTGTCTATATTCAGAATCGTCGTTAATCGTTAGGCAAATGGCTGTCAGCCTGTCTCCTCCCTCCCTATTGGTAGAACGACGGTGATCCAATATCGGATACGGGGAGTCACGACGACAATTTTATATATATATATATATATATATATATATATATATATATATATATATATATATATATATATATGAAAAAAGAAAGATAAAAAGTCCTTTGACGCATTTCTCGTTTTTTTTTTTCGTTTCCGAGAAAAAAGTAAAAAACTAAAACACAATTGTGAATAGGTATTTTTTCATAATTCCTATATAAAAATCATTAAAAGTCCGTCACGCAGGAGCTGCATAACTAAGCACTTTCCTCAGAATTTGGGTATTGTAGACTGCTTTCCAGAACAATTTGCTTAAAATATCCTACGTAAATAAAATAAAAACGTGAATAGTTCTCATTTTGTAATGAGTAACTGATCAATTATTAATTTGCATCCAGAGTTATGTTTACACATGGTACCTACTACACTACGTAATAAATACAAAAATCCTCATATTATCGTATTTTGATCTAACGCAGGAACAGGATACAGTCACTCTAGTGGTAGAAAGCGCTCCTTGCGGCGGCTTTGTGAACCTACGTCTGCCGGCTTTTCTATTCAAATATATTACAAATTAAACCCCCGCTTTCCGATTGACCGATTCAGCTCATTTTTACAACACTTCTTTCTCATGAGTTACCCACGACGTATACCGCGTTTCGTTACAATACAGCAGAAATTACGACCGGTATGAGTATATTAGGAATTTGGGTCCGGAGTAAACCCCCCCTTCTAATGAACCGATTTAGTTTATTTTTACAACACATATTTACCTGTAGATTACCACTACGAATACCGAGTTTCGTCGAAATATACCAAAAATCACGGCTGGTAGTGGCGAATTGGTATTGTGGGTCCGGAGTAAACCCCCCCTCCTAATGAACCGATTTCGTTTATTTTTACAACACATATTTACCTGTGGATTAGCACTACGAATACCGAGTTTCGTCGAAATATACCAAAAATCACGGCTGGTAGTGGCGAATTGGTATTGTGGGTCCGGAGTAAACCCCCCCTTCTAATGAACCGATTTAGTTCATTTTTATATCTCACTTTTCTCTCTATATTACCACTACGAATACCAAGTTTCGTTGAAATATAACAAATATTACGGCTGACATAGTCAAATAAGTGTTTTGGGTTCGGGGTAAACCCCCCCTTCCGGTGGACCGACTTTGGTGGTTAACGAACTCGTTCAATCGTTTGCTAATTGAATGCTATATACCAAGTTTCGTGACGAAAAAACAAAAACTCTGGCCGCTATCGTGTTAACAGACACATATATATATATGCATATATATATATATATATATATAGATATATATAAATTTTAACGGGGGTCATTTTCGGTGTCTACTAGGTAGGATCGATAAAGATTTGAAGAAATTTTTCAAAAATTCCGTCATGAGTCCAACCTCAATAGCTACTTTCCTTCGGAGGAAAGTGCTAAAAGTATATGTTTTATTATGTATTTATAAATGCTTTCTGATTACAAAACTCGTTAGATTCTCAACTTGTGGTTTTAGAGGAAAACCCTTCAAATTGCACTTTGTAGGCCTCTAAATTCTACACATTTTGGGTACCGAGGAATCTAATTTTGCTTCACGGGATCTGGAGATTCGCTTGGTTCATCTTAAATAATTGGTGTGTTTCCAGCATTGAATTATTGGATCCCTGTGGTGATTAAGTTTTAGTAATGTTCTAATTGCAACACTACACTGAATATATATGTTCTATAAATGGTATACTTTTGATGAAATATGAAACAGAACTACTAGAAAGGTCAAGTTCGTTAACCAACAGTTTTCGGCGTTATACACGTTTGACATTATCCAAAATTATTTTGGTTAACAGTACAATTAGGCCCTCAATGTTACTTTGCCACAAAAAGAGCAAGAAGTTTGGGGGAAAAAATATTGAAAATTTTCATTTCAAGCTTACGAAATCTTACGAGGAATAAGGATTATGTCAAGGAGTCGCAGTTACTTCGAGTTGGACCTTTTAGAGTAATTCTGAATCTTGAAATGGCATTTCTATATGTTCAGAGTAACAATAGTGTAATCGGCCACCTTAGGATGAATCAAAACTAAGACAGACCAATGAGATCCACCGGATGGGGAAATCGAATTATAAATCGCCTTGTCTCCCAACTATTCTCAAACTGGGTTGTTAACGGGAAGCAGCTGTCTACCTGTGTGTGCCTTATTATATCTAACGTTTTAGAATCAAGATCTATTATCTAAGAAAAAAAAAACACTGTCGTCAGCACAAAACATTGATTAAAATGGTATTCAAATGAAAGGATTAAAATACGGTCCGGAACAATTAAAATATTGGTTGCATCCCGGAAAATGTAACGCGACAAACCATGGGAGAATATAAGGGAGGGGGGGGGGGCATTTTTGGGAACTTTTAGTTTCATCGGTAAAAATTTGTTATAAAATCTTTACAAACAAATTGAATAAGATCACGTAGTTCAGAAAAAATAGTCTTTTTGTTGCTTTAAGAGTGTTTCAGCTGGCTAACTATTGCAAGTTCTAGATTGTTAGAATTTCATACCCCGGAAATGCTAACAGCCTCCCCCCCCCCCGAAAATCTCCCCCTCCCCGAAATTATTTCCTATATACGCCCATGCGACAAACAATAAATTTTGTTAAGATTTTTTTATAATACTTATTTTTAGAACATTAGAGGGAAAATCGCCTGTTCAGTGAAACCCCAAAAGAAATTAATATAATCTTTATTAAACGCAAGGTGTAAAAAAATCATGATTTTTAAAAAAAAAAAATAAAAAAAATCGGATTTATTTGATTTAAATCAGATTTTTTTTTATTTAAATCGGATTTTCTTTATTTAAATTGATTTTTTTTACTAAAACCGGCTTTAAAAAATAAATCAGACTTTTTACATGTATCTAGTCTATATAGAAAGCTGGTTATTACCTAGTTGATCATTATATAAACCTGTAACTAAAATATTTGTTTATTTACCAAGCAAATAATAAAATAACTATTCTAAAGTGGTGGGTCTTAAGTAGATAATTTTGGGAGCATAGCAGAATTGACGGATCATATATACAGGTGTTGAAGTTGACCTATATTTTGAAACCCAAATTTCTGTAAATTTAAAGACTTAAATCAACAAAAATTATTAATTTTCGGCGATTAAATTTAAATATACAGAAACTCTGGTCTCAAAATATAGGACAATTTCGACCCCTGTATAAGTAATGACTTAATTTTCAAATTTTAAAAGAACAATTTTAGAAATAAAGCTTTACAGAAATATTAATCACTAGGGAACAGATGTAATTGTATTTACATATTCTTTTCTGATTCGCAAATCCTAAGTATTGATGTAATTCTGCACATTTTCAGTGTTTTAAAAGTATTTAAACAGTTTTTTATTTTACATGTTTTGTTAAAACTCCATATTTTTACATATTCTGCCATAAATACATATGTTGGCTACATATTTTAATTTTATTTTTATTTTGTAATTGAAGAAATAAAGGAAAACCGAGAAAGAAAAAAAAAAAAACTTTACACATTGAGTCTAGGTAACTGATTTTTCTAATTCCAAGAAGGTGGCTGTTATATACTTTGTTAATACTAGGTACAGGGTATCACAAAAATAATGGGCATCCGTTGGCTAGATGATTCTCCAATGCGAGATCGGAAAAATAACCCCCCCCCCCCCAGTACCCCCGCAAAATTGACTTTGAAATGTTATTCAAGGTCAAATTTTTTTATTGCATATTTCGAAACTGCGAGTCATGAAGAAGAAAAAAGTCAACGGCACCATAGGTCAGAAATGACTCCTTATGGTCTAAGTGACCATTAACAGCGAATACGTGGGCCATTCCATTACAGTCGTCAAATGGTGGTCGATTTTGATAATTTTTTTCTTTAGTATGTTCTACTAACATTCCCTTAGACAAAAATAACTCGTTTGATTTTTTTTTTAAAAAAACATCTTCCAGTATAAAATATTGTTAGTATATTGAACAACGGGCCCTCACAGAGGCAATCATTGGAGAACCAGAACATCCTTCGGGAAGAACGTCTTCCTTCAGGAGCAGAGAGCATTGTTTTGCAGGTGGTTGCTGGACATGTTGGAACGTCACCCAGACTTCCTCCAGCGGGTATTGTGGATGGAAGAAAGTTTGTTTTCCACAGCAGGCAAAATGGACGAGAATAACTTGGGCATTTAAAAGAATTTGGAGAAAGTCTCGTAGCTTGCCTCAGAAACGAAGTCCGAAATCTTTAAGCTGGTGAACGGACACAATTTCTATGGGCGCAGGAGTGATAATCTTACTTATTGTTTTTTTTTATTTATTTTTTTTGGGGGGGGGGGGGAGAAGAAACTTTTTTTTCTGCTCACGGGCAAGGACAATTATTCTATCCTCTATTCTAAGAGCTGGACTGGCTGGTTCATGAAATTCATACATGACCTGAGAAATCCTTAATGATTAATTTCAGCGATTGGTTGAAGGCTTATGATCAAGAGCACCTCTTGATAAGCTTCGAGAATAACCTCATGATGGCATTTCTGTCAATTGTAAAATGTGTCCTCCAATGATTTGAGGGCCGTTGTTCAATATACTTACATTTTTTTATACTGGAAGATGCTTTTTTAAAAAAATTAAACGAGGTATTTTTCTGTAAGGCAATATTAAAACATGCTAAAGAAACAAAATTATCAAAATTGGCCACCATTTGTCGATTGTAATAGAATGACCCACGTATACGCTGTTAATGGTCATTTTGACCATAAGGAGTTATTTTTGAACTACGGTGCCGTTGAATTTTTTCTTCTTCATGACTCGCAGTTTCGAAATATGCAATAAAAAAATTTGACCTTGAATAACATTTCAAGGTCAATTTTGCGGGTGTTAATATGGGTTATTTTTTGCGATCTCGCATTGGAGAATCATTTGGTCAACGGATGACCATTATTTTTGTGATACCCTGTACAAAAGGCATGTTGTTAGTGGATAGCATTAGAATCATACGAGAGTAATAGAGAAAATTCAGGTTTTAGAAGGAGCTGTGAATAAATTAAAAATAAAGTAAAAAGATAGTCTAGAATAAACCCCTGGATGGAAAAATATCCACATTATTGGAGATATCCATAGTGGCAAAACGATTAAGTTTAGTTGAATCCCTCTCTTCAGAGTAGTTGATTGTAGCCTTAAAATGCACACCAGAGGCTTTAGTAGATGTTGAAAGATAATTCAGTCGCTTCAAAAGTATACTCACATCAGATCGGCATCATTTGATGTTTGAAAATTCAAGATGTAGCAAACAATCTTCCAAAATAATGTTCGTCTTTAAAAATGTTCAACTTTTCCACCTTTTATAATGGGTTCCTAATTTTTATTTATGCTTTATTTTTAATATTTTAAACAGTTTTAGTCATTTTCTTCTATACTTTTGTTCTTTCCATTAAAAATAACAGAGTTCCTACTTATTATTTATGCTTTTCTTTTCCATATTTTATAGTGTTTAAGGTATATTTTCAATTTTTTATCACATATTTTATTATAAATAGTTAAATATATATGTACATATTTTGAATTTTATATTACATAAACATCCGTTCCCTATTAATCACGTACACTAACTGTAATATTATTTATTTAAAGATTTGAACAAAAAAACCCAGTTTGTCAGCCTTTTCACATCTAATTAGGTAGTTTCTCATTTGACTGTGAACAAAAACAAGGGTTGAAAACATTTTTTCAACCCCTGCAGAAGTTGCTTTTCCTGTCATAAGCTGCTCTATTATTAACAGTTCTTTTGAGGAAATACAATATGTTAAGGCCGACGAAGACTTCCACCAATTTAAAGCATTCACTTCACCCACTACCTGCCAATCTCTTTTATCTTAAACTTAAAAGGAGATTTATTTGCAGAATTAAAAACAAATAAAGGGTCATAAAAGAAACAGACTTTGAATAGATAAGAACGGTCATGTGAGGGTTGGCCCTAGGGACAAAAATAAAGACGAAATGTTGAAATGGCTGAAAAAAAGGCAGAACTAGTTAGATTAAAGTTAAAAAAAATAAACTAAAGTTATATATATATATATATATATATATATATATATATATAGATTTATATAATAATTTTTTTAATAAAATCAATTGGTTTAAATCAATCATTTTTTAGGGAAAAAATTCATTTAAATCAATGATTTTTTTTTAAAAAATCAAATGATTTTAATCATGATTTAAATCAATTGATTTAAATCGTTGACACCCTGATTAAACGTAAGTATAATGCACAAGGCTGCAGCCCCCCCCCCCCCCCCCAGGAATCGGTAAAAATGCAACATAAAAACCTTAAAAATAAATTAAATAAGATCACTTAGTTTAGAAAAAATGGTTTTATTGGGTGTAATAGCGTTTTAGTTGGCTAACTATTCCAAGTTCTAGATTGTTAGTATTCTATGCCCCCAAATGTTCTCAGCCCCTCCCCCAGAAATTTTAAGGTCATTTTAAAAATTTTAAAATATAAATTTATCTTAAAACGCATGTTTAAATATTTTTTTAAAAAATTGTATTTTTTCTTTGATATAGTATCTCAGTTTTGAGTAAATTTCAAGCTGGTATTTTAATTGGATCACATTTATTTTAATTGGTAACTTAATCAAAGGTACCTTGGTATCTTGTTGGTACTTCAAGAAATTAGAACTTTTCAGAAAATAAAATATTTTTTATCCTGCGTGAATTCCTGAAGTTTGGCTGCTTATTTTGGGGACAACCATGTCATTCCTTTTCATGGATGGATTTCATTTCATTTTCTGAAAATTTCAATTGTTTGAAGTGCCAACATAAAGTGATCGCATTGAAATCCCAGTTTGAAATTTACAAAAAAACTGAATTATCAAAGAAAAATTACAAATTCTTTGAAATATTTAAACATACGTTTTAGGCCCAGCGCACACGGTGAGACTATTCTGCAACTCGAGTTGCAAACTAGTTGCGTCTGAAACCAGTTTGCAACTTTTTTCAGCAAAAGGCGCGACTGTTCTGCAACTCGAGTTGCAAACCAGTTGCGTATAAAATTATTTATTAACTAAAACAAAACACGCGAGTATATTGGCTTGTTGTAAATCAATTGCCCAACAGTTTCGCAAGTGGTTTGTTTATTTAGTGAGTTACGTGTTTCTTTGTAAGAACTTGCGATGTCAGACTCACAAGTCGAGTTTAAAAAATTATATCGACATGATTCTTTCACCAATTCATTTGTTTTATAGAGTTCCTAGATTAAAAGAAAAATATAATCGTTAAACAATAATTTATATTACGTCAAATAAATTCAAAAATATGTTTATGTTTTCAAGTAAACTAGCATTATACATTTTTTTTAGACCAAAAATAATAGCAGAAATAAGCACCCCAAAAAACTTTAATGTGGTGAATATCTTTGAAAACAAAAACTAATGATTTTTCCCAGTCTGAAGGAGACTACAAATTTGTAAGCGAAAAAGTAACGTGACGTTTTGAAATTTAATATCTCCTCTTGAGATAATCCCATTTTTAATTCATTGAAATCCTTAAAAAGAAGAAAGACTCCTTCTTCTAACCAATAAATGACCATCATCATATTAATGACTATTGTATCATCTCAAAATGTACTTGCAAAAAATGGTTCTCAAAATAAAAATAAAATGTTAATTTTTTTGCATATAACGTCAATCCCAGAACACGTAGAAACACCCTCATTGGAAGGAAATGGCCGGATTCTTGAATCTTTAACAAACTTATAAGGGCCCTCCCCCTTAGTGAAATTTAAAATACCTTTTTTTTTTATTTTTGTAATATTCACAAAATTTGAATTTAGGTTTTTTTTATGTGCTAAAACCGAATCTGACATCCGTTTTTAAATCAAAAATTGCTTCACGTTAAGTTCTTGATGGCACATATTGTTATTGGCTACATGGCTCAAATACACTTTACTTAAAACTGCCTTTACATACGGTCCAGGCAGCGAACATTTATAGATGGAAATTTTTGGAATACAATTTTTACTTCGTAACTTTGTTTGGCCTAGATAGGAGGTGAATATATCAAATGTCCTCGCCCCTAGCCTTTAAGCCGGCGGGGAGGGGGTTTAGAAGGTCCCATTTTTCGACTTTTCACTTATATCTCGGAAACCCTGCGTCCTAGCGACATGACTACTCTATAACAAATGAAATCTGATTAAATTTCCTACAAGTTCTATTTAATAACGTTTTTCGAGGTATCTTTAGTTTTCGAAATATCCGCTCTTGAAAGTCTGTCATTTTGGGAAAAAACACACTTTTTTCTATTCTCGACCGGATATCTCTTCACCAATGCACCCAAAAAATAAATATCGGTTATTGAGTAGTAGAGCATTCCATTAGCTTCAATAATATGTATTACAATACTATTTTATGTATTTTATTTCAAACGTTATATATGCACTCACTTGGTCTTAACAAAACCATTGCAAATATAATGGTCAAGATGTTATATAAATGAGTGTGAATAATTGGTCAGAGGCCCAAAATTATGTATTTCGTACTATTTATACGTCCAGTACTTACATAATGGAGTACATTTTGGACAATACAATGACTGGAATGGTGAGAAATTGAACGGTTCATTGGTCGACAGTTGTTGCAGGATATCACGATGAACACTAAAACTGTTTTCACAGTTGAAGGAAAATACATAAAATAGTAAAGTAATATATATTATTAAAGCGAATGGAATGTCCTACAACCCTGTAGCCGCAATTTATTTTTTGGGTTCATCGTTGAAGAGATATCCAGTCGAAAATAGAAAAAAAATGTGTTTTTTCCCAAAATGACAGGCTTTCACGAGCAGATATTTCGAAAACTAAAGATATCTCGAAAAACTTTATAGAATAGAACTTGTAGGAAATTTAATCAGCTTTTATTTGTTATAGAATAGTCATGTCGCTAGGACGCGGGGTTTCCGAGATATAAGTGAAAACCCGAAAAATGGGACCTTCTAAACCCCCCCTCCCCCCTGCTTAATGGCTAGGGGCGAGGACTTTTGATATGTTCACCTCCTATCCAGCCCAAACAAAGTTACGACGTCAAAAATTGTGTTCCAAAAATTTCCACCTATAGCTGTTTTCAAGCATTCGTTGCCTGGACTGATAACCCAAGATAACATAGCTGAATAACATATGTAATAAATGAACCTTCATGTAACTAAGCAACCACAGATATCGATAGAATGCAAGGCTGTCCGACGAAAGTCTCGTACAACTCAAATGCAACGCAACTGCAACCGTGGGCCCGCGGTTGCAGTTGCGTTGCATGTGACTGGTTTGAAATCGTCAAAAACCAGTTGCGTCGTGTGCGCCTGTCCATTGAAATACATTGCCGAGGTCGCAAAACAGTTGCGCGTGCAACTGGAGTTGCAAACGAGTTGCATAGTGTGCGATGGGCCTTAACATATGTTTGGTTTCAGGTTAGTTTGAAATCGTCAAAAACCAGTTGCGTCGTGTGCGCCTGTCCATTGAAATACATTGCCGAGGTCGCAAAACAGTTGCGCGTGCAACTAGTTTGCAACTGGAGTTGCAAAACAGTCTCACCGTGTGCGCTGGGCCTTAAGAGAAATTTAAATTTTAAAGTTTTAAAAATGGCCTTAAAATTTCAAATAAATTTAAATATATATATATATATATATATATATATATATATATATATATATATATATATATGCTCTTAAACCTGACGTAATAGGGTGAAACGGAGTCCGGATTCGGATTGAGCTTGTCGAAATACATAAGAATATATGTACGGTGTCTTTGGAAATTACCACTGTTTTTGTGTGTGTGTGTGTGTGTGTCTGTTTTATTGTTGTATGAGTTGTTCCAAAGATATTCCTGCAAAAATTGTCTTTCAACATCCAAGTATATCCTCGTTTTTTACAGATATGGACTATATATTAATTAAACCTACTACACTTCACTTATATAATGTTCGTTAGCAGCAGTTCCTAGCTTTCTTTAAAGCTAATAAATCATACAAAAATTATATTACTTGGAAATAAGCGAAGGAGCGCTAGCTCCATACGAGTACTAGAACTAACTTTAGCTATGTAAATCTTGGAGCATATAAATTGCCGAAGGATGCACGGGAAACAACTGGAAAGTAGGGAAAGTTCCCAGTGAATAATAAGGGAGGAAAGGGGAGAGAGAAGTTATGTTTGACTCTAGAGGCTTGTTAGTATGGGAGATCTGCCTCTGAGTATGGTCGTTCTGATAGGGAGCATAGAAGAATACGAATCCAACTTATAGCCGATGCAGGGCTTGTAGGCAAACAATAAGGAGTGTCTTTCCTTGAATACAGATCATTCTTCAAGATTGACCGTTAATAAGTTAGTAATGCAGCTCCTAGATTCACATTTCATTCTCTGGAGGGGACTTGTGGTTCTATGAACAGTAAAGTGAAGCTCACGTCTGGGGCAGGAAGTCTTACTTTGTGTTCGGATTCATAATTACTTGCATCTCTACAAGCTTCATGGAGGAGCAGTTGTATTCATGCGTTTACAATCCTTTATCACCTCGGCTATTATTATCTAAGCATCTAGTGTATAAATCAAATAGCTATTTATTTTTAGGAAATATTAGCTCGACAGACTGAGACGGAAATCCTGACCATCCCTGTCCTAAGGTTGAGAGTCTTGCTTTGCTACCGCAGGGCTTCATATCACAGCGCACAGTGGTGCCGGGATGAGAAAAACCACAAAAACGAAGGTGTTCAATCGCCTTGGAACTAACATTTTTTATACCTAATTATTAGTAGAATACTGCTCCTAATATTGCTTTTACATTTTATTTCTAGTTCTATCCCCAAAACACCTTGTTGTTGACCGTTTTCTCACAATGTAGAAATTTTACAGTTTTTAGTGAAAAGTAAGTCATAATATTTTATAGCTGAAAAATCGGTATTACTAGGGAAGTCTCGTGTTTATATGAAGGGATTAAAAGAAATTTCTTTCTTTCCAAAATGTATCATGAACTGGCGCATTTAGGTTGAGATAATATTTGTAATAAACGTAAATAATCCTTAGCATATTTAGTGTAGAAAAAAATAGTGGTACTGAGATATGGTCTCCGCCCATATCATGATTAATATCATTGCCATGCTCGGTCTTATTTATACACATCCTAAAACAATTGTGTAAGTCGGCGATGCAACTGATCAGATAGGCTTCTTGAAAACATTTGACGAAAAACGGCTTTTTCATTACTATTTCCTGCAGATAAAACTGTTAAATTTCTTCGTCATGGGCGCATATAAGGGGGCTGCAGCCCCCCGAAATTTTGATTTGATCGGTAAAAATGTCAAAAAACCCTTACAAAATAAATTAAATAAGTTCATTTAGTTCATAAAACATATTTTATTTTGGGTGTAATAGCGTTTAAGTTGGCTAAAACTCTTCCAAGATCTAAATTGTTAGTATTACATACACCGGAAATGGTCTCAGCCCCCCCCCCCGAAATTTTCCCAGCCCCCTCCGAAATTATTATCTATATACGCCCATGTTCTTCGTTATAAGCGTAAGTTTCAAAATAAAGAGGAATTCGTTGAGAAACGTAAACAGTATCACATTGGTTGTTATCTTATTCGACTCAGCACCCTAAATAAATTTAGAATTATTCATCTTTCGATCAATTGAGTAAAATACGAGTATGGCCTTTTTAAACAGAATATCCGCTGTTTTTCAGGGTTTTGTTTTGCTAATATACAACTTGGTACTTATAAATTCAGGTTAAATTTTAAATAATTCAATACTCATAGGCGGAAGTGTGTTTCTTTTTATAATAAAAGCATATAATGACTTTTTCCATTGACGATACGTCGCAAGGTATACTTTTTGAAAGTAGAGGTTTTTACGAGGTAATTGTGAGCCAGTATTGCGTGTCCTATTCCTCCTCATGTCAAAACAACTTCTTCCCTATTATCATATTAATCTAGCATGCAATTCAAAAGTTGGTTTATTTAAGAAAATGGTTTGAAATGCAAATAAAGAAATTCAGACGATGTTAGGACCTTTTAATGGAATGCTGTCATTCCAGAAAAATTCTGTTTATCCTTTTGCGAGTTAATTCTCAGGATTGGGACGGTTTCTCTTCCGATGATTCAATAAATGATTAGCAATCCACTGCTCAAAGACTGTCTTTCATCTGAATGAATCACAATTCATGGAACTCATCTGCTTAAATCCGGAGGCTGGGGTTATTTCCTCTTTTCTAATCTCCTCTCACAATTCCAAACTTCCAGCCGTGCCTGTGATTCAAATTGGAATTTTTATACGAAATTTATTTTCATAAATGTTTGGAAATTATGACCCCAATGAACATTTAGATATACCATAATCATGGTGTCAGTTCCTACATTGTATTTCTCTTTCTAAATTTTTATTATTGTTACTTACATACTATACAAGTATATTATGCATAAAGATCTCGAAGGTAAAACAAAATCCCCAAAAAAACATAAATGTGAAATAGAGGCCAAGTTCTTGCCCCCACAAAGAAACACTCCCTTCCTCAAAAATATCCCCTCCTAAAACCCCCCCAAAACGCCTTACCATTCTACACTCCAAAAAAGTAGTATGAGTTGGTGTATTAATCCAACCAAAAATATTTGCCAATACAAGAGATGATACAAGAAAGAAATGTCCAAGTTCATTACTTGGAAGACCTCATAGTTACTTACTAAGAACAGTAAAGACACTTCAACTGACCTTTAAAAACAACAATAAAAATACTTATATCCAGTTAGTTAAATATCACTTTCCTCAACCAGGTATATTCTTAAACTTGGCAATGTTTAGTTTTTCTCTAAAGATAATTTCGGCACAAAAAAAAAAACATTGCCAAGTTTAAGAATATACCTGGTTGAGGAAAGTGATATTTTAGTAACTGGATATAAGTATTTTTATTGTTGTTTTTAAAGGTCAGTTGAAGTGTCTTTACTGTTCTTAGTAAGTAACTATGAGGTCTTCCAAGTACTGAACTTGGACATTTCTTTCTTGTATCATCTCTTGTATTGGCAAATATTTTTGGTTGGATTAATACACCAACTCATACTACTTTTTTGGAGTGTAGAATGGTAAGGCGTTTTGGGGGGGTTTTAGGAGGGGATATTTTTGAGGAAGGGAGTGTTTCTTTGTGGGGGCAAGAACTTGGCCTCTATTTCACATTTATGTTTTTTTGGGGATCTCATTACTTTTTTCTAAGTATTAAATAGAATTTAGTTGCCGCATACCTACTGGCTTTTGTACTTCATATAAAACCAGGGTCTTTGGATTCTGCATAAGGTTCTCCTTACTGCTTGATATTTGATACCAATAATTAACCTACATACATCTAATCACTAGACTAGAAAAGTTAGAAGCTCTTCCAGATGACATTACTCTAGAGGACAAATTGATTGCTCTCTTAACTAAACTATTACACTGTAAAACACAGGAACCTTATCCCGAGGATAAAGATCACAATAGGGAAAGTGCAGAAGGCCTTCAAGAAAAATATAAGAAACAATGACGATACATTTTGGGTTTGTAATCCTAAACTTTGCAATTTAGATGGCTCGACTTTGAAAAACTTAGTATCTGCTTTGAAGTATATTATGCAGCGAACCCCTACGACTTTATTTACTACATTTAAGAAAGAAGTCACAACTGTTTTTGTTAAGATATGTCAAAATGTTTTTTAAAAAATCAAATGTAGGTTCTCCTTACCAAGACGATTCATTTGATACCCCACAAGATGGGTTTCAGAAGGAATGATGGCATTTCGATGGAACAAAAAGTAGAAAACGTCATAGGTAATATGAAACTCCCGTATCAAGACCTACCTGCGTGCCAAGATTGGTCAAAATAGGCCAAACGGTGTGAATTTGTATAAGGAACGAACATACAGACAGACAGCTGAAAGACCTTTTTTACCTAGCCTAGTGCATTCCCCGGACCAAGGCCTACCTGTGTGCCAAGTTTGGTCAAAATCGGTCAATTGGTGTGAATTTGTGTAAGGAATAAACATGCAGACAGACAGCTGATAGACGATTTTGATTAGCCTATGACACTACCCGGAGAAAGACCGACATGTGTGTCAAATTTTGTCAAAATCGGTCAAACGATGTGTATTTGTATAAGGAACAAACAGACAGACAGACAGCTGATAGACAATTTAACCTAGCCTATGATTCTCCCCGTATCTAGACCCATCTGTGTCCCAAGTTTGGTCAAAATCGGTCAAACGGTACGGATTTGTAAGAGGAACAAACATACAGACAGACATCTGGTTTAAGATTTTTACCGAGCCTATATGCGTCTAATTGTTTCTTAAAACATCAAATATAGGTTCTTCATACCGAGACAATTCATTTGATACCCCACATCATGGGTTTCGGACGGAATGATGGGTTTCCGAAGGAAGTACAAAACTGGCACGCCCCCGCCCCGGAAGCGGAGTCAAACACAACTTTTCGCGATTTTTTGATTTTTTCCTTTAATAACGTCTTCATATCTATCTTCATGCGAAATTTCAAGTCTCTAGCATCATGGGAAGTACCCAATAATTTTGATGAGTCAGTGAGTGAGTGAGTCCTATAAATCCCGATTTTCGATCGCTTATATCTCAGAAACTATTCGATGTAGAATTATGAAAATTTCCAGTTTCACTCACATCTAGTAGTATAATACCTGTGTAAAATTTCATAACTTTATCGTTACCTGGTTGAAAGTTATGAGAGGGTAAAAATCGGCTCTAAGACCGCCTGTAATATACACACAGTATGCTGAGGCCGGAACTTGGCCTGGCGCACTACCGTGCGCCTAGATTCGTCATTTCACAAAAATACAAAATACAGAAATTTGTTTTACCTTCTGGAATTAAGTAATCCCACTACCGGAAACACATCAAATGTGATATACAGGGTGTCCCGATTTTAAATGGCAAAACTTCAGGAGCGTGTAGGGGACCAATAAACTAAGACAAAAAGTCCTTTAGAGATTTGCTCGTTTTTGCTTCGTTTTGGAGAAAATCGCAAAACAAGAATAAAAACAAGTTCTCATATTTGTACATACTAATTTAAATTTTCAATGGGAATAATAGATCGCCAAAATAACGGCGGTTCAAATTGATTTATATATATATATATATATATATATATATATATATATATATATATATATAAATATATATATATGTGTAAATTATTCTAAATGATGACCCAATATATATTTTCAATTTCTTCTTATTTATTTCGATGGCAGGAAGTCCATAAAGTAGTAAGCCCATTCGTTCTGTTCATCTACTTTATTTAAAATCTTTACCCGACATGTTTCGTGCTTTATTCGCACCTCACCAGGGGTTTTCCTTGTAAGGAAAACCCTCCTCTCCTCATCCTCTCGTCATGTTCTCATTTGCGCGTCAGGTAAAATAATTATGAGTATTATATTCTGCACTCCCGGATGGCGTCATAGTGTGCTTTCTCCCCATAAATATGGAAGAAACACACGAAAATCCCTGCCCATGTCGAAGAACAAAATCATTATTAACCAGTGAGCTAATTGAGAAAAACAGTGTTCAAGACCATCTGAATCAGACCTGCTTTCTCTCTCTATCTCTTCCTCCTACAATAATTATTTTACATTTTTTTTTTTTTTCAATAATTGCCTATCAATTATCGTTGCATCTCCTCATCCTCCCGTCAGTAGGCAAATCTCCCCTTTATCAATGTATCGAGTCGTGGCATAACTTCACGTTTTAGATCGACCCTTGAAGATGTGCTAGAACATCCATTTGAACAGATTCCATCCGTAGATCTCTCTCCGTAGATATGAATCGGCGTAATGACAGTTGCAGCAGGCAGATCCCTTTATCTTCTAGACCATTGGACGCATTCGCGTGCTTCCGTTGCTATCAAATTAAACTGTGAGAAAATAAGATATTAATTATGGCTTCCCAACACCATGGGGAGGACATCCCATTAAGACGTCAACTGGATGGCGCATCCGGACGAGCCGGTGAGAAATGCCCACGTTTTATATACAGTGGCTCACAGTCAAAATTATGCAAAGCAAGATTTACATTTCTATTGCTAGTTAGGATGGGTTTACACTTGCTAGTTATTGCAGGAAATTTATATCAGACAGAAATTGCGACAAGTGTAAACCATGAGCAATTTATGTCAGATATATATTTCTATCAGGAACTATAAGTTTCGACACTTCTATACCATCAGGTGTAAACACAGATTTTTACGAGAAGAATTTAATTTCAGAGATAAATATCTTGGCTACTAGCTGTATTGTCGACACTTCTACACCAACAGATGTAAACACTGATTATTTTTGCTGTTGGTGAATTTATCGCAAATTAGAACAAATCCAGAACTGTCCTATACATATCCATGACATAAATGTCTAGCTATTTCTGTCAGTATGTAAACCTTCAAGAGAATATCTATCCGACACCTGACATATATTTCCTGCGAGAAGTGTCAGATGTAAACGCACCCTTACTCTCAATTTGTTAAAATTGATATGCCAATGCACATGAGGGCATAATGATTCATTGGCAGACATTAAATTCATATGACCAAATCAACTCAACAACATTTATACAAACAGAAAAAAATAATCTTCATTAAAACTTGTAAAGATTGAAGGTGATGCAATGTTTACATCCGTTTAGAAAATAAGTATTCTTCAATTCCTGGGTACATGAGTTTACTAAAATTTTAATTTCCTATCATTCTTTTGAAAAAAATAAATATGAAAACAAAAAGAAACATTATAAATACAAGTAATCAGTATTCTTCGAGCTGTATAGCTATTCATGAACAAGAAATAGTCATTAAAATTTTAAAATGGGCAAAACACAACAAGAAAGTTGCCTCTATTATCCACAGGAGTCATACGACTGTTCAATATACTTAAAAGTTTTAAAAAGGAAAACAGAATAATAAGAAAAGCTAGGGTGAGTGCAAAAAAAAGTTTTACTGGTAATGACGAACGTTGGATTTTGTGCCAAATAAAAAATAATCCAAAATTAAATGCTCCAAAGTTGGCTACATAAATTAAAAAACATTTAAATAAAGTGGCATGTACTGAAACCATTATAAGGGTCTTAGGAAAAAAACGATACAAAGGTAGAGTAGTAAGACAGAAACCTTATAACAACGACAAATACAAAAAGATACAAATTACTTTTCCCAAGGATTACTTAAAAAAAGAGATGGATTTCTGGAAAGATGTTTTGTCTTCAGATGAGTCAATATTTACTTTCTTTGGCTCTGATGGAAGAAGTTTTGGCTGGAGAAAGGCAAAGAAGAGCTCCGTAAAAAAATATACACCCAACAATGAAACTTGGAGGTGGTCATGTTAGGGTTTAGAGGTATATGGCTGCCTCAGGTTAGGAAATCTTTATTTTATTTCAAGAACAATGAATAAATATTTATATCAACCTGAAAAACAAATCTTGAAACATGGGCAACTAAATTTGGAAAAATACATAATTTTGTTATTTATAGTGATAACGATCCCAAACATTATTCCTATTTGGCAAGAGAATGGTGTTAATATGCTTGCTCCAAAACTATCAAAACACCCCTCCGATCATCAGACCTCAACAACATCGAACATTTAGGGAGAAAATTAGAAACAGAAGTCAGATATCAAAAAGAGAAGATCTCAAAAGACGCATTAAGGAGAAAGGAAGAAGACAAATAAACCTTACACAGAAAAACTTTTCCAATCCATACCCAATCCTTTGAATGAGGTAATAAAGAAAAAAGACGTATCTAAAAAGTACAAAAATTAAAAATATTTTTGAAACTTTGGATGTTTTTAATTTTGCATCATTTTCATTGTGACAGGAATGTGTATTGATATATGAAGTTTTTTTTTTCTTTTTTGATTTGATCTCAAATAAATTTTTAACTCTTGTAAATTCTAGCCATATGATTCTACTGTATTTTTTTTAAACAAAGATTGTTCAAAATAAATTTGGGCTTGGTAAGAAATAGTTTTTTTGAAAAGTAAATCCCTTACATCATTTTGACTGTGAGCCACTGTATATCGTAGCGCTTATGCCTTTGCATTTATAGGTTTTCAAGTGTGGAGCCAAAAATTTCTCAAGATGTCATCAGAGGTCGTGTTTAAATCTTTTACGAAATATCTAAAACAAATATCAACTGTATTCCAAGCTTTCCAAATTACACTATAGATACAAACGGAAACGTGCTAGGATGATACAGTTCCAGTGAGTTGGTCATTGTGTAACCTTTCTTCGAAAACTATGAATTATCCTAAAGAATACAGGCGGAAAATAAATAAATACCAAATGATTCACCTGACGAGGGTTTTATTCTATAGTTTGTTGACTTATCTGTTTCAAGTATAGAGGAGTAGTAGATACACCCGAAACGGAGCCAAGATCTCATTATTTTAAATTTCCATCTTTATGCAGGATGTACACCGAAAAAACTGTCAAACTTCAGGGCTCGATACAGGAAGAAAAAACAAAGAAAAAAAAAATCTTTTGGCATAGATCTCGTTATTGCTTTGTTTCCGTGAAAATGCCCAAAACCAAAAGAAATTATGAAAGGGTAGACTTTCATATGGCCTATGTAGAAGTCATTAAAAGTATATGTTTTATCCTCCACCCCCTCTAAATAATAATAATTCATAACACAGATTTTGGGGGGGTTATCTACAGGGTTATCTACAGGTAACCACCCTTTTACCAGTACAGGGCTGATGCATTTTCTTTTTGGGAATCGAACCTGGACATCTAGGCACTGGGCACTCATGCGTTAACATCCAATAGCACCGAACCCCTGATCATTTCTTTTGCACACTATAATTTAATAAACACTATATATTCTAGAATATTCTTTTTGAATTACTGAGATTTGAAATGTTGATAGTAAAAAGAGTATTATTCATTAAAGCGATACTTATTCCTCTATTAATTATGGAAATTGAAATGGTATGCCGTTCTAGTATTATATTTCAATTATTCTATCACAAGATAAGAAACATAGGTCTTCTGGTAGAGTAACAATTTGTTGGTGTTTTCTGGGTGGAAATTAAACATATGGACTTGCTTCAAATTAAACTTACTTTCTCTGATTAGTCTGATGCATTAAACATTGACTTTCAAGAGCACAATGAAAATGATTATCAATTGTAATATATTAAATATTTATTTCCTACTTTCACATGTTAAAAATAAATACATCAAAACAAATGACTGGTATCAGATGAATAGGTTCATCTCGGTTCATCCCCAATTATTCATTTAATTTTAATTTTTTAAAAACCCTTCATTTATAACTCAGACCTTTTGGGACAGGCTGTCAACAGGCCACCTCTTTTACAGCCGGTCGGTTTAGAAGTGATGCCTCAATTAACAAATTCGGAATATATTTAAGACTATAAACCGAAGGGGATTTACACGATTAATCAACTGACCAAAATGATTTTTTTTTGTTGGCTTTATCCATGAGGATTATTAAACTTTAATACAAGACAGATTCACCCAATAGAAAATGGTAAACAATTACCATTGCAAAAAAAGAAGAAAAAAAAGTGCTTTATCTATACATATAATTAAAATGTAATGGATTGCAGTCTGTACATGGAAGACACCGCTACCTAAAATAAACTTAGTCAAAGGCATAAGGCAATATATCATCCTGCAGGAGAAAGTCCGTCGATAATAACGAGTTAATTCCTTCTAAGTTTAAGCAGAAATAGTAATGAAACAAGGTGTTCCAGTACTTTTTATACATAGAATATTATATTTAATTGTTAATAATGTAAATTAATTATATAATTACTGTTCTTTGATGTTGACCATGCTATTGATGCCTTCTATTTAACTGAAACAACCCTATTTTAGCCGCAATTGTTGAAAAAGTAAAACATTCATGGGTGTTCCTATACTTTTTAAACTAGCTGTATATATCTATATAAATGGCTGAAGAAAATTTTTTTTGTATGATTTTTTATTCAGATTTATGAATTTCACCAACAATGACACTGAGATTTTTAATAACAATGGTATTAATAAGGGTTACAATTTCAATCTACTGTGGAACTAAGGTAAGTAAATAAAAAATGAAAAACTAGTTTGTTCAGTATTTAGAACTTTTGAAGGTTTTTTTTAAAACATTAAACTATAAAAATAAATAGGAAGCCTTTATAGTTTAATCTATTGCAGTTAAAATGATCAAATATTGACCAACCTCATTCTTCATTCTTTACTAACTCACCTGAGCTGTGCTACATTTTGAAATTTTAACCCTTCATTTTTATTTTAGTTTTTTACCATTTGGTGATAAAACAAAATCTTTCTCCTTAATTCATTAGGAATCAAATTTTATTTTGTTACGTTCCAAAACTCTTTGTCTACCAATTATTTTGTGTTAATGTTGAATAATTCTGTATGTTCTGTTACATTAACCCAGCAAAAAGAGATCATTTTGTTGGAGCATTTAAGGAAAAATCAATTGTACTAATTGGCTATTTTCTTTTTTAAATATTCTCGTAAAAGTGTGTATGTATTAAGTATTTAATAAATTCATCAATGTACAGTCTACAATCGGAAAGTAAGTAGGTCAAATTGTAGGGTAACTGGAAATTATTTAGGTATTTGTTGAACCCTTCTTTATATCATTATTATTATTAACCTCAGGCTCATAGCAGAGAAATATGATTAAACTGACAAATAAATATAAATGTGTATCTCTTTTAAATTTTATTATTTAGCTGACCATAGGCGGCTCCAGACAAACATTTCTGGGGGGTGGGGGCTAATTTAGTATTGGCTTAACACCGTGCCTGGGGGTGTAGAATCAAATTTGTATAACCAGGCACCTGGAAATCATCAATAAAGTATTTGATAAACTAAAAACACGTATACATTAATTAGAACATATTACTAATAATTTCTCTAAACAATTTATTTTTCTATATTAATCGAAAAAGATTGTTAATTTTCATTCTGGAGAGGCTAAACCCCCTCCCCTTTAGCCGCCACTGTAGCTGACTCCAAAAAAGGTTTTTTTCCTTTTTCTGATAAATAGCAACTTTTGCTTCTTACCTTCGAATTCTATCTACGTATCCTAAACTCCAGATTTTACAAATTTTCGCAAGACATTTTTGTAAAATTTTTACAGATTTTAAGTAAAATTTGTAAAATCGGGCCATTGGGAGTGTTGTTTTTTATTTGTGAGCACCTGCAATGATGGCGATTCGCCTGGAGTTTGGGTTTACTCAGGAACCAATTATTTTTTTTTTTAATAATTGAGCAGGCTGTGTAATAACAAATATTGTTGTTCTAATTCAACAAAAGAAGTTATCTTGTATTCAAAAGTAGGAACCAAGATACGTAGATAGAATTCGAAGGTAAGAAGCAAAAGTTGCTATTTACCAGAAAAAGAAAAAAACCCTTTTTTGGAGTCAGCTACAGTGGCGGCTAAAGGGGGGGGGGGTAGCCTCTCTAGAGCGAAAATTCACAATCTTTTTCGATTAATATAGAAAAATAAATTGTTTAGGGAAATTATTAGTAATATGTTCTAATTAATGTATACATGTTTTTAGTTTATCAAATACTTTATTGATGATTTCCAGGTGCCTGGTTATACAAATTTGATTCTACACCCCCAGGCACGGCGTTTAGCCAATACTAAATTAGCCCCCCCCAGAAATGTTTGTATGGAGCCGCCTAAGGTCAGCTAAATAATAAAATTTAAAAGAGATAAACTTTTATATTTATTTGTCAGTTTAATCATATTTCTCTGCTATGAGCCTGAGGTTAATAATAATAATGATATAATGATTTCAACAAATACCTAAATAATTTCCAGTTACTCTACAATTTGACCTACTTACTTTCCGATTGTAGACTGTACATTGATGAATTTATTAAATAATTAATACATACACACTTTTACGAGAGGCGAATAGATTTAAACTGGTACTTTTGTTATAAGAAAGGTGTAGCATTTTCATTACAGTATTTAAATGCTGATTTAATTGTAGGGATAGTCTAAAATGTTTCTGATTTTTTTTTTTTTTTTGTTTATTTTGCTGACCAAAATATGAAAACGTTTAAGACCACTTTCACACTTCTCCGTGACAATATTCTTTTGTAAAATAAATTTGGCGAGAAATATGACAGTGTAATAGCTCTAATTTGGTAAAAGAAATTCTTTATTAGTGTCAGGCAGTTTATCCAAGTTTTCATTGGATTATGGGAGTGCAGTAATGGCGGACACATCAGATGAGTAGGTGAACATAAAATCAGAATTGGTAAAATGAAGGAAACTTACCAAAATAAATTGTATTCGGTGATGAAAACATTCACCCGCATAGAAAATACCGCGACTCGCGATTTTATACATTTTCGGCACTGATAGGAGTATTTGTCCGCACTGAAAATATGAAAAGAAAAAAAATAGTCGCTGAAAGGTACAGAACAGATACTTTTTCCCGGCAATACTGAAGCATTATCGATATGAGGGCAGAATGGCGCCCAATTCAAATCAAACCTACTTTTAAAAGAAAATAATGAGCAGCCTCTACATTATCATTGCTGGTTACAATCATATTGGAGAAAAATAGCTTATTTCTCGTAGATTTAATCTTATTTTTCAATCACAATTCATTTCAAAATTATGAAATGTTGTGGACAAAACTGAAGAAACTGACACGTCATCAAGCCATTACTATGATTCCGCGAACTCTAAACTCATTCTATAAATTAACGATGCTATTGAAGAGAAATATAATTATCGATTGCAAAATTTGAAAAAGAATTTAAAATTTTGGAGTAATTCATCTAAGTAAGAAAGAACTAAAAAAAAAAAAAAAAAAAAAAAAAAAAAAAAGAATACAATTGGCAGCAATGGCGCTATCTTTTCAATTTCTTCTTTATCCAGAGCCATTTTGCATAGAAACTCTTGATATTTTGTTTTCTCAATTCAACGCTCCATTTTCTGTGAACAAACATCTCATTTCACTCTTAAGCAAATTTACATTCCTGCTTAAAGGAAAGGAAAGCATTTGGTCCAAAAATGTCCTCAATGCACTGGTAAGGACTGTAGCCCACTGGAGGCATATCTTTTCTTTTGACTCTTCTAGTACATAAGAAATATTGGATCACCGGAAAAGCAACACCTGTTATATTTTTGCTGATTGATTAATGGCAAACTCAAGAAACTATTAAAGGTATACAAAACAAGTTTGTTAGGTAGGAGTTGCTTAACTAAGTGCATTCCTTAGAAAATTGGTTAGTTTATGCCAAATTTCTTAGTAATGTCGAACAAACTAACTGATAGTTAAAAAAAGTTTACCTATTTTAATTTTTTTTCTAATCAGCTGGCCCAATCTATAAAAAGTTCTGATAAATATCTATTGTTACTTTTATTCTCTATTACAAAACAGCTTGTTTTGTTGTTGAGCGAGAATGACAATATTTGTTATTAACAGCTGCCTTAATTATTAAAAAAACATAATTTGGCTTGCAAGTAAAGCCCCACTGATAATCGAGTTTTGGTGCAAGGATTAAAGATTATGGGAAAATTAGGAGTATAGTTCCTGAATAAATCTCCTCATTTAGCTAATTTTTACACATAATTTTCTTTAGTTGAGCATGATGTATAGTGACAATAATGAAAAAAGTACAAAATTTCCACATTTCCATTTTTTGCAGAACATTTTCAAGGAATTAGCCCCATTTTCAATGCGCTCTGACACAAAAACCTAAATGATAACCAGGTGTAACGTAAAACACTTAAAATACCTACACAATTTTTTTTAAATAACAAACAAAAAATTTTATTTACATTTTTTTTAATTGTGTTAGTATTTTAAATGTTTTACATTGTACCTGTTTATCATTAATAGTTTTGTGTCACAGGGCATTGAAAATGACCCTGAAAACCTTCTGCATAAAATAAAATACCTCTGGAAATTTTGAACTTTTTTCATTATTGTGAAGATCAATTTCCACTATCCAGCAATTCTCACAAAATATAGTGAGTTTTGAAGCAAGGAAAAAAAAGTTAAGTCCGGTATGGGCAAATTAATAATTTGGGTCCGGAGTAAAGCTCCCCCCCCCCTTCTGATGGTCCGATTTTGCTGGTTTACAAACTCTCAATCGTTTGTTAAGGAAATGACATATACTTTGATTAGTGGTGACAAAAAATTGTGGCTCATATCATATTAACAAACATATATCTAAATATGTATAAACAGAAACATTCCCAGTTTCTATTTGGTAACATAAAAGATTTAAAAATATTTTTTATAAATTCATTCATGAGTGGAATCTCTGTAACCACACTCCTTCATAAAATGAAAATCTATAGAAAGATGGACCTCTAAGCAATACAACAATTAATTTTTCATTTAAGGTATTTTTAAGAGTACTTCTTCCTTCCTTTTATTTTTGGTTTGTTTTAGACACTTGATAAATGGTATAACAAATTAGAAAAATAAACAATGCTACTTTCGATTTTCTAAACATAAATGTTTCTGGTATATACACCCATACAATATTTGCTCAAGTAGGCTAAAGATAAAACTAATAAGGAAAAACTTTTCCGGTATTAATAAATAGTTATGCACTTGTTAGTAAATTATCTGACTTACTTCATTATTTATTGATGTTTACTCTGGAGTTAGCAGGTTTTAATCCATGATACCTTTATAACACCTTGTATACAAAAAACAAATTTATTGTAATAATCTGGATATGACTCAACTTGGGCAGGCCACCCTAGGTTATTTTTTTTTCTTTTTTATTTGTTTGTGAACCTGCATCTCGGCAATGAGCACCGCCAGATTAATATATAATGGTTGCTTCTGGAAGCCATTATATGGCACTTGAAGAGCAGATAATAATGCATATTAGTGAGGGTTTGAAGGGTTTTTAAATAAATATATTATTATTACATTTTAACATACATTTATTATTAACTACGAATTTTACGGCGGGTTATCTATTGGTTACCACCCTTTTCTAGCTAGGATAGGACTGATGCCTTTTCTTTTTTCTAAAGAAAAGCTAGCACCCCTAGTGGGAATCGAACCCACGACCCTTTTGCATGGAGTGTTAAGTGCTCACGCCTAATAACGCTCACGGCCACCTCCAAAAAAAATAAATATATGACCAGCCGTTTTCAAAAATTAATTATTGATAACAATGAATAACAACCCAGTTACCTTATATTTATTTCTATCTGGAGGCCAGGTGGCCGTGAGTGCTAAGGTGTGAGCACTTAACACTCCGTGCCAAGGATCGTGGGTTCAGTTCCCATGTTCCCACTAGGGATGGTGGCTTTTGTTTAAAAAAGAAAAGGCATCCGTCCTAACCTGGATTGAAAAGGATGGTGACCTATAGATAACCCTCCCTCAAATTCTGAGCTAATTATAATGGACATTGAAATTTAAATAAATAAATATTTCTACCTTATGTAGTATTAAATAAACAATAATTTTAAAAAAAGTAAAAAGTTGAAGAAATCAGATATTAAACACAATAATATTACTTTTTCTTGAATGTAGTAAACAGAAACATGTTCAGAAGAACAAAACAAGAAAAAAAAGTAGAAAGTATAAGCAAGGAGCGAATAAATAAAACAACTAATGATAGCATTGCTTGGATGTTCTAGGGCATACATAAATTAACAATAAATTTAATATCCATTTTTAGAAATTATCAACAAAAAAGTAAATATGTACATACATTTAAATTTTACACAGTAAAAATTATTTTATTTGGTTTTTAGCCAACTTCATTACACTGAATTGTTCTTATTATATATTTTTGAAGAAAGCAAATATCATGATGTCTTTTTCTTCAAGTCTTTCAAAAATTGAGCTACTTTTAATTTTCTTTCACTTTGGAGGACAGCATCTTTTTTCTGTTTATGTTTCTTCACTGTTTCGGAAGATCTTTTCAATCTCTTACTGAGTGGATTAATAAAATCTGGGTCATCAACCAGGCTTTCAGTTTTTCCAGTAGTACTGGGACTCGCCTGCTTCGGAGAACTTACTTCGCCATCTTCTTCTTCAGAGCTTTCTTCAACAGGCAAAGCACTTGGAACTTCCAGTCCTTTGTTTTCTTTTGGCTTTTTAATAGAAAAATTTACTGGCAAAGGTTTTCTTTTTAATGATTTAGACTCACTATCTTCAACATTTTGTATGACGGGTTTTTCTTCAAGTGCTTTCTGTTTTTGAAGTTTTTTAGTAAGTTCTTCATTGTATATTTTTTGCTTTTTAATGAGCAAACTTCTATAAAATGGATAGAACTGATCCGACGAACGAATAAAACTGAACCTAATGTCATCTTTCCGCATTATCTCCCTTTCAAATGCAGGTCCATTTCGAACGACATATTCCACCATTTTGGCAATAACCTTCTGCAACAAATCTGGAGGTTCACTGGACTGTTTAGCTTTCTCTGCTGATGGTGCAGTCGTAGGAGGAGGTGGTGCTTTTTTAGGAGTTACTTTGGTTACAAGACTTGGGTGGAGGTAATGACCCTCCAGATCATCTTCCACTGATACATCTACAGGGCTCTCATCAAAAATTTGTTCCTGTGAAGTAGGTACATAACTACCGGACTTAATCAGTGAAAGCACGTGCTTGTAAAAATCGTGTAGAGGATCATTATAGGACAAAAAATCAAAATTCTTATTCCCTTGCTGTTTGAGTTTCATGAGAATTTCCATTTGAGATCCTTGCTGAGCGATAAAAAGTGCAGTTCTTTCGATAATGGCACTATGTTTCATTGTTTCCGGAAGTCTCATATCTGGAGGCAGAAACATTTCGGGAGGAGGGACAAAAGGCTTACTAGGAGGTTCTGGGAGGCTAGAGCTGTCCTCAGCAGCCGAAGGGTTTTCGTAGTCATACGCAATTTGCCCATAATCTTGCTGTTGGCGTTTTGCTTGTTCTTCTTTGTACGTTATCTCTTCGACTTCATTCATGAAGAGAGATCTGTAACGTTCCTTGTCACAGAGATCTTCCAACTCAATATCATCTGCTGTTTGCTCTTCCCACATTCCAGGCTGTGATTCGTGGGATGCCAAGTCATAAAGTGCTCCTCGACCGTCATATCTGTCAATCTTAAGAGTTTCATCCCCCATCCAGGGTATTAAATGGGATTCGTTGTCTATCAAGAGGGCTCTCTCATCATCTCTGAAGAGCTTACAAGCATAACCAAACACAAGAAGCTCAGCCTTATCGTCATTTTCATCACCTTTTTTTGCCATGTTGCTAAAAATGTTATTTACTTTGATTCCCTAAAAAAAGAATAAAAAATTATCTGCATGGAATACTCAAGTTTCATACAAACAATAAAATTTATTATCTTAAAAGAATTTATAATATATCTATCCCAGTAGATCCATATAAAATAAATAGTAATATTAAGCTCTCTGAGGGGCATGTCTAACTGTTAATGTACTTGAGTGATTTATTCATAATAATTAATTAGAAAGCTTTAATTACTGCAATAAAATTTACTTGAATTGAGTTAACTGTTTTTAATAAATAGTTTTAGTTTGAAGTAGAGTATATATAAATAAATGATTGCCTATTGATAACACGGCCACATACAAAAAAAAAAAAGTTTGGACCCAGAGAGCAGATAAACCCCTGCACTTTTTGTTTAAGCCTCACCCCCCAAAACTCATAATTTAGGATATTTTACACTATAATATTTTTATTCAAGTTGTTAACCAAAATAAACGACTATTTCCTTTGTACTGCCTTATAGTGCTTAAAAATACTACTTTTTGAGACCTCAAAGAACTGGATTGGTCCATTTGGAGCAAAGTTACAGAACTTTAAATATATGATTTTTCTCAAAACTTTGCGTGTTTGCTTATATTTTAGTATTTAATATGTTTTTTGATGCATACAATCTTTGAGTTCTTGTACAAAAATTTACCCAAGGCTTTTGGAGGTGATTCTTGAGCTGATGCAATCCTTAAAATCCCAAAATATAACCCTTAAAAAATCTCCCCATGTTTTATTCGAGCAATGTATCAATTGAAGTAAATTAAATAAACGTCTTAAAATAAATTAATTAAGCATTCATTTTCAAACTTCTTTTTTTTTTTATAAATTTACCACATGTTAAATAAAGTTTCCTCTACGCTGTGGAAAAAGATATGACCCTCCAAGCGGCACTCTCTTGGGTAAGAATTTTATTTTAAGGATTGCATCAGTTCAAGAATCATCTCCAAAGGCCTTGGGTCAATTTTTGTACAAGAACTCAAAGATTGTATGCATCACAAAACATATTAAATACTGAAATATAAGCAAAAACGCAAAGTTCTGAGAAAAATCATATTTTTAAAGGCCTGTAATTTTTCTCCAAATTGACCAATTGAGTTCTTAGAGGTCTCAAAAAATTAGTATTCTTAAGCACTAAAAAGCAGTACACAGGAAATAGTCGTTTATCTTGGTTAATGACTTGAATAATAATATTATAGAGTAGAATATCCTACTCTATGGGAGGTTTGGGGGAGGGGGTAGGCTTAAACAAAAAGTGTAGGGGTTTTTATGACCCTGGATTCGGATTCAGGGACCCCAAAAACATATAGTAAAGATGGTTTGCTCTTTGGGTCCGAACTTTTTTTTTGTGTGTGGGTGTTTAATGTATTATAAGCACTAGAATTGATTTGACTTATTTAGAATGGTAGATATTTTTTTTTTTTTTTTTCAAAACAGATCGGACTCTTAAACTACCCTTAAAAACATGAAATGCCTATTTCATATTTTTTATAACATTATCTGATAAAGAGGTATTCAGCCGGGCCAACTAAAGCGGACACACTGTATGACAACGGGCCTGCTAATGAGGCTAGTCCAACCCTCCTACATGCATGATATTTTCCAGGGGGTACCTTGAGGAGATTAGCACTAGGTGTTGACAGGAGCCATGTATGCTTGGAGATGCTAAGCAGTAGAAACACATGGTGTCTACTACTTTCGTGAAAGCCAATTTCGTGACATTTTCATGACTTGAAATGCAAATTTCGAGCCCATTAAAAAGAAAATAATTTCACTTAAAAAGAGAAAGCCTTAAGATTTAGCTTAAAATTATTTGTAACTTAAACGGATTACCGTGATATCTATAAACTCACAATTTTACATACATTTAAAGGAATTAAAAAAAACTGTATAAAATGTATATCATATCGTCTCTACCATGTCAAACTATCGAACATGTAAAATCTCGTTTTTAGATTCGGGACTTAGCTTTTGTATTGTGGACGATAGGACTGGTCACGAATTGTCACAACTCTAACCCCTTTATAGAATAGCCTTTAACAGGGCCACCACATGGGGGGGACAACCGGGTACAGTTGTCCCGGGCCCGGGCACCGTGGGGGCCCGGGTCGATCCTCGCTAATTGAAAAAAAAGTACCGAAAGTGACCTTTGCAGCACCGATTTTCGGCTTTTATTCTCATTTTGCTCAAACTCAAGATGAAAATAATTTTAAAATGCCCAAAGTCCTCTAGCAAAGTACTGGAATTTTCATTCTGGCTCTGAGAAGTGGGGGCCCGTGATCTGGTCCCGGACCCGGCTCTGAGATGTGGCGGCCCTGGCCTTTAATGTCTAAAATAAAGTATCGAATAAGACCATTTTTGAATACATTATTTCCACAATGGATAAAATATGTTCGTTCCTAATTTGCTCCGCTTTGCTTATTCGTTAGTTTGACATGGCAGGGACAATAAGTTAAAGAGGATAGTTAAATTAATTTTAAAAGTGAAGACACGATGACTCTGGGATGACTATGAAAAATATAAAACAATGGTAGTAGAATTCAAAATTTCTAAATAAATTACTAAATATTTATTGACAACAATGTACATAATTTAGTCAATTAAGGCCCAGCACACACAGTGTGCTCAACTCTCGTTGCAAACCAGTTGTACTGGCAAAGGGCTAGTAATAAATCAGTTGCACCTATGATGCAGTAAAAGTGGAATGTTTTTTAAGTGCTGTATGTATTTGTTTTTTGGCCTTGGCTTTGCCTTGTGAGCATACTATGTCAGACTCAGACGAAGAAGACGTTGGGGTCATTTTATCGCAATCAACACACTTCTATGACATTTTTTCCCTTGCCATCTCTACATATGATGTCATTTGGAACATGCGTTACCTTCATAAAGAATAATAATAACGCCAAATTTCAGCTTAATGTCTTAAACGGTTTCAAAAATACGGCCATGTAAAGTTTTCAACAAGTCGTCAAAATTTTGCTGCGGCAAAATATATAGCTCCACTCCTGTTTACGGTAGAAACGTGATGGTGTCAATTTTTAGTTTTTTATTTGCCCTTTAAAATAGCATGTAACACATACGCTGTACTAATGTGTCACTCGCTGAACTATTATGTACTGTGAATCCAAAAACTCCAACAGGGAGAATTTACTTCCTATCCGCAGACGAAATTTTTAGAAGCAATGAAATGTTACTCCAATACCTCTAAAACGTTTGTTTCAAATTTCCAACCACTTTTATAGTTTAGCACAAATTATTAATGTAAACAATTTTTTTAAATTAGCTTTGTAATTAAGATAATAAAATTGAAATGTGTTTAAAATATATGCAATGGTAAAGTTTGGATTTAATTTTAAAATTATGTATAAAAAAGCTTTTATACATAAAAATACGTAAAATTAGTCCAAAGCCGCCTTTAGTTTTTAATTATTTTAAAGATTGACACTGTATGGCTGATAAAACACCGGCTAAACGCCTCTTGGTCTCGAACAACGAAACTGCAACCAATCACATATCATTAAAATCGGGCCATTTTTGAACGGCAGGAGAGCGAACAGACAAATTCGTATGTATCTACATATACAGGGTGTCCCTAACATAAACGGCAAAACTTCTGCAATTGATGCAGGATGAAAAAAGAAAGAAAAAAAGTCGTTCGGCATTTTTCTCGTTTTTGCTTCGTTTCCGAGAAAAACTCAAAAAACTACAACACAATTGTAAACACAAGGATTGCGTCATGAGGTTAACCTCATAAGTGGGTTTCGTTTCTACGGAGGAAGGGAGGAACCGCGTTAAAAAATGTAATCTATCATTTTAGCGCGAATCCTCCCTCCCTCCATAGGGAGGAAACCCGCTTATGAGGTTGACATCATTACGCAATCCGGAAATGGCGACACGAAAATTTCACGTTTCAGATCCCCTAGCAACAAATATGACGGTTGTTGAATTTATATATATATATATATTTCTCTGTTCGCTCTCCCACCGGCCCAAAAATGAAATTTCTTACAAGATCGTTTGTCTAATTTGAAAGGTCAAGTTCGTTAACCAGCAGAATCCGTCCACCGGAACATGGTTCTGCATAACTGTAGAATTCCTACCTACTGGAGGATCATGAATAGAATTTTCTGTAAATATAGCCCAATAGATAGAGGGGTTTCAGCTAAAATTAATTCCCCCACAAGATTTTTTTTCTAATAGATTTAGGTGGGCTGTGAGTATACTGAAAGAAATTCTTCCACCTCGAAAGCCGGGGGGAGAACTTTTGGCAGGCAAAAAATCGCAAAAATGTAGCACTTTTTTCAGTTTTTCTTTATTTATTTAAAACCCGTTGATTTTGGATAAAAAAAAAAAACAAACTTCAAATAGGGAGTAAAGAACATTAAATTCTGCTTCAAATGAACTGGCCGATGTCCAAATTCGGCCCGGTAAAAGTGCCGCAATCGCTAGCCAAAAAACAACACTTTTGTCCAATTTTGTGAAAAACTGTGGTGTGCCTACTTTTAACGAGTTACAGCTTAAATTTATCAATTCTTTTGATAAACCACCTAAAATTTGAAGATCACTTATAACTGATTCCAAAAAGCACAAAAACGTATACATTTGAGCAATATAAAATTTTTTAAATCACTATTGAGCCAAAATGAGAAAAAGTTAGTAAAATATTCATTTGATCGCATTAGTAAAATATTCATTTGATCGCATTTTGCAAACTTTTGGTTCTTATTAGCCACAATTTACTTCTGATTCCATTCTAAATGTATCAAAAAACAGTGTATGCGGTATGTTGAGGGGAAAGGGGTGGGGATGGGGGGAACCCTAAGACATTTAGACATATACCTGTGCCCGAGAAATTTTTATCACTGTACTTCTATATTTCTTCAGTGAAGCAACAAAATTAGAAGCATATTGTATTGAAAATGACTGAATTTGAAGTAAATAGTTAATTAAAAACATGAATATACATTTATTCACTCACACGACATTTATTGAGTGAAATGATGTTAAGCTAATGGAATTATATTAAGTTTTTATTCCTTTTGAGGGCCCAGGTTGAGGCTCATCGTCAGATGGAGTATCTTCTATCACATTATTATTAAACAGCATTAAATTCTGCGTCAAATGAGCTGCTCAATGTGCAAATTCGGCTACGTAAAATTGCCGCAATCGCTAGCCAATTTTTTCTAATTTTGAGAAAAACTGTAGTGAGCCAAATTGATCAATACCTGAATCAAAAAAGCACAAAAACTAATAATTTGACCAATTTTAAAATTGTTGAGTCACTATTGAACCAAAATGAGAAAAACAGAAATTTTCATGCAGAATCTTTGGCTAGCGTTACGGCAATTTTACGTGGCCGAATTTGGACTTTGACCAGTTCCTTTCAAGCAGAATTTAATGTACTTTACTTCCTATTTGAAGTTTTTTTTATATCCAAAATCAACGGTTTTTAAATTAATGAAGAAAAACTGAAAAAAAGTGCTAAAATTTCGCGGTTTTTCGCCTGCCAAAAGTTCTCCCCGCGGCTTTCGAGTTAGAAAAATTGATTTCAGCATACTCACACCATACCTAAGGATATTAGGAAAACAATCTTGTGGGGGAATTAATGTTAGCGCGACTTCCTTTTGAAGCCTCTATATACTGTACACAGTTTTAGTGGAAAAAGATTAATTCTAGAAACTTCGTTGAATTTAGCTCTTTGATGTGAAAAATTTCGTGACATGGTTTCCAAATTTGTGACTTTTTCGTGATTTTCTTGCCCTATTTTTCATTTCGTGACTTTTTCGTGCAGTAGACACCCTGAAACAAGTTCTACAGATCATCAGAGTGCCAATATGAAGTCAAATGGGCCGATATCTGTATTTTGGCTGCAGCAATCCTTTACATCACGCGTTCACTCCCCAATATTATAATTATTTATCCCACAAAATTACCACGAATCGATGCCTTCAAAGACAAGATGAAAACTTACAATAAAGAGATTCTAATGTTTGTACTTACCCATATAAATAGTAAAAAAAAAAAAAATAACAAAAATAAATAACTGTGGTATGAAAATAAATAATGCACCTACAGTGGGATTATTTTACTGATGATATAGATATTAACAGGTGAGGAAGATTTCTTCTCTATTACTGCAGGATATGTTGAGATGTCTTCAATTAAATTTAGTCCTTTAAGTTCTAGAAATTAAAAAAACAACAAAAAACTAAAGTTTAAAAAATAAATACACAAAAAGCAATGATAATAATTAAAATAATAAAATTAACAAAACAAAATCCTTCCATTCAATAAAAAAAAGTTAATAATCATTAACATAAAATAATTTGAAAATGCAATGAAATAGAGAATACCAAATTCACAAAAAAAAGGTCCATTTATAAAAAGTTGAAAGTACAGAGGAATATTTAAACAATTTGTTTCAAAGATAACAAGAATTATTTCATTTTTGTTTTTACTTTTATTTCCATTTATACTTAATTAGTAAGTTTTCTATGCTTCATTCAAACTAATCCAAAAATATAAATTACGTAATTTATTTAAATTATTAATTATTATAATAAAATACATGTGTTATGTGATGGCTTCATGGATATATGTAGTAAAATAAATCAGGGGTTACTGAGTTATTAAAATAAATGTAAAGAAAAATACAAAGAAAAAATATAAGTTTTGGATGTTAAATATACATTAAATCTATGTTTTGGGGTCTCTATTTACAATATACAACCTCTAATTGATATTGATCTATTTTATAAATGAAAGAATACCTAATGAAAAATTAGATGTAAATTATTCTATTTTATGAAATCAAGTAATAGTTGGGTTTAGGTTAAGAAAAAACAATCGGATTTTTGTTAAAATATTTTTTTTTATGAACATCTGATTGTTTTTCTTAGCCAAAGCCCAACTATTCCTTTACTTCTTATCACCTAAATAGCTAAATATTTGCAAAAATAAATAAAATACAAACATATGAAAAAAATTGTTTCGCAACTTTGGCGAAACTTTTTTACGCCAAAGTTGCAAAGCCTAATAAATAAAACAAACATATGTGTATATATGTTTCCTAAATGTGTAGGTTCAATTGCTCCCTGATCTTGTAAATTTTATGTGTTTTTACTAAGAGAATAGGGAAGAATACTCTCAAGTAGATATAATGTTCTGACAGCTGAACTAGAACGAGTAACAATAATGAAATAAGCAATACTAATAATATTGTATTTTCTTACTGATAGTATTAACAAAGCAGTCGACTGTATCTTGGTTCCTTACAGTACAGGCTAATAAAGCACGCTTTTGTGAAGAGTCTAATAGTTTCTCTAGTATTGTACACAGAGCTCCAATCAGGACTTTGTCAAAGACAACATCTGAAACATTACATTTCACAAAAAATAAAAATGAGTAATACATTTGAACAATGAATAAATAAAGTATCTTTTCTATATTGCAATAAATAAAGGATTGTATATTTGCGTTGATGAGGTTTAGCTAACTTTGACTCAAAGTTCTACTAACAAATATAAGGTATCACTCAACAGTTTACGCCTACATTCCAAATTCAGAAAATTATTATTGCATTTAATTTTGTACTACTTTTCTTTTCAGGGTTGAATGTATTTATTTATTCAAATTTTAATGTCCATTTACAATTAACTCAGAATTTTAGGACGGGTTATTTATAGGTTACTACCCTTTTCTAGTCAGAATACGGCTGATTCCTTTTCTTTTTTTGACCCTAGGCACGGAGTGCATGCACCTTAGCACTCATGGTGACCGTGCCTCCGCATCCTTTTTCTCTTTTAAACTTACAAATAACATTATCTATTTTTTTTTTTTCGCATAAACTTTTCTGGTTATTAACACTTCACTATGTACTGATTGTATCCGTTACAAACATCAAAAATGACGTAGATGGATTTTTCAAGTGAACCAATGGCTGAAATAGGTCAATCCATTTCAGGCTGGATTAAAACCAGACCCTTTTAGTTCAGAGCCCAGGAAGAATAGGTCCCTTTATTATGGGGACTCAGCCACTGCAAGGCCTCCATAACCACTTTTATTTAAATTTTTCTGGTCCACGAGTAAATGTTTTTTCTAAAAAAAATAAGGCCTGCAATTTTTTATAATTATTATCCAAGATAATTTGCAATTTTTTTTATTCATGAATATATCATAAATCTTAAATATTTAATGTATTCAATACATATTGACTAACATTAACAGAAATGCACTAAAAATAATATTAATTTTCAGAATATTCCCATGGCACGATGGCTAGTGTGCACGATGCTCAAGTAGAAAATACAAGTTGGAGTCCTGCATGTGGTAGGTTGGCTTTTTTCAGTGATGTGCTCATTAAAGAAGCCCCAGTTATTTACCTGGTTTATTTTTTACATCAGTTCATAAAAAATAAATAAAATACACTTAAGATCTTAATTTCATAAAAAATTGAATATTTTTTAACTTCAATTCAATTTCTTTGCCAGTTTCTGTTATACTTATAGTAAATTATACTTTTTTCCTCAATAACCAAGCTAAAACTGAATATTTTAGTTAAATATATTGAGTTGTTTTGCGTGTTTATAATACCTATTTATATGCTTCAATGAAAGACTCAATTTAGACTTTGCTAAATTATTACAAATAATATCTGTTTCATTTAGTATTCAAGACAAGTGTCAAGTGATTAAAGTCCTACAAAATTAGAATTAAATGGGTATCATTTTATGACATTTACTTAATAATTACTATGAGAAGATTAATAGTTTTTCTTCAACCGTGCTTTGAGACGCTCTTTGCCAAATTTCATTTCCATGCTGTATACTCGCCTTTATGGCTTTTATGAAAAGCGAAGAAGAGCAGGTGTCAAAATTGTTGCTTTTTATCTCCCGGGTACTCCATTTCTGCAGGACGGACTACTTCTTTATATAGTTAGAATTGTATTATTTTTACTTAATGTTCAGCCAGCAGATGTGTCGGTATTGAGTAAAACCATAGGCGTATATAAGGGGGGGCTGAGGGGGCTGCAGCCTCCCCCCCCGAAATTTTGATTTGATCGGTAAAAATTTCATAAAACCCTTAAAAATAAATTAAAAAAGATCATTTACTTCATAAAACAAATCCTATTTTAGGTGTAATAGCGTTTAAGTTGGCTAAAACTCTTCCAAAACCTAAATTGTTAGTATTCCATACACCGGAAATGGTCTCAGGCCCCCCCCCCCGAAATTTTTCCAGCCCCCTCCGAAATTATTTTCTATATACGCCCATGAGTAAAACCATAAAAAAAAAAGAATTTGAGAAGAGTCAAATTTCTTTCGTTTTCTGACAACTCAGATTTCTAAGAAGTTACAAGAAAATTGTTTATAGCCCTGCCGAAAACAAAAGAACAAGGTAGTGCGCACGATTTGCATTCAGCCCACGCGTGGGTAGGCCTAGCTCCCCTCCGGCCACGCCCCTTCTTGTTCTTTTGTTTGTAGGCAGACTATAGATAGTCTGATAGCCTCTTGCCTTATCTGGTAAAAAACACCAATGTGTTTATACAGGAATACACTCTTATTTTTGCCTATTCATAGTATTCAGCGCAAATATACATATATTATAAAATGCCAATATAGCTGATCAAAATTCATCAATAGTTAAATGTTACCCATTAAAAGACATTTTGGGCATTGTTTTCTTGAAAAAGTAAAAAATCGCCTATGAATGGCACAATAACGATTGGAAGCCCAATAATTTTGTTTTTTACTTATTGGGATGGGAGAGGAAATGAACAAAAATTAATTCTTCAAGTAAAAAAGAGTAAAAAACAATATATTTCTTGAGAGTATTAAAATTTAGTTATTATAATATTTCAGGAACAACAATAGAAAAATGTTATGCATACAATTCTTAACGATATTTTTCATAATAAACTAATATTAAAAACAGACTATCTTATATAATATTAATAACAACACTTGAACAATTTTGTACATTTTAATATCTATATACCAAGTTCTTTCTCATTTTCGAGTAGCCAGTTGCGATACATTGTAAGAGGTATATCATGCGGTTTCACTTGTCGCCATTCATTCACACAAAATATTCTATAGGAATCATTACCATATTTGCCAATACCATACAGTTCTATTGGATATTTCCAATTTTTCTCAAGATATTCATGGCTGAACCTGATGATAACTCGAGTTCTTGTGTGACCTAACCCGAGAGGAGAAAGAAATTCATAAATTTCATCATAACTTGCAGTGATTGCTGCTTTGGGTGTAGGCCATTTAGTTAAAAACTTGTGAATTTCAGGAATAGCTATAGAAGCAGATGTTTTTGTGAGAAATATTGTTGCAATCAATAGTTGCCAAGGGTTGGAATACAAATCTTCCTGGATAAGGCAATAAGGAGACCGGGGCGGAATCCACTTTTCGCTTGTTTTGATACTTTCATCAAAATATTTGCTTGTTAATGCTTCTGATTCTTTTGATGACCTTTTGTTATGTTTACCAGGGCGCCTCCTTTGATTAGTTTTTGGAGGAGGATTTTCATAAATTTCTTCCATTTTAAAAATAAAAATTAATAAGATCATATAAGGTATGTACTTCAGTAAACTAACCTGCTGCAAGAATTGTATCTGCTTCTTTGAACTTCTTTAACTGATTATCAGTAATATCTTCCCAATTGAATTCACATATATCAACTGCTGTTCCATCCAGATTTCTTGGCCAACCAACTCCAGGAATGTTAATTTCTAAATTGTGCTTCAATTGTTCAAGAACAAGAGGGTGAAAATCAGTAAAGATGTACTCTTTAGGTGGCGAGACAGATTTTATGATTGCAATTCCAGTTAAACCAGATCCACAGCCCAATTCAAGCACTTTTTTCGATGACAATAATTCTGAATGACACAGACACCAGTTAGCCAAAGTAATGCCAGCCTAAAAAGTGTAAAAAGATAATTAAGTGTATTCATAAATGAGTAAACCTTTCTTTAAAAGAGTTCTTTTATAACTACAATGACTTTCCAAAATATAATTTACTAAAACATAATTTTATAAAAGTTAATTGAGTTGACGAGTAACTTCATTTCAAGCATTAGTTTTATCTGCTTTAATTTTGATGGATTAAAGCCATCAAGATTTTTCCATGAAGATAGCTTCATTATTTTTTTTTGCATGAATTTAAGTTGAAAACAATTATATTTACAAGAAAATGTTTGCTGATTTATGAACCTGGATATTTAACTTTGGTGAACTATTTTTTAGCAAAACTGTAGAGAATAAGGAGGCCTGAAAAAATTCTTGGCCTGCTTGCAGCTGATGTTTTTGCTTGAAACATGCCTGAACTCGTCATTGAGGAGGCGTGGAACCAGTGTGGCTTCAACCCTTTTCATGTCCAAATCCTATTATAAAATTCTTTGAATTGTACTCCGAGGCATCCCGGATATCTAACAATCAATCCATCAATAGTTCGACAACAGTCATCAAGAACCAGAGTATAAAAGTTTTTCAATGTTGTCCTCAGTTTAAAACTTATCTTTGATGGACAGTTCTCCACTTGGTGATGAAACCAAGTGTTCGCACAAGTTTTATTTAATGCAGTATCGCCATAAGCTGTTTTAAGTATTACAAGAGTTTCAGTGGGCAACAAGAGTCCCACCATAAAACAAAATTTCATGGCTGCCCATTGCTGTCAGCAGTCAGCCAATTCGTGTTTTAACTAAAATGATTACCTATAACTGGCAAATAAGGCGGAAGGTCAATAAAATATCGCCACACACTTTTACACTTTTTATTTATCTTCCCTACATGTTTGCACCCTTTTTGGTGCCTCTTCAAGGGAACACTCTTAAAAATTAAATTCAGCCTCAACCTGAGGAATGGAACCTTCCACTAGCAGGGCCTCGTGTAGACTGGTCATTGACTGAACGAACCCAATATGGTGTCAAATAGTCAGCTGATCGATAATCAATCTGTCATCAATTTAAAATTGATTTTAATTTCCAGATGAAATATAGTCCTATAATACCAATTTTCCTATTTTTTATCAAATAAATTAATGAAAATATTATTAAGATGGTGTATTTCCGTTTTTTTATTTATCACTTGTTTCCTGTTTTTAATGATGTGTATGTTTTCTTTAATCTTTCTTTTCGTTCTATTTCTTTCTTTCCCTAATATTCTGATGTTTTCAAAATCAAATTCATGACCATATTTTATAGCATGATAAGCCAACGCCGTTTTGTTTTCTCCATTGTCAATATTTTGAGCATGTTGTTTAATACGTTTTCGAAGTAGCTGTTCCGATTCCCCTATGTATGATTTACCGCAGCTATTGCAGTCAATTTTGTATATATTGTACTTAGTTTCCTTTAATTTCATTCGGTCCTTAATGTAACTGAAACTATTTTTAATTTTGTTATCATACTTCCAGGCGATCTTTCCAATCCCTTTTCAAATATGTCTGATTTTGTTTGATATTACGGGATTAAAATTGAAGGACAAATAACGGGCTGGTTCTGAATTCTGGTCTTTAAGGAAACGATTCACCTTTTTACTAAATTTATCAAAAATGTGTTTATTGTATGGGCTTTCATATTTCTCTAACCTATCCCTGTTTGCATCAGTAGAATGCACTGAAGAATATTTTCTTGAATTAAGTTAACAAAAAGAAAGTAATTCTTATCTATCTATTTATATTTTTATATATATATATATATATATATATATATATATATATATATAAATAAAAGTCACGTGTCTGGCTGTTTCTCTGTTTGTTCCTTATACAAATCTACACCATTTGACCGATTTTGACCAAACTTGGCACACAGGTAGGAAATCTCCTAGGCTAGGTCAAAATAGTCAAATTTCAAAATTTAGTCAAAAGTTTTGTTCAAGAAAAATTGGCTAGACTGAACCATTCAGATTCTGATGGCCATTTTGAATAATATTTAAAATTTATTTGTTGATGTACCTGATAATTAGAATAACTCGAACTCATTGATGACTTTACATCATTATATAATCATGCAATGCAGTTTATTTCAATTTTATATCAACAGTCACTATCTAACTAAGGAGCGCTGGCCTTTCTTTGATAAGAGCTACAGTCCTGTGAAAAATTATAAACTCATCTTATAAATTCAAAGTATTTATTAACTTTAAAAGTGAATTCATTGCAAAATAATTTTTTGTGATTTGTTTTTATGTTATTAGATTGCCAAGAAGCTTTAAATGGCCTTTAATTTGTTTGATAATTTACGGTTATCAGATTTCGTAAAAAAAACATGTTTACGCTGTGAATAAGTATAAACTGAACGTTAATTTTCTATTGTCAGGTGTACTAATGGATTATTACCACCTCAGTTTTCTTTTAAATGTTGAAGAGAGAGTACGTGTGATTGTTTTTTTATGCTGTGGCCGTTCCTGTGAATTACTATTTTTTTTTTAAATAATGCTGCATGGAAGTCAAGTCATGGAAATGGAGAAACAAAGAATTATGGACCTAAGAAGAGGTGGGTTGACCCAGAGACAAATTGTTCGTGAGCAAAACTCCTCCCAAGGTGTGGCCAATAACTTTTTAAATTGCAGCCAAGACAATTACGGGGAAAATAAAAGAAATGGAAGTCTTTAAACTTTTTTCAAGCAGGTGAAACGGGTGGTTTTGAGAGAAATCTCAAAAATAGGAGCATCCTCTGGACAGATTTTGGGGCGATTTAATTTAGCATGTGATGCTAGCTTCGTGAGGAAGTGGATAAAGGAATCACAGTTCTTGAAATATTGTAAGGTAATGCGAAAACCACAGCTGAAGAAACATCATTTGCAGCGACGACTGCAGTTCGCTGAAAATCATATTCAAAAGAGCCAAAAAATGGTCAAGCGTTATTTTTAGTGATGAAAAAAACTTAAAATTGATGGTCCAGATGGTTTAAATTATTACTGGCATGACTTTAGAAATAATAAAGAAATGTTATCAAGAAGGTTGCGTTGAAGCAGCGGAGTCATGGGTATGAAGGGGAAAACTGTAATTGCATTTATTTCTGGAAAATGAAGCAGTTACTCATCAAAATAATTTGGCAGAGTTCCTACTGCCGTTTATTACAAAGTTGGAAGAAGAAATAACTATTTCACAGTAGAAAAACGCACTGATTCATACTACATGCGCCACAAAACAATGGTTTCAGGATTTTGGAATTATCATTTTAGATTGGCCAGCCCTTACTCTTAGTCTGGATCTCAATCAGATAGAAAATTTGGAGGATTATGGCAAGAGAAGTCTATGACTTTTAGAAGCCAAAAATCCAAAATATTGATGAGCTGAAAGAAAGGATAACACAAGCCTGGGACAACATACCAGAGAGAACTTTAATTAATTTAGTAACAAGTGTTCTCAAAGGTCTCTTGGAATTGATAAAAAAACATAAGATGTCATTATTGAAAAGAATTTACTCATTAAAGAGTCAGAAAATGTTTGAGTTTATACTTTTTCACAGGTTGTTTTTGGTTATTTTTTTATAAAATGAAGCAAATCCTAACAATATCATTAAATTTTTTATCATAATTGTTACAAATCATTTAGGTAAACATTAAATAATATCTTTTGTTAGCAAAATTTCAAAATAAATTACTTAAATTAATTCAAATAGTTTATTTTTTCCTTGGGTCTATATTTTTTCACAGCACTGTATCTACTCGCAGGCTCTGGGGCAGCCTCTGTCGGTTTTTTTCTGAACTGCTGTGGTGCTGGCCACTGTTGCCTATTTCACGAGACAGCACTAGAAAGACATAAACAAATTCACACAGTTTGACCGATTTTGACATAACTGGGTATACAGGTAGATTTTGATACGTGGGAGAGTCATAGGCAGAAAGCAGATGTAGTATGGCATGCCTAGTGTAGTATGGTAACAGCTAGTGTAAAATAAAATGTTAGCCGTCCTGCTGGATTCTGGCAGCTGATTATATTCATTCAGGAGTACTTTTATATCAAAGAGATTGAGAAAGTGTGTGGAGGAGAGCAACTGAAGAGCTCAATTCTCGGGACTTGATATCGACAGATAAATATGGAGAAGGATTAAGGGTTTGGCTGCAAAAGGAGTGAGGCTAATAAAAGTCATTGAGGGGATCATCAACCTCAAGGAATATATACATATTCTCAAAGAGTGTCTACCAAGTAGTCTAGAGAAACTAGAATTGAGAGGAAAATCAATTTTTACTCAAGAAAATGATCTGAAATATACAGCTTGTGTGAATAAATTTCATTGATATATAATATCCCCAAATGGATGAAAACTCCACCTCAAAGTCTGTACTGCAACTCCATTGAAAAAAAAATTAGGTGAAAGGCAAGTTAAAAATATAAATTAATTAAAAAGTGCTAATGAAGAAGAATGGGATGCTATTTCTCCTGATACTTTTTTTTTTTTTTTTTTTTTTTTTTTTTTTTTTTTTTTTTTTTTTTTTACGGCACATCGACATAAATCTTGTCCATTAGCGCCGTTCTTCTGATACTATTTATAATTTAGTAGCATTAATGACAAGTAGACTTTTATCCATTATAAAAGATCAGGGTGGCCCTATAAAAAACAAAACATAACATTATAATAATCATGTTCCAATACTTTTTACTTTGAATATTGGACTCAATTGTTTAACTCAATTACATAATTACTGTTGTTTGCTGTTGATTTTCAATGAATATCTAAAATACAGTTTAGAACCATTTTATTGATGCCATCTATTTACCAAAATCAACCCTATTTTAGTCGCAATCGTTGAAAAAGTAAAACATTTATAGGTGTTTAAATACATTTTACACTAACTGTATATAAATATCATTCATACATATTTGTTTATTCATGCTTTACCATCTATCTCTATAAAAAGTGCCCGATTTTGATGAAATTTGTCAGAAAAATAATTTGTCTAAAAGGAAATATCAAATTCATTAATCAGCAGAATCATCACAGTAGAACTCCTGTTTTTCGGAACTTCCCATGAAAAAACCGTAGGGCTTAGAGTTTTGCGTTAATATGCTTCCAATTCCACTTATGGGTATTTTTACCTGTGGAATTGAATAAAAGCATTTTAAATTTGATATCATTAATCATTTTTGATGATACATAAAAAATAATAGAAGTTTGGATTTGGATGCTCAAAAATGATGGGGGAACCTGAAAATTTTATTTATTATGCAAACTAAAATACATACATGTTGGTCATGTTTAAAAAATAGCAAGTATTAAAAAAAAAAAGAATTATTGGACTTTTATATTTTTAAGTAACTGAAAATGACTATTGGAAATCCTAATAAATTTCCATCAAAACAGGTTTGATCATAAATGTTGAAGAACTTCTTTAGTCAGAGAAAACGGTGCTTTGGTTTTGGAAGTGTGGATTTCAATCCATTGAAGAGTTTCTATTCTAAGCTTTCCAAGTCACTCTAGAAGAAGGTACTACACGGAAACGTGCTAAGATGATACAGTTCCTGTGAGTCAGGCATTTTAGGTATGACAGGAAAGGTTTCAGAAATATAGAATAGAATCACTTCCACGAAATATAATATAATAAGTTCTGTAAAACATATAACTAAATATTTTTGCCAATATAATAAAAATAAAAACAGGCTGGAATCACTCTCTCTAAGTATCATTAACTAATCTAAGAAAGTACAGATGAAATTCACCGAAAATCATCAAGTATAAACAAGATAATTCAAATAATTACCTCCCAAGTGCATAGACCAGTGGTCCCACTCGATATCAAGTTGTTGTTTTCCTTGAGTGATATAATTTTTTCATCAATAAAATAGTGCTTATAATTTGTTTCGTCGCCACCTGAGTTATTATTCAACAATTTTATGTACAGCTCATAAGCTTTTGAAGAAGGAATATTAAAATTTTCAGTCTGAAAAAAAAAGAAGAAAACAGATGAAAATTTATAAACGACAAAGAAAGATAAATGACATGATGCCAGCTAAAAATATTTAATTATTTTTATTTTAATATTTGTTTATTAACTACACAAATTTGTTGCCATCTATCGCGGGTTATCTATAGGTTGACTCCCTCGGCTAGCTAGGCTAGAAATGATTCCTTTCCCTTTTTGAACGAATAGCCACCAACCCTAGTAGGAACCTAAACTTCAACCCTAGGCACAAAGTGTTAATGCCTTAACACTTTCAGGGCCAATATAGGGATAGAAAGAAAGCCAAGCTATCTGCTGACGCTGCTGTGGGCCAACAGAACACATCTCTCGGACGCACATCTCTCATGACACCGGGCCTGAACGTCTTAACATTTTTAGCTATCCAACCCCCCTTCCCCGTTTAATGAATCAGTGAGTAATGGGAGCGCACCGCCTGCCAAGTAATAAAGTGAATATAACCAAACCAATTTCACTCTAGCAACTGTAATTTGGGAAGAAGTAATTGATTCCGGAAGCATGTTATGCCATAGCCCACAGCAGCTTGACACTGTCTGCTAATAGACTAATCTTGTTATTTTTGTGGTCTATGGGATCTGAAACATGAAATTTTCTTGTCGGCACTTCCGGGATATGTCATCAGGTCAGTATCATAAGCGGGTATCCTCCCTTTTGAGGGAGAGAGGAAACGTGCTAAACCAGAAAAATGAGGTAGATTATATAATTAAAATGTATTAATTAGGATAATAAAAATCAGTCCCACTGACAGGCTGCAAAGCTTCTGGGGGGCAGATGCCGATTCTCTCCCTTAAATATAATATAAATAATTCTAACTATCTATATCTAATAAATGTATATTATATATACTCTTTATGTGAAATATAGATATATTTTGAGCGTAGCTACTGTGTGATGAGCTAATTTTTTTTTCTTTGCAGTTATGGATCCCGAAAACCCCTCCAATTCCAACTAAAGTTGAAAGTGAAAGACAAATTCATCATACAAGGTGAGTAACATACCTGTAAACTAATCCTACTCCTTTTATTACAATAAATAATAAAATCATTATTTTTCAAAAAAATGACAGCTCAGATACCCGTTTTATGCTCGGGGAGTGCCTCCCTGAGCATTATATACAGTACGGCTTCAGATAAATATGACACTCATAAAATAAAAATGTATTCACTGATTTTTTGATTTTTTTTTGGGAGGGGGGGGATCTACTATTGGGCTATTTACGCCGGGCTATCTACAGGTCGCCACCCATTGATAACGCCAACAGCAGGTGGTTGGTCAACTATTCAGGTACTGACAATGCCGGACGTTGCTTAACTAATGGCCATTGGCTGGTATTCCCTTGTTTTTATTATTTATTTATTTTTTTTTTTATACGGCGCATCGACTTCTGGGCTATTTGTGCCGACATCCCTGGTGCAGCGAGGAATTTTCTTTACAAGCCGCGAGATCAGAAAATTCCTGCCACCGCTGGGTCTCAAACCCACCATCTCCCTTATGTGAATCTAAGGCGTTAGCCACTAGACCATGGGGAGACCCTGTATTCACACTTGTAAAAGCTGTACCTGTATTCAGTGGTTAAATATTAAAAAAAAAATTACATATTATTATCATTATTTCATTAGGATGTAAATATGAAAATAATTTAAATTTTAATATAATAAGATGTGCCTGACTTTTTCCACAATACCTCAGTTATATAATGTTTTAGAAATGCTAATTGATATGCTTGGCGAACAGGGTATTTAAGAACTAATTCACTTTGAACAGTTAAATTTAGCAGCTCGTTTTGATGGGATTCACAGTCATCGTATTCCAATTGTGACAAGTGCTGAAAAAGTACCTGCAATGAAATTATGTTGTATTAAACAAACTATACATACTTCTTAAATGATTAAATAAACATATTAAAGAAATGCTATGAGGGAAGAGATAATCAGAAAAAAAATCCTTATTGATTTTAAATCTTTGATCTTAGAAGAAGTTTAGTTTATTCCTTTATCTGTGGACTTTCTCAACACCAGCAGTATAATGTTCCTGAATGCTTCTCACCAGAGTAGTTGTTCGAGCTCTCCAATTTTTTCAGTGCAAAAAAAAAAAAAAATCATGGAATAAAAACATGTCTTTATTATACCAAGTCAGTACTATGCATGGATCCATGCTTCGATGCATTTCACACACACACACACAAACAAAATTAACATAAACCTACAATGCCCAAAATTAATATAAATATATATTTTTAAAAAAGTCCAACTCGCAGTAACTGTATTATTTTAGCACGTTTTTGTGAGTGGAAGAAGAACTCATATCAACTGTCATTTGGAAAGCTTAGAATAGAAACAGTTTATGTCATGTCATAATCTTTGATGGCATATGTAGAAATATAAAATGGAATCACAAAGCTAAGCAAGATCTTAGGCTCTACAGCAGGACACTGACAGTATCCTTAGTGCAAATTACTCCATTTAAGAACCGATTTCTATGAATGAAATGTTAAGATAAAAAAACATGCCTTCCGTATTTCTGTACTGATTGACAAAACTAAATATCCAAATAAATAAGGCAGACTTAGTTTTTTTTTTTTTTTTTTTTTTTTTTTTTTTTTTGTCCAATGTAAGAAATTTCAACAGATCCAAATGCTATTAACATTATAATTCTTAAAGGGATCTTTTGTAATAACTTTTATACACCATTTGTAAACATAATATGCAGATATTTATATGCAAATACCCGAAGTCATAGTACAAATACTTTTTCGTAATAAAGAAATTACCTCTTTGCAGAAAATTTAGATTAATTGGACGCCTTTAAACGGAAAGGAACCAAGCACCATTTTTAAAGAAATTGAGTTTTTGGTGCTATCTTGTAGAGAATTAATATAGTAATAAAAAACTGGTTAAAATATAATGTTGTCATTAAAGCAAGAAAAAGTACCAAAAAAAAGTAAAATGGTCCATCCAGTATGCTGTAATAAACAGAAAGGAATCAAGCACCATTTTATCAATAACTATGAAAATAAAACCCCATTACCATAACAACAGTTTATTTTAACGAGAGAAAATGAATGAAACATTTCAGATAATAAAGGAATTTTAGACCAACAAAAAACTTTAAACCCAATTCTCTAAAGAATGAACAGATGGCACTTGGTTCCTTTCCGTCTAAAGGCGTCCAATTAATCTTTTTTTTTGAGACTTCTTAGAATGACATACATATTGTCTTCAGAGAAAAATAATAGCCAGTGTCAGCCCAGATGAGAAGTACTCACATATGTAACATAAGAATTACTCCTTAAAATCTGGGGCCTCAAAAACATTAAACTACAGGACTGTTAAATATTTAACAACTATAGATCCTTTTTCAAAATATTAATGTAAATGAACCACAAAAGGATATATATACAGTCTAGTTTATGCTCCTCTGTCAACAAAATTAAAATTATTCTTTTAGTTGAAGGTGGGAATAGTATAAAATCAAGTAATCAATTGTTACCTGCCAATCAAAGCATTTTAAATCAAGGGTAGAACAAAAATTCCGGGAAATACTACGTATACGAGTGCAACTTGAAGCATCACATTTTTCCAACATTTGAACATGACTGTCACACATTGACTATCATTAAATGCAATAGAAATTCCAAGCACACTGTGATGTTTACAAAATTAATGATAGATATAACCAGTGACAAAGGGGTTATAACCTTCTCCAATGGTTCTTCAGATGTTCTTAGTTCCAGTTATGGCCGCAGTAGCTGCAGGTATTCTCTCTAGCCGGTGCTGCGCTCTAAATAATATTGTACGCACTAATAAGACGCGGGTAATTCAGTTTGAGCTCAATGAAGGCTACAGATAAAATGTGGGACTAAAAGAACTTATCGAAGCGGATTATTGTTAAGGCTAGAAAAACCGAACGTATTGAATTCTCAGATGTTTACAGAAATCAGCTCGCCAGGGTAGCAATTTCAACAGAGCTCCTCCCGTTGTATTGCTGTTCCGGTTTGCATTGAGACAAGCAAGTGAAGAAGAATATTACGCAGGAGATAAAATAAACAAATTGTCACGTACCTACGTCAAGACATTGTTTTTTTCTACTAGTCGAATTTGAGGAACCCTTATTTTTTAGTTTTAATTTTAACATCCTTAACAACAAAATGTGTTTGCGTTGTCTGCGAGTTACCATCCGTTTCTAGCCAGGATGGGCTTATAGTGAGCGGTAGGGCAGGGCCGCCACATCTCCGAGCCGGGCCCAGGACCAGATCACGGGCCCCCACTTCTCCGAGCCCGGCCCTCACTTCTTAGAAACTAACTGAAAATTCTAGTATTTTGCTATAGGACTTTGGACATTATAAAACTATTTTCATCTTGAGTTTTGAGCGAAATGAGAATAAAAGCCGACAATCGGAGCAGCAAAGGTCAGTTTCGGTACTTGTACTTTTCTTACGACTCCTAATGAAATATACCTACTATTCTGGGACTGCACTTGTTTTGTCGTTTATGTACATTAAACAAATATAGATCCAATATAAATAAATATAGGCTACGCCCGTCTATATTTCTAAACCCCATTCTTTTTACAAGCTCATAATCTATACATTTTTTCCAGTTAGCGAGGCCCGGCCCGGGCCCCCACGGAGACCGGGCCCGGGACAACAGTACCCGGCTGGCCCCCCCATGTGGCGCGCCAGGGCGGTAGGGTCAAAAACTTATTTAGTACCCCCCCCACGTGGCTAGGAGGACTGGTGACAAAAATCAAATTGGATAATCAACAATTTCACCACATTGATAATTTAATGTAAGTCAAACTTCTAATTGATCAAATTTACTTAAAAAAAAAAAATCAGTCCCGTAACAGGCCACGAGGGCCCTAAGGGGCAGATACTATAGAGGTATCTGATTCATGACCATACGGCACATTAGGGAGATAGTGTGGTCAGTGCTATGCTCCGGCCGCCTGATTTTCCCCTTGGCTGCTTCGACTGCTAGAGTCATTAGCACCAACCAAGGTACCCATTATTAAATTAATTAAAGGCTAGGTTGGCCTAGGGACGGTCAGGGAGGCCGAATTCAACCCATGAACGAAGACACTAGAAGAAAAAATCTTTAGTGCTTGCTCGGGATTTGAACTCAGGCCTCCAGCTTATTAGTCCAGTGCTCTACCACTGAGCTAACCTCGCCCCTTCAAATTTACTTATTTAAGTATTTTTATAGTTGCCTATCATCTCTACCTCTAGATTGAATTTTCCGAAGACATTGTTGATTAGCTAATATTCGCATGATGTCTTTCACGAGACATAGCCAAATCGACAAGGTTTAACGGAATGGGCGTGTTTAAAAATATCCTCGACCGTATTTCTATTTTCTTTGAGGAAAGATTTGTTACAGAAAGAAAAGGTTCCTAACCTCAAAGCCGAGTTGTTCCTAAAATGGACCCAGCCATATTCTGCCTTTGAATTAGGCAGCGTTTCGCAGCGTGTACGTGAGAATTGTTTCGGAACTGTTGAACCTAATTCCATATGACATTCCAGACAAGGTGCTGCCTCAGTTAACGATCTTTTAAAAAGCCGTCTCCAATGGCTTAAAATGTTAATTTATCTTTTGAAAATTACCTGTCCGTTTTCAAAATGAGTAGAATTAACATAAGATGTGCTACTACATCGTCAAAATCACGATCTAAAGTAAATTTTACATGAAACGTAACAGATGTGACTTTTCAATAGTAATTTTGTTTTGTTCTGAATTAAATAAGTCGCTCGTAGAGTTTAGCTTAGTTTGATCAGACTTAACCCCATCGTTGGCAGTAACGATTATGTGAGCAAGCATTAAGTTATGGATTTTAATGTTACAGATAATGAAAACCTGGATAAGTTAACGTTTATCCAGACCTTAAAATATTGCCGAAAAAGGCCAAAACTTCTCTTATGTTGACTTTTTTTTTAAAAAATCTAGGCGCACGGTAGTGCGCCAAGTTCCGGCCTAAGCATACTGTGTGTATATTGCAGGAGGTCTTAGAGCCGATTTTTACTCTCTCATAACTTTCAACCAGGCAAAGATAAAGTTATGAAATTTTACACAGGTATTATACTACTAGATGTGAGTAAAACTGGAAATTTTCATAATTCTACATCGAATAGTTTCTGAGATATAAGCGATCGAAAATCGGGATTTATAGGACTCTCTCTCACTCATTCACCCACTCACTCACTGACTCATCAAAATTATTAGGCACTTCCCATGATGCTAGAGACTTGAAATTTTGCATGATGTTAGATATGGAGGTGTTATTAAAGGAAAAAAATCGAAAAATCTTGAAATGTTGTGTTTGGCTCCGCTTCCGGGGCGGGGGCGTGCCAGTTTTGTACTTTCTTCGGAAACCCGTCATTCCGTCCGAAACCCATGATTTGGAGTATCAAATGAATCGTCTCGGTATGAAGAACCTATATTTGATGTTTTAATAAACAATTAGACGCATATAGGCTCGGTCAAAATCTTATACCAGCTGTCTGTCTGTATGTTTGTTCCTTATACAAATTCACACCGTTTGACCTATTTTGAGCAAACTTGGCTCAGGTAGGTCTTGATACGGGAGTGTCATATTACCTATGACGTTTTGTACTTTTTGTTCCATCGGAAAGCCATCATACCTTCTGAAACCCATCATGTGGGGTATCAAATGAATCGACTTGGTAAGGAGAACCTATATTTGATGTTTTAAGAAACATTTCGACGCATCTTAACAACAACAGTTGTGACTTCTTTCTTAAATGTAGTAAATAAAGTCGTAGGGGCTAACTGCATAATATACTTGACAGCAGATACTAAGTTTTTCTAAGTCGAGCCATCTAAATTCCAAAGTTTAGGATCACAAACCCAAAATTTATCGTCTATGTTCTTATCTTTTTCTTGAAGGCCTTCTACACTTTCGCTATTGTGATCTTTATCCTCGGGATAAGGTTCCTGTGTTTTACAGTGTAATAGTTTAGTTAAGAGAGCAATCAATTTGTCCTCTAGAGTAATGTCATCTGGAAGAGCTTCTAGGAGTCTCCCGTGGTCTAGTGGCTAGCGCGCTGGATTCATAAGCGGGAGATGGTGAGTTCGATTCCCACCTCCGCACAGTGTCACGAGCAGTGTTTAAAAATAAGAAAAATGAAGTTGAAAAAAAAATTGTTTGATGGTCAATATTAAAATTAGAATTTTTGAACAGAAAGAAAACATCAAAATTAGAATATAAAAACAAAGACTAAAAGCTAAGGATTCAATTTGAATTGTTGGTACAAATACAAATATTAAAACTGGTACGGTTAGTAAATATTTACTTTGGCTGTTCCAATCTTATTACTTGAACATTTTCATTCTTCTTATAACATGTTCAAATGTCTGTCCTGAGGGAATCGTTGATTGGCTAATCTTGGCCAACAGGCCAAAAAATGGGGAAGATTTAGTGCTTTGATTATGTAAGAAATTCTCAGCATTTTTTCAACTTTAGAATTGATTTAAGAAAAAACGTAAAATAACCGTTTTTTCATACTTTAACCATAAATAGTACATTGCTTCACGATTATTTTGATACCTAGTTTACCTGCTTTCAGCTGCTTCTCACAGCGATTTCGTGGTTTTAGTGTTCAAAACCAATGCTTAACTGTACGACGTCTTGCGCAGTAATGAACCACACACCAGATACTGTGCTTTATTTGATAGAATCATGCAAGAATATGATTTATTTGAATGTTAGGATAAAGTTAAGGAGAATATAAGAAAATTGATTAGATCGTTTTGCCTGAATATTCAAAAAAATTGGGACCGCTGTTACTGGATTTTAGGGGCATTCGAAACAAAATCCGAATATTGGTTGATTGAAACGTTAATCTTCCCGACGAGGTTTTTGAAATATGTAGACGAGATAATATTCAACCAGGTCCTGATGAAGACCGCAAGTTCGTTTCGTGGAAGCATCGAGACGAGTTGCGGATATAGTAACGAAGAAATCTCCAAGGAGAATATGGGATTATTAATTGATACTCCAAAGCTTTCTTTTGGTTCTATTAACGACGGTAAAACCGCCCGCACATTTTTTGGCAATCCAAAATTAGTACCAAAATAACTGGAATGGAGATATCATTAATAATCAATTTGGGCACCATATTGACAATGGTTTCTAGTGGTAAATCAATTAACATGTCGAAATTAACTGAATAAATGGAGAGCCTTGAGAATTATACCTGAAGCATCATTCATGGTATATGTCAATGTCTTTCATTAACCCCTTCTTGTAACGATACAATTATGGATTTAATGAAAAGACTTCTCCTCCCATCAGATCCATATTAGTCAACTTTCAGTAAGATATGTAACAATTAAAATTTAAATAAATAAAATTTAACTAAAGTTAGCTCGAAAATCGAAATAAAAATTAAAGCTAAAGTTTAATCATACTTAATTTTAAATAAAAATGATAGTATTTGTTTACAATCAAGGGATTCTAAGAAGGAATAATTTTTTTTATTAGTAAAGTTTCTGTATATAATTTTAATAATTTCGTAAATAGCATACGTAAGTTTCCATACAGATTTTATGTAAGTTTATTCTATAATAGATTATTTTCTTAAGCCAAAACTTCTTTTTTCTCCCATGTTCGAGTTTTTTAATAACAGAAAAAAATAATAACCCTTGTCTAGACAAAAATACGATTTTTGATTTCTTACCCCATATACTCGTGACACTGTGCTCCGGCAGGAATTCTCTCTGGAATCATCTCAGGGCTCGCTGGGAAAATTCCTCGCTGCACCCTGGATGTCGGCGCCTAATGACTTAGATGGAGATGCGCCGTAAAAAATGTTTTATTTTTGCCAAAATTATCTTTAGAGAGAAAATTAAACATTTCCAAGTTTAAGAATATACCTGGTTGAGGAAAGTGATATTTTAGTAACTGGATATAAGTATTTTTATTGTTGTTTTTCTTTCTTCTTAGTAAGTAACTATGAGGTCTTCCAAGTAATGAACTTGGACATTTCTTTCTTGTATCATCTCTTGTATTGGCAAACATTTTTGGTTGAAAATATGGTGCACTTAATACACTAACTCATACTACTTTTTTGGAGTGTAGGATGGTAAGGCGTTTTGGGGGGGGGGGTTTAGGAGGGGATATTTTTGGGGAAGGGAGTGTTTCTTTGTGAGGGGAGGAACTTGGCCTCTATTTCACATTTATGTTTTTTTTTGGGATCTATTTCTAACGTCCTTCTATACATAACAAAATTTCTTTAGGGCGAGTTACCTCCTCGTCAACACCCTTTTCTAGCCAGGAAGTGGCTGGTGTCTTTTGGCTCTACCCCCGTAGTGGAAATGGAACCAACAGCATTAAGGAGCACGGAGTGTTGACGCCTTAGCGCTTACTGTCATCAAATATCCGTTTTTTTTTTTTTTTTTTGTTTTTGATATTATTGATGAGGGATGTTGACGTTTTATAAAACATAAGTCACTAAAAAAAACGGATGTTCAACTTAGTTAATATATTGTCCTGCTCGCACACTACCTTCTGGTCAGATTTTGATGAAATTCGCCACAAAGCATTTGTTTAAAACGAGATCTCTTATTCATCAGAGCGCTAAGTTTAAATAGATGCTTATTCTTATACTTCTTCTGAGCTTCCATATTTCAAGATTTAATTATATGTTATGGCATTAGACCAATAAAAAATATATAGAACATGGATACGAGGCATTTTTTCTTTTGTTTCGCCCTTAATATATTTATTTAAGTTTTAATGTGGAGATTTGATTGCCGTGGAGATTTGATAACGTGGAGAATTGAAGACGTAAGCACTCCTTGCCAGAGATTGTGGATGCGATGCCCAATAGAGGCAGTGTTGTTTTTTATATATTTATTTATTTTTATTTTTTTAAAAGGAAGTGCTTATCCTGACTATAAAAGGACCATAACCTATAAATAAACCGTCATAAAAATCTGTGTTACTTATAGATAGGCTTTAAAATTTAAATAAACAAATAAAAAAAAGGTTAACGCCCGTTCATAAATAATGTAGATTTTTCACCCTTTATGTCTTGTAAGATTCGTTTAATACCTCAAAGAAATAGGGGGCTATTCTTACCGCCATTATTTTTTTATATCTTTAAGTCATTTAAAATGACTCTATTTTTAAATTATTCGGGACTATTGGTTATTTACTTACACAAATTCACCTAGGAGGGAATCTATTCTAAAGAGGTAAAATATCTCTATCTTGCAGAAAACATTGTCATTGATGTTAAGGACACTGAAGCCTCACAGGAAAGATCAAACAAAAGCTTTTAAAACATTCACTTGTAGTTTATTCCTTAAAAGATTGGGCATTTAAGCTTGATAAATATCCTTTGTAAAGATGAAAATATTTGAGGTAACTCGGAAGGGATTGCAGGTAAGGAATGGCCGAAGAAGGGCCCACCACTCAGGGTCTAGGTAAAGGTTAGTGCCCTGCTGTAAATTTACTCCTAGGAGAAGGACTTCAAAGATACCGACCGACATGTCTTCCTCGGGTCAACAACCCTGCATTCTCTAAAACCTCACAACATATTGGGGATGGATCTTCTCCTTAGGAGATTACATTGCCTGCCGCAGTTGTTTCCTGGCGATCAGTACGATTAGTTTAACCGAAATGTCCACTTTGCAGGAACCGTGTCATGTCTTTGTTTGCGTATGATACTTATATCTGTTGTGCTTAGGAAGGATTACAATAGATACTCTTAATTTTTAACCTTCAACGAAACAAAACCAGTTCTTTTAAAACTTCCGGTTTCTCAGGCTAAGGTTTATTCTATCCAACTTTAACATGAAACAATGAAATGCAGAGAGTTAGCCGTTGAGGTGACAAGGAGCCAAGGAATGGTTGGTATTAGGCTAAGAGAAAACGTCAGATTTTCAGAACAATCTGTATTTCGAACGTGTCGACATGCTCTTTGCCAGCCTTCTTCAGCAATAAATGCCTAGGGGTTGGAGGAACGGTTTACCACGATAACTTTTAAATAACCATGGATAAGTCGAAACGTTCAAAATATAGATTCTTCTGAAAATCTGACGATTTCTCTTTGCTGAATCGCAGTATCATTTCTTGATTTCGTTTAATAAGAAATAGAGTTTGCTCTTTTAATTGTTCATCATATTGGATGGTGAATTCTTTGACATGAGGAAGAAGTGTGAGAGGTGTGTATGACCAATTCTTAATCGGGTTAACACCACTTTATTTTCTTCTTGCCTCTTCGATTGATGTTTTCCTAGTCATTACACGTGATTTAGTCTAACGAAGTTTGTAATCCCTGACTTCTTGCTTGTCAGATTGTCATGTATTCCATACTGAGTCGCGTGAATGTGAAATAAAATCATTTCATGGAACTTTTTTTTAACGGTATAGCTCCTATGATTGCTATCCTTCCTGCTACTTGTTCGTTTTTATGTATCTCACAATGTCCGGAAATTCACACCAATATCACCTTTCGTTTCTTTTTGCTAAGGTAACAATTTGTTCTACAATATTTATTGTTATCAGATGCTTTCAAAATGGATCACCTATAGCAAGGAGCAGTAAGAGAATCTTTAAATATGATTAAATAAAGTTTGGTCCGAGTACTAATGCTTAGAGTTTAATCAAAAGCATCTACCTTAGCATAATAATTACTGTAAACCGCCGGGAGAGCGATCATATAAGCGTCTGATAAGTTAAATACTGCTGTGTTCTTGTTCTTCTGCAAGAATGCTTGATAATATCAGTTCTTTGTGAGAAATGAAATAAGTATCTGTGTTCTTTTAATTATACTCTGTAAGGGTGAAATTAATGCAAGGATAGGGTAATGCCCAGGGGTCTTTGGCTGAAACAGAACCATGAATGAAGGAGTAATTGTGTGAGTTTCGGCTAAGAGGCACACTTTTCGGAAAACAAATCTATATTATGCGCTTTGGCAGTCTTCTTCAGAAATGAATACCTAGGGGATGGAGGAAGACCAAAAATACCGATTAGGTGACATTGAGGAAAATGTCGACTCGTTGACAATTTTGAATTTTTTTGGGGTACGATTTTTGTGTTATGGTGGTGTCTATGGTTATTATTAAGATATTAGTTTAGGGGATCTAAAAGAAAGCTCCGGTTGCTTGTATAACGTCTTTAATGTTCTTCGTGAGTGGGGTCATGGGCCATACAACCTTAGTCCAATTTTGCTCTAATAAATGATTTATAAAAAGTAGCATTCATGTACGGCCAGCCCCCGAGATGTAGAGATGAAGCATTTAAATAAATCTGAACTACTTTGGCAATTTGGCTCAATTCTAACCCCTATCACAGATTAGCACAAGAAAATAAGCACTCTCGACAGATTTAACGCGCTTATTATCTACCTATAAACTGAGATTATAGTTAAATATCTTTGGTTAGCTTATTCACAAATTAGTGAAAACCTAGTGACAAGTATTGAAAACCCAACATTGTCCCTCTAATCATTTTATTATTATCATGAATTTTAATAACTATTATTTTGAACAGCAGCAATGCATTTGCATTGTATGTACAAACTATATTAGCAATAAATGCCCTGAGAAGTATTTCATCTCTAAATTGTAGTGAAAAATTTGTAAGGACTAAGAAGCATTGCGTAGCCTGAAGATGCAATAACCTTTTTAGAAAGGGCCTTTGAACAGAATTTCTGCGAAATTCGGGAAACTCAAAATGCGAATGACCTTAGAAGAGAAATATAAAAAGTCGGAAGTGACAGGGTGACAGAGGGTAGGAAGTTATTGCTTGGGTGCTAATAAAATGGGTTCGACAACCCAAGGAAGAAGGAAAGGCGGCGGACTTCAGAAAGGAATGGGTGAACAACCCCAATTTCAGCATCCTTACCCACAAAATGTACCCGTCGTAAACTATCCCTTGAATATTGTGTGTTGACAGGTTATATTTACTTCCTAGTCTTTACTTTTGGAAGTGCAATGGCAATAAACAATCATTTTACAACCGTTGAAACGTTTTGTAAAGTTATTTCAATGTGCTAAGACTGTTGTAACTTGTTATGTCTGAATCTTTGGAAAAACAAATATATGGTCATATTTTACAAATTCAGGAGGAGACACATTAAGAATTGAATGACTTATTTTAGACTGCGGGTGGTAAGTTCTTGATTTTGAACTTTCTACACGTTTATATTGTTGGTTTTCGGCAAAATAAGTTGGTTTCTTGACATCGAATTAACACAATATTAATTCAAAATGTTTCCCTCTACATTTAGCACGAAGGTATGTAGCTACTAGATACCGAAAATGATCCCCGTTGAAATGAATTTATATATATATATATATATATATATATATATATATATATATTGTTCATTCGGCATCTGTCTCCAGCGGTCTTGCTCCTCCTATCATCGCAATATTTCGCCGGATTCCTCTCCGACTTCTTCTGGCAGTCACTCATTCTTGCTGGTTGGTAAGAGAATGAGTCCGTCCTTGGTCTGGGCTCCCTTTATACGGTCGGAGATTGTGCGAACGAATAAGCTTGGCGGGCTGTGGGCCTACGGGGAGTCCGGCTGTCTCACAGATGAAGCCGGAGAGGAATCCGGCGAAATATTGCGATGACAGGAGGAGCATGACCGCTGGAGACAGATGCCGAATGAACAACACATTTAATTCTCAGCGAAGAAGCTTAAAAAACAACATATATATATATATATATATATATATATATATATATATATATATATATATGTGTGTGTGTGTGTGTGTGTGTGTGTTGACGGCCACACTTTTTGTTTTTTCGCCACAACACTACCAGTACACACTGAGTTATTAAATAATTTACTGCTGGATAAACAATTTTCTAATTTTTTGCACACTACTAAACAATATATGTAATTTTTCTATTTCAATGATAGACTAAACTTCACTGATGATATTGATTGCATTAATTGTTGCTTAAAAAAAATTGTTGTCTGTGATGGCAAAATAATTAAATAATTCAAGGCGTGCCGGATTTGTGTATCCGCTAGTGTGTGTTACACGTTTTCGTCATTGGCTAGGGTCAGAGTTGGGCAAACGTTAGCGCGCGCTAAAAACTGATACCTCTCCGCTAATTTAGCGAAACTGTAGAAAGCCAGCGCTAATAATTAGCGGTTAGCGGCGGCAGTGCGCTAACCGCTAATCTATTTATGAAATATCGTAATTGCTAATAGCTTAAGCTATAGTTACAAGTTGTAACTATAGCTTAAGCTATTAGAAATTAAGATATTTCATAAATAGATTAGCGCTGGCTTTCTACAGTTTCGCTAAATTAGCGGAGAGGTATCAGCTTTTAGCGCGCGCTAACGTTTGCCCAACTCTGGCTAGGGTTACTTTGTGAAGTCTATTTGGGAGAATAAGATTCGTAGAAGGAGTGTATGTGGTATTGTGTTATGAATTTAATAATGATTTTAGACACAAGAATTGCTATTACTAGAGATTGTAACAACGAAAACAGTAGAGTTCTGACTCCAAGGACACGTTTAAGTAAAAATTTACGATGTTTATTATGATGTTAAAGAGAGCATTTACATATAACATAATAGTATCGGAATACATTCACAAAGTTTGAAAGTGTAAACAAACTATTCGACCATATGGGTGCTTGTCGTAATATTAAGTTTCATTAAATTTATGCTCTGAAGAGTGTTTTGTCAGTAAAATGTACAAGACGCAATAACCTTTTTCGGGAAGGACCTTTAAGCAGAATTTCTATGAACTTCAAGGAACTTAAAATGCGAAAAACTTCAGGAGAAAAATATAAAAAGTTGGATGTCTCCGACGACAGAGCGTGGGAAAGTATTGCTTGGGTGCTAATAAATGGGTTCAACAACCCTAACCTGGAGAATTAGCGTCGGACTTGAGAAAAGAGTAGATGAACAACCCTAATCTCAGTAACCATTTGATGTTAGAAACTTATTATTACCATGGATTACTCGAGAACATTGGAAGTATTGCTCCAAGATTGACTGGTAAATGAGCTAGTTGACTTACAAATATGTCGTTAACAAGAGCTTTTAAATATGTCAAAATAGGACTCCTACAGTGTCGAAATACATTTAAAAAGTTTGAAAGCGTAAACAAACAAACTATATAATGATATGCATGATTGCGTAGATGTTTGTTCGCCTTAGGAATGTGCAAATACCTTCCTCATGTATTTAAGCAAATTGACTAATGAAGTAAGACTGCTTTTTGCTTAGTGCATCGACCCCGCCTCCCTCCCTCGTCCACCCGCTCCTTGCGAAACAAGGGTAACGGCCAATTTCGCAAACCATTCACAGCGGAGGCGGGTCAGGGATCCGCCACGTCCTGTCCTTTCGGCAGGCCCACGCAGAGAACTACTCCCAGAACACATGCTCATGCAGATAATCTAATGTTTATGTGATCAAATTAATTTTATTGGATGCTTACTGCCGGGGTATGTTGTTAACGCTTCCTAATTTAATATATTTCACAAGAGATACTTGATATTACCAAGATGGATGAAGACCAGGTTCGGTCATAATAAATAATAAAGCTACATTTTTTTTTTTTAATATAAAAATCAATGACTTAACATGTTTGCAAACGTCTCAGCATTATTTTCATCTGGAAAGCCTCTGCTGTAAATATTTAGAACTTCTATTCTCGGGTCAATAATCATACAACTGGCACATATTAATTTTGAGTCCTTGGTCGCGTTAGTCTAGAGGGGGTTCGCCAATAAGAGAAGGAGATATGGAACAAACCCGAAAATATACACTTTTATCCAATATGCTACTGAAGAGTTCAAGAAAAAATGAGAGCTCTTACAATGAGCCCATCGTTGAAATATTTCATCATCTAAAAGCTGGATTCGAATCCTGAAGTATAACGCTTTGATTATTCTACTGGGTAACTACTACTGCGGATCACCTTCCTAAATAAATATCGGATGCCCATAAATAAAATTAAAAAAATACTATTGCTATTATTTATTTATGAAGAGTTTGTTATCAAGAAGGTTGGGTCGATAACAATCATTATGCTTGTAGCCTCGGTCGAGACGTGCGGGGAATTGGAATAGGACGTAGGCCTTTATTTTTAGTATCACTATTACTAATTTCATAGTTAATTAATTATTTTGTGATAGTATTGATGTGAAAGAGAAGAGCTGGTACTCCCCACCATGTATTCGCGTCGGCCATAAGCAGGTGGAGGATGTGTTCGGACGGTCATTGCACTGGCTCGGAAGTGGCAGAACGCGGGAAGCCCATCTTTAGGGTACATAATATGTTCTATATGCAAGCTGGTTCACTTTCTCTCATTTGCGTATAAATTGGTCTGCATTTAGTTTTAGTATATTTTTTATTTTTTACTGCTGACCTTATTCTTGATGGGCTGCTTTATTTTTAAACCTAATAATTTTTCATCTCGTCTATTCGTCATACTTTGACAAGATTTTTAAATTTTCCTTTGTGAAGAAATGGTTTATGGTCCATAAGGATATAAATCAAATCAAATGAAATGCTGCAAAAATCAATTGCTTGGTTATATTTTGTTAATTTTTTTTCAAGATGGTTTACGTTTGACGTTTTGCTCCCTATAGTATAAACTAGCTATTTTTATATCCTTATTGGAATTATTTGTGAGTTTTTAAAATCATTTTTTTTATATTTTTTCTTTTTTTACATATTCAATTATTCTAGATACATGTTTACCATAAGGGCTCTCTGTAAAAACATCAAGTCTTGTTTGGAGGGATTTTTCTACAAAATATTTTATCAATTAGAAAGTGTTGATCGTTGGGGTTTCGGTCTATTTTTAGAGAAATGTATCCTACTTGAAACGGGACAGTTGACCATCTTCTCCATAGCCCTGAAGAAGGCATGCATAGCAAGCCGAAACGTTGGCGCTAATAAAATACATTTTAACTATAAAATGTGGTTTTATTGAATAAAAAAATAGACCGAAACCCCGAAGATCAACACTTTCTACTTCTCAACGGTCGACCATATCTTCTCAATTTTATCAACTAGTTATACCCAAAACAAATTAAACCGACTACTACTATCTTGTCTATGAACAAATCGTGCAGTAATAACATTTAATGTAATAGGCAATTCATGTTGACAGTAATTTAAATTAAGATCTAAATCGCTAAACCTCCTCGAGTGAGTAAAAACAGAATCTTTGTCTTCTTATGCCTTTCGTTTTTCTTCAGATTGAGAGAACAACCATTGGAATAATTTTATGGAAAAAATATTACTGGTTTAACAAATATATTGGTGTACACCGCCCGGTGTGTACAAAATGCAACGCGTCTTAACCCTTTCATTGCTGGCGAAAGAAGGGACTCCGCTACGCTCGCCAATCTCTCCCTATCTTGACTTCACTACCGTTCAACTATTTCGTCTCTCTCACTATCCCCATGTTCTTGATATTGGTAATTTTGTATTAAAATAAAATACATTTTCTATCATGGGAAAGATAATGAGTTAGATAAGAAAATATTATATAATTACCTACGTTATTTAGACAGACCACACAAAAAAAAAGATCCAATTAGTGCCTGACTGATATAAACAACAACAATAGGGCTAGAGCGACAAGACTGTGTAAAGGACCCATTTAAATTTTAAATTTAACTTAATATACGCCGTCCTAAAATTCTTAGTTAATAATAAATGGACGATAATTTAATAATAATTAATATACGAAGAAGATTTGATGTAATAAAAATTCGATAATCGGGTGAAACTGTGTTCGTAAATAATGAACTGAACCCTAGTTGCAATTCCAAGAATATTTAGATATAAAGCCTCCATTACATTAGCCTTTACAAAAAATTACTTGACATTACATATCCTAAAAATGCTAAGAAAATATAATATATGTAATGTAATACTTAATTACAACTACTTTTGTTGCCTCAGTGATAGGACAGTGACTTCTGGCGTGGATTTAATGGAACTGAATACTCTCCTTATTCCAGCTAGATCCCACTGATTTTAATCGAGTAATTAGGTCTAACTCGCAAAAGTAACTTATGGGGCCATCGGAGCAATCGATTTAACTCGTGAGGAGCGTGCGGGTTCGGCAAATGCGCCTGAGTTATCTCGTCTAAAGCGTATGGGGCTCTGCCAGTTGAGCACGAATTAACTCGTACAGAACAATGACCGGGCTTATCTATAAAACACTTACATAATACAGGGAAACTTGAAAGTACCACATACCACGTATGAACTGTTCACCGATTGACCAGAGCCACAATTGTCTATATAAACAGATTTACAAATACTAACGACCGTGCCAACGGCCAGAGCCACGTTGAATGCACTGGCTCCCGCTGATCACCGAAGTTTAGCAACGTCGGGTGGGGCCAGTACCCAAATGGGTGACCGACCATGTGCTGATGGAATTATAATAAGGCGGCAACCTATAGATAGCCCGGCGTTAATCGCCCAAATGTTGATACGCCGTTGGACCCATGGATTATGAAACGCCCTCATCGGTCGTCGACGTTTCAAGCGAAGGATTCATCAAAACCTCCCAAATGGAGGGAAGAAACAGTCTATACAGAACAAAAAGATAAATAATTGTTCCTTTTGAGGCGGAAAAAGAGCTAAGTATAGACCGACCGAAGCAAGTGATGCTCAGGTCATTGACCTACCCCAGCACAAAAAATAAAGGCTATACCTCTGGTTACGTGCCTCAAGGGAGCGACAACCCCTCCTGTCAGAACACCCCTCCTAAACACATTAGGGAACATAATGACTCGGTAACCATTCTTCTCAGCGTGCGACTCAAATACGCTTTATTTCAGCATTCGACTGCCGAAAACAAATTATTAAACGATAAATAATATATTGCACTAGTATTTCTAAAGTGACACAACTCAAAAATCGGTTTTATTCACACTGTCATAGTTATGACTATGAAAGAAATGGTAAATATATCTTTATCAACAATAACAACTGTATGTACCTAGCTTCAGACCTTGTACAGTAGAGGGCACTTGTGTAATCCTTCCTTTCTTAATGCTAACAAAGGCAAGAGTGTCACATATTCAGTTGAGGTTTATTTTGAGTTGTCACTTTAGAAATACTAGTGCGATATGTAGCAGTTAATCCTACATCTGCATTGATTTTTCTAATTTTAACACTAGATGACTCCTATTATCTCCCAATATTAAATAGTGAGTTAGATTTCAAGAAACCAACATTTGTAGTAGAAGGGGGGGGGGTCAGGTAACTGCCTTCTTCTAATAAATCGATTTTACTTATTTTATAGATCACTTCTAACATTCGTTATTGGCCTTGTGAAGGGAATTTCGTACTATAAAACTAAAATTACGACCGTTAGTGCCACATTCATTATTTCTCACAATTATAATTTTCCTGTGTGAAACACCAACTCCTAATATAATGATTTAACTTTTTTCAAAAGGGTTTACTTTATAAAGTGTTATTTTCTACTAATATCGTTTCCCGAATTTGGTTGAAATATAGAAATTACGATTTCTATCCTGGTCAAATTTGCTAATTAAAATCTCCAGTAGTTTGTTACGGACATTGTGTATGTCACGTTTTGTGGCTAAAGAACACATTCCCTGAATGACGACCGAAAATAATAAGACAATGAGAATATATTGTGTCTAAATGTATGTCTCTTTCTCTCTCTTGTAAATATATATATATATATATATATATATATATATATATATATATATATATATATATACACACACACACACAAATATGAAATTTACACACAAATATATGTCTGTTTCTATTAAACGGACAACAGCCGGTATGCTTGTTAACTAGAAAAATGGGTCTGTCAGTAGGGGTGTTCAATCCAGAGCCGAATAATTATTATCGTCAGTTGAATAATAATTATAATTATTATTCAACTGACGATCTCAATTTCTATTTTAAACAAAACACTCCCTGTACACCACCAGATATAATGTCAGTATGAAAATAAGTGAAATAGAATTCTTAGAAGTGGCGGATAAATGGGATGAAATTCACTGTACAACAACCGATACTAACTATAGAAGTGCACTTAAGTAGGCATAAGTGGATTTCTCCAAGCAGAAAGGGTACTCATTTTTGTACCCTGATATTTGTGTAGATTGTGAATGTAATATGTAGATTTGTTGATGGGGGTAGAATCCAGAGCAGGGGCCGATTAAGCCTGGCATTGTGTAGTGTATGTGGAGCAGGGAGTGGAGGGAGGCACAGCCCCATTATTTCGGGCCTGTAAATTCCAGCTAATGTGGTTGGTCAGCTTTTTGTTTATCTGTCCCCGCCCCTCATGTGCGGGCTTTTGGGGCAGGTCAGTCGCGGGTTGAACGACCCCTCGCACTGACCTAGCCAACCTCGGATTTCGGCTTTGGTATTCTATTACGGCTCCCTTATTTCCCCCCCTTTTTTTTCTTCCTTTTTGACACGGGGCGGCAGGATCCTTAGGAGGCCAGCTGCCCGGGTCGTCGACCCAGCTGGCCCACAGAACACTAAGCCTAGATCAACTCTTCAAGGTAGTGCTCCTAGATCACGTAACCGCGTCTAGCAGTATTTCTTCATCTTTACTTTAAACAGCTCTAAAGGGCGGCTCAATTTCGAAGCATCTGAAAATAAAACATCAACTGATATTAAATGCTATCTCAACTACGAAGCAACTGTAATATTTCGCAGATAATTTAACATTTTGTGAATTCAGAAGGTAATTTTTCATAGTTCTAACTAAATAATGTAGATAGTCACTGCTGAGTGATAACATCGTGCGCCGATTGAACATTTGACAAATTATGAAAAACAAGTTTTTAATAGCAAACTTTTTTTATTGGGAGAAGAAATGTTAACAAAATATAGTTATTAATATCACTTAAATCTGTTTCAAAATTTTTATATTTGCTTTACAGATTTCACCGCCTATTTCATCACTCGGCTTATAACTATAATATTCTTTGACACATCGTTTAAAATTAGAAAAGAAAATCTGAGGCTAACCTTCCCAGCTGAGACATGACTAAAATATTCAACTCGGCGGACAGGTGTATCAGCTGACTATTTATCAGTATTGTCAATTTCTAAAATAACTATTGTCCCTAAATGTGAAACCGTTTGCTGATTTATTATAAATTGGTTCCTTATATAGTTATTATAGATATCTCTTTTTTTTTTTTTTTTTTTTTTTTTTTTTTTTTTTTTTTTTTTTTTTTTTTTTTTTTTTTTTTTTTTTTTTTTCTTTTTTTTTACGGCGCATCGACATAAATCTTGGCCATTAGCGCCGACGTCCAGGGTGCAGCCAGGAATCTTCTCAGCGAGCCCTGAGATGAGAAAATTTCTGGCGCCGGTGGGGATTGAACCCACCATCTCCCGCTTATGAATCTAGCGCGCTAGCCACTAGACCACGGGAGACCCCTATAGATATCTCTTGTAGAATATTCTATTAACAAACACATTTAGTATGGGATATCAAGCTTCGTATGATTTTTAGTATGTTTTGAACTCTTAAGACATCGTTGGACTGATTTTTTTACTTTTATAAATTAAGAATGTACTTCCAAATTAAATTTGTATGGGACATGTAAATTGCTCAATATCTGGCCTAATAATAATAAGTTGAGAAAGATATTTATTTGGGTTCAGACTGCATTTTGAAGAAAGTCTTAAAAAGGGGCATAGGAGAATAAAAAAAAAAGTCCGACTCGCAGGAACTGCGTCATCTTAGCGCGGTTCCAGTTGTTTTTTTTTTTTTTTTTTTTTTTTTTTTTTTTTTTTTTTTTTTTTTTTTACGGCACATATACATCTAGGTCATTAGCGCCGACATCCAGGGTGTAGCGAGGAATTTCACCAGCGAGCCGTGGGATGATAAAATTCCTGCCGGAGGTTGGGAATCGAACCCACCATCTCCCGCTTATGAATCCAAGGCGCTAGCCATTAGACCACGGGAGACCCCGGTTCCTGTTCATATCCCTATTCTCATTTGAAAAGCATAGAATAGAAACAGATAATATTTTCCTTGGCCTTTGTTCAAAGGGTTTTATGGCTATACCTGGGGTCAGGTCCGCAAGACCCTAGAATCCTCTTCTACCGATACTTCATTTCATACGTTTCAATGAATTGGAAAATATCAAATATTTTCACACATTCCTGTGTTCTTTTACTATAGTAATAATTCTACAGATAAAATCAATTAAAAAATAAAATAAAAAAACCAACAGCATAAAGGCAATTGAAAATATTCAAAAGACGTCAACGAATCTTTTTCTCTTGGCAAGCTATATTTCTAACAATGAATTGTTTTTCTTATTTTGCCTAATCTGTTTTATTGTAATATACATTATCCAACTATAAGCAATTAAAAAATAACAAGGAATAAAAACAGACAAAAATAACAGTTCGAATAAGCAAAATCAATTACTTTAATGTTTTAAGCACCTATTTCTCCGATTGACATCGCCTAATCAAAACTTTCATCATAACCTTTTTTGTAGAGCATTTAGTAAGCTTTCTAATGGTATTCTTTCGTTTACCAAGATTCTCAACCTTTTTCGAGATATTAAGGAAAATATACAAAGTTACCAAAACTTTTTAAGTCTGTTAATAAAATATTTTATTCTAACCCTTCCTTAACTCCAAACGTAACCAAAATTTCAACATATTAGTTTTGATGAAAGTAAAACATGCAGAAAATGTTTCAACTGAATCCCATGATTCTAAGTACCCAAACCAAAAACGGTATTCAAAAAATATTTTCCAATTTTCTCGAAAACGGTTAAAGCTATCGCATTGAAAATGGTTTCATTCGTTTTCCTAGCCCAGGAATCATATAAAACGAGTACTTAGAAGCTTATGAACTCAAAAACGTAAGCGTTACGATTTTTTTTGCGCGAATTTCGCCCCAAACGCCATCTTCCAGTAAGCGGATTTTGCTGGTTAACGAACTTGACCTTTCAAATTGGACGACGGATTTTTGTACCAAATTTCATCAAAATCGGACCATTCGTCTTCTAGCTAGAGAGCGAACAGACAAATATATATATATATATATATATATATATATATATATATATATATATATAAATATATACATATATATATATATATATATATATACAAATTTGAACCACCGTTATTTTCGGTCTCTAGGGGTTCTGAAACGCGAAATTTTCTAGTCGGCACTTCCAGTTTGTTTCATTGTATCGACCCTATAAGCGGGGTTCCTCCCTATGGGGGAGGGAGGAACCGCGCTAAAAGCATAGAGAAATACTTCTTTTCAAACGAATTTGAACTCAGAGAAAAAGATGGGAAAAAGAAAGAAATTTTCATATATAAAATGAAAAAAAAAAACAACTAATAAATATACAAAATAATAGTTGTGATGATGGCGTTGTCCTTGGAGATGGTTTCCTCTTGGAAGTATGGCGGCTATGAATGCTGCTTCTGATGTTTCTAGGTCTATGGGACAGGAGTAATATGCAACGGTTTGAACATAATCTAATCATTTTATTTTCTCACAGTCGAAGGGATTTTCGATCATAGATCTTAAAGTGACTGCAGATAGTAAGGGGCTTCGCCTGAGTTTTCTTTGTAAATAAATATTCATACATAATTATGTCAGGTATAAGTCGACGTTTCGACCATCAGGGTTATGTACTCCTTTTATGGGGAGGTACAGCTCTGTTATGCAAGGATCTAAATCGTAATGATATTGAAGCGCAGTCATTAATTAAAATGTAGACTAATTTTAAATAACAGCGCGAAAAGCGTGTTTGTCCCTTTAAATAGCTGATCCTTAAAATTAATATATATTATGCATTAAAGTAACATAGTGGTGAAGTTTTGTCTACTTATCCTCTGGAGGGTTAAAAAAATGTCTTTTTTTTTTCTTTTTTTTTTTTTATTAGCTTATTTATTTGAAATCTGTACAAATTATTATATGTACAATGATCAAGTTTGTTGATACAGATATATATATTATCTATAAATTGAACAAAACGGTAAAAGTAAAATAAAATAAAAACCATACAAAGGACCCCGCCCTTTCCTAATGGAAAACGGCTTTCGGTCAAATTGAACGAAACTATGCTCCTTGGATAGAGAATGTCTTTCTGAACAAAAGTCTCCATGGGCTCAAAACCCGAAAGTTGAAACTTTCGGTACTTTTGGGTATCCGAAGTTTTCCATTTTTAATTTTTGCAAAATCTCGAGATCTCTGGTTGGAAGGTTTCCCAAGCCATTTGGCCAGTAAAAAAAAATACCTATCAATTATTTTTTGAAGACCTTTCGAACGACACCACATTTGACACTCCTACCCCCCCCCCTCCAACCACGGGGGTGGGGGGGATTTTTTTGCAATTATCGTCTATCCCTTTTCAATTGAAGATCTTTTTGACGGCAAAACACTAAAACCTTGCCTCACACCCTTACCCCACCCTCAACCCCAATCCCACCCCACCTCCAGCTCGTATATTTCAAAAAAAGGCCTTTTTTCGCACAAAAAGTGTTCTGTTAGCAGACTTTAACATTATTGTCTCTTAGACTTGTGTCAAATGTTTTGACTATCGATTTCGTTTGCTATCGATCAGCTGCATCTAACGTATGATTCAGCAAGTAAGAAGTCGGATACTTGATGTTTTGATGATGACGCGCATATCCCAAGGGGTTGGGGGTGGGGTAAGGGTGTGTTTGTAAGGTTTCAGTGTACGATATTGCCTTCGAAAACATCTTCAAATGATAATGGATAGACGATAAGTGCAAAAAAAGCTCCCCCCCCCCCACCCCCGTGGGTGGGGGTGGGGTAGGAGTGTCAAAGTGGTGTCGTTCGAAAGGTCTTCAAAAAATAATTGATAGGTATTTTTTTTACTGGCCAAATGGCTTGGGAAACCTTCCAACCAGAGATCTCGAGATTTTGCATTTTTTTTTTTTGTATTTATTTATTTCGAATTTACAACAATGTATAAGATACATTTCTAGTAAATTATTGCTAGATTATATGACATGAATGAACATGAGGTGGGAAGCTGCACAGTTGTAGTACCCACTAGACAGAATTTATTTATTTATTTTTTCACAGATATGCACTTTCTAGAGTTGATCTCTTGGCCACTTGCGTTTCAGTCGGCGAATGGGTTGTGAGGAATGTGCTGGGAGGATAGAGAATTTATTAAGGAGTTAGGATGGCCGTGTAGGTTCGAAAGGAATTTGCGGTAGAGGGATTTGGCTAAAGGTTGGATAAAAGGGATATTAAGGTCATTATGGAGGGTCAAATTGGAGACATAAAACGGAGCATCGGTTATTTTCTGGAGAATTTTAGACTGCATTGATTGGATTTTGTAGGAGTTGGAAGGCTTTGTTGAACTCCAGAGTTGAATTCCGTAAGTACATATTGGTCTGAGAATGGTCATGTAAATAAGGCGTTTGTTTGTTAGTGTGAGATTAGATCGTTTGTCAAGTAGGTGTAGTAATAGTCTGTACCGTCGGCTGAGTTCTTGTCGCTTCTGGGTAATATGTGGCTTCCATGTTAGTCGTTGTAAAGTATTAGTCCTAGATAGCGAATTTGGGATTTTTGTGGGATTAGAGAGCTATGGAGGAACACTGGAGGGCAGGATGATCGCCTGAGGGTAATGGTTGAGTGGCAGGATTTCTGAGGGTTAACTTTGATTCTCCATTTGATGAGCCAGGGTTCGATCAGTCCAAGGTGTTCCTGAAGGGACTTGGATGTCAGAATTGAATCATGACTGCAGGAGAACAGAGCCGTATCATCGGCGAGCATATGGAGGGATGTGCCGGGGTGAGTTGGGATATCAGCCGTATATGTGAGGTATAGGACAGGACTGAGGATTCCGCCTTGAGGTACACCTGTAAGTTGGGGGAAAATGGGTGAGGATGAAGTGCCATAGGAAACTTGGAAGAATCTGTCGGAGAGGCAGGATTTTATTACGAGTTAGTAGGTTGATGGGAGAATTTGTTTGAGTTTGAACAGTAAGCCTCGGTGCCACACCCGTTCAAAATCCTGGGCTACGTCGAGAAAGACACCAGAGCAATACTGTCCATTCTCAAAGGCAGTGGAGTTCCTCAATTCTGTGGCATTGCTGAATGGTGGAATGGAGTTGACGAAAACCAAATTGGGAAGATGGGATTTTGGGAATAAGAATGGGGTAGAGGCGTTTGAGTAAGAGTTTTTCAAGAATTTTCCCCAATACGGGTAGTAGGGCAATAGGGCGATAGGATGTGAGGTGGTGGATAGGTTTTTTTGGTTTAGGTATCATACGGATTACAGAGAATTTCCAGAGGAGAGGAAAGTGGGTAGTTCTGAGGACAGCATTATAAATGTAGGTTAAGAAAAGGACTGCTTTTTTCGGGAGATGCTTGAGTAATTAGGTCATATCCTGGGGCTTTTTTGTGGGGAAGGTGTTGGATGGCGTGAAATACTTCCTTAGGATAGAAGGCCTTGGGAGGAAGTGACATTGGGAGGGGAGTATCCAGTTGACTCGAGACGTGGTGGGAGTGGGTTGGATTGTTAACATCAGGGTGCGTGGTAAAGACATCGGAGAGGTAATGCCCGAAGGCGGCGGAAATTTCTACATCGGTTTTGGCCCAAGAGCCATCTTCTTGTTGGATGGGACGATGGGAGGTTTTGTATGAGAGTATTTTTCTAGTAGCCTGCCAGAGTGATTTGTCGGATGAAGTAAGTTCCTTAGTGTATGTTTTAAATTGTTCGTTTTTATAATTCCGCAGTTCATTTCTTAGTTGGGTTGTCAGTTGGTTTAACCGTTTTTTGTCAGATGGGTATCTAGTATTTTGCCATCGTTCACGTGCTCTTCTCTTTTCTGTGAGCAGTAGTTGTATGTGTGTTGGTATGTCAGCCAGACGTGTCTGTGTATTATGTAGAGGTTTCGGTCGGGTGGAGATGAATAAGGATTCTTGAATGGCTACTGACAGATAATGAACAGCATCGTCGAAATCAGTGTTTGTTTTTAGAGATGTGTTTAGGTCCAGTTTAAGTTCTAAGGTTGATTGAAAGGACTGCCAGTCAACTGGACCAGGAGTGAGTGTAGGTCTTGGAGGTATAGGGTGGGACTCAGCATCGGAGTTGAAGAGAAGGAGTACTGGACTGTGATCGGAAGATAGGTCATCGAGATTGGAAATAGAGGTAGGAATTTGGGAAATACCATGGGTAATGAAGAAGTCTAGGATGTCAGGACGTTTTGAGCGGGAAGTGGGCCAGTATGTAGAGGAAGAAGGGGTGATTATCTTGGCAGGGAAGGTTGAGAGGGTTTGTAGTAAGGTTCGTCCTCGAGGATTAGCCACACGGCAACCCCACTGGGGGTGTTTAGAATTAAAATCCCCACCAATTAGGAAGCGAGGACCTAGATGCTGGAAGAAAGAATGAAAGGTATTGGTGGAAACAGATTTATTAGGAGGACAATATACGGCTGCAATGGTAATAGGAAATTGAAATGTTGATTGGAGGGAAATTGAGGTGTTCTGCAGGATGTTTGGTGGGAATTGATTAGGAATTAGGAAGTGGGAAAATGATGAGCGAACAAGAATTGCTGTTCCGCCATGTGCTGTTCCGTCTGGATGGTCAGTTCTGTACGTTTTGTATCCCTAGATGTAGAATGGAGTTCGTCGTGTCAGGTGTGTTTCAGTTAGTAGCGCTATGTCAATGCTTTTGTCCTTTAGAAGTAAGTATAGTTCGTCCTTGTGATTTAGTAGTCCATTGGAGTTCCACAGAAATATTTTGAGAGGTTTGCAGGAAGGATGAATCATGATTTGGAGGGGTGAAGTTGGCAGAGTTTTTGAAAAATGGCTATGAGGGGTGAAATGAGAGTTTTTAATTCCGCTAGGAAAGCCTTTAATGGTTCGGTGATGGAGTTTAATTCAGAAAGGAATGAGGGTAAAGGAGACGATGGAACGATAGAGGATTCAGGGGAGGGAATGGTGGCACCTTCCACTGCTGTTGAGTAGATGGCTGTAGAGAGACCTGATGTGGAGGCATGGACTTCAGGAGGTTGTGGCTGCACATGGGATGATGGTTCTTGGCGTGGTAGAACAGGCTGCGTCGTCTGGAGGAACATTGGCTGAGGAGATCTTGGTCTGCTCAGTTTTGAGGTTTGCTTGGCGATGTTGCACTTCTGGAGTAGGTCTTGAGAGTTGCCGACGTTTTTTCAATATTTCTTGGTATACTGAGCAACCATTATTGCTGGCAGGGTGTTCGCCCTGACAGTGAACACATTTAGCCTTTTCTTCTCTCGTCTTCTTTTGGCATTGGGATGTTAAATGCTGTCCTGCACATTTTACACACGCTGGATTTAGTGTGCAAAAGTTTTTGGTGTGGTTGAAGCCCTGGCATCGTTGACACTGGATTAGGTCCTCTTTTCTTGTGTATAGAAGGCGTTTTAGGCTAAATATTTCAGAATTATTGTCTGCTCGTTCGAGGTCAATGAAAAATAACGGTAGCGGGATTTTGGTGACTGGATGACGGACATTGTTGGCGTTTCTAACCTTGAAACCTATTTCGTTCAGGGCGTTTTTTATTTCATGTTCTGGAGTGCTGGGGTGGAGGCGACGAGTTACAACTTTGTATGATTTGTCTTCTTTCAATTGATAAGTAAAATATTGTAAATTTGATGTTTTTAGATACCTGATGATTTTTGTGTATTACTCTGAGTTACTTGGCTTGATAGTGAGTGTTTCTGAACGGGATCGGCAAGAGAATTCTGTTGGATCGACTTCTTTTTCAAGTTCTGTGCAAAACCTGATGAAATCGTTGATCCCCTTGACTTGGATTGGCGGAGTAATCTTTCCTGGCTCTTCGATTTTTCCTCCATTCGAGTAGTGTCTTCGTCGTTGGGAGATATGGCTGCGTATTTGTTCGGTTAAATGAATTGGTTGGTAGAGTTGCGTTCTTTTGAATGGCGTGGGGCATTTTTAAATGTAGCCCGAGTAGTAGAAGATGACGCGAGAGACGTCTGGAACACGGATCGCTAAATTGTAATTTTTTTTTCTGGGGTGAATTCATGGGCGAGTTCTCCTGGAAATGGTGCTGTCTTTTATAACTTGATTTTCTTTGCCCTCCCATAATGGACGGATTTGATCAGAATGCCAAAATAAAAGAAAAAAAAAAAACAAATAAGTAAAGCGAATAAAAAAAAGAGGGAGAAAAAAATAAGTCTCAGACCCGAGGATCGAACCGCAGTCCTCTGAATCGTGAGTCCTTTACATATCCACTGGGCCAGAGAGAGAGAGCTGGCAGTTGGTGCTGAAAATCTTGTTGAAGGCCTGAGTATTTGGCCAGCTGAAGGGGCAGCAAGGAGGGGGCGACTGGCCAATTCACCCAGCCCCCTACCACTAGCCTAGCTAGGGCAAGGGACTAATTGAGTGAAAAGTAAGTTTTCTTTACTTATATTTCCGAGTCTTCTGCTGGATATTTTGTCCTGTGACTTCATACACTGGTACTCGAGTGTTAAGTCTCAAACATCGCCACTTTTCACAAAGAAAATCGACGTATAATCACTCGAAATAACGACTTGAATAGGAGAGATATAAGATGCTGCGTGTCAGGCAATGGCTGCAACGCGACTCTTGCAAAAATTAAAAATGGAAAACTTCGGATACCCGAAAGTACCAAAAGTTTCAACTTTCGGGTTTTGTGCCCATGGAGACTTTTGTTCAGAAAGACGAGCATAGTTTCGTTCAATTTGACCGAAACCCATTTTCCATTAGGAAAGGGCGGGGTCCGTTGGAAGGAGCCAACCATTGTTGGCACTTCCGGGGCTGTCTCAAAAAGTATTTCAATGATCATGATACGGTTAGGTGAGTAAATTGTCTCGTGGCCAATGTCTCTTAAGCCCCCTGGGAGGATTGTCTAGATGGGATTGGGAAGATAAGGATAGACCTTTGGGATTAGGATAGTAGAACAATTTGGAGTGGAACATTTGGAAATGGGTTTTAGCAAGGCCAAGGACAAATGGAATGTTAAGGTCATTGTGAAGGGTTTTGTTTGAGACGTAGAAAGGGGCATTTGCAATTTTACGGAGCACTTTTCACTGGAATGCCTGTATTCTGTTGATGTTGGAAGATTTTGCAGATCCCCAGAGTTCAAGTCCGTATGTCCATATTGGTCGAATGATTGTTTTGTATATCGTTAGTTTGTTCTGTATTGATGATTTAGATGAGGGTCCAGGGACTCGTCTAAGTAGTCCGTATTTTTTGTTCAGTTCTTATCTTTTCAGTCTCGTGTGAGGGTTCCATGTCAGTCGGCTGACAAGGTATAATCCTACATATCGTACCTAACTGGATACTGGTCGTGGAGTGTTTTCAGAAGGGCATCTCCGGTTAAGAGTGAATATTACCTGCTTACATTTTTCCGGGTTGATTTTTATTCTCCATATTTCACTCCACTGTTAAATAGCGGCAAAATGTTCCTGCAGGTGTTGGGATGCTACCGAGGGATCAGGGGAGTTAATAGGATGGCAGTATCGTCTGCGTAGGTTGTTTGTAGGGTTTGGGGGTGAGTGGGAATAGCCGCAGTGTAAAGGAGGAAAAGAGGAGGACCAATAATACTCCCTTGGGGGACTCCAACATTTATGGGCAGGTTGTGCCTTGTTTGACTTTGAAAGAGCTGTTTGACAGGTAGGGTTTGAGGATAAGAAAATAGGTGTGTGGAAGTATAAGTTTTACTTTGTAAAGTAATCCCGGGTGCCAACCCCGATCGAAAAAGAAAGGCTCTCGTGCAAAAACTCTTACGTTCAAGCGAGGAGGAAATTGAGTCTACGACTCGTAAACACTGTTGTATGGTGGAATGCTGGAAGCGGAAACCAAATTGATGGTTGGGGATATTTTTCGAGGATTCTATGATAGGGAGGTTTCTTTTGTAAAGGAGTTTTTCGAAAATTTTGGACATTAATGGGAGAAGGCTGATTGGTCGATAGGAAGAAGGGCAATCGGGAGGTTTACAGGGTTTGTGGATAACAATAACGACTGAGTGTTTCCAGGGATTCGGGAAATGGGTTGTTCTTAGGATTGAGTTATACAGGTATGTAAGGAATATAATGGCCTTCTGGGGGAGGTATTTGGGTATTGTGAAGGTGATAAGATCATAACCGGGAGATTTCCTAGAGAGGTGTTTGATGATGTATTTTACTTCGGACGGATGGAAAGCTTTGGGAGAAAAGGACAAAGGTAAAGGAGAATTCAGGTAATCTTCGATATCTTCATCATGGGAAGGGTTCATTTGAAGATTAGGGGAAAATACTGTCGTTAGGTGTGTGGAGAGGAGGAGCGCCTTTTCTTCATCACTTCTGGCCCAGGTCCCATCGTTGCAAAAAATTTTTCAAGGCTATTGTACGTAATTTCGGCATTATTCATGAAAAAAGAAGAAATACAAAACGAAAAAAAATTCAGTGGGATTGTGTAATTGGTATCAGTACACTTTTGGAAACAATTCTAATTAAATTGAGAATTTTATGAAACTTGTTTTAACTAAACAAATAAATCCTTCTTAAAAATTGACCATTATCTTCTAGTTTTCTATATTTTTATATATTATTCGCGCATGATGCCATGACAATGATTTTCGGATGAATAGATTATTGGCCTTAAGGATGAGATTTAAAAATACAGTTATTAGAATTTATGAATGGCTATAAATATTTAAAAGTAAAAATGAAAATAAGGCATTATAAATGTAAAAAAGCGAATATTTACATCACAATGCAGTCATAATAAAATATCGAGTCATCATAAAAACAATAATAAATGTGTCGAAAGAATAATCTTATAATTAATTGCAACTATTATCGTGTAAATCTTCAAATTGTCAATAGAAAAGGACTGACTGTGGTAGAATAAGTGCGAGATAAGGGAGAGAAGTATTGAGCAAGGATTGGAGACCTCACACAATGGAAGCTATTAAAAATAATGGAGAATGCATTGGGAAATCGCCTTCCGCTGGCATTGTGACGGGGTGTCACCAGCAGCGGAGATAGTCTCTTGTGGTAGGCAAGTCAGTACTCTGTCGGGCAAAGATTTCTTGGGATATCAAACTAATTATTTATTTATATTGCATCGACTGTCAAAGTTAATAGCTCTGATTTATGCCTGCTACTCTTTCTAAACTTATATTTTACTGAATGATAGGTCCTTCGGACAGAAGGATAGGTCTATCACTGGAAGGTAGATTCATCACTGAAAGATCGGTATATCACTGAAGGATCTTCTACAGCCATGATTCCTCTATTCTGTGAAGGTGCCAAATGCACAAAGTCCATTAATCCAACTACAGAGACAACACCAGGACGTAACTGACTATTCATATTTTTTACTTTGTTTACAAATGGATACAAATAAGATAAAATATATTTTCGGGATGTAAAATGAGCAAATAATTTATTTCCTTTTACTTAAAGCTTCTAGAAATTTTCGAAATCGACTACCTCTTCGAATCCCCTATCGTACAACAGTTTCTTTCTCAAGGCAACACATAAAATTAAAATTGTTTGACTCTTATAAAAATTCAATTTCCTATGTAGAAAACAAGGTATTTTATTATTATTATTTAGTAGTTTAAATACATTTTAATTATTCGTTATTTGTAATTTGTATAATTTATATATATATATATATATATATATATATATATATATATATATATATATATATATATATATATATATTATATATATATATATATATACACACACTTCGTATATCGATGGGGAACCGAAAAACTAAGTCAAAAAGTCCTTTAACGATTTTCTCGTTTTCGCTTCGTTTTCGAGAAAAACTCAAGTGTTTTTTTTTTGTTAGAAAATTTGACGTTTAAACGAAGCGTTGTACGAAAAAACACCTTGATACAAAAGTTGCAGCTTATTAAATTATATTTAGGATGAGACCAAGTTCAGCTTGAATATTTTATGAGACAATCGTGTTTGAATAACCATAGGATGGATATTTTGTTCCATAGAGAGTTAGACATTTTTCCTGCCATAGGCGTAGGTCTTTTTTTTAGCCCCCCTTTTTTATTGTAGGAAACCCAATGGACCAATAGTTTGGCATATACCTTGCAAGAAAGTAAAAAAAAAAAAAAATTCGTTAATGAGTACAACCTCAACAGCTTTTAATACATTCTATTTTATTAGAAACATATCAACAATTCTTTTTACATTGGAATCTCAATAGCTACATATCCTTCAGAAAGTGCTAATACCTTTCTGGTCTAATTCATGCTAATTATTGAAGGCATAAAAATAACAAGTTTGGCGGACAACTGTTAAAGCTTTCCAAACAAATAGTTAGTTAATATGTTTTGTGCTTCTGGTTCTGACCTCAATTTCGAATATCTCCTCTAATTGCCTATAAAAATAGCTATTTAGATGTCTGGAGCTTCGGACCATATTTACGCGAAATAGCCTTCAAACTTTGTCACATTCTTTTTGTGAAGTGCAATTTATGTGAAAAGTAGATATGAGATATTCGTGTAGGGCACCCATAAAAATGCCGGTCATTCAAATGTCTAAGAATTGATGTACTATACATAAGAACGTAAGATGTCCCATTTAATACGGCCTAAACACATTTTGTGACCGAACGTTTGATGTGGGAAACAAATACCTATTTGACGTTTGAATTAGGCCTATGTGCCTGACTCTAACTCAAATGTTGGGCTCGCATTTGACCAGTGTGTTTAGTTACTCTATGTTAAACACTGTAAACATTTATATCAATGAGTTTGGCCTTAACTTCATTTTAATTGAAACATTGCTTTTTTCTTCGTTTATTGAGGTAGTTTAAGATGAAATAACAAAATAATTTGATCTTATTTTTACAGAACGGATCTAATAAAAACATTCAAAGTAATTGATTAAGAGGCTTTAATTGTAACCATTTTTATAATTTTTAGGGCGTTTCCTCCGAAACCCTAAAAAGAAAAGGGGTGTTATAACCTAAATTTTTGATTTAGGTTTTTTGTCAATTAGCTCTTTTTATGCTTACACAGGAAATGATACTTATACTTTTAGCCAAACTTGTTACGCCTGTGCTCCCATTCAAGCTCTACTGCTTCAACATAAAACCTATTTGCAGAGCTTGGCATAATGTTTCTAGTACACAGTCTCAGTCCCGTGTTATGAATATTATTTTTTTTTTATTTATATGATTTAAGAGCTAGCAACTAGGCGATTAGCTCTATAAACACGTAGAGTGCAAACAAAATAAAAGGTTTAGCACATCAAAAATAAAACATTTAAATAAAAAATTAAATAACTGAATCTATCAACTATACAAGAAAAAAAAGGGCAAAAAGAGAAAAAAAAATAGAATAATAAAAATACCAAACAGAAAGGTCAACTATAAAATAAAAAACAGATAAGTAATAAATTATTTTTAATAAACTAAATATTTTCCCTTTATTTTATACAAATAAAATTGAATTATAAAATTAATTTTAACATAATTCAAATTTTACGTTTTTCTATATTCTAATTTTTATGTGTTTTAAAAAGTCTAAAATAATAGATATGTGTGGGCTACCATCTGTCAAAAGTTCGTACATATCATGTGGCATGTTGATGTTTTCACGTTTCCTGCAGTCTGTTAGTAAGTGTTTTAATGTTAATGTCTTATTGCATTCTCTACATAGTGGTATGTCTTGTTTTGTCATTAAGTAAGAGTGAGTTAGTAGTGTATGTCCTATTCTAAGTCTTGTAAGGACTACTTCTTCTCTCCGGCAGCTTCTATAGCTGGAGTTCCATGGTTTTATGAATGGCTTTATCTCCCGAAGCTTGTTTTCATTTAAAGATAACCATTCAGCCTGCCATTTATTGAGTACGTGAGCCCTTACAACCTGTTTCATGTCGGGTTCTGTAACCAGTAAAAAGTCTTCAGTGCGACGTCTTGTAGCTAGCTTTGCTAGGATGTCTACGTCAGTCGTTCTAAGTAAATTATAATGCCCTGGTAGCCACAGCATAGTGATCCCAATGTTATTATGTTGTAATGTGTTTATCTGTTCAAGAATATCTGTGACAATTGGATGAGTGTTATAAATGTCTGTGAGGGAGAACAAAGAACTTAAAGAATCTGTGAATAGGGTGATGTGTTTCTGTGTAGTGATGGACATATTTGACAGGGCTAGGTAAATCGCGAAGAGCTCGGCAGTATAAATGCTTGAAGCATTTGCTAGTTTTGCCTGAAATGCTTTGTCTTCCACGATTGCTGCTGAACCAGTGCCACTGCTTGTTTTTGAGCCATCGGTATAAATACTATATGCTCCCACATAATTTGTCATGATAGCATTTATTTAATGTTTATAAATGTGGTGAGAGTGTGGATTGTTTTTATTGTGTTTTGATAGTGAAATATCAATTTTAGCGCGGTTCCTCCCTCCCCCATAGGGAGGAACCCCGCTTATAAGGTTGATACAATGAAACAATCCGAAAGTGCCGACTAGAAAATTTCGCGTTTCAGAACCCCTAGAGACCGAAAATAACGGTGGTTCAAATTTGTGTATATATATATATATATATATATATATGTATATATTTATATATATATATATATATATATATATATATATATATATATATATATATTTGTCTGTTCGCTCATTTCTGGCTTACCTAATGGTCCGATTGTGATGAAATTTGGTACAAAAATCCGTCGTCCAATTTGAAAGGTCATGTTCGTTAACCAGCAAAATCCGCCTACTGGGAGATGGCGTTTGGGGCGAAATTCGCGCAAAAAAAATCGTAACGCTTACGTTTTTGAGTTCATAAGCTTCTAAGTACTCGTTTTATATGATTCCTGGGCTAGGAAAACGAATGAAATAATTTTCAAGGCGATAGCTTTAACCGTTTTCGAGAAAATTGGAAAAATATTTTTTGAATACCGTATTTGGTTTGGGTACTTAGAATCATGGGATTCAGTTGAAACAGTTTCTGCATGTTCTACTTTCATCAAAACTAATATGTTGAAATTTTGGTTACGTTTGGAGTTAAGGAAGGGTTAGAATAAAATATTTTAAAAACAGACATAAAAAGTTTTAGTAACTTTGTTTACTTTCCTTAATATCTCGAAAACGGTTGAGAATCTTGGTAAACGGAAGAATACCATTAGAAAGCTCATTAAATGCTCTAAACAAAAGGTTCTAATGAAAGTTTTGATTAGGCGATGTCAATCGGAGAAATAAGAGCTTAAAACTTTAAAGTAATTGATTTCGCTTATTCGAACTGTTCTTTTTGTCTGTTTTTTATTCCATGTTATTTTTTAATTGCTTATTGTTGGATGATGTATTTGAAAATAAAACAGGTTAAGAAAAATAAGAAAAACAATTTAATGTTAGAGATATGGATTTCCAAGATATATAGCTTTTCAACTGCCTAGCGTCCTTCCTAGGGAGGGTTGTTTGTCTTTGATTTTGGTACTTAGAATTATGGGATACAGTTGAAACATTTTCTGCATGTTCGAGTTTCATCAACACTAATATGTTTAAATTTTTGTTACGTTTAGAGTAAAGGAAGGGTTAGAATAAAATATTTTATTAACAGACAAAAAAGGTTTTGGTAACTTTGTATAATTTCGTTAGTATCTCGAAAACCGTTGACAATCTTGTGAAGCGGAAGATTACCATTCGGAAGCTTACTAAATGCTCTACAAAAAAAATAACAAAAACAATTTATTGTTAGAAATATAGATTTCCAAGATTCCAAGACCTTGTCACTAGCGGGTCCGTTTCTAGTGTAGCCGACCCTTCCAGGTAAGATTGTAAATCATGACCTTTCAAGACTTTACTACTCACAGGAATGGCGTTAGTGACCTTAAGGGTTGAGACGCCATTATAATAATTAATTAAAAAAAAAGACTGGTGGAACCAAAATAATAACTGCTTCTATTTTAATCTTTCCAAAATAGACTAGGGATATGAACGGAACCGCGCTAAGATGATGCAGTTCCTGCGAGACGGACTTTTTTAAGTTCTTTGTTCTCCATGGAGGTTGTGATAGTGTTTTAAAAACATGTACTGATGTTTGTAATATATTGGAGTGACGGGTGTACTCTAAAATTCTGATGTTCAATGGTCTTTACAAAGTTGTATTTGTATATCTGGTATGAAGTTGATTAAATAAAATGTTTTTTGTACAAAAGAAATTTTGCGATTTTAGTGTTATGAATAGTCTATACATATAATAAAATTCTGACGGATTGCTGTCTGTACATGTAAGATGGGAAAATACTAATGGGACCTTCATCAACGCAATAGTACCCAAAACAATGATTTTTAGAACAATGTTTGTCTGTTATATATTATATATATAATATATATATGTATATAAAATGTTTTATATTATAAAACATTTTAACGGGAGTTATTTCCGGTACCTAGTAGGTAGGTTCGATGATGATGTAAAGAAATATATCAAAATTTCTTTTATGAGGCAACCTCAAAAGCTACATTCCTTCGAAAAGTGCTAACGTATATTTAAAAGCTAAAACGGGGTTTCATAAATTATTAATCAATTTCATGGCGTATTTACTATAAACCCAAGCAAACTACGAACATAAACTGGCTGATGTATTCTACGGCAGCTATTTACTGGACATAACAACAATCTGTTATTATCCAAGTAGCCTTGTAATCCTTTCCTATGCCTTAGTATTGACTACTCAAGGCGACAATCGTTAATAAAGTGACTTGACATTCTCGCCTATCACCTTGAATAGCCCTACTCTAATATCTATTATGTTATCCTGGCTAACGTTGTAGATTCATGTCTACACCGACATACACAAATGGTTTTTTGGCGAAAATCTGCTATAGAGCAATGAATTATTCATTTAACTGTTGTTACTATCACTGACAGTATTTAGAACTTTACTACTAACTAGTATAGAGCATTTGGGGGTATGGAATACTAACAATCTAGAACCTGGATTAGTTAGCCAACTAAAACGCTATTACACCAAAAAAAATTTTTTTTTCTGACCTAAGTGATCTTATTTAACTTATTTTTAAGGGTATGACACATTTTGACCAATTAAATCAAAATTTCCCCATGATAGATTACGACTCGCCTTAGTACTCATGGCCACCGGGCATACAAAAATTCAAAATAAACATTGATAGGTCTATTTTTTTATTTGTAATGAACAACTTACTCAACTATTAATTTCTTATTTAATTTTGCTCTAAATTTAACCAGCAACTAACCGATCGATTATGTTATTTTTACAGCATATGTTCCTCATTAATTACTCATAATATCATTAACTATTTCTGAGAAAAGGCGATTCCAAAATTTGCTTTCCTTGTTTGCTCTATAATAAGCCTGACTGCGCTGGTAGCTTGTGTAGGGGGCAATATACCTTCTATCTGCTCCTCTTTCTAAGGTCCCGACACCGTTAATGCCATAAAGCTCGCAAAATGACATCGTCGATACAAATGCAAACTAACGAATATGAAAAAATGCGTCTTTCACTGTCCATCTTTAATAATTTCTGCTGGACTTATTTACGGCAAATTCTTCAATCTGACTTCACTCTATTAAAGGAAAAGTATTCCACTATCAAAAGGTCAAATCTGCCGAATATTTGACTGTCCAAAAAAAAGTTATGAATAAATACTTTTCCACTCTGAAAAGTGGTGATTTTCATATTCGTTAGTTTGCTTTTGTATCGACGACATGACTGACATTAGAAATTAAACTCAAACAAGCTGATATTAAACTAAAACAAGCTGTTTACCTTAGTTATTAATTTTTTTTAAATTGTTTGCCTTATTTTTTAATTGGTTGCTAGTATTTTGATTGCATTTTTTTGAACAAAACAAGGCAAGTTAAAGAGAAGCGTGTTTGTATTTTGTCTTGATTTATAGAGCTTTGCTTTAGAATGAGAGCCGGATTGTGTAATTTCCGATTCTAGCTACTGTCGGTTTCCCAGACGCCTTAATATCGCTTTTATTCGAGATTTGAATTTTCACGATATATATATATATATATATATATATATATATATATATATATATATATAAAAAGCAAAAAAAAAGCAAAAAAAAAGCTTTTCAAATGACACTATAAATAAATATTATAAATAAATAAATAAAATGGTAAAAAATATTCTTCTTCTTTATTAAAAAATAAATAGTACGCATCTGACGATAATAATAAATATAAATTAAATTAAAAGTCTCCGTGTCCAATTCACCATACAAACACCACTGAGAGCCACTGTGCACCGAAAATGCACTGATTTCGGGGAACACAAAAGAATGCTTAAAATCAACACGAGGTACTGCACAACAGCTAATTCACGGCGCTAATGGCCAAGATTTGTCGATGCGCCGTAAAAAAAAAAAGAAAACAAAAAACAAAAAAAAAACAGCTAATTCATTACCCGCGCAAGTAATCAATCATTAATTTACTAATTAGCGAGTTGAAGGTAGTGGTTTGAAAATAATAGATTTACCGCGAGCTTGGAGGGCGAGTCTCGGCAGTTAGTGCAGTGGAAGGTTATTGTGCGTCAGGTTAAGTGTGGCTGCTACAACACTAAAGATGTGAATTGAACCGCGCTAAGGTGATGCAGTTCCTGCAAGTCGGACTTCTTTTTTGTCTTTTATATTAGGGATAGGAAGCCAGGCAGCCTTGAGTGCTAAAGCTTGAGCACTGCTTGCTCTATTCCCACTATTCTTTCGAAAAAAGAAAAGGTATCAACCTTATCCTAGCTAGAAGGGGGTGGTGTCCTATAGATAACCCGTCCTAAAGATTTCCGTTACTTATAAGTAACGGAAATGTTTTAAATTACATATATTTTTTTAAATAAATAAATATTTGTATTATACGATTGTGACCCTTTTTCTCAACTGTCTGTTAAAAGTGGCACCACTTCACGCCTCTTCAGGAGCAACATAAGTAAGTACATATCATTTCGGCCTCAATTGATTGAAGGAAGACCTTCCGCAGGCAGTGCCACGTCTAAACTATCAGGCTGTACCGTATGAAATATCAGTTTTGTTTACTTTGAGATTTAATGCTTTCCCTTTTTTATTTCATTATTTACAAACATCATTGTTATTCATATAGAATTAAAGGTCTTTTATTCCTATTATTTAATCAGTAACTTGCGTACTGTGTTACTGCGTTGTTGTTCTGCGGTCCTCTGATAAAAAATTAAAACTTAAATTATGACTTCAACGTAAATCCGTATTATTTTTCGTTATGAATTTAAGCTCGGTCATAGCGCTGCTGAGATGTGTATGAACATTAACACGGCGTTCGGGGAGGGAACGGTGAATGAACGAACTGTTTACCGGTGGTTTTCCAGGTTTTGAAGTGGAAATTTTGACCTTGACAACGAGGAGCGAGGAAGGCCAGAAACCAAGCTTGACAATGATCACCTGAAAGAAAGAGTTGATGCACCTCAAAAAGCACTAGGGAGTATGCCAAAGAACTCGGAGTAGGAGCCCCGACAGTTCCAAAACTGACATTTCATGCGGCACAGCCTGATAATAATCTAGGGTGGGCGTTGATAAAGCAGTAGTTTAAAATCGTTAGTGGCATTGTTTAAAAATCGATTTCCAGAGAAAACCTTTTGGGGGGAAAGGTGGCCAACCCTCCTAAAGGTAGGGACCGATATTGCTGGTTAACCCTTTGTCGCATCGTGATGCCTGCAGGCATCATATTCTATTTTACACTCCACAGAGCACTATCTCGAGTTTTTTCAAATTATATTTCGTTTCCTGTAAGCATCAACAAGTGTCAAAGGGGCTGGAAGGTTTTGAACATTGTACTTTGTTCCCAAGAAGGAATAAACAAGTTAATGTTGACAAAACCAGGAGTCTTGTTTCTCACCCCGAAGGGACCCGCTTCGCAAGGCCACAATACTATTAAAAACGTGCATTCTGAACTAAAGAAAAATCGTACTCCTTAGTATGATGTATTTTACGAATTGAAAGTTTGTTTTATTGAAGTTCTATTTTTTTGTGCCAATTTTTGTGGTTGTTCATTTGTTTCCTGTGGGCACCATCGTGCATCTGGTACTGAGGTATGCATCCCATTATCTGATCGATAATGGGGAGAAGAGAAGCAGATTTCTCATATAGTCACAGCAACAGATTATAGTGCGGATGATGAAGATGTCGACGACAATGTTCTTTCTGAACCTCGGCGTATTTTCAGCCAATGTTTTAGAGGTAAATGGCAACGATTTGAATGGTCCCTTCTCAGATTTGAATGATTTGTTTGAGGATGAACTGCCTGATGTATCTCAGAAGATGAGATGCAGGATAGAAAACTGCAAGAACCAAACTTGCGGTTACTGTGATAAATGTGAACTTTATTTGTGTTTAACTAAAGGCAAATCATGTTTCAAGGATTACCATTTTGATTTTAATGAAAAGAGAAGAGAGTTCTTTTTAACTTTAACTCATAAATTCTTTATATGTTTCAATAAATGTGAATGCTTATACAAGTTCATTCACAAAAACATTCCTCCCTCTACGCACAAAGATGCCTACAGGCATCTTTCAGTTTTTCATAAACTTCTCGACAAAAAAAATCGACGAATTTTTTTCTGTATTTTTCCCGTTATCCTGAGGCCTATTTCTACCTCTCAGATTTTTTTTATGCGAAAAGAAAAAATCATGCACCAAAGGGTTAACGAACTCACAAAATCGTTTGTTATGAGAATGTTTTACACCGAATTTTGGAGCTAATAAATTAAAATTTTGGCCATTATCCTGTCCCGCTCACTCACCGACAAGACATAAACGGACTTCATTTTTGGAATGGAAACATCCACAAAGATTTTAAAACGTTCTTTGAAAATGGTCTGTCATAGGACGAAAGCAGGGTTCGACTGAAATTTAAATCAAGAGCATTCCGTTTTGCGCCCGGCTGCCTTGTCAAGCGCTCTAGCAGGCTTCATTCATATCACAACACCATGGTAAGGAAATATTTTCTGACGGAGCCAAGTTGGAGCTCGCTTAAATCCTAGTGGAGAAACTACGCTTTGATACGGCACTTTGACAAGAACATTGTCTGGCTTCATATGAATATGAAGCGCCATATTCGATGTTCCATGTGCCACCGTGATGCTTCATATATGCTACGTTAAACACCATTAGATTAATTTAATTGTCTCCTATGAATTAATGTAACCCCTATTATTCGAATAGTAGAATGATATGATAGAGTTTAATATTGAGATAACTTTTAAATGAGATGGAGGGATTTCTGATGACAAAATTTTCACTCGGTTAGTATAAACACCTAATTTTCTGTTAAAATTTCGAAACCTTAGCCTTCGATCGTATAGGTCAAATAGTCCACTAAGAAGGGACGATTGCGCTTATCAGAACTCAATGGCCTAATTATGTGATAATGTAGTTTCACATCTGATAATCTAAACTCCATTGTTGTTGTATTGTAATCATGAATATCAATGAAGATATTCAATGTATTTTTTTTTCTTTTAATTTGATTTCATCTAAAATTCATGTAAATTCGCACATGACATTTGGATGAACCCTTCGTGAGAATATCCAATCCCATAATGAATGATCCATCATTATCTTTTTTAAAGGCAATTGGTGTTCTAAAGAATAATTTATTACTGACAACTTAAGATTTGTTGCGCAATGAACGTTTACCGGCAAAAGGGCCACGGTAAACATCAATGAAGGAAATTATCTTTGTTTCTTATGAAGGAAAATGGTCCTAAGCCATTCTTACACAGAATTATTTTTTTCAGAAATATTTCGAAGAATGAAATTTATGTAAACTTAATGGAGGTATTTAATTTCTAAGTATATGTAAACAATAATCAGCTGATTGTTGGCGGGAAGAGGACGAGTGGTACGAAGAGGTTAGCGACCTAGAGAAAGTGATGAGGCCGACGACCCTTGAGCCGCTGGCTAACGGCCCCCGTAGCTCTCACTATCCCGCCGGACTGTGTCACCCCCTCCCTCGGAGTAACCCCATTCTAAGGGAGGGACAGCTCGAATATCCATAGCCTATTATCAGGAACAGGATGGCGGGGCAATTTGGCTACCTTCTCAGGAATAAATTAGCATTGATTGTAGATGCACACTAACCAATCTTGAATGACCATGGTTTTGCCATCTGCATGATCCTGTTAGGTAGCTTCATATCTGTATCGGCTTAATAAGCTGGCCGAGGGTCGACGAACTATCTCGGAGGACTATGTCAGCCCCACCCTCCGGATACAACACTTTCTGTGGAGAGTGGGCCGAACTACATAGCATTTTAATAAATCCTGTAGCCACTACTGAATCATCATGGATTGAAGACTGGGAAAAGTCCCAGAAGGCGCAGGCAAAGTTTCTATTCATATTATCTAGGTCTACTAACTATCTAGGTAAACGAGAAAAGTTTGTAAAAGCCTGACTCATATTTTCATCATGTCTGGTTTAATTTGGAAAGCTATCGATACAAAGTCTAAATAAGAAGTAAAGGAATAGTTTCGATTCGGCTAAGAACCATCATCACATTTTCGTAAATACCTATATTTAGAAAGTTTCGAAATGCTCGGCTTGAAAATATATTTTCACCATGGTCACCTAACAGCTATCGTTAGTATTCCCTGAGCATTCATTGCTAAAGAAGGCTGCCAAAGAGCATGCTAAAACGTTCCAAAAATAAATTTGTACTAAAACTCATTGTATTATTCACCCGTAAGCTAACTATCGTTAGAAACTCTAAATATGCCTCCTTTATGAAAATAAAACCAGCACTTCCGAAACCTCGAGGACGGATTAAGCTGGTCTTATCGAAAAGTACGCCAAAATCTTCAGGCGTATCAACATAACATATCACATTATTAGTTAAAATAATGAGCTCCTGTCACTTAGGACGATTTTGAAACCGTTTTCAAGATAATAATAAAGTAAAGTAAAAAAAAAAAAAAAAAAAAAAAAAAAAAAACGTGTAAAATCGTTCATGCTTGTAGATGAACTGCTTTTAGTATATTTATATTTGTTTTGGGACCTGTAGGTTATGAAACGTCTACTCTTGTCATCAGTAATTTACAACTCCGTTATGGAGTCGAAGTCATAAGCCAGGATTCCTGCTTATGACAAGACAATAAATATGCTAAATTCGAGTTAACCGAATTAACATTTAAAATTTTAATAATGGATCTTTTGGTTTTATTAGGAAAGTGTTCTATGCTCTCAGATAGAAGTGAGCGTATCCAAGACGTCACTCCTGGATACATATCTACTTCTTGACCACTGTCGGCATGTTCACGTTATTGGGTGTAGTAGAAGAGGATTATTTGAAGAGAATTAACTTCATATAGTACCTCATACACATTGTCATTAATGGTGAATTTTCATGAGAAATACTCTTTCGCTAGTTTTTTAAACAAATAAATATATTAGTTTATATTAAACATATGTAGTAGTTTACAGAGATCGATAGATTTTTTTTTAAAATGATCTTATATCTATGTTAAACCAGTCTTAAGTATATTTAAACGACACCTCAACCACTAATCATGTATTTTTTATGGATTAGTTCACTTTTTTCGAAATTTTTAAATGTAAATGACACATGTGAAAATACACCATGATACATTTATCCGCACATACACACATTTTCACACTTATATTGGCGACAAACTCATTTCTCATCTATTTGGCTTTTCAATTAACAATCTTCTGTTACATAGGAATCTATATTTCTTGTTGGCTTTGGAACCCTTTGAAATAATCGAAACTCATTTTAAATGAAACATAGGGTGATCTATTTCAATATATTTATACTAATTATAATTATTATATGTATTGTAATAGATTTATTTTATAAAAATAAGCAAAAATAAGTTGATCATTGTTACAATTGGCGTGTATGCCTATTACTTACGTTCAAACATTCACTGTTTCGTTTCATTAACAAAGAACATTCACTGTTACATCATGAGCCAAGTAAGCTCAATGCTGCATTAAAGTCACTAGTCAAGCTAATTACACTGGTCGACAAGAATGTACTTTTTCTTTCACAAGAACTAAAATAACATTTTATAGAAGTAATTTTCGTGTTGAATTCAAATAGGTTTAGCTTTAGTTTTTGCAATCAGGCTGGATGTTTTTTGTCTGATTGTCATTTGAATTTTTATAATATTCGAAAAAAAGTCGATCTAATTCAAAATTATAACTCCTCATTCTAAGTTACCTAGAAAGTGGTAGATAGTGATTTTTGGACGTATTTTACATCCGGAATGTCTTTCTTCCTGGTCCAACAGTAGTCAGCCAGCATATTGGAACTCCACTTGCCTTGGTACCTCTTTTCCATAGTAGAAATTTCCTGATAAAAACCCTCACCGTGCTCGTCGCTGACAGCTCCAAGATTTTCGGAGAAGAGGTCCAAGTGAGAGTCCAAGAAGAAAATTTTTAAAGACATGTTGGATGCCAAACATAGCTTTATAAGAATACAAAAGATAAGTCACTATGTCACGATAGTTTTCTAGTTTCCAAGAAAATTGAAACATAAACTTTTGAAAGACCTTCGAAATGAAATTCTTATTCCGGATAACAAATTCGGATACTTACAATCACTTAAATTATCCTTCGGTTCACTCCAAATCATGGAAATTGCAAATGGCATAAGATGTGTACCATTTTTCCACCCAGCCAGCAATCTAATACACGAAAGACAGCATGTATTTGGGACCCAGCTCTTATCAAAATATCCGAACATAAATAAGCCTGCCGTTTATTACAAATAAAATTTCCTTAAATACAGCTTGGACAAATTCGCTTCATATGAGGGTTGTAAAAGTTCCTATGACAGGAAAAGAAAACCCCGCAAAAATCAAATTTTAAAAAGTAGCTGAAACAAGAAAACTGTGCCTAATGGTAGAATTTTTACTAGATACAGAAGAATTCAGTTTGAAAAACTGTACTAGATTCACTAATCAGATTTCTTGTGAACAAAACCTTGTCGACCAATTTTATTATTAACATGTCATATATATATATATATATATATATATATATATATATATATATATATATATATATATATATATATATATATATATATATATATATATATACACACACACACATATAAAATCATCAACATTATCCTGGCTAGAAAAAGGTGTTAACCAATAGATAACCCGTACTAAAATTTAGTGAAAATTACAAACGGACGTTAACATTTAAATAAATAGACAAATTTATGTCCTTTCATCGCGAAACTATATCGAGCATTTCCAAAAATAACATTTTGCATTCCCCAAATTTTCCCCTAACGATTGAAATATTTGTTATATTGCAACGAAACCCGCAAACAAAAGTGTTTTATGACAAGGGAAATAGGTTTGAGAGGAGTGGGGGGGGGGGGAGTGAAAGAAATGTACTATTGGCGCACAATGCGTAAGAACAATCTTAGTAACAATTCATTTTAACATGTCATTGAAAATTTTACTTCATATTATTAACGAAGTAAGCTTAATACAACGTTAAAGTCACTGCTTATGTAAACTACAATTTACTTGCCATCGGGAATAAGCTTTATACCAATAATAATTTTCAATGAGAATAGTTAGTTTTAACTCGGTATTGGCCATTCTCTACTTACGCACGGACACCTCATGACTAAATAACGCGTACCAATAAGTAGGCACTGCTACGATCTACTAACTATAAGACATCTACTCATAGTCATGGTAACGCACTTTTCACGAAGTGTTTTATGCACCCTGAAATTTTGCTATCATGTACCTCTTGGGTAGATAAGAAGGTAAGTATGTGTTTCCTGGATATACCTTGGAACACCAGGTACCGCGCACAGCGGAAAGATGCAAAACAATATTGCCCAAAAATAGTGTTTTATTCAGAAGCCAAAATTTATTAATGAAAAAAATTGCCAATTAAGGCAATTTTAAAATTAATTATAAATAAGGTAGGCACTTTTAAGGGGGTAAAATGTAAATTAATAAAAAAAACAAACTAAAGTGCCTAGTTTTTATTTTTAACAATAAATGAGGTGCTTTATTGACGCTGCGATTTAAACAACCTCTTCAATAAACATATTTGAAAATAATAACATAAGGGAAGACACTTTTGTGGGGTTTAATAATCAGGAAATATGAAACTATATGTTGCCTAAGATGACTGCAATACACTGCGTGTAACCGTAAGAGTGAATGAGAGCACCGCGCAGTTGTAGTTGTTCTCTGCGCTCTTATTGGTTCTTGCTCACATGATCTTGTACAGCTGTTCCGGTTTAAATTGCAGCGCGAATATAACTCTCATTTAATATTATAATAAAAACAATTAAGTTTTTTTTACGTGTTATACCCCTTAAAAGTCCCTGCCATATTTATTATTCATTGTAAAATTGTCTTAATTTTACATTAAAGATAGTTTGCTTCTGAATAAAACTCTATTTTTGGGAAATATTTTTTTGCACCTTTCCCCTATGCGCAGTACCTGGTGTTCCAAGGCATGTCCACGAAACACATAATTACCTTCTTATCTACCCAAGAGGTACATTATAGCAAAATTTCAAGGTGTATAAAACACTTCATGAAACGTATGGTTACTGGCTCTTGGACTATTATAGACTGTTGTGAACCAAATCGACTGACCTTTAATTAATTTGACACGATATTTAAACAATACATACTAAATGTCTTCACATTTAAAGGTGAACTTTATTTCTCTGCTTTCCTTGCAAGCGTATTATCCAAATGTGCTGCCGGCCATTATAGTAAGTTGACTTGCCGTCATATAATGTCCGGTAGCACATTTGAGTGAGGCGTTTGCAAGGAAAGAAGAGAAACAGAGTTCACATTTCTGCCAGGTGACTTAATGTTTCAAAAGTTGTACCTAAAAGACGTCACCATACTTTTAAGAATCCAACTGGGGTACAAAAAACATTCCAGCTTCTTATGTATGTGGGACTTTACAGCTAGGAAATAGAATTATATTAAATTTGACTGGCCTGCAAGAAATCTTAACCCTAACTTGAAAAATGTCGTTGCCAAGCCTCTTGTGGACCCAAAAGATGTTCTACTTCCTTCCTCCATATAGACCTGGATTTGAGGAACAATTTTGTCAAAGATATTAACCAAGAAGGACGGGAGCTTAAGTACATAAGGGAGAAATTTCCGAAATTAAGTGATGAAAAATTTAAGGAAGGCATTTCGTCGGGCAACAAATTTGAGAACTCGTGAAGGATTTTGCATTTGACCAAGTTTTCAAAGAAGGAAAAGAAAAGGACGTTTGGAAAGCCTTTAAGGGAAATGTTCGTAAGCTTTTAGGCAACAAAAGAGATAACCACTACACGAATTTTGTAAAGATGCTCCTGTAAAAGAACCATAACCTTGGATGCAACATGTCCCTTAAAATCCATTTTCTCCACCCCACCTAGACTCTTCCTGACCTGTTTGTGAAACTGTTAGTGATGAACATGGAGAAAGATTTCATCAGGACATTTCTGTTATGAACAAAGGTTTCAGGGGCATTGGAATGAAGTAATGCTTGCGGCGTACTGTTGATCTCTTCAGACTCGACACGGGGTATTCTTCCCGAAATTCAAAACTCCTAGAATGTAACTACTACTTTGAATAATCAAATGCTCTTTAAATGTTAGTAGCATATATAATAATAATAATCGTATTCTCTTAACCCGTTAATATGAAATACTTTCATCTAAAGTATATCACAAAAAGTAGAGCTAAACAAAATTTGTCATTATCATATTCGTTTTCCTACCCAAAATTAGAAAATGAATTGACTCGTGAAGTACTGAAAACATTCAAAAAGTTTCTTATTTCCTTGAGTAATCCGTGCCCGGTATGGGAATGAGTACTTGTCCATATATGGGAATGCTGTATAGGAAGTTTCAACTTGAAACTTGAAACTTTCAAGGGGAAATAACAATTTCTGCCAGCTATACAGGATTAGTTGTAAGTCGACCCACATCCATCGCGAGATGATATTTTTGGTAAAAAAACAAAACAAAACAATTTTAAGCCCATATTGCCTTATCCAAAAGTTACCCGCTTTCAAGTTTTTTTTTTTGTTTTGTTTTTTTTTTCTTTAAAAAACGTCACTGTTGCTTAGGTTTTGGGTATTTGTTTTTATTTCTATCATTTGAGCTGAAAGTTTTTATTGTTTTTGTATTTAAGACTTTCAGAATAAATTATGAATTAAATAAGACTATCAAATTGGTACAAAACCACGGATGGTACGACCGAATTACATTTAGTTTATTATTTTCCTAAAACCTGTAACTTCAGCTAAAGCTTTTAAAAAATATTCGTAGCTATTCCTGCAAGTTATATGGAAAACATCTCTGCTTATTAAGCTACACAAAAAGGCATAATAGTCAGGTAAAATATTTATAATTCTTAGAAAAAACTTAATAAAACAAAGAAGAGTATAAGTTAAAGAAATCATTAAAAAAAAACGTCAAAAAGTTATTAAGAATATAATTTTCACGACACGAATGACGGAAGCACACTGCCCACTTATCTCTTTAATGCTTTGAATCGGCAATAACGACCAACCATAAGTTATAAACAATAACATTATCCTCCTTTATGCCAAACCGCAAGTAGCGCGGCGGCAATAACATAAAGGAAATTTTATTATGTTAAGTGCTACTTAACACAATAAACCCCCACTTATCTGTTTGTCACGCTCTTTTTCTAATAAGTTTAAACATTTGACCTGACTATTATACCTTTTTGTGTAGCTTATAAGGCAGAGATGCTTTAGTATAACTTCGAGGATTAGCAACTGTTATATTTTTTAGGAGAGATAGAGTTGAAGTTACAGAGAACAAAATACTGTAAAGTTTAGTTATTGGGTCGTGCCATCCGAGTCTCGTAAAAAGTTGATTGTTTTATTAAATTAATAGTTTATTCTAAATGTCTTGAATACAAAAACAATATCTGTACCCCGGAGGTAAAGGACACCATGTCCATTTTTTTACTAAATTGACTTAACACCATGTTCTTAATGTGGATTTTTCGATCCATATGTTATTGGTTACTATATCCTGTTCCTATAAACAACAAAGATAAGACAGTGAAAAATAAAATCGTGCCCGTTTTCATTAGAGATAAAAGACACCATGTGGAGGACTTGGTTTTGTTTGACTATTATCAATACTTCCAATTACCTATCAATGTCAATAACAATGCAAACATTTTCATTAAACTGTTTCTATAAGTACCAAAGAAACAAGTACAAATATGTGACATGGTGTCCTTCACCTCCGGGGTGCAGATATTACCTTTTAGTTCAAATGCTAGAAATAAAAAAAAATACCTGAAACATAAGCAACAATGGCTATTATTGTAATTTCTGTTTATTTAACTCCTACTAATCATTGAAGTGAGTAATAGGTGGTTGAAGTATATTAATGTGGGTGTATATATTGGAATATGTAATCCTGAAGGGTTGCGATAATAAGTGGAGGGGAATGAACTTGGCTGATAGCGACCCAGTGGCCCCGGCTTGCATAACCCAGCTCATCCTTGCTTATGCAACATCTCGGTGAATGCACTCTCAGGGTCCTACTCCCAACAGGATGTTTCTTCTCACAAAGGGAGTCCAGCTTACAGTTCACTTCAAGTCACGATTTTTTTTTTTTTTTTTTTAAACGCCTATTATTTTTATCCTTTAATCTATTTTAAAGCTACATAAAGGCTCATCCCAGCCTTCCAGGAAAAAGCTCTAGATATAGCCCGCTAACAGATCCTATTGTTGCTCCACTCAGTGGTTTTGTAGTTTTTGTATAAAATAAATTGTGTGTACGACTACTGAGTTTATTCCGATTGAGTTCTTGGAACGCAATAATGATCTGACCTATCATTATTTTGTGGGGTTCTAAATTATTAATGCGCCCCTATTTTCGTGTTTACGTGCGTTTCCACCCTCCCTCCCTAGGGAGGAAAGCGGCGTATGAGGATAACCTAACGACGGAATCCCGAGGTGTCGAGTAGAGAATTTCGCTTTTCAGAATTCATAGATCACTAAAAGAATGGCGTTTAAAATTTATATGTATATTTGCCTATTCTCACTCTAGCTGGTGAAAAAAAGGGATAATTTTGGTACTATAATACTTTGTGAGATTTGAAAGGTCAATTTCGTTAACAAACAGAATCCATCGACAGGAACAGGTTTTTGGGCAAGATTCTTGCGAAAAAAATCATCACGTTTTTGCGATTCTGGGCTTCCAGGTACTCGTTGTATATGTAATTGGACACATGGAATCTAATTAAATCATTTCCAAGGCCATATTTAGAACCAATGCGATTTAGAACCTTGAGATTTTCGGATTTTTTTCTCTTCCCCCTAAAAAATTAACGTTGAAAAAAAAGGCCGAGTTCCAGGCCCCTCCCAAAGACAGTTTTCCTATGAAAGTTATGATATCATAGTATTGGGCCATGTATTAGGTTCTTAATACCTTTTCATGAGCCTAATAATACCTACTCACTGCGCAATTCGAAATTTTCGTTAAATTATTGCCACTCTAAAGATCGGATTTATTATTAAACGTATGGTGGCATTTAACGATTTATGTCGTTAGGGTAACAATTCAGGAATATTATTTATTAATTTTTTTAATTAATTATTTATTTATTTATTTTTACGACGAATCGACATCTGGGCCATTAGCGATTCAGGATTATTATAAGTTCTTTGATGACTTAAAACGATCGGGTTTGTATGAACTTTAGGTAAATTAAAGTGGTCACATCCGTAAGTAACTTTAGGTAAATACAAACACCCGTTCATAAGAGCAAAACTAACAATTAGTTTTGCTCTTATGCGAATTTTGAATTCCTTATTTCTCCAATTGACATCGATCCATCGAAAATTGCTCTGATGTAATTCGACCTGTTTTGTAGGGAATTTAGTTAGCTTTCGAATTGTCACTGTCCACTTACCACGATTTCCTAACCGTTTTCGAGATATTTTAGAAAATATACGAAAATGCCCAAACATTTCATGCCTGTTAATGAAATCTTTTATTTCTAGTACTTCCTTAACTCCAAACGGAACCAAAATTTACCTATCATAGATTTGATGAATATCAAACGTCTGGAACCAGTTCCAACTGAATTAATCGTTTCTAAATACCCAAAGTTAAAATTAGTTTGGAAAAGAAGGTGATTCAATGATTCTCGAAAACGGTTACAGATATCACTTTAGAAATGGTTACATCTAAGCGCACGGCAGTGCGCCAGGCCAAGTTCCGGCCTAAGCATACTGTGTGTATATTACAGGAGGTCTTAGAGCCGATTTTTACCCTCTCATAACTTTCAACCAGGTAAAGATAAAGTTATGAAATTTTACACAGGTATTATACTACTAGATGTGAGTAAAACTGGATATTTTCATAATTCTACATCGAATAGTTTCTGAGATATAAGCGATCGAAAATCGGGATTTATAGGACTCACTCACTCACTCACTCATCAAAATTATTAGGCACTTCCCAGGATGCTAGAGACTTGAAATTTTGCATGAAGATAGATATGAAGACGTTATTAAAGGAAAAAATCGAAAAATCGCGAAAAGTTGTGTTTGACTCCGCTTCCGGGGCGGGGGCGTTCCAGTTTTGTACTTCCTTCGGAAACCCATCATTCCGTCCGAAACCCATGATGTGGGGCATCAAATGAATTGTCTCGGTATGAAGAACCTATATTTGATGTTTTAAGAAACAATTAGGCGCATATAGGCTCGGTAAAAATCTTATTTACCAGCTGTCTGTCTGTATGTTTGTTCCTCTTACAAATCCGTACCGTTTGACCGATTTTGACCAAACTTGGGACACAGATGGGTCTTGATACGGGGAGAATCATTGACTAGGTTAAATTGTCTATCAGCTGTCTGTCTGTCTGTTTGTTCCTTATACAAATACACACTGTTTGACGGATTTTGACAAAATTTGACTCACATGTCGGTCTTTATCCGGGTAGTGTCATAGGCTAGTCAAAATCGTCTTTCAGCTGTCTGTCTGTATGTTTGTTCCTTATACAAATTCACACCGTTTGGCCTATTTTGACCAAACTTGGCACGCAGGTAGGCCTTGGTCCGGGGAATGCACTAGGCTAGGTAAAAAAGGTCTTTCAGCTGTCTGTCTGTATGTTTGTTCCTTATACAAATTCACACCGTTTGGCCTATTTTGACCAAACTTGGCACGCAGGTAGGTCTTGATACGGGAGTGTCATATTACCTAAGACGTTTTGTACTTTTTGTTCCATCGAAATGCCATAATTTCTTCTGAAACCCATCATGTGGGGTATCAAATGAATCGTCTTGGTAAGGAGAACCTATATTTGATGTTTGAAAAAACATTTCGACGCATCTTAACAAAAACAGTTGTGACTTCTTTCTTAAATGTAGTAAATAAAGGCGTAGGGGTTCACTGCATAATATACTTCAAAGCAGATACTAAGTTTTTCAAAGTCGAGCCATCTAAATTACAAAGTTTAGGATCACAAACCCAAAATGTATCGTCTTTGTTCTTATATTTTTCTGGAAGGCCTTCTGCACTTTCCCTATTGTGACCTTTGTACGGGATAAGGTTCCTGTGTTTTACAGTGTAATAGTGTAGTTAAGAGAGCAATCAATTTGTCCTCTAGAGTAATGTCATCTGGAAGAGCTTCTAACTTTTCTAGTCTAGTGATTAGATGTATGTAGGTTATTATTGGTATCAAATATCAAGCAGTAAGGAAGTACCTTATGCAGAATCCAAAGACCCTGGTTTTATATGAAGTACAAAAGCCAGTAGGTATGCGGCAACTAAATTCTATTTAATACTTATAAAAAAGTAATGAGATCCCCAAAAAAACATAAATGTGAAATAGTGGCCAAGTTCCTGCCCCCAGAAAGAAACACTCCCTTCCTCAAAAATATCCCCTCTTAAAACCCCCCAAAAACGCCTTACCATTCTACACTCCAAAAAAGTAGTATGAGTTGGTGTATTAATTCAACCAAAAATATTTGCCAATACAAGAGGTGATACAAGAAAGAAATGTCCAAGTTCATTACTTGGAAGACCTCATAGTTACTTACTAAGAACAGTAAAGACACTTCAACTGACCTTTAAAAACAACAATAAAAATACTTATATCCAGTTACTAAAATATCACTTTCCTCAACCAGGTATATTCTTAAACTTGGCAATGTTTAGTTTTTCTCTAAAGATAATTTCGCCACAAAAAAAAAAAACATTGCCAAGTTTAAGAATATACCTGGTTGAGGAAAGTGATATTTTAGTAACTGGATATAAGTATTTTTATTGTTGTTTTTAAAGGTCAGTGTCTTTACTGTTCTTAGTAAGAGGGGATATTTTTGAGGAAGGGAGTGTTTCTTTCTGGGTGCAGGAACTTGGCCTCTATTTCACATTTATGTTTTTTGGGGGATTCGTTTTTCTTCGTTTAGAAGCTTATAAAACGAGTACCGGAAGCATATGAACTCGAAAACGTAAGCGTTACGATTTTTTTCGCGCAGATATTGGCTCCAAAAAAGCATCTTCTGGTGGAGGGATTCTGCTGGTTACCGTACTTGGCCTTTTAAATTAAACGAAAGATTTTTGTACCAAATTTCATCAAAATCGTACCTTTTGTTTGGCACCTAGAGAGCGAACGGACAAATATATATATATATATATATATTTCAAACATCGTTACATTATTGATCTAGGGGATCGTAATCATGAAATTTTTGGGGTCGGCACATCCGGATTGCGTCATGAGGTCATCCTGATAAGCGGGTTTCCTCCCTATGGAGGGAGGGAAAAACCGCGCTAAACAGCAATAAGAAAATATCTAGTTGTTCCCAAAACAAAACAAAAAGGTTGATTATAAAACATCAACCTTTCTCGGCTGAACTTCTGTCATAGGCTTGTTTTCCTACTTATCGGGGTTAAGGAATCAGGCAAAAATGACATGTTTGAGGAAACTTTGGAGTAGCCTATCCACAGGCAGTACAGGACGACTTATTGTCTCTTACACCTGCTCCTTCGAAGCCATTCATGAACGTTAACTTTAACCTCTAGATCTAATATCTTTAAATGTATACTGGGACTGTAACTTAATATTTGATTTCCATAATCACTTTTGTATGATGTAATAAATTATTGTTTTGAAAAAATGTCCTTATTATGTATTGTTTTGTAGGAAGTTTTGCTAATGAAATATATAGGACGACTCCTCCAATTTAGGGGGGAGGATTGTATTTTACTTCGGCTAAATAAGGAAAAGTATTGGAGAATACAAGGATAAAGATCTAAACATTCATAATCATAATATTGGAACCCGTTAAACTCCTAATGGCGTGCAGAATTTTTTGTTATGAATAATTCTTTCACAAAATGAATTTCTTTTTAAAGAAACAAGTCAAGGAATTTGAAGTTGGAGTAACGTAACTTGTGAAACGATTATAAAAACGCTTAATTTGCGGATATATCAAAGAAGAGCCGCAAAGACGGCACGAAAATCAGCATTTAAATGTGTCTGGTCTCTCCTTGTTGTAAAGGGCAAAGCACATTGGGTGTTTGACATTTCGTTAGTCGGTTGACTACGCTTTATACTTGGCTCCATTGAATACCATTTACACTCATAACATTCGTATTCATGAATAATTCCCTTTACATATTCCTTCAGACTTCAAGAACTCATCGATAGCTAGCCGAAAAAATGAATATTTACATTTCTAAATTTAATATAAAATGAAAAAAAAAAAATATTCTGGGACTTTCTCTCTTAATAATTTACTATATATTCGCCAAATACCACTCCCTGACCTATCATCGCCCAGCCCAAACCACTTGACAGAAAATTTTGAAATTTTGCATGGGCACTCCCTTTAGAACGTAAACACACGCTAAGAAAGGATTTTTTGATATTCAATTTTCTTAAGTACTTCAACAGGGGTTTGAATTTTTAGTTGGTTAGAGCAGTCTATGCAGCATGCGTTGCTAGGACAATAACAGGCCAGCTGGTACCATACTGTATCTATTTCATAATATTATTTTCATTTCCGGGTTATTTCAACTATGATGGCACACCTTGAATTACTAGAAATAAATTTCGATTTTGTCCCTCTTAGAGTTTACGCTATACCTGGTGATGTTCCATCCGAGGTAATAATATCCCGAACCCTTGCAAAATATAGGTGTTTCCAAATGACATCTTGGAAACATAAATATTTGAATTTTAACATAAATTTATGATTGAGAATAAATATTAACCTTTACTGGTTAAACTCCTGTTACTGGTAACCTATAGATACCGGGTTATCCCTATGTTGACACTGGTCCGTAGCACCCCAGTGTCAAGAAACATTATACTTTGATTATTTATCAATTGATTAATAACATATAGTATAACGGGAACCGTTCTATAGTAACGGCACAAAATTATATAGTAGCGTTATTTTGATGATACATTATTTAACGCAATAAAATAACTACTTATCTGCCGTGACGAAGCACGGGTATTCAGCTAGTAACAAAGAAATTGACATAGTGCCATAGTTTGCATAGTTTTTGTTCTATTCTTCACAAACTTACCATTGAGTGATGTAAAACCTAGTAAGCTGTTTGATTAAGGCGCCTGTGCGGAGCCCAGAGGAACCCGGGTCAAATTCCATCCTGTCAAGTTAATATTTCTCCAGTTAAATACTCGATAAATAGAAAACAATATCCAAACATATTCTGATCTCTTGAGCGACTTCCTGGGGCAATGAGCGTGGTTACATTCTGGAGCCTGGGACTAGTCAATGCGGTCAATCTGGTTCCCATCTCGGTCACCGTCACTGACCCCCGTTCCTTGTGGCTTTCTTTATCATCCATCCCCTTGTTATCTTAGGCAATGTAGCTATGTACTTTATCATCTCTCCCCTTGTTATCTTAGGCAATGTAGCTATGTACTTTATCATACTTCACCTTGTTATCTTAGGCAATGTAGCTATGTACTTAATCATCCATCCTCTTGTTATCTTAGGCAATGTAGCTATGTACTCTATCATCCATCCCCTTGTTATCTTAGGCAATGTAGCTATGTACTCTATCATTCATCCCCTTGTTATCTTAGGCAATGTAGCTATGTACTTTATCATGCATCCTCTTGTTTTCTTAGGCAATGTAGCTATGCACTTTATCATCCATCCTCTTGTTATCTTAGGCAATGTAGCTATGTACTCTATCATCCATCCACTTGTTATCTTAGGCAATGTAGCTACGTACTTTATCATCCATCCTCTTGTTATCTTAGGCAATGTAGCTATGTACTCTATCATCCATCCACTTGTTATCTTAGGCAATGTAGCTACGTACTTTATCATCCATCCCCTTGTCATCTTAGGCAATGTAGCTATGTACTCTATCATCCATCCCCTTGTTATCTTAGGCAATGTAGCTATGTACTCTATCATTCATCCCCTTGTTATCTTAGGCAATTTAGCTATGTACTCTATCATCCATTCCCTTGTTATCTTAGGCAATGTAGCTATGTGCTTTATCATCCATCCCCTTGTTATCTTAGGGAATGTAGCTATGTACTTTATCATCATAGATCATTTCTTCCTCCGCAACTTTAAGTAAGTGTCAATAATAAAATTGTTGAGTAGCTACTTATTATTTCTTATACAAGATATTTTCTATAGATGTTGTATGAGGAGGAAAGCTTGTAAAGAAGAAAACCCTCCTGAATGGAGAAGAGTTCTAGTTAAGGGAGGCACGGGGATGAGGTCAGTGAACCTCAACAAAAAGTGACCCAGTTGTATGTTGGGCACCTCCAACCTGGTCCATCTGTCTTTGTGCTACAAAACTAACCGCCTTCTTTATGCCCAAACTACCTTGTCTATAATGCAGGGGAAAAAATCGCTTTTATGAACATGTTGTGCTAATTATACTAACGGAACGAACGAATGTATATCAAGAGATACTACCAAAGAATTAAAAAAAAAGTCCTATATATATATATATATATATATTCGTTTTTAACGGCGCATCAACTATTTGGCTATTAGCGCCGTATATATATATATATATATATATATATATATATATATATATATATATATATATAAATTAATCATTAAAGCCTAGACTTTATAGAAGTACAAGCTTTTTTCATTACTATTATATAAACGAGGTCATATTGGTTCATTTATTCTTGAATCAGACTATACTACTGCGTTATTTTGCAGTAATCACATGCACGTGGTGGAAAAACAGTAGTAAAAAACAAAATTACTTAAGGTTTAAATCGTTTAAGTCTTGCTCTATGTGTTTCATGTCCTTTTGCCTCCTCTTCAAGGGCCTATAACTGAAACTATTTCTGGTCGCATCATTTAAAATTATAAACTGCCCGCGGGGATAAACCGCTAACAACACCTTCTGAGTGAATACTAAAAGAACATATGGTGGCAGGTTTATCAGCTGATGTTATATCGATTATCAAATGCGTTTATACATATTTCTAAAAGAAAAATGTGGTCTAAACATAAAATAGATTGGTGGCATCACTTTATACAAGATTAGATTGTTGTAAAGTTTATACAAATAATTGACAAATATTTGTTCTGCTTTAATTTTCGTGTGGTTGTGTTCTTTTTTTTGTCGAGTATGGTGTAATTCTTGACATCAAATTTATGGTCAGTTTTATTGCATATTTTCTTGATTCAAACATTATGCTACTGCGCTATTTTACTTGTTGTTGACATGAGGTTGTATTAAATTTCTACTACATTTGTACATTCTCACTTGTGGTGGTTTTAGTCTTGTGATGGTTTTGTCTCGTGCCGTTTCATGGCCCAAAAGTCACCAAAACACCAGCCAAAAATGCACCTATTAATATAAATAAATTTATATCGCACTAGCATTTCTGAAGAGACACAACTCCAAATAAAACTCAGCTGAAAATGTGTCACTCTTGCCTATGTAGGGGGCATAGCTGTTGTACAAGCTCTGAAGCTAGATAAATACAGTTCCGATGGTTGATAAAGAGATATTTACCAATGTCCTTTATAGTCGTAACTGAAAAACACCGATTTTTGAGTTGTTTATGCTAGAGCGCTATATTTATACTTTTCGCTCAACTATCCCCAATGACGGTACAAATATTTAAAAAAAAATAGTTTGTATCGAATGAACAACGTTTTTTATCTTCAAAATCCGCTCATGGGTATATAGTTATTTCGAAAACAGATGATTTAATAATTAATTAGATGCCGTAATATTAAGGGTTTGGTATACAGCTTTTATACAGATTGTTGTAAGTGGAAATTAAACTTCCGCAACTTTTTTGAATTTCCAAGAAACAAGATCTCAGACGGTCAAATCTAACTTTTGGATCTATTTAAAGTTTTAAGTTCTATTTTGTGCCTTTTATTTGAATAAGGCGTTCTAAGTACAAAACCGATCACTATTACTGAATATAAATTTTTGCAGCAAAAATAATGTTGGCTTATTCAAGTAGGTAATGGATTATAAACAATTGTTGTTAATATTGTATATATATATTCAATGATTAGTTTACTTTGTGTTTCATTCTGTATGAGTAAGGATCTCTGAAATTCACAATGGCAAAACAAGATTTCACATACGCACACGCGTAAACGCACATACGCATAACTACATATTGTCATCTCGTAATATAAATGTTGAGAAACAAATGAACACATACCAAAAACATAGAATTCCACACAAGGAAATCAATGAAACTAATAAGACCTAATTTGTATGTGGTTTGCACGCTTACCAATGAATGACTTAAGTATAAGGAAACGGTTGATCACCAAATACTAACATAAAATATTATGATTTTGTCCATTTCTCAAGCAAAATTACAATTGTTATCACTTAAGTGAATACAATTCCACACTAATCTCGCAGAAAACATTCAATCTGAAGTAATTAAAAAAGAGAAAAATTAAAATGAGTAACTGTATTACGTAACATTTTAATGGATTCTTCCAGCTCTTGAAGAAGATAAGATCATCCCGATGATCAAACTAGGAATTACGTAATATCTCATAAATTATACAGCAAGATATTTTTGGTTATGATAAACAGCTGCATTTTATAATATAATAAGTTGACTCTTTGACAGGGAAGAATCCTCAATAGTAAAAGGATAAATCTTTCTATAGATTATTAATTCTTATTTTTTAATATTATATATACAATATCACTGGTGTACAAGTAGCATTAATCCGTATTATGAATGGCCGTGGAATTAATTGTAATAAACGACTGTAAGTATGTAAACATGGTTAACCTCCACGTGTCACCCTTGTCAAATGTTTTATTCATTCTTTTCCTGAAAATAATTTCCGATTTGAAACAAGCCTCCGTACCTGATTCTAAAAGTACTTTGCTTTCAAATATAAATGTACCACTAAATGTAATCCTCTTGGACACTCCTGCTTTAGCGGTAGGAGGCCTATGAACTTTGGGCCAAATAGGTTTTCATATCGTGTTGAATTCTGATGAAGGCACATAGTAGAAGTTATGACTAACTCCATATAATCTAAATCAGTAGGATCACTTTTTGGTTCTATTTATTTGCTGAATGAAATAGGCAACTAAGGGCATTCAATTTTCTGCCAAGAGGTTTTGAAGCATCTTGTAAAAACATTTACCTGGACGACGGAATACCGAATCAGCTGTGTACACCATCTATCACGCTTGCTCTCACGAATCACCAATGGCCATAGCAATGTTGCTGTGGTGCGTCACAAAATAAAGTCCTGGAACGAAATATACGGTATTCTTGTACGCGGGCTACGAGCTTCTTTTAATTTTATCAAGATAGTTCTTGGAACTCACATCTTAAAACATTAATAAATAAGATAAATATTTTGGTAATTTTCGTAGGCAATTGCACGATTTGGTTTGGCCAGTAAACGAACAGTAAATAAACCGAATTTAATTTGAAACTGCGAGCTTACTCACACACAGTGGATTTTGGAAATAGGGTTTGTCCTCAACACTTTCGGAATAGACAGACTTAACACTCCAGCACGGCACTCCATTGAGGTCTCATCAAATATATTCTTCTATTGGTTGTTGACCTATTCAGTGTTTGGATGGGTTCATTCCTAGGTCTGCATGAACACATCGCATCATGCCACTTCTGCAATATTAATCTAATCTGCTTGTTATCTTCAGATTTTTTCTCTATAGTGTGTGAACAATCCGTCTCTGCGGTCGATAAGCACGTATTTCTGTCTTCTGTGGTCACTAGTCTAGTGCCCAAAAACCAATTTTCTTGCTTTAGATGCCATCATCTAAGGCTGTGCCGTAGTTTCAAGCGATATGGTGCCAGCACTAGTAAATAACCTTGATAGCAACCGCGGCCGCGAAAAAAAACTCAAGACTTCGATAGAGTTGAGGATTGACATATTGTGTCCGTAAATTAGTCCCCAAAACGGCAGTCCCCGCCAGACGGGAGTTGCATTGAAAGAGGTTTGCGCGGAGAGGTTCAGTTCAATACTGTGGTGTCCACTAAAGATTTTATCTTTTAGTGTAGTCGTTCGAGGGTTGGGTTTGGGGTACTAGACCGCCTTTGTACCCACTCACTTAATTAATTAATTGGGTACGTGCAAAGGGGCTAATCAGGGGCCGGAGCATACTGAACACTATCTCTCTAATGTGTCCTTATGGTCAAGAATTAAATATCTATACAGAAACTGCCCTTCCGGCCCCTCATGGCCTGTCAAGACCATTGAACTTGTTTTATCCATTGAAAAATGTTGGGCTCTGAGGATCTTAGTGTTTGGAGTGGTGAAGACCTTAGAGTTTAGGTACCTACAGAAGTCCATCACCTCTTCGAAATTTGATAAGAGGCGTCAAGGAAAAGAGACGAAAAATTCAAGCTTACGATAAAATATATCTTAATCATTTGACATTTTTGAATGCACACATTTATTTTTGTTTAAATGGGTTTTGACTTTGTCCTTGGAAGGTCCCTATAAAGAGGATACCGAGACGGACTGTGGCCTCGAAGACACGGTAAGGAGGCAGGGGCAGGTGATGGTATGTGTGTGGAAGGTGAAAGTGGGGTCTCTGACCGGGAGTTCGACGACCTCTCCCTCCTCTAGCCGTGTCTCTCATTCAGTAGCATCAGTAACGGGCTGCCCTCAAGCACGGCCTCTCAGGGTCGGACGGTGATCGGGATTCCGATGGAAGTGTCGGCAAGGCTCGGTAATTGCAGGCATAAAGAGTTTTATTCAAAGGGAAAGAATCCTTGGCTAAGGCACGCCAATAACACAGTGTTGAAATGTCTAAATGGAAAATTCATAGTTAGTAGGGTTATTGAGCAATGCAAATGTATTATTTTTATATGTGACTAATGTTCACGCATTAAAAGCTTTATTATACTTCTTATAGCAATTTAGTCGAAGGGAAGGCAGGAATAGAAAAACCAAGGATAGTGAATTATATTGCCTAAGGACTTCCTTCTCATACACATCATTGCTTAAGAAAATGTTAACTATCGGCAATCTATAACTAAAAATCTCTCCAGTAGTTTACCATTGGGATTGCGGAGGTAGTCAGGGTTCGGCCCTGTTCGGAGTTTTTTTGACAAGTTTTCGGTTTGAATTTAAAGCCTTGATCAAGGCCTATGCGGAGTTAGCGCTCATAGGTCAGTGATGCAGCACCAAAAGGATCAGTTAGTCCCATGTGCGTATATAGAAAATAATTTCGGAGGGGGCTGGGAAAATTTCGGGGGGGGGGCTGAGACCATTTCCGGTGTATGGAATACTAACAATTTAGATCTTGGAAGAGTTTTAACCAATTTAAACGCTATTTCACCCAAAATAGAACATGTTTTATGAACTAAATGATCTTATTTAATTTATTTTTAAGGGTTTTATGCAATTTTTACCGATAAAATCAAAATTTCGGGGGGGGGGGGGGGGCTGCAGCCCCCTCCTTATTTACGCCCATGGTTAGTGCTCTCCTTGTAGCTCTAATAAAAGCTCTCATTCGATCTTAACCGTTGGCAGTAAAAGCTCATTTTTGTTTAAAAATATAGTTTTATTAACTCTGACTGAAAAGCAGAGCTATCTCCACCCTACGACTAATCATTCCATATCACTTTCGAATACCAAAACTTTGAAGAATATGGAAAAATGCACACTACATACGTATGTATATAAAGTAAATGTTTTCTTCCGCAGATACATAGTTGCTGTATTTCAAATCTGGGATATGATTATAAATGAGTACTTCGCCACCGGAAACTATACTTCAATGCTTTTGTATTTTCTTAGGTTATTAATAATCTTAATTTTTGAGAATGCATTGCTTATTTCTCAGGATCGCTCAACCCCTTGTAATGCATTGGTAATAGCTCCTAACTTTAAATGATCCAACGGCCTTGCCAAGTTGACTGCTCCGGTTCCAGTTGACCACTGAAGTTAAGCAACGTCGTGTTCAAGATGGGGATTGGATGGGTGCAAGTCTGGAAAAACATCTTCCTATTTGCATTCTGTAAGGGCGGGACCTGTGGGTAGGCCTGCGCTAATACGCATAATATAGTCCAGACGTTAATACGCCATAAAAAAGAAATATATTGAGGAGGTCGACGCTTGTGTCGTGTATCTCCACTTCTGGCATATACAGAAGGTTCGGAATACCGAACCCGCAGATTCAGAATGAGTTGCTTAATTAGTTCAACAGATCATCGCTCAAAATGAAAGTTTTTTTTTTGTAAAATCTGGTCTAAGGGGGGGGGGTAAGGGAATGAGACCTGACAGCCAATGTCTTCTGACGAGGACGATAAGGGTACTCTGGTATTTGGTGTTTCAAGTGTATCCAAAATTACATCAATGATAAAATTGGACTCAGAAAGACTCTTATTGAAATAATAAAGCGATATTGGATATTGTCACGCCTCCCGACAACTGTGGAGCCGCCAGACAGTTGGCCACCTCACAATCCATCTAGGAACCAACTGTCTGTTATACAGAGCCGCATTTACTTCAATTTCTACATTAAGTTACGGCATGAAAATTAATAATTTCTAAATGCCTTCTTATACAGGTTGTATCTTCGAGCTGAATATACATATTGACGAATATTTTGTTTCTACGGCGCGTCGACATCTAGGACATTAGCGCCGGGCTATCTATAGGTTTCCATTCTTCTATGACGAAGCAGGGAATTTTTACAACTGTCGCTGCAATGAAAAATCACAATCTACTGCATGGGGGACTTCAACCCGCCTCTCCCGCATCCAAGACGTTAGCCACTGGACCACGAAGACACTCATGGAACCATCATTCCAACAACTTCATCATGAGCGGAAAGAGAGCAAGTTACTTTTTATGGAAAATGTTGTTCCCACACACACTCCTTTAATACTTTTTATGGATAAATAAGAATTCCATTCTTGTTGAAGAACTATTGAGTTCTCTAGATTTCATTTATAAGGCCAAATAAACTTTGAATCATCCGCTATGAAAAAGGCCAAATCCCGGTTAACCCTTTATCCAGGACTCCCGTTAATTATATTCTAAAACGCCGTGGATTAATTCAGGGGAGTATCTATTCCATTTTAGCGTAGTTACCTTCCCCTATAAGGGGAAACCCCCACTTGTGACGTTGACTTAATTACCTAATTCGGAATGTAGGCATAACATAAAACATGAATCACAGATGAAAAAATATAAATATATATTTCATGGGTGTCCAAAACCATACGGCCACGCCCTATAAATTATTAGTTTTTTTTTGTGTTTTTTTTTTAGTGAGATAAGTTGCAATGAGTGACTGTAAAATCAACTTACATTTTCTAACGGAAGTTGGTTATTTAGACCGTAAATTCAATTTTTGAAATGGAACTTGCCTATTTTACAGGGATTCGGATTCAATGTAGAAAAAATATGAACATTTTGCTCGGAAAAGGTCATATACACACACACACCTATATATATATATATATGTGTGTTTATATATATATATATATATATATAGGTGTGTGTGTGTGTGTGTGTGTGTATGACCTTTTCCGAGCAAAATGTTCATATTTTTTCTACATTCAATCCGAATCCCTGTAAAATAGGCAAGTTCCATTTCAAAAATTGAATTTACGGTCCAAATAGTAGGTTAGTATTTACTTAACCAGTATTTACTCTGCCACATGCACCGTCATACTGCTGTAAGAGAACAGATAACAAGGGACAATTTAATTGGGAAACGGCTTTTTAATGGACTAACTTCTTAGGATCCAATACCTATAAACAATGATGATATTGTTGAGAACAATAATTACCCATTCAAAATTATAACTCCATGGTTTTCATCATTTAAAAACTATTATTGGTATTATATACCTAATTATAATTATAGGTAGTTAGTATGTTATTGGTTGGCTTCATTCCGCTAGTATTTCTTTTTATTATTAATAATTTCGATAATTTAATTATTATTATTGATACTAAAAATTACAGAATGTTTACAAGTTTAATTGTATTATTATTTTGTATTTATTATCTTTGAGGCTCAAAATATTAGAATAAAAACTTTTATGAACAATGCTAAAGCATAAAAACTACAACACTAACAAAGAATAAAAAAGGTAGTTACTGTTTCTGGCAGATGTGAATTCTGAACGAAAGACGTGCACCCAGTACAGAATCTGCTCTGTTACTTAACATTTTTGTATCCAGAATTATTCTGGCCTGTCATTTTCAGTGTTTTGTAATAAAACACTAGGCTATTAAATTTATTTCAGAATTTCGTACGAATCTAGTCAGTATCTTCTTCCTTCAGTTCATATTTCACTACACGAATATTTGTGACAATTGAAGTATTCAGAATGCAGCTATAGTTCTAATTGGTGTCGTGCTGGAGTGGGATTCTTAACTCGCCGCTTCATCAGCAATGTACATTCTGGTTCAGCAGTTCTGTTGCCGACTGTCGCTCAGTCTCCATTGCACCTCCTACCCAGGATAATGTTCAGTAACTACGTATGTACATTTACATTTAAATAAATCCACAATATTACCGGGAGGGCAATTTTTTTCTCATTCTAGTAAATTTAAATTTCATTTATTTTATACTGAGTTCCGCGACAGACGCGATTAACTCATTAGAAGGACAGAATCAAAGTCAATCAGTTAGTAATCAAGTAGAAAGTCAGTTGGTTATAAAAATAACAAAGCTAACAAAAACAATGGGAAAAAATTATATACTATCAAAATAAAATATGTCCATTAAAAATAACATATAATTAAAAATGTGTGTATATTTTAAACCTGTTAGAAGGGTTTGAATGATTCAAACATGTAAATTTTACATATAATATTTTTTCATTTTTAATGGACCTATTATAAATGAATTATTTCTATATTAGTTTGTTTTAGAATTTCGCGTTTTTGTGTGTGTTTTTTTTATAATCTGTGAATTTGATTTGTTAAAATAGTTTATTTATTTTAGAAGCTTCGCAACAGTGGTGCTTTGTTCCTTGAAATATCACGCAGAAATGTTTTTTGAAAATTTCTTTAGTTCTATAATCTAGCCAAAATTAGAATAAAAAATAAAATAAAATAAACATAAAACAATAAGAATAATTGAAACGTGTAAATTAGAAAAAACTTATTACAAAATAATCGTTGCCGAAATTGCTGTTATTTCTATATTGAGCTGGAAAAGAATCGGTACTGAGAAACCCTACATTCTGTTTTACGTCACTTTGAATCATTCATTCTTCTTCTACCGTTTTCCGTTTATTCAGTTTTTGGAGGTTCACTTTGCAGAAGATACTAGGTCATTCTTTTCTTTTTTACTTCACTTCGAATCATTCATTCTTCTTCTACCGTTTTCCGTTTATTCAGTTTTTGGAGGTTCACTTTGCAGAAGATACTAGGCCATTCTTTTCTTTTTTACTTCACTTTGAATCATTCACTCTTATTCCACCGTTTTCCGTTTATTCAATTTTTGGAGGTTCACTTTGCAGAAGATACTAGGTCGTTCTTCTCTTTTTTACTTTTACTTCACTTTGAATAATTCACTCTTATTCCACCGTTTTCCGTTTATTCAATTTTTGGAGGTTCACTTTGCAGAAGATACTAGGTCGTTCTTCTCTTTTTTACTTTTACTTCACTTTGAATAATTCACTCTTATTCCACCGTTTTCCGTTTATTCAGTTTTTGGAGGTTCACTTTGCGGAAGATACTAGGTCATTATTTTCTTTTTTACTTCACTTTGAATCATTCACTCTTATTCCACCGTTTTCCGTGTATTTAGTTTTTGGAGGGTCACTTTGCAGAAGATACTAGGTCATTCTTTTCTTTTTTACTTCTCTTTGAATCATTCATTCTTATTCATTGCACAGTTCTCCGTTCATTCGGTTTTGGAGGTTCACTTTGCGGAAGCTACTAGGTCATTATTTTCTTTTTTACTTCACTTTGAATCATTCACTCTTATTCATTCCACAGTTCTCCGTTCATTCAGTTTTTGGAGGTTTACTTTGCAGAAGATACTAGGTCATTCCTTTCTTTTTTAATTTATACTACTCTACCGCGTTGAAATTAATGGCTTACTTTCAAAGTACTTGACGAAATTATTCAATACGATTTCTTTACATATGCCGTATAATATTGGCCTCATAGTGCACCGTTTATTGACAGACAGCCAGGTACGATACAATTTTAGTCTCCGGAATCTCTAGTTTACGGAAATGTTGGGAAAGACTTACAGAGATAATTATGATTCTCTGTAGATAGAACCTGGAAGGTGGTTTTTTATGCAAAAGCTTAGTGAATTTCTTTGACGGAATCACTTGATAAACTTCATTGTGTTTTAAATATGGTTAATTAAAAATATCAATGCATCAAAAGAACCTCTTCATTAATCTCTCTTTTTGATTTATTTATTGCACAAATTTAGTTAATTTATTTATCAGAAGCTTAAATTTAGGCGACACATATACACTATCTCAGAGTACCAATAGAAACTAATACGAGCACATATAAGCAACACAGCGTAGTATTTTTTACCAGTTTTTAATTTGTAGAGTCTTTTTTTTGTCTTGTCTTTCCATATTTCAATTTTTTTAGAATATATTATATTTATTATTTATATTTTTATTTTTAATAGTTTATTGACTTCTTATTATATTGACTTCCTACAAGAACTAGGCGTGGAACCTAACAAATTCAGTATCCTTGCGGGATCAATCTTGATAGATTCTCTGGGGATCCTGAACTACCACATATATGGGAGCTGAACAGCTGCTTATCAATCCTTCGCAATTCATTTCACAAAATTTACGTCCAGGCCTACAAAAGTACAACAAAAAACAATCGTTCAAAAAGTATTTTTTTTATTAAATTCATCGTCAAAATTTATTTTATCTGCATTAATTTTAAACAAAATAAACATCCTTTTAACCAATTGAAATGAATTTTCGAAATATTGATAAGTACGCTGTGTGTTTAGCAACCCAATATATTTGGGCAGCCAACTTTATTTTAAATTTATTTGGATTTTAATTTTTTTTCTTTTAAGAGACTTACGCTTTCCTAATTGTTTCGCGTATTCAGGTTTAATTGAGCAAATCGCCCATTTAGCGGGGTCGTAAAACCAAATAAATAAATTATTATTCAGAAATAAATTAAATTAATCTTATAAATCTCGCTTTAAATATTCCCAATATTAACGAAAAAATCCACTAATTTCTTAATCACTTTTATCATTAATGTAATATTTTCAAGTTGCCTGAATGGCAGATTAAGGGCACATAACTTCAGGTATTAACCCACTTTTACAAGGACCACCCAATTTACTTTATCAACCCGTTAAGAAGGCTTATTTCGTATTAGGCCGATATAGTTATTATTAGAGCTTTTATGCGCCGTTTATTTAAACTAAAATTAAATTCTTCTTTATGTAGAATAAACAAGAAAATTTTATCTGGATTTTAATGTTTTATATATTAAATTCAACCATTATATTGAACAAGATATTATTCTACGTGAAAGTATTTCTTATTTTACAATGAAAATAAAAAAAGAAACATATTTCTACGAATTTGGTGAGTGTACGTAGAATTTTGGAAAGCTATATATATATATATATATATATATATATATATATATATATATATATATATATATATATATATATATAAACAGCTTTCCAAAATTCTTCGTACACTCACCAAATTCGTAGAAATATGTTTCTTTTTTTATTTTCGTTTATATATATATATATATATATATATATATATATATATATAAATGTAATTTTTAACGGGGGATATTTGTTAGCGCCACGTAGATTGGATGGATAAAGATGTGAAGAGAAGTATCAAACATTTTTTTCGGGAGAACAAGCTACCTTCAGAAAGTGCTAAAAGAAATGAAAATTGCAACGATGCATGTAAATTCGTGGAATCCATCTAACCCGTTGATTTGTTCCAATTTGCTTCCTCAGTTCCAATCCTCTTATTCGTGTCGAAGCACTGAAAATTCCCTGTTTAAACTTAGTATGTTCGGCCAAAGCAAACGCAAATTGCATGTGCGAATAGTAGGTACTTTCTAATTTCGAACTTAGTATCCACAATTTTCGTCCTTGCAGAAAAAAACTCGATATACAACATTCAAATAAACTAAGTATGGACGTGTTAGTTTATCGGCAAAATTGCGTCATTTTCCTTAAACTCCCGCTTCAAACTAAAATATAATTTTTCCTGTAGGTACTGTCCATAATCTTAGAATTTTTACAACGAAACTTGCAACTTACAATGCTGAATTAAACTAAAAAACATAGCAAGAATGCTATATGAACTGGAGTTAATTTAACATTTAGCTCTCTTGAATAGTTAAATAAAAACATAAGGCCAAAAACTGAAATACTATCACCTCACGCTATCATTTTTGAAAAAGCCTCACTTCTGATGAAAATTGGCACAAAAATAATACCTCTAAAACGAAACCAAAGCAAGTTCCTTATCCTCCAGTAGAAATTACTTATGGGAACACTGTCTTTTTCGGGGAAATTACACATCAAAAATTAAAGTGCTTACAGTTTGGCATTAATGGGTTTCTGGGTCGACTTTTTATTTTTACAAGAGGAATATATATCTGTAATCGTTTATATTTTTTTTAAAGTGAAATAGAACAAAAATAGAAATCAGTTACGGGTATGATTGAGTTGAACATTTTTTAACAGGTTTGAAACTCCTAAACTGAGCTAAATAAATGTCAATAATTGCCAGGAATTATTACTTTTGGAGTAGAGGAAATTTAAAGAAAAAAATTGGATTCCAAAATTATTATTTACTCTTAATTTATATTCTGCTCCTAAACTTAGGAGGCACCAACATTGGCACCGATCTGATCCGATAGAATCCGACTGTCTGAAGAGAAACAAGCGCTTTCATCTCAATGGAGATGCCTACATTGGTCCCGAGCCGACCCGACCCGGCCACCGATTCTCGGCTCAAGCTTGTTTGTTTCTAGACTGATTTCGGACCGACGAAGCAAATTGGCGCCAAACGGCCTATTAAAAAAAAATGTCTACATCCTCTATATCTTAACCGATTTCAATGCATTTTTGTTTTTTGTTTCCCTTGTTTACTAAATTACGTGGAAAGATATTTATAACCATCCAATGTTTATAAACTTCCAACGTTTATAATTATAACTTTCCAACCTTCTAGCTACCTTTCTTATAAATAATTTTAAAATATGAATACTAATACTCCTCTTATCGTAGGGTAACAGTTAAAAATTAACTGTTACCCTAACATTTATTTCTTCGGGACTGATATACTTGCGAAAGGATTGATTGGCCTCTCAACTCTTACTTTATACCTCCAACAAGGTAATCGAAGGACCTATGCTTATTGGGTGGTATTTCTTAAATTAATTACTCATTTTCTCTTCACTACGAGTTAGTTACTGACGATCTGTGACTAGATCGGATCGGGTCGGAACCAATGAGGCACTCACGGCGGCCTTTGGCGGTCAAATGAAATCGGATTGGATCGGATTATACAGTGCTGTGTTTCATTGAGAATGGCCATAAAAAGTTCTCCTTGCAATTGTGTTCACAACAGACGGGTTATCTACAAGTTTTCCACATTTTTCTAGTCAGATACTTTATTCTGGCTACCTGATTCTTCACTTTTTGAAGCAATGAAGTTGTAAAAAGGATTGCCACACCACCATTTTTTATATGGTATGGTGTGGAAGTAATATTTTTGTGGGGCTGGATAAATAAGTGGACTGTATGAATATTGAGTTGATAATTTATATTTATTGAGTACAAAGAGTAGTGGGGGGAAATTGCCAAAATCAGAACAAATATAGGTTAATGTATTAATGAAATTTTGAAAGTGGTGGGACAGATGAGTTGAAATGATGATGAGCTGATGATGTGGTGATGAAGATGTTGGGCTGCTGGAGATCCATGAAATTACATTAAATAGGTACCTGTAGATGGTGCCTTGTTGGATAGAAGGGGTGCATCTCTCCCTGTTTCTTCATTTATGGTCAGTTGGTGTCTTCCTCACTTCCATGGCCCGGTGGTTTGCGGTGACTACTCAGCCATAGTGTAGGTAGTAAAGCCGGTGAAATGGTACAAAAAAATCACTTTGAACGCTGTGCGAAAGCGAGTGGACCTTTTCTGTACACGCTGTGTAAGCGGGGTGGACTTCGTCTGTCTCGACTTGACCGGGGGTAGTTCCACCCGGTGAGGTAGACGGCGCTACTGTTGCAGAGTTGAAAAGAAAAAAAAGCATCTTTAGGGTGGCAACCCTAAACATACCGCCCACCTAAATTATTCATAATAATTTAAAGAAAAAAAATACACTTGTAATTTGGTGAGCTTCACCCAATGTAATAATTTAAAGAAAAGAAAAAAAAAAGGTATGATAATGTAAATAAATAAGTTAGTCAACTTGACGAGAAAAATAAGGAACAAAATACATGCAATGCCTTCAAGAGAAGAATGAATAAAGGTCAACTAGGCATAGATAAAGGGATGAAAAAAAAGGGGGGAAAAAATACATGTAATTCCATCTGGAGAAGAGGGAAATAGAAAGGGAAATATACAACAAATAAACAATATAAGGGAGTATCTAACTCTCTGAGGGATCACCCATCTCAGAGGAGAACAATGGAGCTAGGGAAGTTACAGCTCTGGTGAGGATGCCGCCGGATGGTGTACGCACGATAACAGTGCGGATCGTGCCATCACGTCCAGGATGAGTCTCTACAATCCTAGCGACTGGCCACTGTCCGAGCAAGGACCGTTTCTCGATTAGTATCACGAGATCACCTACCTTCATATTAGGGACCTTGCGAGTCCATTTCACCCTTTGTTGAAGCGTGTGCAAGTACTCTCTGCGCCAACGATTCCAGATTCGAGCTATTTGTAATTGCATGGTTTGCCATTTCGAAGGGTGGGAACTTAAAGCTTGGTTCGATGAAGCAGGTTCGGGGAGAGTACATAAGGCGGAGCCTATCAAAAAATGGCCGGGAGTAAGAAAGTCATAGTCTTCCACGTCTTCATTGAGAGGGCATAAGGGACGGGAATTTAAAAGACCTTCTATTTTTGTAAAGGCCGTGACCAGCTCGTCGTAATGGTATGGCTGCTTCCCTAGGTATCCAGCTAAGAGAGTTTTCGTCGACTTCACTGCAGCTTCCCAGAGACCGCCGAAGTGTGGAGCACGCGGTGGAATGAACTTCCATCGGACGCCTTTGGGGGCGAGTGAGTTGGTGATGGTGTCGGAAACCTCAATTTGAAACTTGTATACATCCTTGAGAAATCTTGAAGCTCCGACGAAATTGGTGCCGTGATCGGACCAGACCACGGCAGGAGTACCCCGACGCGCCATGAATCGCTCAAGGGCTGAGAGAAACGAGCTGGTAGTTAGTGAAGGGACCAGCTCCAAGTGTAGCGCTTTGGTCGCTAGGCATACGAATACAGACAGGTATGCTTTGCCGGTAGCCGAAGTCCGCAGCCGTGATTCCTTGATCAGGAAGGGTCCTGCGTAGTCCACTCCAACTTCAGTGAATGCCCGGAACTGGTGGAATCTGTCTTTAGGCAGGGATGCCATGTGCGGTGTGATGGGTTTCGCCCTTAGTATGCGGCAATGCGAGCAGCGCTTGATACAACTACTTATGAGTTTGGGAGCTCTGGGAATCCAATACTTTGCCCTAAGAAGAGACAAGGTGAGCGTTGGCCCAGCGTGAAAATGGTTATTGTGTATATGCGCAATGACGAGTCGTGCTAGCCAGGAATTATAAGGAAGCAAAATAGGATGCTTGCTTGATGACTTAATTGGAGCGTTGTGTAGCCTTCCGCCCACCCTGAGAACTCGTCGTTCGTCAAGGAATGGCGAGAGTGGAGCGTAGGCCTTGGGTGTCGTATCAGGTTCGTTGAACAGTTCTTTGGGAAGGTACAAATTTTGTGTGAACCTGATGACTCTAAGTTCGGCGTCACGAAACTCCTCGGTTGAAATGGCTTCAAGGCAAGTGGGTGGTGTGTCAGACTCCCTTTGAGGCGGGTTCCTTAATCTACGAAGGGTTCGTTTCGTGTAGCGCAAGATTCTGGCGATAGCACGAATTAAGGTGACGTAGGAGGAAAACCTCGTGGTCCAATCATGCGTGAGTTCCTGCTCTTTGCTCGGCTGAGAAAATGCACTCAGTGAAACCCTTGTTTCGGTGGGCTGAAACCAGTCGCTAGTGGGAGAGCATAGCCAGGATGGTCCGTTCCACCAGAGTCCTTTGTCCTTTAGCCGGGAGGGAGTGCAGCCGCGGGACGCCAGGTCGGCGGGATTCTCCTCTGACGGTACGTGGCGCCAATAGTTGTCAGGGACGGTTTTCACAATTTGGGACACTCGGTTAGCCTCGAACACCTTCAGAGTATGCACTGGGGTTGCTAACCAGTCGAGAACAACTTTGGAGTCAGAGAAACAAATGACTTCTCGCCTTAATGTGTCTGGAACGGAAGATACCAGACGAGAGAGAAGAAGTGCACCACAGAGCTCTAGTCTGGGGATAGATGTGTATTTTAAGGGGGCCACCTTCGTTTTGGCCTTGATTAGGGAGACCTTCACGTCGCCACTAGGAGCTTCTGTTCGCAAGTACAACGCTGCTGCATAACCTTTCTGGGAGGCATCACAAAAGCCTATCACTGTGAACTGAGCATTAGGAAAGGATATGTAGCGTGGTATTGAGAGTTGTGACAAGTCGCACCAATCGTTTGTTAAATTCTTCCAGTTTTCTAGGAGTTCTCCCTTGAGCAAGTCATCCCATCCAAGCTTGGTCCTCCACACATCCTGAATTAGAGCCTTTGCGAGAAATATGACAGGGGAAAGCAAACCCAAAGGGTCGAACGTCCTTGCCACAGCGGACAGCATAGCACGCTTGGTGACTCCATGCGTGGGCGGCGAGCGTACAGTATATGAAAATACGTCGTCCCTAGAGTTCCAGATAAGGCCAAGAATTTTTAAGCAATGATCATCTGAGGATTGGAGAGCTTTGGATGAAACCGTGTCCGCGTCGGCAGGAATTATATCAGGGATGGTTGAGGCCCACTTACCAAGTGTGAAACCTCCCTTCTGGAACAAAGCGCGCAATTCACTCTGCAATTGCATGGCTTTCTCCATGGTATCGGCGCCGCTGGCGACGTCGTCTACATACATGTCCGTCAAGACACGGCCTGCTGCGATAGGATAGTTTGCGCCTTCATCGATAACGAGTTGCTTGATGGTTCGGATAGCTTGAAATGCGCTCGACTTGACGCCATATGTGACCGTGTTCAGCTCGAATTCCTGAATCGAATCTGAAGGCCTTTCACGCCAAAGGATGTGCAGGAATCGCCTATCAGATGGATGCAGTAGGATCTGGCGGTACATTTTTACGAGATCTGCACACAGGGGTATGACGTAGAGCCTGAACCGAATCAAGATGTTGCACAGGTCACCTTGCAGACTGGGGCCTGATAGGAGGGCATCGTTCAAGCTTTGAATCGAAGACTGACACGAGCCATCAAAAACCACACGCAGCTTTCGGCCTTGCGTGCCATCCTGCCAAACACCGTGGTGGGGTATGAGATATGAAGATGATTCAATTGCCGGTGACATATGCCCTAACTTATGATAGTCTGTCATAAACTCCGAGTATTTTTCTGAAAGTTTGGGATTCTTGCTAAGTTTGTGCTCGAGGGCGTAGAATCGTCGGAAAACCATGTCTCTGTTTTGCCCTATCTCAGAGATGTCCTTCTCAAAGGGAAGTCTAACGATGTACCTGCCATCGGAGGAACGCGAGTGGGTGCGAAGAAAATGTTCCTCGCAGAATTTGTCTTGTGGGTCGCTCCTATCTGTAGGTAGAGGCTCTTCGATTTCCCAGAACCGTTTTAACTGGTTTTCTACATTGAGCTGGGATTCCGTAAAGAATGAGAAGCTGGAGTTGGATGGGGCCTCGTTCAGAGATCCCGATATGATGAGACCAAATACTGTGGGAGTTAAGTACAAATCCTCAACTTCTGAGTGGTAAGGAGCTCCCGTGATGACTCGAGGGTAGATATCGCCTCCAATCAGAAGATCTACTGGTCCAGGACAGCAAAAATCGTGATCGGCCAGGGGTAGGTGGCGGAATTTTTCGGCGATGCTCAGAGGTATGCGGCGACCTGGAAGAACAGACGTTATTCGATCAATCACGATGGGTTTTACCGGAAATTCGTGATTGCCTCGCGAAGATTGGATTTCGCAATTGATGGAGCCTATAAGCTGTGATTTTGGGAGAGCAGACTCACCGAGGCTAGTAATGGAGCCCTTGAATGGAATAATCTTCGACTTGAGCTTGTTTGCAAGAGATGTGGTTATGAAAGTGTGCTGGCTTCCTGAGTCAAGAACTGCCCTCGCCATTTGAAAATCTCCATTATCACTCATCACGAGGACCTTGGCGGTCCCAAGCATAACCGTACCATTGTTCGGGTTGATAGATTGACGAGTCGATCCAAATCCTGTGAAGATTTCAGGCTCTGTCTGGTCGCGGTTCTCATCCTTGGCCTCTGCCACATTCCTGGTCTTGGAGTGAATGAGGGTGTGGTGTTTACCCTTGCAATGTCTGCACCGAAATTTGGAGGAGCAACAAGTTACCCCGTGGCCTGTTCTCAAGCAATTAAAACAAACATGAAGAGACTTGGCAAGCTCTGCTCTCTTGCCGGGCGGAAGATCTTGAAACCTTGGACAAAGACCTAAATAGTGCGCTTCTTGGCAAGAGGGACATCTAATGGTTTGTTTCAGAGCAGGAGGCTTACTGAGCTTCTGAGAACTAGATTCACCGCCTGAAGTTACATCTTGACAGCCATCTTTGCATCTTGTGTCGGCGTAACTGGCGTGAAGAGAGACAGGATTGTATATGGTGGCTCTTCTGTTGGGGTATCGAGGACTGGTAGAAGATTTCCTTGTAGAACTACGACTGGCTGAAGATGTGGTCGATGCACGGAACGACATCATTAAGGCTGTCCTGCGTTCCCGCACGAAGTTGATGACATCATCAGCAGTGGGGAAACTTTTGGCCGATTTGATGTCTATCTCGAAGTCCTTTCGAGTGTCGGCATCTAAGGCTCGTAAAGCAAGCGAAGATAGAAGAAACTCCTCAGGGTGTTCTAGTTTTAAGGAACGGAATGAGTCTATGCTGTCTGCGACATCAGTGAGGAACTCATCGTACCGTTGTAGTTCACTCCGGTTCGTCTTGATTTCACAGTCCACTATACGATGAATTAGAAGACTGGCTAAAATTCGGGGATTGTCATAGGTTTTGAGCACCTTTTCCCAAGCCTGGACGTAGGAGTTGTCTTCAACAGGAAAGCGGGATATGAGAGCAGCGGCTTCTCCCTTCAATGCTCCTAATAAATAGTGGAACTTCTCTACATTAGACAAGCCAGGATCATCGTGCACCATAGAGGCGAAGGTGTCTCGAAAATGTGTCCATTTGATGATGTCGCCTGAGAAGAAAGGAATAGGAATCCTGGGAAGCTGCAGACGGGTGTGGCCTCCGTTGCAGGTAGCATTTGGAAGGTCGTCAGGCTGTGGTACCGCTTCACAAACTCTAGCGGCTCTGCATGCTGCGTCTTTGAGCCTAAGGAGTTTGGCCTCATGGGTGATCATCTCGGTTTGAAACAAAAGAAACTGTGCATTCCATGATTCGGCGGGAAAGGGGGTCACTTCGGGTTCGCCGGATAGTTCCTCGCGCTGTAGGAAGGATTCCTGGTACAGCTTCCAGAAAGAGCGCGCTGTGTCAAGAGACGCCTCAAGGAGGTGGACATCATCATCCGCGGTGGCCTTCAATGTGTTGATGATGCCGGTGATGCTACGGGCTAAACTGCGTAGCCGCCGTTCCAATGACAACGACAATTTATCAGACATGGTGTTTTTGTTAAATAAATCAAATGGATGAAAGGGTGACAAAATAAGCAACCTACCGGGCGGGAGGTGAGAAGACAAAGCTGACCGATAAAAGGAGAGGAGATACAAGAGAAAATAAACAGCAGCCCAAAGTGTCAACAATAAGAAAAATACAAAATAGAAAATGAAGAAATAAATCACATGAAATAATTGAATAATGCTCAAACACATATAGAATTGAATTAAAGCAGCATGATCAACACAAAGACAAATCTGAATGAAAAAGAACAAGCAAGCGCTGTGAGACGACACAAGAAGAATGCACGGTGACGTCACAGGCATGAGAAAGACCAGCTCTTGATTGAGAAAGCGCGGGAGTGCCTACCTCGCTGGAAGCCGGCAAGCGGGAGACCAGTAGGGAGGTTACCTGCCATGTAAACAATGTGGATCAAGAAGCTGGAATAAATTAAGTTGTTCTGCAGAATTTGTGAAGAAATAATTGAAAACTAGTGGTTGATCAATAGTGAAATGTGATAATTAAAGCATATATTGTGAATTATGTGAAATAAGGGACATTAAGAAATAATAATGTAAAATATGAGTCCTAATGAAAGTATGTATTCACCTAATAAATAAAATAATTGAGTGTTCAAGATGATTTTATTAAACCTTATCACAGAAAGAATAATTAATTAACAAATGCTGTGAAAGATTTAAGATTTAACAGCTAAGATTTGAAATAAGAGAAAAAAAATCATTTCAGTGTGTATCAAGTGAAGGTTATTTACCTTTGCAAAATTTAATTTAAAAATCAGCCTTGAAATAGTGCTAAAATTAGAAATAACTTGACTTAATGGAAAATAAACAATTTAATTTAATGTTGTTTCAATATGGATTTAACACTAATAGCTTAAGTTAAAGTATATTTGAAGCTCACCTCACAATAATTAATGAATACTGATTTTATGCCCACTTTAGATTTAGAAAACCATTATCATAGAAATAATTAACACAGATGAAATGGTTAAACAATTAATTTTATTCGAGCCATTTAACTTTATGAACAATGATATATATGCAAGGTAAGTGCATATAGAAAAAGTGAAATGCTGAGACAAAATATCAGCTATTGTTGCTAATGGCTCATATGTAGCATTTTTTGAAATAAATATAAATTATCTACTCTAGAGAATAGTGAAAAATATCCGGCTCGGTCGGACCATGTAAAAAGGATTGCCACACCACCATTTTTTATATGGTATGGTGTGGAAGTAATATTTTTGTGGGGCTGGATAAATAAGTGGACTGTATGAATATTGAGTTGATAATTTATATTTATTGAGTACAAAGAGTAGTGGGGGGAAATTGCCAAAATCAGAACAAATATAGGTTAATGTATTAATGAAATTTTGAAAGTGGTGGGACAGATGAGTTGAAATGATGATGAGCTGATGATGTGGTGATGAAGATGTTGGGCTGCTGGAGATCCATGAAATTACATTAAATAGGTACCTGTAGATGGTGCCTTGTTGGATAGAAGGGGTGCATCTCTCCCTGTTTCTTCATTTATGGTCAGTTGGTGTCTTCCTCACTTCCATGGCCCGGTGGTTTGCGGTGACTACACAGCCATAGTGTAGGTAGTAAAGCCGGTGAAATGGTACAAAAAAATCACTTTGAACGCTGTGCGAAAGCGAGTGGACCTTTTCTGTACACGCTGTGTAAGCGGGGTGGACTTCGTCTGTCTCGACTTGACCGGGGGTAGTTCCACCCGGTGAGGTAGACGGCGCTACTGTTGCAGAGTTGAAAAGAAAAAAAAGCATCTTTAGGGTGGCAACCCTAAACAGAAGTGTTTCTGAACATTTTACCCAAATTAAGAACCTTCCAAGCTGAATGTGATATATACAAGTTTTCTACAGTTCTTATCAAGGAAATGCCTATACGCCTCTTTATGAAGAGGTGTGTAGGGGTTCTTAACACAGTTCACCGGCACGCCATTGCCAGATTTCGAACCCCATTCTCGACTGGACCAGTGACCCCCTTCTAGTCTCCTTATTTACTCTCTATCCCCTCTCTAGTCTTTATCTTTCTTTCTCAAACTTCCCTCTATAGAAGCTGAACATGTTCGGGATGTCGCTATTGTATCCCATTACAGAAGCTTTCATTTAAACAAACTGTCTATAAATAACTAATTTCATTTACGTTAAAAAATATGTTCTTATGCTAGGCTGAAAGGTTCTTCAAAAAAATAAATATATGGTGATGAGCTATTTACAATAGAGTGGTCGCTAAATATCGATGCCGGAATTTCATAAACGGCAACCCCTTAACATGATCACCCTTTCCAGATATTTATATAGGCGAAGTTTGAGCCCAATTGGAGGTCGTTAACACGTGCCGCATAGCGACTAAAGTTTTCAAAATGTTGATTTTTTCGCTGTTTGTCGGCTTTCAAGGCCAAAATATCAGGAACGGCTCCTCCTATACACCCCAACTATGTGTTAAATTAATGATAATATTGTTCTACGTAATGCATTACCTAAAGAGAATTGCCGTAACATGAAGTCTAATGGATCTAGAACAGCCTTTGTCACCAATAACGGGGCCTAGTACCTAACGAATTTTTCATTGAGATTAGGTTTTTTTTTTTTTTTTTTTTTTTTTTTTCTATGTCTATTGATGTCTGTTAAGACTTATGCTAGGTATTTTAGACCTTTTTTTTTTTACTCCGCCTTTCCCATATTTCAGAGGTTGAGCTCGTTGTTTGGGTAATAAATCGTCTTTGCAATACAGCCTAATTTATTAATATTATTAATAATGCTTAAAATTATATTTTCTTTATTTTTCATTAATTGCAGTTATATTTTATCGGATTACATATACATATAGGATAATTTATAGGATAGAATATAAAATTATTGTTATTTATTGAGGGATGATGATGCTCCGCGTCATTAGCTAATAGCATCTTTTCCTATTTTTGTGTTGACACAGCTGCTGCATTAAGCGATGCCTCTCCAAAAACACATCTTAAGTGAGTAAGTAAGCTCCGTTTTTTTTTTTTTTTTTTTTTTTAGTAGTTGATGTGGATATAAGGAAATAAATTCAAATAGGAATAAAAAAGAATAGAGTAAAACAAAAATAGAGAATAGATTAATAAATGAAATATAAAAATAAATATACTGACAACATAATAATTACAATAAAATGATTATAAAAACTAAAGTGGAAATCGTTCTATAAAGCTGTAATTGTAAAAAGAAGTGAAATGTACTGTTTATAATTATGTAATAATTGGCTCTCGACCCTTGGTAAGGTCTATACTTTATCGAAAATATTAGTATTTTTTAAATATGTCAGTGTTGTGTCTATATACTGGCTGCCTTCACAATGTAAGTCGGGCATATAAAATAAAACGTGGAGGTCCTCTGTGTCCTGGTGTCATGAAACCACATAAACGTGATCACCCCGAAATTGAACATTTCATACATAACGAAAATTTAAAAATCTAAAAACCGCCCAAAAACAATATAAAATTGAAAATAATAATCACTTTGCATCTTCCCCGAAAGTATACTGGGAAGACATCACACATGCTAATTTTCTTATTGATGAAGTCAGATAAATTCACAAGACCCACCCAACGTGGGACCAGACTCTTCTGGTGTTTCAGCATTGCCATATATCGACACCTAAAAGTAATTTTAACACACTGGCGTCTTCTACCAACTTGCATCTTCCCCGAAATTACCTTATAAAAAAAATTCTATTTACAGGCATTTCCGTGACTTATAGGGTCAGAAACGCGAAGGTTTCTCATCGGTACCTCCGGTTTGCTTCATCAAGTAGTCGTCAGAAGCCCCTACCCAGATGAAGGAAAAGTGCTAATATTTACATAAATCTTCCCTGCAAAACGAAGGAAAGGTTTCAATCACAATAACCTCAAATGAAGATCCTTATTTCCAGGTATTAAATAAAAAAGTCTGACTCGCAGGAACTGCCTCATCTTAGCGCGGTTCCGTTCTTATCCCTAGTCTAATTTCGAAAGATTAAAATAGAAGCAGTTATTATTTTGTTGAGAGGAGATCGTTGACCGTTGATGATGCAAGGTAGGGATTGTCCGGGTTCGGTCACTGCTACTTAATAATACATACCCCATATGTGTATGTATGTGGGCATATATATGTACATATGTGTGCGTGTATATGTGTATGTGTATATGCATATATATAAATATATATATGTATATATATATATGTATGTATATATATATATATATATATATGTTAGGTATATTTACATAGATATGTGCATATATTAGTGTTAAATATATCCTACTTGTATTTACAGCCCTGATGAAGGCTTGAAGTTCAAGCCGAAACGTCGGCACAATAAAACCATTTTTACGATAAAATGTAGTTTTATTAAGTAGCAGTGACCGAACCCCGACAGTTATTATTTTGGTTCCACCAGTCTTGAAAGGTAGGATTTACAATCTTACCTGGAAGGGTCGGCAACACTAGAAACCGTCCCGCTAGTTACAAGGTCTTGGAATCTTGGAACTCTATATTTCTAACAATAAATTGTTTTTGTTATTAGACTTAACCTGTTTTATTTTCGAATACATTATCCAACTATAAGCAATTAAAAATAACAAGGAATAAAAAACAGACAGTGAAGGCGGACTGAATTTCCTTGATGTTGAGATACGGAGAGATGGCGGTACCCATATTTTTGATATTTATAGGAAACCAACAGCCACCGATCTTCTCATCCCGTCGGACTCTTTCCATCACCCACAATATAAAGTCTCGGGCCTAATCTTTATGATAGATCGACTCTTGAATGTTCCCTTGTCAGAGGAGAAGTTCAACAGCGAATTAAATTACATTAAGCATTTGGCTATAGCCAACGGTTATAAATGTGATTTAGTCGATAAGCTCTTGGAAAGGCGCTATAGGAAAAAGATTAAGCGGGATTCAGAAGTGGAACAGGAGGGGGAGTTAATAAAAAAAGGGGGGTACTTTTTGAGTATACCTTATCTTGGCCGAGTATCGGAAAGAGTTGGACGGATGCTAAGAAAGGTAGGGGTGCAGACAGCATATAGGAGCAGGGGAACTTTGAAAAACCGGCTACCAAAAACGAAGGATGTCATCCAGCCGCTGGACAAGTCGGGAGTCTACCGAGTGTCGTGTACTTCCTGTGGGTCTTCGTATGTTGGTCAAAGTGGTAGAAAATTAAAAGTACGGATTAAAGAGCATTTGACCAGAAAGGATTCGGAGATGAGAAAACATGTACTTAAAGAAAACCATGACACAGATTTCCTCGACTGTGAAGTACTGGAGACATTGAGGAAGGGAAGAAAGATGGACATGGCAGAAAAGGTTTGGATTAAAATTGATGCTGTCTCGGAGAAGAATGTTAACATAAAAGGAGACGGCGGTACGTTGAAGCATGTTTCAACCTCAGCCCTACAGTCCCTCGCTGCTTTCCAAAGCCAGTCTAGGAGCAAGGCTCGGCTGAATAAGAGCCAATGCATGGTGGGTACTTAGCCTTCTCTCTAGTTTTTTCATATGTTTTTCATATCATTGTATCCTATTTTAGACTTATTTATTCCTGCATGTGTGTTTGTGTGATAGAATGAAAGTATTTATTATTTATTGTTTGAATGTGTGTTTTAACTTTTTATTGACTTGACTTTTAAATAATTGGACAAAATGGGGTTTTATGTTATTTTAATATGTAGTCTCAGGTTTTACGATTGTGTTTTTTGTTATTATTGTTTTGTTATTTTAATCTGTTTTAAATTAAACCTGTTTTAATTACTGTATTGTGTCACAGGGCATTGAAAATGGGGCTTAGTCCCTGAAAACGTTTTGCCAATAAAACACTTGTGGGAATTTTCGACCATTTTTTCATCCTTGGAACATCAATTTTCCACCATCCAGCATTCTCCAACAAACAAAAAGAACAGTTCGAATAAGCGAAATCAATTACTTTAAAGCTTTAAGCTCTTATTTCTCCGATTGTCATCGCCTAATCAAAACTTTCATTAGAACCTTTTATGTAGAGCATTTAATAAGCTTTCTAACGGTATTCTTCCGTTTACCAAGATTTTCAACCGTTTTCGAGATATCAATGAAAGTTCCCAAAATTTACATTATTTCTAGCAACAGAAAATTGGTCTAATTTTTCATATCCTGTTTTACACACAAAATTTTCCCAACATAAGAAATTACAAAAATAAAAAGCAATAAAAAACGAAGGGAAAGAGACAAAAATTACAAAAAGAACGACAAAAACCCGTTCATAAGAACAAAACAGACGTATTTGAAGTTTTAAGCACTTATTTCTCCGATTGACATAACCTAATCAAAAATAGTTTTAGAATCTTTTTTGTAGAGAATTTAGTAAGCTTTTTAGAATAGTTTCTATCCACTTACCACGATTTCCCAACCGTGTTCGAGATATTAATGAAAGTATACGAAGTTCCCAAAACTTTTCATGTCTGTTCATAAAATATTTTATTCTAACCCTTCCTTAACTCCAAACGTAACGAAACTTTCAACATATTAGTTTTAATGAAAGTAGAACATGCAGATAATGTTTCAACTGAATCCCGTAATTCTAAGTACCCAAACCAAAAACGGTATTCAAAAACTATTTTACCAATTTTCTCGAAAACGGTTAAAGCTATCGCCTTGAAAATGGTTCCATTCGTTTTCCCAGCCCAAGAAGCCTATAAAAAGAGTACTTACAAGCTTATGAACTCAAAAACGTAAGCGTTACGATTTTTTTTGGGCGAATTTCGCCCCAAATGCCATCTTCCAGTGGGCGGATTTTGCTGGTTAACGAAGCGGGGGTTCCTCCCTCCCCCTATGAGGGAGGGAGGAACCGCGCTAAAAAAGCTTCTTGGCTTTATGCTGAAAGGTGAACGGTATTTGAGGGTCGTTTAGGCCATTGAGAGAGAATACTAGTCTAGCCAGACGACTGGACGACCTCTTGGAAAATAAACGATTTCCAGATTAAGAAAATATCAGGACTGTAAACTCAAGGAGAATGACCATCGTTATTAGGACATTCACATTTAGTATTTACACAACTGTCGTCTTCATTCTTTGTCTTTTTGGCCTTGTACTTCAAGCTTTCCTTACAATGTAGATTCCTTATTGACTTTATAGTTCACTTTCAAAATATTAACATTTTGAAGGAATCTGTATATAGGGGAGGGCGGAGTTAAAAGTACCGATTTTCTTAAAAAGTAAGCTCACACCTACACTATTAATGTCATATTAATGCTCTATGAAGTATACCATGTGAAATATAATGCAGTTTTTATAGCCATACTCCATTTATAGCTCTATACAATATCAATTAATTTATAAATTATATTGTACAAATAGTCAGGGCACAATTTACTCCATTAAGGGTCGGTTTGTGCCGATGGTGGGGTAAGTTGAGCCGCTTTTATTTTAAATATAGTTTCTTCGATAATTGTTTTTCTTTAACTAAAACTACTATTTATTTGCTAAAAAATGTTTTGTTACTTAATGCGCACATACAAATTTTGTTTATAACCGATTTTCATTATCTTATATATTTTTTACAGTTTTGATTGTTCTCTTCGTTAATTCTGCAAAATTATTTTTTACGCCGAAAAAGCCACCCTGAGAGCATGCCGAAACGTCCAAATTATAAATTTGTGTCTCATTGATTGTACTGCTACCGTCGTTGGTGGATTGTTACTGGCAAAGTGAAATTAGCATTATTGGCTCTGCCTCCTGGTTTACTGGTTCTTAGTGAAACACCAGAATCACAACATTTTCTAGCGAACAATAAAAAAATCCGACTCGCAGGAATAGCCTCTTCTTCTCGCGGTTCCGTTTTTATCCCTAGTGTCATTTGGAATGCTTAGAAGAGAGCATTAAGCTCTGATTTCTCCGAATGAGATAGCTCTATCCAAAATCTCTTAAGAACCGCATTTTTAGAAAATTTAATAAGCTTTTGAATCGTTACAATGATTTCATAACGAGCACAAAGATAAGAACGGATTAGAATATATCCGAAAATGCCTAGAAAAATCTAGTCTTTTTTCACTTCTCTCAAAAAGGATATTAGATATGGTCTTTAAATTGCTTTCATTAGATTCCTTATGACCATTGATTGACTAGTAAAACAAGTACCTGGAAGCCTAATAATACAAAATCGTAAGTGTCATGATTTTACGCATTTCACCTAAAAACCATTTTCTGGTGGACGAATTCTACTGGTTAACGACCTCCGGAGTCATTTATTTTCAACTGACCATTTAATGCCCACACTTTTCGGTAAAGGAATAATATATATTCCTTTTTATCTGCGAAAATAATTTCTTTGGTCCATTTCTCAGACCTTAATAAGTCCTTTATGTATTTATTCTGTTAACGTTTCGGTCGTCAGGCCATTTTCAATATCTAATTTCTAGCAGCCTATTTTTTAAAACCTTTTCAGTTTAGGCCTTCTCATCCTGGAAATTCTTCTCGTAAAAACTAAATTCAAATTTTATAGGTATCTTCCAAAAGTTAAACACCACCATTTTCTTTTAAGTTTTGGAAGATACTTATAAAATTTGAATTTAGTTTTTATGAGAAGAATTGCCAGGATGACAAGGCCTAAACTGAAAAGGTTTTAAAAAAGAGGCTGCTAGAAATTAGATATTGAAAATGGCCTGAAGGCCGAAACGTTAAATGAATAAATAAATAATGGACTTATTAAGGTCTGAGGAATGGATCAAACCAATTGTGCTTTTAAATTAGACTGCCTCAGAATTCTTTCCTTTTTTGGAAGGAAAAAAGGATAATTTTTTTAAAAAAATACAATAATTTCTTTGTTTTGAAAATTAAATCGTATCTTGGGTTTGAAGACCTATATCAAGAATTGCAAGAGATTGCTACCCGTCTTCTAAGACACTGTGTTAACTAGTACCACAGTAGTGCTTGAGTGGGTGCTTGAGTCTTCTGCGTTGTTACAATTTTTGGCAGTGCTGTCTGCGTAGCTTTCTCTCCATTAATTTCGGTCACGCCAAACGAGTTATATATTATGGGCTTGATTTTGCAATATTAATTTCGTTGCATAACGTAAGGCCCGAGCTATTTCAGTGTCTCCATTATGTTTCTGTGCATGTTTATTTATTTGTTGACGAACCAGTTAATTTCATTGAACAAAGTAGATATCACTTCAATTTATTTTACCCCTTCATTCAGGGTCATTCCATGTCAAATCAACACACTTTTTTACCTCACCTTTTCAGATATTAATGAAAATTGGTACACCCAAAGTAGGCGTTGGGACAAATACAAATAGCAAATTTCAAATTTTTCATCTAAAACAGTTTTCAAAATACGGCCATGTAAAGTTTTCAAAAAGCCTTCAAAATCTCGCTTTTTCAAAACATTTAAATTCTCCTCTTCTGTTTACGTCACAAACATGGGGAAGGTGCCAATGTTTAGCTCTTTATATGCCCTTTCAAACGACATGCAGCACATGATAGGGTATGACAACATAATTTTTTTCGAAATCAAAAATAAAATTTTGAATCTAAATATTTTCAAAAACGCATCTTTAAAAATTTTGAAAAAATTATATATAATAGGTCATATTATTACTAATTTTTATACCAAATTTGGTTAGGGGATTGAAATGGGTTCTCAGTCAAAATAATTTAAAACCGAAGGTGGCTTTGGACTAATTTTACCTATTTTTATATATAAAAGCTTTTTAATACATAATTGTAAAATTTAATCCAAACTTTACTGTTGCATATATTTTATAGATACTTCAACTTCATTATCTTAATTGCAAACCTTATTTAAAAAAATATTATACCTTAATAATTTGTTGTAATTAGTTTAATTTAGAATATTTGTCTAAAATTTAATGATATATTGTACTCAAAATATTTTAATTGACTAGAAACTTAAATAAAAGATAAATATCAACAATTTACATATATATAAATGTTAAACTAATAATGTGGTTGAATATTTTACAGAGAACTTACATAAGGTCTGCAAGTATTGGAGGTACTGGGATAACATTTCATTACTTCTTAAAATTTCATATTCGGCTCCCACGTAATTTCTCCCTTTTGGAGTTGTGGGATCAGGATCACAGTAGATAATAAATTAGTAAATAGTACATAAGTATAGTCTATGACACTAACTAGTGCCTTGGTTATATAATGGACAACGACGAAGATGAAGTAAAAGTTTCCTTCCTTCATCCCAAAGGACCTTCTCCATCATTCATCTACAGAAGAAGACTAGATATATTACGGCTCCCATTTAGTAATTTATTATGTACTGTGAATCCCATAACTCCAAAAGCGAGAAATTACGTGGTAACCGAATATGAAATTTTAAGAAGCAATGAAATGGTATCCCAGTACCTCCAACACTTGCAGATCTTATGCAAGTTTCACTGTAAAATATTCAACCACTTTAATAGTTTAACACACATATATATATATATATATATATATATATATATATATATATGTGTGTGTGTGTGTGTGTGTGTGTGTGTGTAAATTGTCGATATTTATGTTTTATTTAAGTTCCTAGTCAATTAAAATATTTTTAGTACAATATATCATTAACTTTTAGACAAATATTCTAAATAAAACTATTTATAACAAATTATTAAGGTATAATATTTTTTTAAATAAGCTTTGCAATTAAGATAATGAAGTTGAAGTGTCTATAAAATATATGCAACAGTAAAGTTTGGATTAAATTTTACAATTATGTATTAAAAAGCTTTTTTATATATAAAAATGCGTAAAATTAGTCCAAAGCCATCTTCGGTTTTAAATTATTTTGACTAAGACCCATTTCAATCCCATTACCAAATTTAGTATAAAAATTAGTAATAATTTGACCTATTATATATAATTTTTTAAAAAAATTTAAAGATGCGTTTTTGAAAATATTTAGATTCAAAATTTTATTTTTGGTTTTGAAAAGAATTATGTTGTCATAACCTATCATGAGTTGCATGTCGTTTGACAAGGCATATTAAGAGCTGAACATAGACACCTTCCCAATGTTTGTAACGTAAACAGGGGAGGAGTTGTGACTATTTGACTGTTAAAAATTAATTTAAATGTTTTGAAAAAGCGAGATTTTGACAGCTTTTTGAAAACTTTACATGGCCGTACTTTGAAAACCGTCTTAGATAAAAATTTGAAATTTGGTATTTTTATTTGTCCCAACGCCTACTTTGGGTGTACCAATATTCATTAATATCTTTGAAATTAGAAAACTATCATATACATTTTGATAATAGGCGAATCGCTAAAAAAAATGACGTATTATTTATTTTTTATTTCATGTTGGCGCAAACCTAAATTGCCTGCATTTCACTTTTACAATTAATATTTTAATATTATACAATTAGAAGCGAAAATTCTGAGTAATAATATGTAGCTTTGTAAAAATGTAATTAAGAAGAATGATAAAATCATGACTTATGAGGGGCACGTCTTTCATTCTCATCCCTACGTTTCTCCTCTCAGCGTGAAGATTTAAGTTAATGTAAACATACTTTTCTTATTTTTAATTTAAATCGATAATATTAAAATGTACCTCAACCAGGCGCTGCACTAGTAAACACAGCCCTCAGAAAGTTAGTGGTGTATGCTGCAGCATTGAATAATTTGCTTAAAATAACGTTTATAAATTCAAAATAAACACGAATAGTTGTGGTCTTTTGTAATTCCAATAAATAGTTGACTCCAATATTGAATTTATTTAGTCTTTTTGTGGAGTAAATCCCAACTTTTAATAGACCAATATTAATTTGTTTTTACAACACATATTCCCCATTGGTTGGGCACCTTGATCATCGAGCTTCGTTGGGCACCTTGGTCATCGAGCTTCGTTGGGCACCTTGGTCATCGAGCTTCGTTGGGCACCTTGGTCATCGAGCTTCGTTGGGCACCTTGATCATCGAGCTTCGTTGGGCACCTTGGTCATCGAGCTTCGTTGGGCACCTTGGTCATCGAGCTTCGTTGGGCACCTTGGTCATCGAGCTTCGTTGGGCACCTTGGTCATCGAGCTTCGTTGGGCACCTTGGTCATCGAGCTTCGTTGGGCACCTTGGTCATCGAGCTTCGTTGCAAGGAAGAACTAATAACAGACGGTACAGGCAAATTAGTAATTTGGATTCAGAGTAATCCCCTTCTTCTAATACCGCTCAATTATAATACCAACCAAGGTTTATTTTTACAACACATATTTCTATTTAGATATCCATCTAGTTTCGTTGCAATATGACAAAAATTGCTCCGGTATGGGCAAATTATGAATTTGAGTCTACGTTAAACCCTCCACCGAACAGACCGATTTTGCTGGTTAAGGAACAGGTTTAATTATTGCTATGGGATATACATATATCAAGTTCCGTACTGAAAAATCAAATACTATGGCCAATATGGGTTCGCGTTAACAGACACTTACACATGCATACCTGCTAATATATATATATATATATATATATATATATATATATATATATATCAAAGAGAAGAAAAATATAATTAGCACTTTCTGAAGGAATGTAGCTTCCTTCGGAAATTGCTAACTATATTTTTCTTCTCTGCTTTGATCGAAACATATTGCAAAAAAAGGTATTTACCAGAAAAGAATGTTCTTAGATTTTTCAGACAGCTGGTTAGGATGAACTAAAATAGCTAACTACCTATATCTAAAAAGAGCTAAATATTTTACATTTAATTTTATAGTTTGTGAATAGTTATGAATTCCTGAGTGACTTCTTAAATATTTCGATTGTTATGTTTACCGAATTTCAAAAATACTTCTTGTAATCATTCAGAAGTCATATCTAGATCCTTACAGACTATAGATCTATCTTAAAGGTTCACTTCTTTCAGGGTTTGAGTTGTTTTTCGACTCAGTCCTGTGAATAACAAAGTGCATTTCCATTTCAAATCCGGACATAAATAAGTATGCACATAGGAGATGCGGCCGCCTGCTTAATAAATATCCCGAAGCATTCAGCTGATTCCGGGAAGGTGATGTATTAGATCTAAAAGCAATGGGAAGCTCAGTGCTCGAAAGGCCTCCGAATAAGCTACAACAGGCACATGTCTTCTGATATCCTTAACTGCCTTCCGGATGAAGAAGATAATTACAAGGTTTGATTCTAATACAATTTATTACTATTTCCTTTTTAAAACGTTATTCAGGACGTTTTAAAGAAGAAATTTTTTTGTTTCTTGTCATTTTAGCTGACGAAGGCTACCAAGGAGTAGCCGAAACGTCCTGAATATAGATTTTTTTAAAAAATCGTATTGATGTTTTCCTAGCCGAATCCCAACTATCCCCTGACTGCTTATCACCTCGATGGCTAACTATCTAATCTTCATGATAAAACGTTATTTTTTTTATATAACTCTTTCTCAGAAGGGACCCCCCAAGAGTCCGGAGCCGATTTTGATAAAACTTTGAATATTTATTAAACACGTAAAAATAATTGTTACGTATTTTTTTATCGGCCCAATCGTATGTTTAAGGGGTGAAACCACCCTTCCAAAGTACACCTCAAATATTCTAAAAAGGGGAGTATACAGTGGTTGAGTATCCGATTAGCTACTTTTTTTTTCTTCTGTTTCTACATCGACCTTAAGAGTTGAGAAATAAAATAAAATGCTAGGTCGAAAATGCTTTATTTTATATATCGAGTTTAGAAAATAATATCGACATGATTCTTTCACCAATTCATCAGCAACCATGCCATGCCTCTTCAGGCATTTCCAACAGAAGAACAGCTGTGGCGTACATACCTAGCTAAGAAGGGACCAACCCATATCCCAAATAAACACCATAATGACTGACAGGAAATACAAATTCATACTTATACAGATTTAAACTTACCGACACTGACACATTCATATGCGATAAGCACACATTACCGCCATATACTCATTTAATATACGAATGCACACAAAAACAGCATATCGATGGCCTAGAATGAAAACCTTGTATCTCAAAAATAAAATTAATTAACTTTTATACCTAAATAGATGGATATTATGGTTACTGAGAAGCCCCCAAGGTTTCTATCTTCGGCGATATAGTCCAGGACGAGTAATATAGAGTTTCTTTGACACTCAAGGAATGTCAAATAGAATCTTATCCATTTAATAACGTATAAAAGTTATTACATTTTTTTTTAGATACGAGGTTTTCATTCTAGGCCATCGATATGCAAAAATATTTCTTTATTTTAATTTCTCGCAACTAAGGCGATTCAACAACATTGGACATTAATATTAAAAAAAATAATAACAAAAATATTAAAATCAATTATATTAAAGAATGGCCAATCAGTCCCAAAAATCTATTTACAGATTATTTCTTCATTTAAAATAAATTAGCCAAAAGTGTTTACCAACTGAAAGAGGAATGGGGCACTCCTGATAAGAGTATACCCCATTAATATTTAAGATAAGTTTTAAATTTGTATAATTTTATTTATCTAATAAGAATTTTTTTATTCTCGTATATAAAAAAAAGGAATATCTTGAATCAATAACAAAATATCTAAAATGTTTTATACATACAAGATATCGTCGATACAAATGCAAACTAACGAATATGAAAATCACCACTTTTCAGAGTGGAAAAGCATTTATTCAAAACTTTTTTTTTTTGGACAGTCAAATATTCGGCAGATTTGACCTTTTGGTAGTAAAATACTTTCTCTTTAATAGAGTGATATAAGATTCAAAAATTTGCCGTACATAAGTCCAGCAGAAATTAGTAAAGATTGAAAATGAAAGGTGCATTTTTTCACATTCGATACTTTGCATTTGTATCGACGATATGTCAAAAATGGCATGGGTTGTAAAAAAAAAATATTATTATGGAAATAATGTAAAAAAAAAGATAATCATAATGATATCCGACTTTATCAAAACGATTCGAAATAACACACTGCATGAATGTGAAGAACATTAATTTCATCAAGTTTCCTTACAACTTACACACCATACTGATGGAATGCAGTAATAAATACATTTAAATACTCCTTATACACATGAAATCAACAATCCTTTACTCATAACTATATCTATATATGAAATATTTCATAGTAATATTATATTTTATAGGGTATCACTGTTTCGTTTTATTATATTTGATATCTTGTTTTTCTTGTGCGACAAAATGACTATTCCTTAAACGGACTTCTAAAAATTCTGTAGTCCCAGTGAGTTAATTGCCACCTTGCGACGCGTCACGAGACTCACAAAATATTTTATAAAAACACTAATAGGTTTACATATATCGAGCATTGTTATCATGTTCTTCAGAAAGGAAGACTCCATGAGATATTTTTCTCACGTTGATCGGACGTTAAGTCAAAGGCTCCTTCGGATTTGTAATTCAAGTTTCCTTTTGAATTATTGAAACAAGCTGAGGACCTTGATTTTTATTCTATCGCTGCTGACCCTATTCGCCTAGCCCGGGGGCGATGACATCGGTTACAGAACCTTTTAAATTATGTCTGCTTTCCAAATCTAACATCACGTTTTCCTGTTGCTCAACGCATAGATCACGGGTAGAAAAATCTGAGAGACAAATTCAGTCGCTAGCTATCTCAGCGCATGCAGATAGGAAATTCGATGAGTCTTTCATTTTAGAAACGAATTTATAAAATACAGCTGAACTCAAGAATGTGCTTAAAATAAACTACATAAATAGATTAGCTCTTTTATATTTGCAATGAACAACAGATTCAATTATTATTTATGTATTTCATTTTGTTTTGGAATACATTTCTAATGGACCTTTTTTTAATCAACTCTTGTTTTATGCCTAGCATAATATCCATCGAGCATCGTTGCAAAAAATTAATTATTTTGTTGTATACTAGTTTTTCACCGTTTGGAGATAAAACTGTATATTTTTCCTTAATCCATTCGGAATTTAATTCTATTTGGTACCGCTTAATAAATGTCTGTCTTTTATTACGCAAAAACTGTGATCAATTATTTTGTGTTTTGTGTTGAATTTTCTGTTCCTCTTAACCCAACAATGGGAGAGTATCTTTTAGCGCGGTTCCTCACTCCCCCATAGGGAGGAACCCCGCTTATAAGGTTGATACAATGAAACAATCCGGAAGAGCCGACTAGAAAATTTCGCGTTTCAGAACCCCTAGAGACCGAAAATAACGGTGGTTCAAATTTGCATATATATATATATATATATATATATATATATATATATATATATATATATATATATATATTTGTCTGTTCGCTCGGTAGCTCCCAGACGAATGGTCCGATTTTTATGAAATTTGGTACAAAAATCTTTCGTCAAATTTGAATGGTCAAGTTCGTTAACCAGCAAAATCCGCCTACTGGAAGATGGCGTTTGGGGCGAAATTCGCGCAAAAAAACTCGTAGCGTTTACGTTTTTGAGTTCATAAGCTTGTAAGTACTCGTTTTATATGCTTCCTGGGCTAGGAAAACGAATGAAACCATTTTCAAGGCGATAGCTTTAACCGTTTTTGAGAAAATTGGAAAAATAGTTTTTGAATACCGTTTTTGGTTTGGGTACTTAGAATAATGGGATACAGTTGAAACATTTTCTGCATGTTCTACTTTCATCAAAACTAATATGTTGAAATTTTGGTTACGTTTGGAGTTAAGGAAGGGTTAGAATAAAATATTTTATTAACAGACAAAAAAAGTTTTGGTAACTTTGTATACTTTCGTTAGTATCTCGAAAACCGTTGACAATCTTGTGAAGCGGAAGATTACCATTCGAAAGCTTACTAAATACTCTACAAAAAAGATTCTGAAGAAAGTTTTAATTAGGCGATGTCAATCGGAGAAATAAGTAGAAAGAAGAAATAAGGACTGGTGGAACCAAAATAATAACTGCTTCTATTTTAATCTTTCCAAATTAGACTAGGGATATGAACAGAACCGCCCTAAGATGATGCAGTTCCTGCGAGACGGACTTTTTTTTCGATAAATTAACTAAAAGTCAATTTTACTAATTCGCTAAAACGTGTTTATCTTTTTTTTATTATTATTTCTGTATGAATATGATGTTTTATTGTATTAGTTTTCCGCCTTATTAGCCATGCAGGCCAGTGAAGGAAATTTATCAATCTTGTATTGGGAAGTTTTGAAATTGATTTTCTTTTGTGCATCGTTACATTGTTTTTTAATCCGTAATTATGATAACATTATAAGTGGAAGATAGAGATGAAGAATTGCTCATCACTCTTGTTCGCCTGTGTTCATGAAAGATGTGCTATATGGCAAATAAAACAAAAACCATTTGACAAACATTGGTACGAGATTGTATTAGCATTGCAGACTATTAGTGTCATTATTATTAGTATTGTATTTAAAAATATACGACAGTAAATTTGCATCACAAATGTACAAAACCTGACAGTTAATGTAAAATTACTACAACAAGTAATTCTAATAAAAACTATTAAAAAACGCCGAAAATCGTCTGTCTTTAAATGCCTACAATTTTGGAGTTTGTTGACTTTGGTCACCGGTTATGATTTCGCACACGAGTGAGTTCATAACTCCATTCCACTGTATGTGTGCTGCATAGCCTGCCGCTGCGCTGCGCTCCACTCCGCTGTATGTGTGTTTCTACCCATAGTGCGCTCCAAAAAGCTGCGCTCCGCTCCGCTGTATGTGTGTTTCTACCTTAAAGCGTCTTTATAAGCCTAATTTATAATTTTTGGAAATTCATCGTATTACTTTTTTTAGACTTTAGTGTCAATTCTCTAGAATTATTTTTGGAGTGAAGGTCCTCTCTTTTATTCTTTATTTTCTACAAAGGTATTTCGTTTTTCAGGCTCTGGGAGAACTGTTCACCAGTTTCTTTGTCTGCTTGTGTACCGTCTTGTTCTTCTTCTACCTATGGAGGATGAGAGGCATGCCCCCTGGACCCTGGGGCATACCCCTGCTGGGCTTCCTACCCTGGATCGACGCGAACAAGCCCTATATGACCTTCACAGAGCTCAGCCAGGACTACGGATATATATACTCCCTCAGGATGGGAGAAGTCATAGCGGTTGTCCTGTCGCATCCTAGTGTCATTAAGGAAGCTCTCTCCAAGGATATATGCACAGGAAGAGTGCCATTGTGGCTCACTCACGGATTTATGAATAATAATGGCAAGTAAACTTTCAATTTATGTAAATGTTTATTATTTTTTTTTTCACATTTACGGTGGTTTTAATCCTTCGAGGTGTTTACGTACCTGTATGGTCTGACAAGGACCATACAAAATTATGATAAAAATTTAATTGATTTCTCAATTTCCGGAAATAGCAATTTCAAAATATGCATGAACGCCACTGATTATTAAACAGGTGTCTTCAAATGAGATGTTATAGTTCTGTGTTTAAGTAAGAGAATATTGGCTGTAGTGTTCAACTCTCTTTTCTCATGAGAGATATTTAGTTCATTTCGTATATTTCATTCCATAAGTTTAGTTTGTTAAGACGCGTCAAGGGTGTATTTATTTACGACTAGCTGAATACCCGTGCTTCGTCACGGCAGATAATTAGTTATTTTATTGCGTTAAATAATGTATCACCAAAATTAACGTGACTACATAATTTTTTGCAGTTTATTATAGAACGGTTCCCGTCATATTATAAGTTATTCATCAATGGATAAGTAATCAAAGTGAAATGTTTCTTGACAATGGGGCGCTCCGGACCAGTATCAAGAAACAGATAACGTAGAGATAACCCGTTATCTATAGATTAGTCGTAACAGCAGTTTAAGAGTACAGGTTAAAATTCCCTGTCAATAATATATGTAAGTTTAAATTTAAAAATATTTGTTTCCGAAATGTCATTTGGAAAACCCAATTATATTCGCGAGCATTACCAAGAAGTGCTCTCACTGGTGGGTGAGGAGGCTGTGCAAGGGTTCGGGATATTATTACCTCGGATGGACCATCAACAGGTATAGCGTAAACTCTATGAGGTACAAAATCACAGTTTATTTCTAGTAGGTAATTCAAGTTCTGCCATCATAGTTGAAATGAAGCTCTAATAGAAATATCCCCCAATTAAGAAATAATAACAATACTGTAACAGCTGACCTGTTATCGTCGTAGCAACGCTTGGTGCCAAGACCAAGCCAACGCTTGGTGCCTGCTCTCTAACCAACTAAAACTTCAAACCCCTCTAAAAATACTTAAAAATTTGATTGTCTAAAAATTCGTTCTTAGTGAGTAAATTTTCAATTTACATGCTAAAGAGAGTGTCCATGCAAAATTTCAGGTCAGTAAGTGAGTGATATTTGACAAATATATAGTAGGTTATTTATGTTTTAAAGCAATGAATTGTTTAGTTAAAAATTGAACAAATCTCTTATACTTAAGAAGCGTTCAGCTATAGGTGCATAGCTGCCTAATTTTTTTCTGTGCTGTTGTGTTCAATTTAACTTTAAATTAGTGAGATTTTCTTGAAAATTTTGTATCGTAGTCTTTCCTAATTTGTTTTTCTGAAGAATAGTCGATTTTTGGAAGTATTGGTGAGCAATTAATTATTATTACTTAGTTTGTAAGGTGCAAACCATTCTGAAGGGGTTAGGAACCCCTATAGTGGAGGTCTCAAAATCTCCATAGTGATGGAAGTTGATAACATCATAGGCAAGGGGCCACCTTGTCCAGAGTCAGCTGGCATAACCTCAACCGAGGAGCTTCAACAACAACCTAACCTAAAGAGATCAGCTGGTCAAATAAACAATCCACTCAACAAGATAAGGATTACCAATGATCATGAGGTCAACAAAACAAGTAATATCAATAATATCACTGCTAATTTAACATCCAAAATAAATTTCTTACAAAACAATGTTTTTAAAAACACGGATAATGGACCTTTTTTTGTTTACGTTGAAGGGAAAAATCAAAATTTTGGGAAAATGCATCCTATGAGTTTTGGAAAAATTATTTTTAAATCATCTAATAATGAAATTCAAAAATCTATTTTAAATATAAAATGCATAGGCCTAAATAGGATGAAAATAGAATTTAATCAGGCCAAAATTGCTAATAATTTTAAAACTTTGCCTTTTTTATCTGATCACAATTTATTGGCTTATATTCCATCCTTCCTTACTCAAAAAACTGGGATAATTAAAGGAGTCGATACTGGCTTAAGTGATTCCGACATTCAATATGGAATAAAATCCGAAGTAGCAGTAAGAACGATAAAGATGTGAGACGGATGATAAAGAAAGACCGTGATGACCCTGCTAAAGTCTTCCCTCTCCAGACTTGTGTGGTAAACTTCGACTCCCAGGCACTACCGCAGTATGTCTACATATACGGCGCCCGTTGTGAGGTCCGCCCTTACATCCCGAACCCGACTCAATGTAGGAAGTGTTTCCGCTTCAACCATTCCACACCCCAGTGTAGGGCTACCTTGCAGACCTGTGAGCGATGCGGAGGGAAACACCCGGGCAACCCATGTACAGCTGAGATACCTACTTGTCTACACTGTAAGAAGGACCATCCAGCTACGAGTAGGGACTGCGAGATATACAAGGAGCTTTACAATAAAAAACAAAAACAAGCAATCACTCCCAGTTCTTATGCTAATGCTGCTAAAACACCTTTTCCTTCTAAAGACTTAAATTTCCCATCTTTATCTGAAAACACACCTAAAACTAGCTAAAGATACACCAAAACTAAATATGTCCCTACCAACTCTTCTAGACTCCCATAAAAACACCTTAAAGATATCTCTCAAGAGGACAATCAACTTTCTCTTCCACTTCAACCTATCACAATGAATCCCTATCCTCCATCCTCTCAAGGAAATACTTACATTGCTAAAATTTTCGAAATCATTAACAATCTATCTAGTCAGAGTGAATAATTTATCGAAAATTTCTTCAAGATTTTTACAAATTCATTAAATAAAAACAAATTGGCTGTAGAAAATAATATTAAAGAAGGCAACGCATTAGACAATTTAGATTTAAAAACCCCTCCAAATGATTCAGCATTTAAACCTCAAATCTTTCAATATTTTACAACAGAATGTGGAAAGTGCCAATAATAAGTTTTCTGAAATTATCAACATGCTAGCCTTATAAAAAATTGATGTAGCTTCAATTCAAGAAACATGGTTTAAACCCTCAAAACAGTATATTTCTTCACAATACTTCATTTTGAAAGAAAGTAGAGACGATGGATATGGGGGAGTTGCTCTCCTAATTCATAAAAGATTTAAGTGGGAGAGAATGAGTCTTCCGAAGATTGGCAACACTGAACTTGTTTGTGCAACCATTACTAACACCGTTCCCAAGCTGTCAGTCATCAATGCCTACCTGCCACCTAACAAGCCTGTGACGAAGAGTGACCTCAAGAGACTCGTAGACCTCGCGGATCAGTCCAGCATGAGCACCATCCTCTTCGGTGATTTCAATGCTCATCATAGCTTATGGGGTAGTGACAAGACCTGCAGTCGCGGCCGTCATCTCCACGACATCATCTCAAGCAGCCAACTCATCTTGATGAACGACGGAAGCCCGACCAGACTGCCCAGGCCTCCGGCGATACCGACTTCTAGATCCGCCATAGACCTGTCACTCTGCACTCCAGATTTGGGCCTCTCACTGACGTGGTCAACCAGCGCTGACTACATCGGCAGCGATCATCATACCTCTCACTCTTCAATCATGGGAGTCCGTCTTTAGCCAGGGAAGAAGAAATTTCAAACGTATCAATGAGGACAAATATGTAGAGGAATTTGCCAGTTTCAATCTAGACCAGGAACCTGTCGATGTTGAAACTGTAGCCGCAATTATTAATGAAGCAGCCGAGAAATCAATACCCCGTATCAAGCCAATAAGGAAACGATCGTTCCTGCCTAAGACTTGGTGGAATGACGCTATAGGGTCACTCGTTTCAGCCAAAAACAAAAAAATAAAAGATTTTCTAAACAATCCTACTCCAGCAAATTTTTTAGCAGTACAGAAAATCACAACTAAACTTAAGAACACTATTAAAAAGCGAAGAAGGAAGCGTGAGAATCATTTATGGAAGATGCAAATACCAACAATATTTGGCATAAAATCAACATTATAAAAGGAAAATTCAACCCCAAAATTAATTTAATAAGAGAAAATAAAGCTAATGCATCAAAGTTTTTAGATCAAAATTTAGTCTCTAGACCAAACATCCTTCAACCAATAGATTTTAATTATTTTGAAAACTCGGGAGAAATTCTGGAATGTGAAATCGAAGCCGCCCTAAAATTTAAGGGTCATTCCGCACCAGGGCTCGACGAAAACACCTTTAAGATGATCAAGCTCTTACCTAAAAATATTAAAGTAATTCTCACAAAATCTTTTAATAACCTCAAGAACACAGGTTCAGTGCCTAATTCTTGGAGGAAAATAGAGATATGCCCAGTAATAAAGCCTAATAAACCTGACCACCTTTTGTCCTCATACAGACCCATTTCTCTTATCTCAACTTTGGCTAAAACGTTTATCACCGTGCTGAAGAACCGACTAGAATGGTTCATAGAAAAAAATTCACTCCTGCATCAAAACTGTATCGGCTTTAGGAAAGGGAGATCCACGATAGACGCCCTCCGATTCTGCAGTTGAAAGTCGCTGACGCCTTCGCTCAGAAGAAAGTCACACTGGGGTGTGTGTTAGATGTCGAGAATGCTTACAACATGGTCAGAGTGGACACCTTAACAAAGAAACTAATAACGATGAGAGTTCCGTCAGACATCACCCGCTGGATCTACAACTACCTCAGCAAGCGGACCTACATTGTAAAGACGGACGAAGGACTTGTAGAGATGGAATCGGACTACCACAGGGAGACCCAATTTCTCCTTTGCTGTTCAATATATATATACAGCTGGACTGCACAAACTAAACAGTAGTAATATCACTATTCTACAATACGCAGACGATTTCATGGTATTAATCTTGGAAAACTCTTTAGAAATTTGTTTAAGCACATTAGGAGTCACTCTAAACAGCATCTATGTAAAACTCAAGAATTTAGGCCTAACTTTCAACATCGAAAAAATTAAACTCATGCCATTTACGAGGAAAAAAATAGACCTTACTAAATTTAATTTCTGTTTCCGCAACAGAAACATCAAACTAACAAACAATATAAAATTTCTCGGCTTGTTCCTGGATTCGGAGCTAAATTTCAAGCTCCATTCTAATGAAGTAATCAACAAGACTACAAGGTTCCTGAACTCTTTGAAAATCTTCGCAGGAGTTAAATGTGGCTCACATCCGAACATCCTTTTAACACTCTACAAGTCCATCGTCCTACCTCACTTCGACTACGGATGCCAGATCTACGGCGGAGGTGCAGTGCCGTCTACACTTCGCCGTCTCGACACAGTCCAGTCTGAAGCGTTAAGGACCTGCATGGGAAGCCCCAAGTCTACACCCGTCCACAGTCTACAAGTAGCTGCCGGGGAGATGCCCCTGAGTCTGAGAAGGAAGTGGCTAGCCCTAAAATATATTCTCAGGGTCTGGTTGGACTCCACTCATCCTGTTAGACCTTACATAGATAAGGCTTTTAGTTCACCTAATTTTCCCAGCAAAATTCTAATTCTCGACCAATTTAAATCTACTACAAATATTTTATCATCTTTAAATAAAGCCAAATTGTATATGGTATATCGTATAAGCCAAAATCCCAGTCACAGATTAATTCAAATCCAGAAATTTACTTCAATCACTCAAAAATTTCTAAAAATAAAAATGATCCAACAATTAAATCACAGATTGAACACTATATTAACCATACCTATGAAAAGTCCGTCACGCAGGAGCTGCATAACTAAGCACTTTCCTCAGAATTTGGGTAGTGTAGACTGCTTTCCAGAACAATTTGCTTAAAATATCCTACATAAATAAAATAAAAACATGAATAGTTCTCTTTTAAATTTGTAATGAGTAACTGATCAATTATTAATTTGCTTCCAGAGTTATGTTTACACATGGTACCTATTACACTACGTAATAAATACAAAAAACCTCATATTATCGTATTTTGATCTAACGCAGGAACAGGATACAGTCACTCTAGTGGTAGAAAGCGCTCCTTGCGGCGGCTTTGTGAACCTACGTCTGGCGGGCTTTTCTATTGAAATATATTACAAATTAAACCCCCGCTTTCCGACTGGCCGATTCAGCTCATTTTTACAAAACTTCTTTCTCATGAGTTACCCACGACGTATACCGCGGTTCGTTACAATACAGCAGAAATTACGACCGGTATGAGTATATTAGGAATTTGGGTCTGGAGTAAACCCCCCCTTCTAATGAACCGATTTAGTTTATTTTTACAACACATATTTTCCTGTATATATATATATATATATATATATATATATATATAAATTTTAACGGGGGTCATTTTCGGTGTCTACTAGGTAGGATCGATAAAGATTTGAAGAAATTTTTCAAAAATTCCGTCATGAGTTCATCCTCAATAGCTTCTTTCCTTCGGAGGAAAGTGCTAAAAGTATGTAAAAATCTTCACGGACGCATCAAAAACTAACCAAGGTGTTGGAATAGGAATTTTTGGTAGTAGTTCTAATATAAAATTAACTAAAAGGCTTTCAAATCATTTTTGTATCAACAATGCTGAGTTGTGGGCTGTGCTTGAAGCACTGGAATACTTCATTGAATCGCCCAATAGAGACAAGCCACTCGTCATCCTCACAGATTCTAAATCTAGCTGTTTAAAACTCCAACATTACCACACCCAGAAGAGATCCAGCCACATTGCAGACTCCATAGCATCCATCATTCACCGACATTCAGCTCAGGTTACTATACAATGGGTCCCGGGTCACACAGGTATAAGAGGCAACGAAATCGCCGACGCCTTGGCTAAAGCATTCACCTCCTGCATCGAAGAAATGTCATCTCCGTCGCTATCTGACTTTATAATGTTGTTCAGAATGAATATTGTTGAAGAATGGCAGCTGTTATACACCGAGACGTCAGCTACCAAAGGAAGATATCACTTCAGCATCCAACCCATCGTATCCTTGTCCCCATGGTTTGCACCTTACAAACAGTCGCTCCCCCACCGCCGGGACATCGTCACCCTGACCAGGCTACGGATCGGTGACGCCAGGACTCAGGCCTACCTGCACAGGATGAAGCTTGCCGACAGCCCGCTCTGTAAGACCTGCAATGAAGTAGAAGACATCGCCCATATTTTCAACACTTGCAGAAGGTACTCCTCAGTCAGGCAGACAATGCTGGAAGATACAGACTATCGGTACTACTTGGCAGGAAACAAAGACAGACTGTTGACTTTGTTACGTTTTATTAAGAAGAATAACCTAATATTGTAAATTTAATTTAATTGTTCATACATTTAGTTACTCATAATGGTTATGAGTTTGTAACTGGAAACCAATAAACGATTTAAAAAAACAAACTTAAGAAGCGTTACTTATTGCAACGAAACTAGGTATACGCCATAAGAATCTAAAGAGCAAGATGTAAAAATAAACTAAACCGACCCATAAGGAGAGGGGTTTACCCCGGAACCAAATTATAGTTTGCTCATACCGGCCATTAGTTTTATTAATTGGTGGGACAAGATGCCCCCATCAATGAGGAACATGTGTTGTAAAAAACATTAAAATCAGTTCATTAAAAGTTGGGTTTTTGTTCCGGAATGAAATGAAATAAAAATTAATAATTCTTATAAATATGTATCTGGAGTTTTTCGTATTATAGCTTTCCGACATCATATCACCATTTCCGTCTTGCCCATTTCGAAAAACACCTTGTGAAACATTCTTCTCAAACTCCAATAGCCCATCTTTGATCCTTTAGACCCTTTGTAATAATTTGTTTCTCATTCTACATTTCAATCTAGACTATTCTATTCAAATCTATACGGATATAATAACTACTTTCCTTTCCTTCCACCATATTCCGTAGTCTCATTAACCGTCTGAAACACAAGTTCCCAAGCTAACTAACTCTAGGAATGTTGTTATTGTAGTGAAACTACATCTACTTTTAAAGAACTACAGTGGCACAGCTTCCAACGTAATAGAGATTCATACCATTTCATTAAATTAATTATACCCTAAGAATTTAAACTTTATTTATTTTTTGTAAAATCAAAATAAATTAAAAAAATATAAAGTTGATCAAGATGAGGTGTTTTCTTCTTTATTTCTTTCTTTTTAAATTAATTATATACAATTAATAAGTTCCAATTACAGAAAACTGGTCTCTCCCATTTTCGGGTTCTCTCACATATCAGGAATCGTTCCGAAGAAACCCCACCGTGAGGCATTCCCCAACCAAAAACTTGGCCTACTAACAAGCAGTGACATATTTACACACTTCCTTACAAACAAAACACAAATCCTCATTCTGTAAAAAAATATATATCCCAAATAGCTTACAAAATTCTTTGCTATACTCCCATATGCAACTGCAGATAAGGTAAATAACTTGGTAAGTTCAAAATCTCAACTTTTCAGGGCAGCCCTTTGATTGAGAATTCTCAGAAAAAAAACGAGCTGTTCTACGACATACGAGGAAACCCTCGTCATTAAAAGTCTCAAACGAACAAGTTTGTGAGTTAGTGACTTCTGTACATTATGCATTACCAACTTATTCTCTGTGACCATCGATAAAAATACAACAGCAAAAAGATAAACTATATTATTCTGACGAATTTCTTCAGGAAAATGGAGTGCCTCAAGGTGGCGTCTTGAGTACCACACTCTTCAATATAGCTATTAATTCCGTTGGACGCTTTATTCCGCAAGGAGTAACATACTGTCAATATGCTGACGATCTATTATTGTATATCACATCAGCTAATTCCCACACTGCCATAGAAAAAATTCAAGACACAATACACTCTTTAGAATACTGGTGTTCAAGAACTGGATTCAAATTTTCATACGATAAATCCAAGTACATCGTATTTACAAAAAAACACAACATACCCAATTCAAATTTAATTTTAAACAATAATCACATAACACAAACACGAACACTGACATTTCTTGGAGTGGTATTTGATCAACGCTTGACATGGGCACCCCATATACAAGAACTCCTTAACAAATGCAACAAATCGTTGAATTTATTGAGGATTCTTAGTAACACTAAGTGGGGAGCTGACAGATGTACCATGCTTAGATTTTATCGAGCCTTTACCAGGTCGCTACTGGATTATGGTTCTATAGTATATTCATCTGCCAGTTCAAATACACTAAAAGCATTAGACTCAGTGCACAATACTGGAATCCGGATAGCTTTAGGAGCTTTTAGATCCAGTCCTGTGAAGAGTCTATATGCAGAGTCGGGAGAGCTTCCGCTGGATAATAGACGTCAGATGATTTGTCTTAAATTTATTACAAAATCAAAATCATTAAATTCACAGTGTGTAAATTCGTTTTTAAATAATCCATATAAAGATCTCTACACTGAAAGAGGAACAAAACGTAAGCCGCTCATAGTGCGCTGTATGCTTGATAGAGAGAATGGACATGTTCTTACACAACCAACTCACGCACACAGACATCTTTCAATTCCTCCCTGGAGAGTAAGCAACTTAAAAATTGACCTTACGTTAACTAAATTTAAAAAGAAAATCGCACTTTCTAAACACTTTTACAAGACAACGTACAAGCATTTAACTGAAACGACTACAGACACAGTGTACATATTTACTGTTGGATCTAAGATGAATGACGGCGTCGGTGCAGCTGCTATTATAAATGAAGAAAAATATCTCGTCACCTTACCAAAGAGCACAAGCATATACACCGCTGAGCTGCATGGCATTATCTTAGGTCTAACTAACGTACAGACTACAACACAGAACATAACACTATGCTGGGACTCGTTAAGTTGTTTACTCTCCTTACACATATATAACACTAATCCTGTCATCATTGACATTTTAGAACATATCATCAGACTTCAGACGCACAACATACAGGTAACAATGTTGTGGGTACCAGGACACGAAAATATTGGACAAACAACGACTGCGGACGAACAAGCAAAACACGCCAGCAGACAGGAATCAGTGGACTCTAACTTACTAACGACTGAAGACTTACATTTACTAATTACAGAAAATATCCGTCTTGAATGGCAAGCCTCATGGTACAGCACAAGAGATAACCTCCTCAGAGAGATAAAAAGCAGTACTCATGAATGGCAAGCTAATACGCAATTAACAAGACGTGATGAAGTTGTAATTACAAGACTACGCATTGGACATACACACTTAACACATTCCTATCTCATGACAAAACAAGACAGACCTATATGCCAGACATGCAACAGGCCACTGACCATTAAACACTTACTAACAGAATGCAAAACACGAGACTACTTAACTATACCATATCACATGTCTGAATTATTTTCCGAAAGCAGCCCACACATTGTTACCATACTACGACACTTACATAAACTAAAACTTTATAACAAAATATGAGGTATGGATGTATGCAGGTATGGATGTATGTGTGTGAGTCACTGTAAGTGTGTGTGTGTGTGTGTGTGTGTGTGTGTGTGTGTGTGTGTGTGTGTGTGTGTGTGTGTGTGTGTGTGTGTGTCCGCACACGTAGATGTGGCTTAAGAAGAGAAAATAAAGTCCTCTTATTAAATCTCTACGAATACAGACACAGACATAATAATGATTTTGATCTTGCAATAAAAAATTATTTTACTTATTATTATCATAATTTTTTCAATTTTTATTAATTAACTGTGTAATTTTTCTTGTATATTTTATTTTCATCTATTTCTTTATTTTCTCATTTTTTTTTGTCTTTGTATAAATTTTAAATTGTTTTTTATTCCTTTTTTTTTTTACTAACCATTTATGTGAGCAAATCGCCTTGCTGTTGTGAAGCTCCGTAAATAAATAAATAAATAAATAAATAAACTATATTATAATATAACATACACAAACGACCTAAAAAGCAAAAATATCTAGACTGTAAGTCCAGGAATACCATCAAACACGGTCATATTATTGGCATTAACAATTGTTCCACTCTTTTAAGCGAATTCAATCATGAAAGTTATCTTCTCTCCGAATTCATGTAGGCCACACAAAAGCAATCCCACGTACTCCAATATTTTTAATTCGGAAATTTTCACCTTCGCATTCAAAAATATTTTTATATTCCAAAAAAATCCGGTTATGACAACCACCAATATCAATTATTATTCTGATTCTAGCCCTCATATTCCCTCAAGTGACATTGAATTCACAAGAAAAATCCTTAACACATTACTAGCTAGAACATAGAATCTTTTTACCCCGCCCGTTGCCTCATACCACCAACATATTAATTTCCCCATTCTCTTTACAAAACTCCATCCCCTAAGTCTCTCCTCATTTCCTTCCAGATTTCTCCTTCCTCTCAGCTTACTGATGAAGTTTAAGGTTAAAATACGTATGTTATGTATTAGGTATGAAATTGTATGTACAATTAATTTATATGTAATTAATGTGTATGTAATTTCTCTCTGACCGCCATTTTAGCCCTAATATCATTTACCTTTCGATATTATTACAAATAATATTTTATATTTTTTCTACTGAAACTTCATCTTTTATTAGCCTTTTTAGTAATTATCTTTCATTGAAGAATGACGAAGGCTTGAAAAACAACCCAACACGTATACAAAAGAAAAACTAATTATGGAAAATTATGGTTATGCTTCTACAAACTTAGTACACATTTCCATAAAAAAAAAAAGAAAAAAGAAAAAAAAAGAAGCGTATTAACGTAGGGGCTTGTTAATACGTTTTTTTTTGTTGTTAAAACGTATTAACAAGCCCCTACCAAGCGTAATTTTTGTTTTCTTGTAACGGAAATGGGTATTCAATATTCCGTCTATTAAGAGTTGGGGTTTCGTTCGACAGTAAATTATAAATTTTCTTGTGCTAGTCTTAATTGTTGCTTCCTTGCAAAGAAATTCGATGTGTGTTCCACCAAGCATAGAAAGGCGTGTTGTCAAAAATAAAAGTGCCCTAGGAGTACAGGTGTACCAGATGCACACTCCTTGTTAAAATGTTAACCTACGGGGAGTTCAACCAAACTAGCTATATATTTTATATTTATCAGTAATCGTTTTATTCGACTATTGAGAATGAATCCCATCTTCTCTGGATCTCCATCTAGACAATCTTTGAAAGGCTTATGAAGTAGGAGGGAAAAAGAAAGGAAAGGACTAAAAAGATGGAGTAAGCTCTAAAAGTATATTTGAATGGGTACGAATGGTGAGTAAAGGGTGGAGATGTGAGATCGTGCTGCCGAAACGTGCAGTTTTCACCAGCACCACCGACACGGTCACCTAATTAAACAGAACTACGTGACGGTTCTCGCACGTCTTAACGGTACTTCGCCTTCTCTTCTCCCTCGATCTCTTACAGTCTACATTCTCGTCTCCTCAAACAGTCATATGATCGAATCACTACAATAGGAGATTTTTCACGTAATATTCAGATTTCCATCATAAAATCAGAGGCGTCTGACGAACAGTGTAGGCCCTTCACCACAACTTATTATTATGTACAGAGGAATGGGCGTATATAAGGGAGCTGAAGCCCCCATGAAATTTTGTTTTGTTGAGAACATTTAATGTAAAAAAACGCCTATAACAACGAAAAATGTCTTCTACATTTACCTTGGTCCAGGGCCAGGAGGGGGGTGTCCAGAGGACCTTAAAACTCACCATTTTACACTACAATTTTTAAAGTTTTGCCTTCACCCCAAATGCCTAGGTGATCCCAGCCCCCCTCCCCACGAAATTATGTTCTATATACGCTAGTGTGCAGAGGACATTGCGACATCGCAAAGCACATCAGCGATCGGCTGACATAATTAAGGCAGACTTTTTTCTTTTTTTTTCAAGGCATGTCAGCCACATAGGCCTTGATTGGGGTGAAAGATAGCGCCACCACCACCGGCAGGACCCGACCAGGCGAGGGCACGCCCACCGACATCGCAGGCCCCCTACTCGATGAGGGTTTACAGTAAACTGCAGACCTGTAAAAGCTCATGTTACATATCGAAGGCCAACATCGGAAATTTATAGCCAGGACAGGGCTGATGCTTTTTCTATTTTCTGAAGAAACATCACCACCTCATAGTGGGAATCGAACCCACGACCCTTGGTACGGGAGTGTTAACTGCTCACAGCTTAACACTCACGGCCACCGGGCCTCCAACAGAGCAAACGTATGAAAGTTTTATAAAAAAAAAAAAAAAAAAAAAAAAAAAAAAAAAAAAAAAAAAAAAAAAAAAAAAAAAAAAAACGATCTCGATTTTTTTTTTTCAAATTTTTGAGAACGGACATGATGCTCTCAGAAAATAGAGGTGCAACGATCAGAAGAATGCCGTTCTCAATGCGTAGGCGCACCGGATTCGAAGTACAGGCACAACGTTATTGGAGGTAATTTATGCAACTTTAAGAGGATATGTGTGCCACTTTCGTGTCTTTAGAATGGCACTTTTTGATTATAGGCATGTCGTTCATAAATAATGCATGTGAATCTATTAAAGCCTAGGCGTGATGCTTTCAGAAAATATCGCTAGTATCTCGTATTTCTCCGTCAACTCACTACCTCAGAATAAATGATCTTCGTTGTTTCAGAAAGGATCTTACATATATTCTTAATTCGCTAGAGGTTTTTTATCATAGACTTGCACGTATGAATTTTGTTATATTATATTAGCTTATTTACCTTAATAATCAATGTGAGATTGCTTGCTACGTACGGGCGTGACGGGAGAAAAATCTTCTGTTAAGGCACTTGCCGATCATACTACATTCTTATGCTAGAAGTGCAGCTAAGAATGTCTGTAAAATAAAGGTATTCTTTGGTTCATCTTCCAGATGAACCACTTAATAGTAGTTAAAACGTGTAGAGTAGTAATCAAAATTTATGGGCAGTAAATCTTTTAATCTGACATTCTTAAATGAAAACAAAACATAAAAGTATCGGCCCTAGTTTATTTATTTCTTTAAATACTTTATATCCAAACAAAATTTAAAGCTTTTTTTTTACTAATTTTAAATATACAATAACTACATCTTACAGTTCATTTTATGATATAAAGAGAATATGAGTATCTTGCACTTTGTGGGGGAGTGATTGGCTGTGAACTCTAATTAATTTAATTCCTAAGGAATAATAATAATCTAAATAAAAATATCCACTTTTATGGCTATGGCATAATCCGATGAAAAGCGCCATAAAATAGAAATAAACTCAGGAAGATCATATAAAATACAACAATAAGAACAGAAATATATTACTCTGAAATAGATTATCCTAATAGATTTTTGTATTTATTTAAATTTAAATTTTAACGTCCATTTATTATTAACTACGAATTTTAGGACGGGTTATCTATAGGTTACCACCCTTTTCTAGCCAGGATAGGGGTGATGTCTTTTCTTTTTTCGAAAGAAAAGCCACCGCCCCTAGTGGGAATCGAACCCACGACGATTTTTGTATTTTGTTTTAAAGAAAAACGAAATACATATATAGAATTAATCTTCCACCAGCAGTTCAATTTCGAAATCTGAATATAAATTATTATAAAAATATTTTATACATTTATGAGGATTAGTATAATCTCGTTAGGAATTACGTGTTTGTCGTCAATATTTCAATTATTCAAGACATCGAAATAGTGCTGGGATGGTTCGTCCTATAACATTGTATTGGATATAACTGTGAAGTTAAAAAAAAATAATTTTATAGCGAATAAATTTTGTTCGTGTGTGTTTTAAACAAAAGTATCCTGAGATTAATTAAACAGGGCAGTTCGTTTGAAATGAGATGTAGTGCCATAGAGTGAAGATATTTGACGTGCCATATACATACATATATATATATATATATATATATATATATATATATGTGTGTATACATACACATAGATTTTAACTGTTAATAAGTGAGAAAATGGACCAAATGAGCTACGTTGACTATGATTATCTCCTAAGACTTTGGATTGTCTAAAGAAGTCAGTAACTTACAGCCTTGACTGTTTCCGAATTATAAAGATGTGGGTTTCTTGGCATCTCGTAAAATAGCGTGTTTTCTCTGTCAGTGAACTGCCTTGAAGTGTTGTGATCTTGGACTTACCAAGTTTTTCCCTGTGGCCAACGATATACTCTTACGAATTGATCATAATCAGATGTTGATAATGAGATGGAAGGAAAGATCATATTACATTCCTCATCTTTCTAGAATCCTATTTTCTTTTTACAAATCCAGTAACTGGGCCCTATTCTCCTATGGCTGAAACAGATGTAAGTTAGGTAAGAATAAATCCACAAGATTCTAATTGTAAATGCTCTATGGAATTGGTTTGTATATTATTGGAAGATCGCCAAGAACTACAGGGCCGAAAGATTGTCTACCTATGAATCTGTAGAAAGGGCTGGCCGAACCTTAGGGCTGCTGTATCCGGGAGATTGGAAGCTAACCTACTAAAGTAGATGGTTAGGGTCAGCGACCTCACGTGCCGTCCTCCAGCTCTTCCTATCTCCTCACGTCCAATCCTCATACTCACTATAGAAGTAGATTGGACCTTCTTACCGGAAGCAGCATCGTTAACAGCTACAATTAAAACATTAGTACCTATATAGACGAGGTGGCTAGCCATTAAAAGAACAAATCTCAAAGTTTCAAACAATCCTATACCTTTATGCTACTTATAACGAAAGACCGGATTCAATGGAAGGAAACCGAAAAAAAAAAAGAATTAGTCATTTTTAATGGTCCCCTCCTGAAGAACCATTAAAAATGAATGTATTTTTAAATTGATAAAAAAAAAAAATGGTTGGATTTTAAGCAAATCGAAAAAGGGGAAAACCGACATTTTGTTGATTTTATCCAGATGACTCATAAAATAATACAAAATGATTTCAATATTAGAAAACTAAAAAAGGAAAGAATCGACATCCAGAGGAATGGTTTCAATGTGAGGGAAGCCCAGATGAAAGCAATCATTATTAATTTAAAAATACATTCAGCAATAAAAAAAAAATAATCATCGTTCATTTTTAAAACGTTATCTGAACCCAAAGATTCATAATTGAGTCTCATGGCGTTCATGGCTTCAAAGGGTGAAATGCCTTCAAACCAACCAAGAGAAAAGACAACTAAATGTTTAAAGAAAAAAATGTCGTTTACTATTATATTAAACGACCATTGGTGCCAATTTTTGTATAACAACTCACAGATTGTTTGCTTCAGAAAACAGATCCAAATATAAGCGAAAACGCAAAACTTTGTGAAAATCATATATTTAAAGGGCTGTAACTTGGCTTGAAATGGACCAATCGAGTTCTTTGAGATCTCAAAAACAGATTTACAGGAAATGGTCGTTTATCGTTTTGGTTAACAACTTGAATAAAAAGATTATACTTTAAAATAGCCTAAATTATGAGTTTTGTGGAGTTAGGCTTAAACAAAAAGTGCTGGGGTTTTTCAGACCCCGGATTCGGGGTATAACATTTAGTAAAACATATAGTAAACATGGTCTGCTCTCGACGTCTGAACCTTTTCTTTTTGTGTGGCTGTTATGTGTCGAAGGGAAAAAATACTAAAGGAAAGTGATATTATCAATTCATTATAATTAGCTGAATTATTGGATAAATTGATATTTCGATTAAATGGCTTATATTATAAAGCCATGTAATTATAATATACCTGTGTTTGGTTATATATAAAAATAAAATTGACTTTCATTTTTCACTGAGTTCATTGACCGTTGGTTGTTGAACGGCTTGGCGCGCCGGTGAGGTAATCGTACCAACCACACGAGCTGCTTTCAATCCAACGGGATGAATAAAAAGCCCGCTAAAAATTGCTAATCAACAAGGCTGTAATTTCGGTCCGGTTCCGATGCTTAATGGTCGTCTCCAGTCGGCTGTAATCGCGCAAAGTACAGGGATATTTCAGTGAACATCTTCGTCATTTGGCAAATATTTCTTACTTTTAGAGAATTATTGGTTATTTTTATTTCAATACTAAATTAAATATTTAAAATTTCGACGTCTTAGCGAGTTTTGAAATAATGCTTATCCCAGGTGAGGTTTGAAAACTTAGAATGGAAACTTTGAATATGTGGTCTTCAATGGAACAAAAACAACGGCTTCCGAAACTTCATGCACCGTTTTCTCCGACTGATGTTATATTTGTTGTTGTAGCGTACTTATTGGGCTTTAGAAGGGCCAATCCTTATCATCATAAAATAGTATGGAAAATATACTGAATGTCCAAAAATACTCATCTCTGTTGAAAAACTTCTACTTCAAAAGTACCTATAGTATCAAAAGAGAGCTTAATGATATTGCTTCGAAAGAGGTCTTGTTCGATCCTCTACGTTGAATTACCTTCATAATGTGAACTTGTAATCCTATTAACACAAAAACGTAAGCGTTATTATTTCAACCGACAATAACAAGAAAGAAATGTGAACCTATAGAAATTCACGCCTCAACTTTTATCAAGATTTTTCGACTGTTTTGTAGATATAACTCCAAATATAGAAAAGGAACTGCTCGGTGAAATTCCTAAACATTTTTTCTCCATTAAACGAAATAATTTTTAATTTCTTAGTTAATGTGAAAACATTTTCAGGAACTTCCGCCGTTCTTGTACCCCTCAGAAAGCAAAAACAAGATTTCTGAGAAACAGTTAAAGATGTCGCATGGGAAGTGCTTTCATCCATTTTCAAAGTCTTAATAACTATAAGCACGAGTACTATTATAACCTGGAATCCTATTAACGCAAATGCTAAGATTTGTTTTCTGGGGGAATTTGCCCCCCCCCCCCAAGAACACTGTTCAGTTGAACACATTCCCCAAGATTAATAAATTATACGTTTAGTTTTAAACAAAACATTTTTGTTTTTTATGAACTTTGAATTGAGCATCATTTTCGCTTGGGTACCATCGCATATAGGAGTAAAAAGCAACGAGCTCGCTGATGAAGAAGCTAAGATGGAGTCACAGGACTCATTTTGGCTGGAACCATTCCTGTCCCAAAGAGGTTGGAACCATAACCATAGAAAGAAATTAATAGATCAATGGGAAATAACCCATTCAATCATAAATAGTAAATTATCAAAAATTAAGAAGACAGTTGGACCATGATGTTTGGCTAATAGAAAAGAAAACGGGGAAACGACTAGGCTATACCAAATTGACCCATTCTTATTTATTAAATGAGCACTGCCCTCCTCCCGCATGTTCTCAATATACAATGTAGAATTATTGGAAGAATTTAAACAGTATTCTAAAACTTTTGAAAGAGGTCAACTTATACAACAAAAAATAATTACATGTAATTATTTTCATCATTACACCGCTAATGAGCAGTAGAAGCTGTGAAAAACAGTGAAATCAATAAATTATATTTGGCTATTAAAATTTTTAGTTTTTAGCTTTAGTCAGTTTAATGACAAGTTAACCCGGAAGCAAAAATGGCTTGTGTTTGTGTTATAGCGTTCCTTTCGTGCCAAATGAAGCTATGAAAAAGATGGAGTAGGTATGTTACACCTTCTAGCGGGTACTGCCGCTTATCTATTCATTGAAGCCATTTTAGTGCTAGAATCTTTCTACGATTGGAAAATTCAGTCAAAAAGGCATTTAAACTTACAATACCCGTAATAATCGTAAGATTTTGGAAAACAAAGATTTATGGCTTTCTAATTCAAAAAGTTCGCTGAGATTGAGCAGGAGATGGGAAAAGCTAAGATGACGCAGTGCCTGTGAGCCATACGTTTGCTATTTCCTGTGATTATGTACATATACCAAACGGTGATCGCCAACCTGTGTGTAACACAGTGGGTAAATGTACATAAATAATCTTTTGAAGTTGGTATTACGGACATGAAACCACATCCACTCATTTTGATTGTCGATATTTTGAGTGTTTAGGAACATTGGAATTGGTCCCAATATTTCCTCCTTAATTTCAAGCCATCTCCCACTAGTAGAGTTACCGCACCTTCAGAAATCGGTCTTCCCTAAAATATTAAATATCCTCCAGTGTTTTAATGTCCAAGGCGGATCATTGTAAGGTTTCAGTTTGGAGAAAGCAGGCAAGGGTACAATGAACCCAGTGGGTCCAAGCCAGTCCGAAGAAAGCCCACTTTCCAATCCGGTAGCTCATGTCATATATGTATGGAGCACCTATTTATCTACATGTATGTAGAGCCTTCATATATGAATGTATGGAGCAGTTACATGTCTAATGTAAGGAGCATCTATATGTAATCGTATGAATGAGGCACCTACATATCTACATGCATGGAGCACATGTTTATCTACATGAATGTAGAATCTAAATATCTATATGTATGGAAAACCTATATATCTACATGTATATAGAACCTTCATATCTGCATGTAAGGAGCACCAATATATATGGGACACCTATATCCATGGCACATTTATATAACTATATATATGGAGAACTAACATATCTATATGCATGGAGCACCTATGTAACTATATATACGAGGAACCTACGTATCTATATGTGTGGAGCACCTACATTTCTACATGTATGGAGCAGCTCCATTTCTACATGTATGGAGGACCTATACGTTACGTGTACGGAGCACCTCTTTTTCTGCATGTTTGGAACACCTCTATATCTACAAGTTTGGAACACCTCTATATCTACATGTTTGGAACACCTCTATATCTACAAGTTTGGAACACCTCTATATCTACATGTTTGGAACACCTCTATATCTACAAGTTTGGAACACCTCTAGATCTAACTGTTTGGAACGCCTCTATATCTACAAGTTTGGAACGCCTCTATATCCACAAGTTTGGAACACCTCTATATCTACATGTTTGGAACGCCTCTATATCTACATGTTTGGAGCACCTCTATATCTACATGTTTGGAACACCTCTATATCTACAAGTTTGGAACACCTCTATATCTACATGTTTGGAACGCCTCTATATCTACAAGTTTGGAACACCTCTATATCTACAAGTTTGGAACACCTCTATATCTACAAGTTTGGAACGCCTCTATATCTACATGTTTGGAACACCTCTATATCTACAAGTTTGGAACACCTCTATATCTACAAGTTTGGAACACCTCTATATCTACAAGTTTGGAACGCCACTATATCTACATGTTTGGAACACCTCTATATCTACAAGTTTGGAGCACCTCTATATCTACATGTTTGGAACACCTCTATATCTACAAGTTTGGAACGCCTCTATATCTACATGTTTGGAACGCCTCTATATCTACATGTTTGGAGCACCTCTATATCTACATGTTTGGAACACCTCTATATCTACAAGTTTGGAACACCTCTATATCTACATGTTTGGAACACCTCTATATCTACATGTTTGGAACGCCTCTATATCTACAAGTTTGGAACACCTCTATATCTACAAGTTTGGAACACCTCTATATCTACAAGTTTGGAACGCCTCTATATCTACATGTTTGGAACACCTCTATATCTACAAGTTTGGAACACCTCTATATCTACAAGTTTGGAACACCTCTATATCTACACGTTTGGAACGCTTCTATATCTACATGTTTGGAACGCCTCTATATCTACATGTTTGGAGCACCTCTATATATACATGTTTGGAGCACCTTTGTTTCTACATAAATGGAGCACTTTTATTTTTAAATATTTGGAGTACCCCTATTTCTACATTTATGGAGCACATATATTTCTACATGTCTGGAACATCTCTATATCGACATGTTTGGATGACCTCTATTTCTACATGTATGGAGCACCTATATTGCTACACGTCTGGAACACCTCTACATTGACATGATTGAAGGACCTCTATTTCTACATGTTCGGAGCACCTATATTTCTACACGTTTGGAACACCTCTTCATCTACATGTTTGGATCACATTTATTTTTATAAGTTTGGAACACCTCTATATCTACATTTTTGAAGCACCTCTATTTCTACATGTACGGAGCGTCCTTATTTATACATTTAGATACCACCTATATTTCTGTATGGATAAGCCATTTATTTAACTGGATCTACATAGTACCTGTAGAACATGCATTTATGGACCACAACTCAAGATATAACCCTCTAAAACGAAAGTTAAATATTGTTTATATTTACTATTGACAAAAAAGACTTTATTTGGTTTCAAATAGACGTCGATCAACCTAAGAAAGTCAATATGAAAAAGAAACAAATTTATTAAGAACGCATCCCATATTTTGAAGATAAATATAAGGTAGAAAAATTACATTTAATAACAACAATAATTCCGTGACTTAGTTTGATCATCGTGAATAATAATTATGTGAATCCGTAATAACATTATCTAACCGATACAGATTTAAAAATGCGTAAATCATGATTAAAATGTAACAGTTAAGGAATACAAATTTGAAGGCCAGGGGATTTCTTGCCTTAGAAGAGAACTATCAGCCTGCAAAATCCTTCTGGTCGATTTTCAACAATGATTTCAATATTTCCTTCGTTGCCCCAGGAAAGGTACGCGAGACCAAGAGTGACTCTTAAAACATTTACAGTTGGGCAATTCCAATACCTGAGCCCAAGTTCAATGACTTGAAACACCTTATAAAGTTTTAGAATAAATATGCTTTAGCGATGACTAAACTGGAAAAAACGGTCACAAAAAAGGGTCCGCCGGCGTTCACGCATGCGCGGTAGCCATGTACGAAAAAGAAGAATGTGTGTTATATAGTACATTACATAGGTTTCTCAGGTTGTCCTAAAGCATATTTATGTTCCTGAATTTGAGCAGAAGGCTCTAAACGATTTTAGCGCGGTTACTCCCTATCTCCATAGGGAGAACCCGCTTATTAGGTTGACCTCATGACGCAATCCGGAAGTGCCGACTAGAAACTTTCACGTTTCAGACCCTACAGATCACGAAAATATTGGTGGCTAAAATTATATATATATATATATATATATATATATATATATATATATATATATATATATGCTTGTCTGTTCGCGCTCCTGATGGCTCAAAAATGGTCCGATTTTGATAAAATTTGGCACAAAAATCTGTCTTCTAATTTGAAAGGTCAAGTTGGTTAAGCAGCAGAATCCGCCCACTAGAAGATAGTGTTTGGGGCGAAATTCGCGCAAAAAAAATCGTAACGCTTACGTTTATGAGTTTATATGCTTGCAGGTACTTGTTTTATAGGTTTGTTAACATGAGAAAACGAATGAAACCATTTTTAAGGCGACATCTGAAACCGTTTCTGAGAAAAGTGGAACCAATGTTTTTGTAAGTCATTATTTTTTTGCGAGTTCTTAGAATCGCGGGATTCAATTGAAATATTTTCTACATCTTGGAAATTAATCCTAACTAAGATGATTAAATTTTGGTTATATTTGGAGTTACGGAAGTATGCGAAAAAAAATATTTTATTAATAGACGTGAAGAGTTTTCGGATCTCCATACATTTTCGTAAATATCTCGATAACGGTTGGGAAATCGTGGTAAGTGGAAAGTGACCATTCGAATGCTTACTAAATTCTCTACAAAAAATGTTCTGAAGCAATATTCGATGGGGCAACGTCAATGAGAGATATAAGCGCTTAAAAAGTGTTTGTTTTGTTGTTTTGAAATGGTTTTTCTCTTTCTTTATCTCACTTTTTAATTGGTTGACTCTAGTTTTAAATTGCATTTATTAGAAAAATTAGTATTGTAGTAAAATAAGCTAACAAACGGTGAAAGGTATTGGTAGTTTGGAGTGGCTGTGCTAATCATGATGGCAGTGGCTGTCAGTTTCGTGATTTGTGATGCTAATCTATTCCATTTCTTCGAGATGTACGTAACCGCCCTAAGATGACGCAGTTCCTGCGAATTGAACTTTTTTTTTTTTTTATTTAAGACCTTCTATGAAACCTGCCATGAACATCTGCCTCTAAAAATAACGTCGAAGATACATACCTGAAGAGAAACATAGAATAATATGTTATCGGAAGAAGAAATACTTTATTAAATTATTTTAATGTAAAGTTCTCTTGATTTGTCCATTTCTATTTTATGTTTTTGTTTTTTTACAAAATACACGCAGTTTTAGAAGCATTCTTGCTTAATTTGAAGTATTTGTACTTTGAACATGTAATAAGTACAAGCTTTAGCACCATGAAATGAATAGCTTTATTTATCATATGCAATTAGATTAACCTCTAGAACCACCTGTTAACCAGGTTAGTTGTATATGATATATTATGACTAGCCAACCCTTACAGAACAGGCCAAAAAAATTATTTTATTTGATTACGAACACCTGTGTGAGTAAAATAATCCCCCCAGAAAACTCGGTTAGGATTGCAAACATAGGACATTTGGAACAAGACTTCTTTTTTTTTCTCAACTTTTTGTGACATTCATTCCCCCCCCCCCGGACCTTCACTTAATGAAACTTAGAAGAATTCCTCATCCAGAAGTTCTCAACTTTGATGGTGAAGAACTTGGATAATTTTAATTTTGATTCTTATGAAGTAGATTTACTTATTATTTTTCTGATTTGGTTGATCAAATGAGCATTCCTTGTGCTGCTTACGAAAAGGCAGTCACGGCTGATAAGATAGATGTTTTGGTGACCGAAGATGTTTTGGCGAGCGGACGCTCGGCCTCACCTACATGCGGATTATGCATCATCCCATAAACAATAAATCAATAATTATAGCTTATTGACTGATCCTTTACACCGCTGAAATAATCTTCAATGAGGCTCGTTACACCGACGAGATTTACTCGTATTTAAAAGATCTTTACAATGTACAAATAAATATAAACTTATTTGACAACTATGAGTTTAAAGATTTGTAGGTGTGAGGGAATGAAGGTCCACTTTTTTTTTTTTTTTTTTTTTTTTTTTTTTTTTTTTTTTTTTTTTTTTTTTTTTTTTTTTTTTTTTTTTTAATTTTTTGTCAAGTCGAGGAGCTCCACAGCAATGGTGACCAGCCATAAAATAATTCTTATAAGTAATAAAAAATAGGTTTATAAATTAATTATGAGCCCAGCGACAGTATCAGAATTTGAACATAACCAGCAGGTCATGGAAAATGAATAATAGTAATAAATGCTATTAATTTATTAATTGAAGCAATATTATTCTGTAGAATTCCAATAATGAAATAACATAAGTAAATTTTCAGTCATATATTTTATTTATATCAGGAAACTTAGAGCAAGGTTTATAGATTCTTTTATTACTAAAACGCCCTGATTAATACATGAAATTCCGTGTTAAATTTATAAATAACTAATTAAAACCTTTTTCGCCTCGTTTTAGAAAACAATAAGTAAATAACAAATAGATTTTTTTTAGCTTTGTCATAAATGGTTACATTTATAGCCTTGAAAATATTTTATTTTGATTTTTCACGTTTAATTCCCCATGCGAACTTGTAAGCCTACATAGGCTAATCCGAAATAATAGTGTTCCGGTAAGCGGACTCAAAAAGTTATCAAAATACACCTTTAAAATCAGACAGAGGATTATTATTACGAAATTTCATCCAAATCGGGCAATTTTTGTGCCTGTGAATGAGCAGACAGACAAATATACCTATAGACACAGGGCGTATCGCATGTAGATGACAATGCTCAAGGGGGTGTAACCAGACCAAAAATGTAGTTAAACTTTGCCAACCTCACTTTTCTATCTCATTTCTTTCCAGAGTAATGCCGTTCCAAAGGTTATTTAGAAAGACCCATGCTTTTGGTAGAAAAATTGTATTGCTTTCATTGTTATCAATAGTTGTGTTTCTTCCTCATAGCAGCTAACCTCCTTGCACGTCATGGGCGTATATAAGGGGGTGGGGCTGAGGGGGCTGCAGCCCCCCCCCCGAAATTTTGATTTGATGGTAAAAACCTGTCGTAAAACCCTTAAAAATAAATTCAACAAGATCACTTAGTTCATAAAAAATATTTTATTTTACGTGTAATAGCGTTTTAGTTGCCTAAAACTATTCCAAGCTCTAAATTTTTAGTATTCCATGAGCCCCCCCCCGAAATTTTCCCAGCCCCTCCCGAAATTATTTTCTATATACGCCCATGTTGCACGTCAGTGTTATACACCGCTCAAAAACGCATATAGTGTGGCCAATTCCTAACTGGGGAACCAAATTATTTATTTTTTAATTAATTCTGATGTCAATAAAAAATATATTTCTGTTCTCATTCAACGAAAAAAGCTATAATGTAACAACTAAAATTAGATAGTGCTTTTGAAATTTATTAAAAAAAAATTATAAGATGTAAACTTTTTATATTAATTGTTTTTAGTTAGTTATAGTTCCTGAGCAATGTGGCATGAACTAACCAAACATCTAAAGCATGTGCTTAGTTACGCAGCTCCTTTCTGAAGACTTTTTTGTAAATAATTTTAATAAGATTTATGTTGTTATATTGTATACTGTTCTAATTTTTGATAATAGTGGCAAACAGAGCACTAAAGATGAGAGGTATTCCTCCGAAAGTACTTTACAATAAATTAATGAATAACCGTGGATGTTGAGACCATTTCTTTACATTCCTGGCAACAAACCGTCCATCCATGTCAAATAGGAGCACTTCTGACACCAATTAATTACATTCTACAACCCCATTTAGTCATTAAGATCACCGAGCGTGATAAACAGCAGAGATCACTTCAATGATAATTATATACTCTCATTAGTTGTCGGAATCCATTTCTACGCTAGAGTGCGCGGATATTCTCTTAAGAAGACTTCATTGAAGGAAGTGGTTGAGTGATTTTAACGGTGGGTCAGGAAAGAACTGGAGCCGAGAGAGAGGGAAAGTAACCATACCGTAGTGGGTTGGTGCGAATAGTATGTCCTGTCGGGTCTCAAGGTCTCTTCCTCCTCCATTCCTACCTGACCTTACTCCGCCATTAGCAGCCGGCGTGACAGCCTCTGGATATTCTCCCCGCAGTCCAACTACCAACTTCACCATATCTAGAACTCTATATAAATGATTGAATAAAAAAACAAAAAAAAAAAAAAAGGGTGATCTCTGTAATATATTATGAAAGGCTTACTATTAAGATAGTAGATTACAAGATTAAGAATATACCGTCCTATAGTCTCTTCTGATAGACAGAAAAGATGAATTCCGCACGCGCGAAATTTTAAGGGAAATATTCCCGACAGTTCCACAATTTGCAAATTCTCATTTCAAGGAACAAGACGATACGTAGATCACGGAAGCTAAGCAACGTCGGGCGTGGTCAGTACCTGAATGGGTGACCGACCCCGTGCTGTTGGCATTATAAGAGGGTGGCAACCTGTAGATAGCCCGGCGCTAATAGCCAAATAGTTGATGCGCCGTTTAAAAAAAAAAAAAAAAAAAAAAAAAAAAAAAAAAAAAAAAAAAAAAAAAAAAAAAAAAAAAAAAAAAAAAAAAAAAAATTATAAAAACTGATTATGTCTCGTTTAAGACTAGGGAAGGCTTTGAGAGGTCAGACAAAGGAAATAGTTTCTAATATTTATCAACAGTACAAAGCTAAGACTAAAAACGTTTCAAATCTCGTAGTGATAAGGTTATAACGGAGAGAATTTTTACCGCCAAGTCGATGAGAGGTAAAAATAAAGAAAGATAACATATTGTACGAAATATATTATTTTATTATATCTATAATAATTCTATTTTAAGAATTACTGCTTTACTTTATGACTTTACGTCGCCTGAGATGGTCTCTCTGGCTCTATAAAGGGTTTTACGAAGGTGTGTTGAGACTTTGGCCCAATAGGAGAGCTTATTTAAACCGTACGTCCCATTTTGACATCAGACAATATTGCAACTTCTTTTCCCCTAAAATTAACATATTCCCAAGTGGAAGGACCTCCGTGTTTTGGCTAGCTTTGCTTTAGCCAAAAATCTAAGAAGATTCTACAAGTCAATAATATTTATATCTATCGGTATTGCGTTTAATTCAAAAGAAATTTGAAGTTGGTGTTTTGGAAAAAAATACCCACGAACATTTCGAATAACTTACTCAGTTTTAATCTGGCCTAAAACTTTTTTATGCCAGACTCCAGAGGGAGTACATGGTGACGAGAGTACTTCCTAGCAAGAAGTGCCCCTGAAGAGGTGCACAAATATGCACGAAACATGTCGGGCCTAATAAATAAAGTAGGGTGAAGGAAGGATTACTACTTTTAAGACCCCAAGCCTCCTAAAATTTGAAAGAATATACACACACATATTATATATATATATATATATATATATATATATATATATATATATATAGTTTTTTTTTTGCAATTGGACTTCTAGGCCACTCGCGCCGGGCTATATATAGATTTCCACCCTTCCTAAACATTCATGTTGCATCAGGGAATTCTTCCAACGGGCGCGGAAATGAAAAACCTTACCCTACCAGCAATTTCCAGCATGAGAATCCAAGGCCTTAGCCACTGGACCGTGGGGAGACTCAAGAAGCTCTATTAGGAGTCACCTTAACCGAGAGTGAATAAACGTCAAATGGTTAGCAAACTACTTAACAACAGGACCCTTGTTGAGACGCAGAAATGTTGCTGCGCTCACGCCTTCTTTGTTATATAACATTAAGAACGAAGCCAGGCGTAGCAGTGGGCGGAGCAATAAAAGGCAAAACTTGTACCAATGAGCATTAATCAAAGTTGTTTACGGAGCAAAATATAGATCATCGGACTCTCGACCTTGGACATGCTTTTGCCTCAGTTCTTCCTGAGGTTAGCCACACCTTCGGCGCCCCAGACATTTCTTCTACATTTCGTAGACTTGCAAATTCGATCCCAAATATGCTGTGGGATTAGCTTGGAGCATGTTCACTATGGAATAAATTTTAACAGTACATTTATTGATGAATAAGATAAAAATAACGAAAGGAAGGCTTCTTTTTTTAAATTATTTTTGAATTCTCAAGAAAAATTGACCACGATACCCTTTTAATGTGCCTCTTATATAGTTATTTCAACTTATTCGTATCCTTTCGACATGACATCAAAAGACAGTAACATATTAATGTATTTCACCAAAATTGCTCGAAAAATTCATCAAAAAGGGAAGAAAAATTTTACGTTATTCAACAAAATTTTACGTTGTATTGAACAAAATCCCTGTGGAATTTGCGTGGACTGGAAAAAGAAAGGTTGATACTTGGCTCGAAAATACATCGGATATTAGTGAATGGAGTACCGCATTGGCAATCTTGTGATAAGATAAGATCAGAAGGAAGGCTGTATTGATGATTTTTAAGAAAAGGAATTTTTCGTGTTTTTTTTTCTTTGATAAACCTACAAAAATTACGAAAAAGTTTTTTAAGAAGTTGAAATGCCACTTGTTAGTTTCAGAACTCTTTACATATAGCCTAAACACGAAAATCCTGAGAATGAAATAGCGGCAAAATGTGCAGAATCTAGAATGGGTACTGCAGATAATAAAAATAGTTTTTTTTTTTGTTTTTTTTTTTACTGAGGACCAGCAATAAATTCCTGACACAGTATTACTTAATGGTAACGCAAAACATATCTGTTTTCCGAATTACATTAGAATTTAGCAGTGAGGGTATAGTTGGGATTCGGCTAGGAAAACATCAATGCGATTTTTGTAAAAATCTGTATTATGGACGTTTCGGCTACTATTTGGTAGCCTTTTCAGCTAAAAGACAAAACACAAATACAGACATAAATATTTAAAATGTACAGCCAATGATAATATTTTAGTTTTTAATAATAACAAGGAGCCAACGGCCTTAGCCACGTTGAATACACCGGCTCCCGTAGATCACCGAAGTTAAGCAACGTCGGGCGTGGCCAGTACCTGACTGGGTGACCACGTGCTGTTGGCATTATAAAAGGGTGGCAACCTGTAGATAGCCCGGTGCTAATGGCCAAGTTGTAGATACGCCGTAAAAAAATAAAATAAAAAAATAACTAGGATTCTACATACCAATGAGTGCGAGGAGATAGTAAAGCCCTAAGCTGCTATTCACCTTCCACTTGTCCAACAAACCCTTAATACTGCTTTACACTGTTGGCCTTCTGAAAATGTAATAATAATGATAGGTAAATAAGGTAAAAGATAAATTTTATTATCTTTATGAGCGTTGCAAGTTGATTCACTAAACACACCAGGGGAAGGGCTGAAGACTATAAATTAAAAACGAATGCAATTATTGTTAATGAAAATAATTAAATCTCAATTCCAGCTTATTATGATACCGTCAAACGCATCAGATGCCTGGGGAACTTCCAGGCTTACTAGTCAGTTATTAAAACGGATTTAGTTGTATAACTGCTTTCAAACTGCATTAATATGTATACAGGCCTTGGGGTGTGTAAACAGGAGTCGGGTATCTAGTATCAAGAAATAGGACTAATCAACTCTCAACTACTCATGGTTTATTTTTACACAGTTCCAAGGAATATCTTATCTATAATGAGTGATTCAAGTCGGAAGTAATAATAATTGGTTGTCATTAACTGTAGGATGTGTATTCAGAACATGGCTGAAGCTTCTTAATAAGCTCTGGGGGTTGATGATGGCTTTCCTCGGAGTGGGGATTCTATGGTGGGTGGCGGGGCAGACTTAGTGGTTCACGTAAAGCAGGATTGGGGTTTCGGAAACAGGAAAGTGTTAAAATTCATTAATACAATGGAAATTTGACCCAAAAATTTTTGTAAACCGAAAGTTTACCTATAGATAGCCCGGTGCTAATAGCCTAGAGGTCAAAAAACAATAATTAGGCTTCCCCGTGGTCCATTGGCTAACGCTATGGTTTCTCATGCGGGAGATGGGGGTTCGAGTCCCATCTGCAACAGGTGAAGGTTTCTTATTTCAAGGCCACTTGAAGAAAAGCCCTGCTTCACCATGGATATGTACGAAGAATGGAAACCCATAGATATCACGGCACTAACAATGCCGAAAAAAATCCGCACTCTGGCATTAGTAATTGGAAAAGGGGCGTTAGGAGCTTACTCACAAATCACCCCCCCCCCCCAAATGAGCATAAAAGTAAAAGTGAGTTAAACTCACTTTCACTTTTATGCCTTTTTTTGGGGGGGGGGATTTTTGAGTGAGGTCGTAACCCCTTTTTCTATCTACTGGCATTCAGTTTTTTTAAAGGATCATCTTACCAAATAATGTTTTTGTTAATAATAGTCTTCCAAGAACAGTTTTTGTAGGTATTGTGATGTGGGAAATCACAGAAAACTAAATCTAAAACTAGGTTTGAAAAAGTGAAAAAGCAAAACGTTTGGTTCTTCCGGACACTCTAAAATTATGTAAACATGAAACATTTTTTACCAAAGATTTTGGTTACATATACAGTTTATGAAGACCTAAAAAAATATGTATATATTTATTATCTTTGAGCTAGTCCTAATAACCATTGTAGTCGATACACAATAAATTTAAAAAGAATTATTATCTATGAGAAATTTTAGAATTTTCATAAACTTTCTTAATTATCAGGAATACTGCGCATGAAGTTTCAGAAGTGTCAGTTTGGTTCAAATGAATGTGGAATGTCAAGAAGTTCTATTCCATGTTTTCAAAATCATAAAGGAAATGAACATTCTATGGAAAATGCCTTCGATGTCACTGTTATTTGGAGGTAGATTTCTTAATTCACACAAGATTCGACGTGAGGTGCAATTTAGTTCTTTTAAATGCTGTAGTTCGTAATTATAGTAGAAAATCAGGGATCTGCTGGTTCAGGAAATTTTCTTGTTCCCTTGTCCAAAAACGGAGGTTCTTTTGACTGCTCTTTAATTCGGCTGAAGAGATTGTTCTTGAATAACAACCGTTAGCAGTAATCGTGATGAACTTTGAAGAGTAGTAATTGTTGCGCCAAAATAACTGTAAATAGTAGAGATTGGAATGCTTAACCTTTTTTCTACCACCTGTTGGTGATTTCTTTTCGATGTATTCAATGAAACCTGGTGTCACTAAGCTCTTTTAAGAGGTTTTAATGTCTAAGCTTGGAATCTACGAGAAAGTTCTTTAAGGATATGTAATTAACTCTTCATGAAAATATTCTTCATGAATAATACTGTACTAGTTGCCTTTTATAGTATTAATATTTTGCTTATGAAGTTTCGATATTTCGGTGGACCTCTGTCACACCTAAGTAAATAAAAATAAGTCAAGGAATGGTTGGGATTCGGCATAGAGAAAACGTACTATTTTCAGCAAAACTACATTTCGAACGCTTCGGCAGCCTTCTTCAGGGGGAATGAATAAGTGTAGAACGGTTTCTACATATATCCATGGTTACCTGAAAGTTATCGCGGTCTTGCTCAATCTTCTTAACACTTTTTGCTGAAGAAGCCTGCCAAAAAGAATCCCGAAAAGTTCGAAGTACCTATAGAGTTTTCTGAAAATATGTTTTTGTTTCTTAGATGTATCCCAAACATTCCTTGACTTCTCATCGCCTCAACGGCTAACTATTTGCAACTCACCAAGTAAATAATGTTTATTTGTTTTGTAATTTCGTCTGCATGATTGGATTTAATTGACCTAGGGCCACGTGCTACTGTTGAGCCTTAAAAAACATTGATAAGTTCTCGGGGAGCTTCTTTTAACGCATTCCTAGTAATACACTTCGAAAAATCTTTTATGATTATAAATTTACAATGAATTTCGTATCTGAAGTGTCCTTTGTCGATCCAAACGTTTTAGTACTCCTTGAAAACATTTGTACTAAAAATGATTGTGCAAATCCAGATTTGATTTAATATTGTTAACAAAAGCAAACACGGATATTTAAACTGCTCATGGTCGTCATTTTGTTACTCATTTTGAAATATTAGGAGTCCATAAATAAATCAGAAGAGTGTTTTATATTTGTTCTTCTAGTTTATAGGCAAAATAACAAACAAAACCAACTAATAACTTTGTCATTCCTACCATATCAGATAGAAATTTCTACCTCAGGAATCCTTGTTATAAATAATTTGAAATAATCTGGCTTAAAATAGTATTTTATTCCATCCAACAGATTTCGATGACCTTTAGTTGCCTGGATGATATTTTCTAAGTGTGCGGTTGGTAAGGATCTATTGCTTCAGAGGGCTGGCTGTGCAAACAAATAAAAAACCACCGGCGATTATGAAATGATATCTGGCGGAGAATTATTACTTTTGGAGCTGATGATAGGTGAAAGGTAATTATTATAGGGTTATCTAGGAGGTGTAGTTATAAATAGGCGGTAGTTTGCCGCCGAAATGGTTGTAATTGGTCAATTAGTACAGAAATAGTGCAAGGCCATGAGAAGACTAGAGCTAGTCATTCACCTCTTCTATACGCCAAGGCCGGTCACTGTCTGCCTTCTACTCGCACCACCAACAAACAGCAACTCTAATATCGCTACAACTGGTTTTTAGAGAGCTGTGTAGTTTTCTTTTTATATACGTAGTAATATAATTTGAATTACTAATTTGAAGTGTGGAAAGGAAGGAAAACAAAATCTATTCCCAAATTAAATGGACACACAGGGATTTTTTTTATTTATTTTTTTTTTTTAAGGCATTTCAGCCAAATGGGCCATTTATGCCATTATTGTGGTGATAGATAGCGCCACCCTCACCGACAGGACCCGACCAGGCGAGGACACGCCCAACGATATCGCTGGCCCCCCACTGGATGAGAGTTTACAGTATACTGCAGATATTACATGGCACGAGCTTGTGGACGAGGGTCTGTTCGGTGAAACCAGGCCGACCAGACCCTCCAAGCTCATGGACCCTTTCGTCCTGAGGGCCCACGTCACCGGAAGACCCACCCCCACCCGACCGGCACCATGCCGGAGCAGGGAGTAAAGAGTTTAGGAATTAATTATAATGAAAGTGTTGCTACTGTATTCACATGTTACAGCAAATATGTTTATAAAATGGCATTATAAAAGTTACTCTGAGATTTTCCTTTTAGTAATATTTTTAACCGGTTAAATTTTTTAAATTATCCGAATTTCAGATGGTCAGTGGTTGATGGACGCAATTGTAAGCAGGGATGGGGTACTTTGTTTCGGAGCTTCCTCAAACATGTGATGGATTGGCTACTCCAGGCAGTTACAAGTGAGTCATGCTTCTCTAAAAGGAAGCTTGTCATGCGTAGTACTCTTGCCAGGGTTGAAGCAGCCATCGCAAAATTGGGGCTAGAGCACAACCCGAGGAACTTATTTGCCCATTCGCATGTGGTCAGGTTCAAGGTAGTTGAAGAGGCACTGATCAAGGTGCAACTACCAAGGTAGTTCGTGGATAGTAGGTGTAGCTGATAGAAATCCACCATCTAAAACCAGTTAAGACTTCTTGGCTTCAAGTACACGAACATTGGAATCGAGGGGCATTAAGCTAAAGTCGGAATGGCGTTTATGCCATGTTTCCATGTCGGAAGTGCCTTCCATGGTCGGATATTTACATACTGATAGGGGGTTGAGTGTAACCTGCACGGCTGTTTTGTTCCGGCATTGACTTTCCTTTGGCAGTAGTACGTTCTTATTAATATAGTATTTTTCATGTAATAATATTATTATTTAATTTTTTGTTTCTGATTAACATTTTTTTTTTAATTTATAATCACCAATTTATAACTGCTTTAAGTTATTACCTTAGGTCTCACATCAGCTTGTGGTGGTTACAAGCTTCTCAAACGAGAATGAATAGGAATTGTTTAATTAATCGATCTGTGTACAAGATTATATGGGTATTATGTATCCACCCAAAATAAACTAACGTTGAAGAAACAGGCCTATGAAAGTTATTATATCATAGTATGGTATTTGTCCATTTCCAACTTAGCCAGTTTTCGTTAAATGATTGCCGCTATAATGATCGGATTTATTATAAAATTTCTGGAATAACTCTTCATAGTCAGCATTAAACTTGGCCCCTTTTTATAACGCTAGGTTTTTAGGGGGGATATCAATACTTTTGTAATTGAACTTTGGCGCCGTCGACGGTTGGCTTGAGGACGATGGCGCGGGGGCCTGATGATTTAACACTTTGAGGAACATCGGATCTAATACTTCGTGCAATGTACTCACAGTGAGCGTAGGCCGAAATTTGGCCGTACACACGGCCAGGCAGGCCAGTCAGTTAAGCCTGAACATCCCGCCTGAAAGCCGGTCGCCTGAACGTGTTTATATTCCGGCCGGTCTGTGAGATAAGACTGCTCAAGCGGCCGGAATCTATACACGTTCAGGCGACCAGTTTTCAGGCGGACTGTTCAGGTCTAACTGACTGGACTACCGAATCATGCGTAGCCTGCTTAAATGAGTAAGGCTATTGTATCTCGAAATAGGGATAAATAAAAAAAATATAGAAAGGGGTACTATATAACTTTCCATTTTTTCTGTTTTGTTTTGTACAGAAATGTGACAAAGCCGAGTGATATTTTATATATATATATATATATATATATATATATATATATATAATAAAAAATGTATTCGCTATTCCTGAATTTAAAACCAGAATTTCCTGTTTTCGCGCGGATGTGTTCCCTATTATTCAACTAGATTTCAGCATCGCGAAGTAGTTCATGGAAAAGAGCTAAAATAACAGATTGTCAAACCTGTCTAAAGCCATACAATGTAATAATGTAGCACAACATGCAGCAAGGTACTTTATTTTTTTTTTTTTTTAAAAGATTTGAAAAATAACTGTTTCGTTTGGAACCTATATTCTTTGATTCATCTTCCCATACGAATTCTTAAAATAATTAGCCGTCTAGACTTGTGGTTAAAGAAGGTGTTATCAAGACTCTTTCTATCATTTCCATTGAAAAAAAATATATAACAACCTATTGCCTGTAAAAGAAAAAAAAGAAAAAAAAAGTCATAGGAATTTCATATTTTCACAGTTCATACATTGCTTTTATCTCTGTATTTCTTTACTTTAAGGAATCCTATATGTTATAAGTAATTTTTTTTTATCGTTAAAGCTTAAAGCACAATTTTTACAATCTACAGCAAACTCTGCAAATATTTCGCGCAGAAAGAACGCAGAGAGTTGCGCAACTTATGAATGCGAAGAGGAAGGGGTTGACCTTAACATTCTACAAGTGAGGTGTCTCCGCAAAAGATAGAACTCCTCGTGAATCGGCAGTACCATGTGGAGGTGGGGTTCTAGGCCCTTCAAGCTCAGCAAGGCCATTCAGACAAAAATATCTTCCAACTTGCTATATAAACTCTACATTTCGCTAAGCATAGAGATCATTATTGATAACTTTATTTCCTTCATGTCCGGAAGCAGGAAGTAGACAAAAAACAAATCCGGATATGAAGTCCAGCGAAACAGAATATATATATATATATATATATATATATATATATATATATATATATATATACTAGCTGAATACCCGTGCTTCGTCACGGCAGATAAGTAGTTATTTTATTGCGTTAAATAATGTTTCATTAAAATTACGTTACTATACAATTCTGTGCAGTTTATTACAGCACGGTTCCCGTCATACTATATTTTATTCAATGGGCGTTAAAATTTAAAAGTTTATGTTTCCAAGAAGTCATATGGTAACACCCAATATATTTACGAGTATTACCAAGGTTATAGGCGAGGAGGCTGTGCAAGGGTTCCGGATATTATGACCTCGCCTGGAAAACCTAAGGATCACGGTTTGACCGGGACTGTCCCGGTATTTTGCAATTGTTTCGGTGTCCCGCCCGGTTTTATCAATGTCCCGGAAAAAGCTGTAAGATGTAAAAAGTAATGAATTCATGTTTATAAGAATCTTTTTTAAATCGGTTACTTTTCTACAATTAACATTTTTACTACTGCTCACAGTGTCAAAGAAATGAGAAGTAATCTAACTGTAAAACGCTGGAACTACCTGTACAGCGCTGCCAGCTGCCAGACACTACTATTTGGCTGAGAGATTGTTTTAAGAAAATCAAGTAGCATAAAAAGTTCCCTTCTTATTTTTAAGGTTTGGGTAGACTAACAGTTTAGGATTCCCCCTTCCCGTTAGTTGCTAGGCTTAAAACTCACCAACCATTTTGCTTATAATTTGTACTCTTTTTATCCCCTCCCCCCTGGTATGCCCATCCCATATTAATGTGTCACGGTTTAACTCTCCAAAAATATGGCTAGCCTATCTGACGGGGACAGGCAGAAAAGAAACGCAATTAAAACTCTATGAGTGACAGTTAATTTCTAGTAATTCAAGGACTGCCATCATAGTGGAAATTAACCTCAATTAGAAATAAAACTATGAGATAGATAATGTAAGGTAACAGCTGTTCTTTATCGTCCTAGCAACGCAGGCTGCCTAGGCTTGCCTTCTCTTACCAACTCAAACTTTAAACCCCCCTAAAAATGCTTAAAAATAGGAATATAAAAAAATCCTTTCTTAGCGAGCGCCTACGTTATATAGGGAGTGTCCATGCAAAATTTCAATATTTTCTGTCGAGCGATTTGGGCTGGGCGTTGATAGATGAGTGAGTGGTATTTGACAAATATATAGTAGATATATATATATATATATATATATATATATATATATATATATATATATATATATATATATTTATGGCGTAGGTCGAAAAATAGTAATCCTTCTTCTTATGTACTTCTTTATTCTTGGCTTGCTCGACATGTTACGTGGCCTTCATGCCACCTCCTCTGGAGCCATTAAATATCCATGTGTGGCCCGCTCCCCACCCATATTAAGACTAATAATTGTTTGATAGGGGGCTAGGAAAGCACTCAACACCGGTTTTGAAGGACTGGAGTTGAAGACGCTAGTGCGTCCTGAATGGGCTTATCTTCCAGTGTTGTCCTTCGTGGGTCGGAATACTAGAAGGTTTCTAGAGCTTCACCCAGCCTTTCATCGGTACACATAAAGGTGAAAATCTACCGGATCATAGAACTGGCCGCACTATCTCACTAGTTTGTCGTATGGTCAAGGACAAGTTAGTTTAACACCATCTTAACCTCTTGTTCCCGTTGGCCTGTAACTGGACAATTTTTTTTTATTATTATTACATCATTTAATATCAAGGATTCTTTAGGTGAGCTATAAAATAAATGAAACATTTTTTTTTTAAAGGCAATTACAATAAATGTCAATACGCATTGGAGAAGGCCCCAAACAAAAAGAGGGCGAGAATATCACTCATAATTATTGGTTATAACCAATATCAGACGTAACTAATTTTTAGATAGATAACATAGATAGAACAAAGATAATTTTTTACGATAACCTTTTATTATGGTGATAACCCTAAACCTGAACTCCTCTCGACTTATTTAATGGTGTTCTGACCCAAAAGACTTGAGGCATAATAATTGGAAATGAGAACTTTATGAACCACTGGGACATAATGTTTTCTCCGCATAGTTCTTCCCCATTCATGGTACATATAAGGTGAGAACTAAGAAAGGCAGATAGACTCAGACAGATTGATGTCCTGCAATCAAGAGCCCTTAAAGGTCACGAAAGCTGTTGTCTTCTAACGACCTCAATATGCTCAAAAAACAAGAAATCTATTACATTTTGTGTGTGAGGTAACAAATCCTATTTTTTTGTAAATTTGCAGCATTTGTCACAGAGAATAAACAACTCATATTTTTATTCGAGTTTCGTTTTATTACTGATATATAGAATTTCTGTGCTTAGTATGGGCATCGCTGTAGAATTAAGTTGAATGAAGAGGTTTTTAGATTTTAATTGGCACTTTTCTTATAAACCTAACATTACAAGCTGCTGTTGTAATTCATTGCAATTTCTGTTCTTCTTCTATCGATTTGATACCTTTATTGGCAGTATTATAAGCAATAAGTAAAATCATCATGCCCTGAATTATATTCCATGTAGTAAATAGTTTTAGAACTGTTTTTATCCTTTGAATAATGAATGCAATTAAAAATAATGTATATTTATTTCCAGGAATTTTATTGATATTTAACAAGTTAAATTATAATTAATTACTATTTAACTGTTTATATAATTTAGATAATAACATCTCATAGAACAAATCCTGAATTTCCTCGTTGATTCTTTTAAATATTAATGAAACCCTTTTGATGTTCGACAATTTCCGAGGTAGGAAATTCATCAAAACTGTTCCATAAAAATCTTCTATTTTTCTATAAAAATGTCTCATAAGTTTCTTATATTTTATTTTAATTTAAATGAAAATAAAAATAAAAATGGTACTTACATTTACTACCAACTGACGAACAACTTTCGGCCAACACACTATCAAATACTTAAACCTTACGATATGCAACACATCGTAACTTAAATGCAAAAATTGTACTAATACATCACAGACAATTTGACAAAAAAAATTTGATATTTTTATATTTTTCTTCTTGCTTTAATACTTGTTAAAAGTTAATCCGCCTAGCCCCGACACCTTATAAAATGATAAATAAATAAATATTATCTTTTATTTTTTCTTTTACCTAGTTCAATAATAATCTCCTTGTAATATAAAATTGTTTAAAGTTTGTTTAACTGTAATATAGACATTGAACAAAGACTTAACAATAACAGCCTTCTCTCAAATTCTGTGTTTAACTACATAAAAATATGAGATACATATTATTCGTGGTCCTCAATCCTACGACCAAACTACTTTGCGACATTCCATTTATGCAATTTTCTGCGCACATAAATGGTATCAATGTGACTATATATTAATACATTTAAATGGAACTAACATAATTGCTCCAATAATTCTAAAACCAAATTTTCTACAGGACTCATTGCAGTAGAAGGCGAGAAATGGAAAGAGCAAAGAAAATTTGTTACGAGCTGCCTTAAAAACCTGGGTGCCGTAAAAATAGGAGGAAAGCGGGAACTTATGCAGTCCCGAATATTGCAAGGTGTGGAGGAAACTTTACATGTAAGGCTGGTTCTTATGTCATGCTAATTTTATGTATCAGAATGATATGTGTTCCATGCAAAAACTTTTAAGCATTCTGACTAAAGTGCGATTATTAATGTGATAAGTATTAATATAAAAGTCAGACTATTAAAACGTGTAGAATATGCCAAAGCTGGATTAAATAATTGTACGGCAGGGTTAAGCAACTTATTCTAAATAAAAAATTATAAACAACGACTTCTTTATAATATGGCACCTAGGTTGTGGATTCAAATCCCACTAGGGAATCCTTTTTCTTTGGAAAAGGGGTGTTAAACTGTAGATTACCCGTTAAAACTGATTTTAAAATTAAAAAAAAGTTAGTAAACATTTGGGAGTCATTACTAAAATGAGAAGGATTTAAAAAAACATTCATAATGAGAAACAAGTGAAAATACACTTAATAATTAAATATGTATTTTTATTAATCAACAGAAAACAAGTTTGCACGCTTAATCTAATCGAGTTAACGAAAACAAATCAAGTTAAAATAAAAAGTGAAAATGTGTAGACACAAAGGAAGATAATAAATAAAATAGTTAGATAAAAATATAATTAAATAACAGAATATCTCAGCCGAAACTAACAAATACATTTAAAACTAACCATAAATAATTATTTGAAATAATTTTGCTAGGTAGTCTAAATACACAGTATGACAGTCTCCTCTACCTTGCGATTCACACAGAAGCAAAACAACGTTTCTGTAGATACCCAGTTTCTGCTGCATTCTTTAGAGAATCGATAAATATTTTGAATTTAAGAGTGTTTCTAGTACCTGAATGGGTGACCGACCACCTGCTGTTAGCATTATAGAAAAGGGTGGAAACCTGTAAACAGCCTGGCGTTAATAGCCCTAATGTTAATACGCCGTTAAACACTAGTGTTTCCTTCTCGGTTATTACGTTGATAGAGAATAATTGCTCGTGCTCAAAACAACTGCGGTTACAAAAAAAATAAAGTTCCAGTAAATTTGTGGCTCTACGTATGTGTGATTTTCTAATTGAAGTTAATATGAATATCCTGAAACTTTTTAAATACTCCTAAGAAAATATTCATTTTCAGATGTTACAGGAGAAACGAAAGAGCGGTCCGTTTGATCCGCACGAAATTCTGACACATACAGTAGGAAATGTGATGAATACGTTGGTGTTCGGAAAGACTTTTCGGTTCGAAGATGAAACTTGGAAATGGCTACAACACTTAGCAGAAGAAGGAGTCAAGCTTGTTGGTGTGTCTGGTATTATCAATTTCCTACCAGTTTTCAGGTCAGTTCTATACTTTATAACAGGAATATAAACGAATATGAATTTGCGCAGACTTCTTGCTAAAAATGCTCTTCTTTGACGAAAAATGTTACTTTTTTAACACTAGATTTACCAGACCAGTCGTTTTGACTTGTGCAATTTCAATTCAAAATTCCTACTATATATAACATTTGCTTTCCTAAATGATATTATGACTTTTGTAGCTACAAGTAGAGAATACATTTAATGAACTTAATGTTAGGTACTTTATTTATATTAGTAACATATATATTTTTTGTTATTGACATATATATGGGGGCGATGTCTAAGCACTGGACTAATATGCTAGAGGACTTCAGTTCAAATCCCGAGCAACCACTAAAGATTTTTATCTTCTACTGTCTTCGTTGATGGGTTGGATTTGGCCTCCCTGACCGTCCCTAGGCCAACCCAGCCTTTAATTAATTTATTAATGGGTACCGTGATGCCAATGACCCTAGCTGCGGAAGGGAATAGTACGGACCACACTATCTCCCTAGTGGGCCATATGGTCATGAATCAGATACCTCTATAGTATCTGCCCCTCAGGGCTTCGTGCCCTGTTACGGGGCTGATATATATATATATATATATATATATATATATACATACTCTCTTGGAAGAGTTCGTTAATGAGTACATAATTAATGATGCTTACACCTGGTCCCACATTATTCATGATTCCCTAAACGCCATAATTTTTATTTGGTTTCAACTGAACTCACAAATACAACTCTAAAGACGGGCAATGGTAGCCACGTAGTTTATTGCCCTAAAAAACAAATAAACAAACAAACAACTCTAAAGAAAATTACGGATAATTGTTAGTTCAACAATTTGGGAGAAGAACTAGTGGGAATTAAAATGTCTTAATGTATAAATTATTTTTTTATATTGAAAGAGTGACTCCCCACTGAAGGAACACTCCTAGGCCAAGACCTTGAAGCGAGTTTATTATGTCTAGGTGCAGGATTTAGACTAGACATAACAAACTTTAAAAAACGAAAAAGATATTCTCTGAGTGCCCTTCAAACCCAAGATTAGAGAGAAAGAAGAAACAGTTCCACCTAGCTTATGAATTCCCTACTTTAGGACACATTCATAATATTTCTTGCCATTAAATAAATATAAGAATATTACTGGTTCAAGATATGGAAGAATTATCAAGTCAGTTGCTTATTTACTTTTAAGTTGTTAAGAAACAACCAAAAAGTAAATATAAAATATTATTGAGTTTGAATTCTAGGAAGAGAAATTTACTATTTAATTTTCACATGAATACGGTTTTTATGTTTTCCTATTTTATAAATTCTTGTATACAATTAAAATATTTATTTGATCAGTGTTGCTTTTTTTTTATTTTCTTTATTTCCATTGATACACTCGGCAATACCATTTTATTCTGGGTTTTCTTACAGATTGTGAGTCAAATTTATTTCAATTCTATGCATTGTAATACTGTATAATTTATTATTTCTTGCATGAATTTGGTTTTGATTTAGATAAAATATTTGTTTGATGGTGACCTTATGTTTTACAATGTATTTTATATGGGCGAAGGTCAATAATAAAAATACTAAAATTGTAAAATTAATGTTAAACATTTTAAACAAATAAACACATTCTAAATTTACAAATCGGTCCATATTAAAAGACATAGCGGAATTTTTATTTCCGCAACAGCTGTGTATTTTCTTTGAATAAATATTAGAAAAATGCATTCTTGTTTCGTTTTCGGTATACATGTATAATATATTAATATATATATATACATATATATTTTGACGTTTTTAGCTCGATATTATTATCCTGCAGAAGATTCTTACAAAGATTTTCTCTCTTTACAAAGTTAATTTTTTTAGGCATACTGCAATATATCGTTTTCCAGGACATTCTCCGAAGTGACTCGTTGAAATAAATACAAAATAAGTTTCTGTATTTAAATTACGTATACGTTCTCATTTAATAAATATTTACTGTAGGATGTATTAAAAGTGCAGCAATGATTAAGATGCTGTTTTCTATGCATTCCGGGCTGACATGTGAGTTTAAAAGTAGCGTGTAAGAGCTTCTTCTTCTGGGTGGCTATTTTAACGAACTCGGTGCCTTCATTAGGAAGTGAGAGCAATATATCATCTTCTTGACGCTCGAATTATCCACTTCCATTTCCATTCGCCCCGTTTTTAGGTTGAGTAGGAAATGATTTTATGAAAGCAACTAGTCCGGAATATAGGGCGTCTTGAGATTGTACCCTCAAAACCACAACTGCTCTCGAAACCCCCCACCTCTTGATGAAAAAAGGAAGACATCACCCCCAGGAGTGGGGCATGGATGTGGGTCTCTGGGTCAGAATTGGAGGGATCCTCATCTCTTACAGCCTGGTGTATTTTTTTTTTTATTTTTTTTTTTTTTTATGTTCTTCTTCTTCCTAGCATTCTTCTTTGAGATGATTCGTTCCGGACGAGATAAAACTACGGGAGCTTATCATGAAGGGATATTATGTGCCTCTTCTCATTGTACGTGCACACCTCTTTCTATGCCTCTTACAATGTCATGTTGACTTCATTTACGTCAAGTTATGGGCTGATCGATTTTTTTATGAACCCTGGAAAGCCAAAATTGTTAGGCACCCAAACGAATATCCAAGTAACTGGATTCAAATGCAGATAAATAGTTTAAAAATATCTAGTTGAAGAAATTTACCAAAGAAAATTAATTAATGAAAAGCATTGGGGCGCTACAAAATTATTCTTTGTTTAAAAATTGTATCAAATAAAAAACTACAAACATATAACATTTTAATTATAAGTGGGATAATTATTGACCGATAAAATCATTTATAGGTTTTCTAAACTCTTCGACTGTTATTTAATGTGGTAAACTATTAAAATAGAATGACTAATTTCGCCTTATTAATATAAAAAAAAAACTTCACTAATGATTAATGACGTATTTTGCTTTATTTTTTTAGAGGTGGCTTTATTATTTCAATCATTATTCAGAGGAGAAGATATCCCTTAGAATAATTGACACGAAATAGTTTTCTCTGGAAATATTATACGATATTTCGGAATGTAGCTTTTCCTTTAGATATAGTTGTGGACATATTTTTAATAATTTCGTCTAATGAATTGAAAAAAAATGGCATCGCATTGGTAACCAATGACAACATTTTTCGATTCCGGTCATACTAACACAGTTATTATTTTATTTTATTTCCCTCCTCCAAAATCCAGGAATATCCACTTGAACATGTTTATATTCGCTTTAACAATATTGTTAATGCGAATATTTTTCTATTCTATTCTATTTAGAAATTTCTTTATCATTTGAAAAATTTAATTATTCTTATTGATAAGAATGATTTATAGAATATATATATATATAGATAGATAGATAGATAGTTGCTAAAAATCCGAATTATTTAATTGTTAATTGTATATATGAAGGCTTGAGAACACAAGTGGTATTAATCAAGATTTTATTGATTTTTATCTCGTCACTTATTATTTATTACTGTTTTGCTGTCAGGCATGAAGTACGGTAATACAGTCTACCAAACAGAAGAACAGTTATGAATGAAGTAGCGCTTAGTTTTGGTAACACTATTCATTTCTAACTGACTTATACCACTTGCATTCTTAGTCATTCATTGGTTGTTCTAATTTCATGACTTGTCCAAATCCCTTCTTCTTTTTTTTTTTTTTTTTTTTTTTTTTTTTTTTTTTTTTTTTTTTTCTTTTTTTTTTGCAGCTTGTCATAATAATATATACTCAAGGCATTTCTCAGAACTGATATTTCGGTTAAGCTCAAACAAAACCTTATATAATTTAGTATCCACCTCCAAATTGGAACAAATCAAGTATTGAACGTTCTTTAAAAAAGATTTAAGACTACCATTTATTAGGATAATGGCCAATCCGAACTATTTAGCTTAGATGTATTCCTCCTTAAACCCATTCAAAAAGAATTAATTAATTTTCAGGTTCCTCCCGAAGTACGCTCGTGTATTGAAGTTTATGCGAGACGGACAACTGAAGACGCACGATATCTACCGCGAGATCGCTGCAGAGAAGAAAGACTCTAACGAGAACATCCTGAGTATGTACTTGGAGGCGATGGCCCAGAAGAAAGGACATTATTTCACAGAAGCTCAGATGCTCCATGCACTGGCTGATCTGTTCGGAGCTGGCATAGATACCAGCCTAGCCACGCTCAGGTGGCTCCTTCTGTACGTTTCACAACATCCCAATGTACAGGTAAGGAGACTTCATACCTGAGACTTCATAGGTGAATTATTTAATTCACCATTTTCTGTACTTTATTTATAAATATGATACTGCTTAGTAACTTATGACCCGAATTATAAGATGATGTATAGGGTAGCCCCAAATTAGTGTTTAAGCTTCGAGTTGCTCATAGCAAATTCGATTCTGAGCAAAACAGTCCCTATAAACATGGGTTCAGAAATGCTTTCTGGTGGTGCAGGAGATAATAAACCTGCAAACCCCACGTCTTTCGGACTTCAAATCCCGGTATTTTCTCAAGCTGTGGTTAGAGGGAAAATCTGCAAATAATTCTTAAGAGCAGTAAATACTGCACATTTTGGTACCAACGAGCCTAATTTTGCATCACGGAATCTAGAAATTCGTTTGTTCTATCTTTAATAATTTGTGTTTTTCCAGTGTTGATCACTGATCAGCGAATATAACTGACTCACCACTGGGAGCCTTGATTAACGCTGGAATAACATTAATTATAAAAGATGGACCAAACGAATCTCCAGATCTCTGATAAAAAAAATAGATTTCTGGTCCAGAATGTAGTTGCCTACAACATTTATCTGTAGCTTTTTGCTCTAATAACATAAGCGGAGAAGTCACCAGGATTTAGAGTCTAAAAAAACGTAGTTTTACCAGTTTTTTTTTCTGGACTCGTGGTTTTTGCTCAGAATCCAGTTACCTATAAATAATTTGATCCTTAAACACTACTTTAGTGCCACCTTCTGTCAAAAAATTAACTTTCTCCTTTAGACTCAGAAGTAAAGGCCCTGCCAAGACAATGATGTTAAGATCCATAAGGCTTAGTTTAAGCTGGCTTGGGGCCAAGTACAAATTCACTCGTTGGTGTGTAAGTAAGCTCCTCAGGAACAAGATATTCGTTCAGTGGAGAATCGTCACCGTGCTGAAACATGTTGAAAAATGTTTACAAACATCATTCAAGCCTTGTTTTATCGACAATTATAGAAGAGTTCAGAAAATGTAAGAAAGGAATGTGGTTTTGGCCAGTGAGTATTTGCTACGAGACAATTCCAACTGTTAACGCAGCTCACAATCGAAGATGAACAGGAGTACATATGGTTAATTAGAATTACATCCAACAGAAAATTATAAAACTGGCTGGTTGGGCTATTTAGACGAGGGGACAAGGGCAACTGCTTAGTAAAATCGTTTTGAAGAGCTTCTCGCTTTGTAAATAGATGCGGTTGTATATGTGTAACTGAATAACAGTTTCCTAATACTTGTCACGAAGCACCTAGTTTACACTTACAATTTCTTGGGTGACAAGCACTAATTACAAATACATACTAATCTCGTGTAAATTCAGTGTAAGCCTGTCCATTACGGCTGATTTTAACAGGAGCTGCCATAATTTGCCACAGAACTAGCGATTGCCCATCCTTCATCAAGTCCTCACCACCAGTTTCGGCTGATTTTTTTTTCATTAATGTATTAGCTACAAGTTTTAAAATATTTTTAGCACACATAAGAGAAGTAGATGTCCTTTCCAACTCGCTTTATACAGAGTTATAATGTTTTGTAATAAAATATATAAACTGCAAGGTGTACATCGCCATAAAGGGGAACACCAACAAATAAACATGTGTAGTTTTTCTCTTTCTCTTTTTTTTTGTGTTCTCTTATTTGTTTTATTGGGTTAGGTAATAAATTATGCTCCCAAAATATTATGGGTCCTTGCATTGGTAGTGTACTAAGAAATAATCATACCATCATTACTGGATGGGATTTCAACAACATGTACACCAAACTTTGAGTAGAACAATTTCAGGCCGAATGATTTAGTAAACAAGTTATTCTCCCACTATAAAAATATCACATAAGCGCCAAGAGTCTTGAAAAATGTTATTTATGGTGGAATTAACGTGATTTTTAAAGATAATTGTGTTAGATGGTAATAAATAAATAAGATGTTGATTATATTTGATAATAACATTCCTCAGATATCTATGATAATACCAATACAATTAGCGTAGAATATTATCGTATAAATTAATAAACCAATATATGAACTCTTCTTTGTTGTAAGTTTCCAACTCTGGTAACTTAAATTAAATTCCCATTATCTTATATTGCAATGTTTCTCGAATATAAGTTATTACTTATTATAACAGCAATTAAAAAATCCAGTTATTTATATATGCATTGATTTCACCAGGAAAAAGTGCATGAGGAAATCGACTCAGTACTGGGCCAACGAACTAGACCCATCCTCGACGACTTCCAGCATTGTCCTTACATTGAAGCTACTATCCTTGAAACTATGAGGATAAGGCCAGTCGTACCACTAGGTAATCCTCAAAACCATAAGCAATATTCTAGATCTTATTTTAACTTGTTAGTTTTCGCTTTTAAAAACTGGCAAATGATTTGAACATAGGATACCTACGCTGGATGGTAGTAGACATTGTTCAATAACATATGAATGTATATAACGAAAGATAATTATCTCATTTCTGCTTGATTTTCAAGTGAAATGCAAGACACGGAATTCTCAATTTTGATGGATAAATATACATACATTCAAGAAAGCGTTTTTTGAGGTTGGATTCAGTAGAGATTCGGTCAAGATTAAATATATGTCCGTCTGCGATGGCAAGTCTGGATAAGGCGGTCTTTATGTATTTGTTCTTCACGTCGTTTTTATTTATATTTGTCCATCTGAATCTATATTTATACTATTTCCAACATTTTACAGTTATTAATTACTACATCCCGCTTAAAACCCACATCCCTTCACTAAAATAAAATTTGTCATACCTGCCTCTTCCATTGTCCATTTTTGTGACATGTCTCTCCACACCCCTGTCATCATCATCAACTACCCTACCCTTCTTAAAGAGCGCCCCCCCCCCCTCCGCTTTCTTCCTTAAACTTACGGCGATCCATCAGATTCAGAAATTACTGCCAGAGAGGCATAGTACTTCCTCTTTTAATCGGTACGCCAATTATCATCTTGTACTTATTCATTTTATATCTATTCCTATGTTATTTATATTTTAAGTTTTAATTCAGAATCAATCTACCTCTAATTTAATCTCTAGTTGTAACAAACATTTACTATGTGTATCATTCATCCTCGTTATGTTTAATGTTTTTCCTCTCATTTCATGTGTGTATAAATTAGAATTAAGTCAGCACTACTTTTTTTACAACCCTGATGAAGGTTTCAATTGCAAGCCGAAACTTCGGCAAAACTAAAACGCATTTTCTTATATCTAATAGTTAATATTTTCTGTTCATCTTTTTTTCTTTTTTTTTAAGATTTAATCTGATCTTTAAAAAAATATGTGAACAACGTTAATATTTTAACCATAACGCCCAACAAAATCTAATACTTCAAATATTTGTACATATCGTTTTGCATTCTATTTCATGAGAATTAACAATGTTTTTTCTGTTTATCTATTTCTGTGTTAAGGCATACCACATGGTACCCTTGAAGACACCGAGCTTGCAGGCTACAGGATCCCGGCAGGTACCATGATTATGGTTAACCAATGGGCTTTACACCACGATCCGCTCTATTGGAAAGAACCAAATACTTACGATCCGACACGCTTCCTGAATCCAGAGGGTGCAGTGCGTCGTACGGACCATTTCAACCCATTCCAAAACGGTAATAAATAGGCGATTCTTCTTGACTTCTAAATTTTCATATTATTCTAAAAATATTTAATTGATATTGTGGGATATCATTAGGGAAGAAAAAAAAATGTGGTTGCTCTGGTGAGCTCGGATAGAAGCAAATGACAAAATATGATGAAATATGGGTACAACCCAAACATATTGTAAAAATAATAATAATTAGCCTTACCTTCAGGGCATCCACCTCCAGGTATGCGGCATTGAAAGGCGAGAAGAAAGGAAACAGGGTTTAGGAGGAGAATTGAGGGAGTTATGGAAGTATCTCACCATTCGCCGGGTAGGTAGGCGTCCAGAAAGGTCCAATATAACAAACATGGGCCGGCTATAGGAATAGTAATGCCAAGAACAACTTATAACGCCAAGGGAAGCGGAAAATAAACCATTAAAAGCCACTGGCATACACGCACACTGGAGTGTTGCTTGCGCATGGGCCGGCTATAGGAATAAGAATGGCGGACCAGGCTCTCTTGCCTAAGCACGAGGACCAGTGCGCACATCATCATCCTCGCGATGCATGAATCACATACTCGCGATTCGTATAATATGAGTCGCGAAACATAAACATATTTGAATACCTCTCACAATTCATTGTAATTCTAACAATAATAATAAATTTTAATAATAATGAAACCTTACAATAATTAATTCTAATTATGATTAAATACTATCAAAAATAACGCACAGATGTGGATGTCTGACAAAACTATATACTGATAAAAATAAACGAAAAATGGAAACCATTCAGCGCGAATGTAAAGATTGTGTTTTAATTTAAAGACGATGATCATTTAAAACGCTTAAATGATCATCGTCTTTAAATGAATAATTTTAAATCCTATGTCATTAAGAACATTTGTTTTATAAGTACAATAATAATAAATATTTTACAGAATTTGGTCTTTTTATGCCGCTAATAAACAATTTTACCTGTAGAACTTGTATAATTGCATTTTATACAAATGAAAACATTTAATTATATACTTTGTGCTGAAGGTTATTACATGAAAACACATTCACAATAAGGCCCCTAAAGATTTACGTAGTGACACAAAATGTTTCAGTCATTACAATATAGAAGTCCTGCGTGCCATTTTAATTTACCAACTTTCGAAATACGTATAACCGTATTAATGCTTCTGATATCGTAGCTCGCTATCCGTTTTAGTTTCAATTAGTTATATGCGAGGACTATTTTCTTAATACCATTTATATTTTATAAATTTCAGGTAAACGAGTATGCATTGGCGAAGAATTGGCAAGAATGCTAGTTTTCCTATTTGCAGTTGGGATTTTGAGGAACTACAGCATCGTAGTTGACGGGGATGCAGAGAAATCCTTAGAAGGGGTCTGCGGAATAACTCTATCGCCCGGAGAGCAGAAGTTGAAGTTCATTCCAAGAAATTTAGGTTCAGATCAAACTAACAATTTTCACAACTACGAGAATACGACGAGAAGTGAAGGAGATGGTTACTGATAAAAACTAATATCTTCGATAATTTCATCATGCCATCTATTTGACTGACGATTATTGGACTTCAAAGAGCAGTTCCGGATACAAAGGTACTCAAGTGGTTACGAACGAAATCACTTTCATTAATGTATATCAGTCATCTTCATTATTACTGCTTTCACGAGCAGTGGATGTCTAAAGATGTAATAGTCATAACAGAGAATGATAATAAAAGAATATTTATCAAAATTTAAAAAATAATATCTTCATTTCCCACATATTCGATTATGCATTTTTATTCTTTAATACTATTACTTTAAGATAAGTTAAAAAGAAATTCATCATAATATTTCTCTGTTCTGATAAACAAATGAATAAAGATAATGAATACATTGCTCATTATAAATCCTATTTCCTTGGTATGAAAATCATGGAAAACAATATGATGAAGCAAGATGTAATTCCTGCGAAATATAACGTAAGAAACAAAACTCTCAAGAAAGCCGTATTAATAACAAAGCTTTCTGTTCGAGATTTCTTTACTGGGGAGTATTTTTCTATTGACATGGAACTCTCCAGCTATTCGCTATCCAATGTTATTTTTCACAGCAATTACGTCATGCCTCATCAGATGGTTTCTCATTTCTACAAGAGAAGTCTTTTCATCTTCCATCAAGAAGCCCCCCCCCCTCGGACATGGAGGTAAGAATCTATGTGGACCGTGTCACCGCTTGTAATCACGGTCTATTATCATGATATGTCTATTAAGATCATTATGGCAAGGGAACATTTTACACAAGGGAAAATTATAAAATTCCCTCTATTAGAGGTCATGAAATTATATTTTACAAATAGTACTGATAAATTGCAAAGTATTATTAAAACCGACAATAATTTTTTATTAAATGAATAATGTTAGTCGTTGCCTAAAATGAATCATATACGAACTAATGTTAACGAGAATGAAATATACATGTAGTTATTAGAACAAAAACTTTACAAAGCAAAATCGTTATAAAAACATTTCTTAATAAAATATATTTTTGTTTTTACGAACTCAAGGGATGGTTTGATTCGGCTAAGAAAAAACGCCTAGCTGATTGAGGAAGACGAAGATATCTTTTAGGTTCGTTTTTTGAAAATCTGATGTTTCCCCCAGACCCCAACCATTCCTTGACATCCTATCACCTCAAAGGCTAACCATCTTATTTCATTAATTATTTTTACGTACGTTATTTGTAGAATGAATTATTCCTGAATGCGAAGAAATGAGAAAGATTAAGGCGGAAAGCCAAAGCAGTGGCAGTTGCTGTTAAAAACTGCGAAAATTCGTCATGTGTACTCGTCGAGGTTTACTGAGTGGAATTTGACCATGGTACGTTTATCCCGATACCCTTTATATACACACACACAAATATATATATGTGTGTGTATATATATATATATATATATATATATATATATATATATATATATATATATATATATATACATATATCCTTTATTTTGTTTAACAATCATTTATTTTTATGACGGTATATAATTAATTTATCCTCTATATATTAACTATTATTTTACAAATTCATAATACGTGGCCTTAAAACCAGTGAGGCTAATAATTTGGCCGGACCGATATAAGGGTCCTTTAATTTAATTTGTTTTCCTTATTTGGAAATTGTATTTCTTTATATCTACTTGTAAGAAGTGATTTATTGAAAACAATTCAAGGAGGATCACGGCGAGATACAGCTACCCACCCGCAAGACTCCAGCGCATTTCGATACAGTATAACTCTCCCCTAACTTATATTCTCAATTCTGCTTTCACTCCAAACATATACACGCCATACATAAATTGAATGATGTTTAATACCATTATGCCATTGATCTTTAGGATATTAGTCAGGATTGCTATAAAGAGTTTCTTTTTGTATTGTTCTTGTTTTTTTTTATTTGTTTTGGTATTACAGAAAGAAACATTTCAGGTTTCTATCACAGTGAATCAGTGAGATCTGGGCTGGTACCTCTAATGTTCAGTACCGCGACCATATGACCTAATCAACCTCAAGTTGTTTGATACTATTAATGCATTTCACAAAATCCATCTGAATGATGATCCGCAATATGTGCGCTGTTCGGGCTCCCAATGCCCGACATTCTACCCTATTCTACGCACCCCGGGGGGCACGTACCCCTGCTCGATCCATACCTCTGTTCTTTGGACAATTTGCAACTGATTGAGCGATACCCAACTGCTTCATGTAGTTGCTCGAATCATCCGGACTGATCGTTCGACGTCACAACTGCCTGGGTCCATACCAAAAATGCTTTTCGTATATATCCCTCTTGCTGGATCTTTATCCGAACTGATCATTCGACGTCACAACTGCGTGGTCCATACCAAATAGCTCTTCCAATATTTCTCTTGTTGTTCATCCAAACTAATCTTTCGGCGTCCCAACGTCGAGGTCCATACTCTACTTATCGGACTACGTTCTTCATCCCGATGGATAATTGTTATGTACATTTCCAACACCTAATTACCAAATGCATGGTCAATATTGCTACTGACCATCTGTCAATCCCACTGAATGAACCAGAACTAGTGTCCGCTATGAAGTTCCAAGGATCGATGTGGCACCAACGACCGAGTTATATATATTTATATATTTTATTCTGATAAACCTACAGCCCTATTGCAAGATGTACAATCCCCAGTGTTTGCTCTATATTTTTTCTGCGTGTACCATGTTCTCTCCTCTCGTGCGCCCCACTGATCTATCTGTATCCTCTTTACTCTTTCTCTATTCACATATTTCCATCCTTATCCCCTATACATGTCTGTATTCCTTCTGCACAGCCCATTCCCTCCCTTCTTGACTTTTATTTCTATTGCGTAGTCCGTTCCTTTATCCAATTCCCCACTTTTGGATCTCTACTCCATGGCTATATTCGCCCAACTGCTCCATCTATATCCCCACTACACTTTCTATATCCCCCAATTCTCGAGCATTATCCCCTCTCCATCCATCCCCTCCCCGATCCATATCCTCTCTCCTATATCTCCGAGTACAACCACAGATATTTTTGAATTTTGTAGCATTTTTTCTCTTTAGTACAGAAATCAAACAAACGCGAGATCATTACATTAAAATTACATCTTACATTCGAAAATGTCTATATTTTAGTTAATTGTCAAAAATGATTCATGAAAACTGACGATATGTGTATTAGCACTTTCCAAAGTAATGTAGCTATTGAGGTTGCACTCAGGAAGGAAGATTTAAAATCTTTCGACCTAGAAGAAATCGAAATTGTCCGCCGTATACATGCAAATAAACGAAACTCTGTACACGTCGCATAGTGGTACCAAACGCCCGATTTTTGCGGAAAAAAACCTGTGGATGCTTGAATCTTTCTAATTTTGGTATAATGTTTGAAGTATTTTTTTTTGTACTGAGTCGTATAAGACCACTACCAATTATATAGAATAATTATTTTGGAACATAAACGTTGTTTAAATCAATAAAACCCTGAAAAACAGCGAGTATTACATTTAAAAGAAGTCATATTTTACACAATGGATGGAGAGATGTAAATATAATTACAAACGTATTTTTGAGTGCTGAGTCAAATAAATTAACAACCAATGTAGTTACTGTATTTGGCGCGTATAACTAATAAATAAACAGTTTTCCACAATATAGTTGATGGAATTCAAAACGTTCAACAGCTCTCTCCAAAAACAATAATAGTAAAGCGGTTTTTCGTGAAATAATCGCATCCCTATTCGATGGCTTTATTTTATTAGGCTGTGCTCAAATAAGGCCCAGTACGGCTAAGATGTTTGCAGGATAGCAACTCCAATACATGTACTTTTAGGTAAAACTTAGCGGAACCCCCTTAGTATAGCTTTTTCCCCCTAGTCCTAATAATCTAAGGAAAATTGACGTTCATTATACATATATACACGAGACTTTCTCGGTAAAACCAATTTTTCAGCAACAATTTAAGTGGTGTAAACTATTGTTTTACTTTTCACTAAGAAATGTCAACAAAAAGATGTTTTAGGATCAGAAAGAGTAATAAAACGGAGAAGCAATATTAGAGCAGTATTCCACATTTAATTAGGTATAAAAAAATGTTAGTTCAAACGGGATTGAACAACCTCGGTTTGGGAGGTTTTTCCCAACCGGCACCGGTAATGAATAATAATAGTTTACTTGAAAACGAGAGAATTTTTTTGAATTTATTTGACGAAATGTAAATTATGTTTTAACGATTGTATTTTTCCTTTAATCTAATCTCTAAAACAAATAAATTAGTGAAGGACTTATGGTGATGCCATTGTCTAAACTCAAGAAATAAAATAAATCATTTTCAATCTATTTTATATTATTTCTCGGCTCCTAAGGAGCATTGGACGGAACGCTCGGACACGTGTGGACTATTTTTCGACCACCAGAAAAAAAAATGGTCCAAATCCGTGACCCCACCACTGTATACTCCCCTTGTTAGTGCTGTAGTACATTCTCGGCATATATAATTGAATACTAGTTTACAGTTTGACAGCCTTCGCACGCCATAAGGAATGTTTAACCCCACAACCTCAGGTCAATTGGTCCAAAGGAAATTGCAAATAATGACTTGGGGCCGTCCCGAACTTTCCATTGACCTACTTTTCTATAAAATCTTGGACAGCAATCCACGGAATGTAGACGGACGAACAAAACATCAACACTTCCTAGAACAGAAGAGAAATGCACGGAGTTAGTCTGGAAAGGTCCCTTTCCAACTTATTTCTCTTATTTTCATTGCAAAAGAACGTAAAAAATCCAAATGAATTAAATTGATTATCTTTCTATTCCAATTCTATTGTTCTATCTATTTTTTGGACTACAATACCGATTTAGTTTATTTTTACAACACACTTTTTTATTAAAAAATTTCCAAAACGCATACGGAGTTTCGTTGCAATACAAAATAAATTCCGACCGGTATGGGCAAATAACTACTTTGGGTCCGGAGTAAACCACCCTCCAGATGGACCGATTTTGCTGGTTAACGAACTCGTTTAATCGTTTACTAGGGGAATAATATATACCAAATTTCGTGACGAAAAAGCAAAAACTCTGGTGTGTATCTTGTTAACGATAGTTCATCAAATGCTCGACGTGATTCTTTACATTAGCATAACTCTTTTATTTGCGAACTGAGTGACATGAAACAAATACTAAATGTTAAGTAAAGCTTACCACAATATATTAGTGAACCCCGCATCCCGAAAATGAGATAAGGCGTTTGTAAGATTAGTGTGCACAGAAAAACAGACATCGATCCGTTAGTTTTGTTATAAGTATAGATTTGATTATATGACAGATTGATTATATTCTTACGAAAAACTTTAAGTTGAAGGAATAATAAAAGGAATTGAAATGCGAATTTTCAGATAACATTCTGCAAATGGGATCTGTAATATAATTATAATTATGCACTTTTTATCACATTCTGTATTTCACATATACAATTCCTGAAAGGCCTTTCTCCGTTGTGGCCTAAGAAGAAAAACGCTCCGCAATGAGTACAAAACATTCAACAACTTACGTAACCAAACGCAATCCTTGATTCGTAGGATTTAGTCCCGTTATTTCCACAATGTTATATTTTCGCTGATGCTTAAAAACATAATGGTAACTCCATCGAAAGCTCCTCCTTTGCAATTCTGTTCTGTCCAAATAATAAGCGTGGTTCCATAGTGAACTTCAATTCTCAGTTTCCAACAATTTCAAAAAATAGTTCTTCTTTATTAGAATGTAGCTCATCTATTTCTTAGTAATCTAGCTCAGGAGACTGGTCTAGTTCCAGGCCAGATAACGTTTCCCATTTCACTCTCATGAGACATTAAACGCACTGATGGGAATCATAAAAAGCGCTAATGGCCCTGTTAGCATCCTTACTATATTCCTAAAAATATTTCTTTCTGAAATTCTTCCAATGTTTAAAATCATTCCCTAAAGAATCTTCTTCGTCGAAATTGCCGAATCCCTTTCTGAATTTCTTTCATCCCATTTATCCCCCTCTAACCATTCCGTCTTCTTCTGGTTCTACCCATTTCTCATAGATTCAATAATCCTAAATCTCCTTAAATGAGTTTTAAAGTTCGGCCCTCAAGAAACAACCGTCCAATATCCTTGTTCAATAAGAACACTACAGTCTCCTTTCGTCTTGATTATATTTAACTAAGAATTCAAGGAATTGTTGGGATTTGGCAATGATAAAACGTCAGGTTTACGAAAAAATCTATATTTCGAACGGTTCGGCAAGCCTTCTTCAGCTAAAAAATAAATTTACACAATTATAGAATAGAATATACAAAATATTAAATCATGATTATTATTTACTTTTTTTTATATAACTAAGTTCTGTATAAAACTACTATTTATGTGCCCAAAAAAAAACTTTTGTTACTTCATACGCACATAAAAAATTTAAAATTTGGTTTACTGTTTACATTATTCTCGCTGTTAATTGCGTATATGTATGTTTAGCTGAAGAAGGCTTCCGTTTTTTTGTTAGCCAATTTTCAAAAATGCCTTGACTTATTAAATACTCCATTAGCCTTTCCTCTCCCCTTCATATTTATCCCAGGTTTCATCAAAACATCACCCCCTGCTTGACACTATTTATGCTATTTAATAAACTCGAATATCGCAGCCTTTCATCAGAGCAGACTTGATCAACACGAAGGTATACTTAAATTTTCCAATAAATAAAGTGCTAAGATATTTATTTGTTAAAAATTCTCACTTAAAATATTTATTTAAATATTTGGCTAGAAGCAAATTACTTGCTAAAACACAATAAGTGCTGACTTTACAGCTATATCTTAAATTTGTCTCTAAAAATTTATTTTCTGAAATTCTAATTTCTAAAAAGGTTGATATGAACAAAAATCACTCTATTAATTCACAATATCCATTCTCTTGTATTAATTTAAAAACTGAGATGAAAACCTAGGAGAGAAGTTTACTGACCCCGCACCCCTGGAACAGTTCCAGATCTTACAATGACACGAGCCTTTGGATAGAAATCTTTTCGCAACAAGTAGGCTTTGCAATACATGACATCTTATTGAATTCCTAATGGGCTCAGCCGTGTTGGATAATGTTCTTAAATGAAGATTGTGTATCCCAGTTTTTTAAATTGTAATGTTAATAATATTGCTAAATTCTTTTTGGATATAATATGTTAATAGTTTTGCTAAATAATTGGTAACAGTTCTTAGAGCGCTTCGTATAGAATATTGCATGACTATAATCGAAAATAAAATTTGACAATAATTTTAATCATTAACGGCATACAGTTAAGCCATATTTAGTAATCTGCAATACAATTAGGCATTCTTCACTTTTCAGGCCGATATTTGCTGACAGTTTTTCTTCCTTGGATTTTTTTTTTTTTTTTTTTTTTTTTTTTTTTTTTTTTTTTTTTTTTTATCTTAATACTGATTTATACTTTACATAATGACATTTTGTGAAAATAATATTCGGCAGTATTAAATATTGTCTACTAAGATTTCTTTCATTCTTTCGTGCCGTTTTTGTTTATAAAAAGCCTATTAAAAGTAGAGATTTTTTTTTTAGTTTTACTTTATTCTAATTGTTTCCATAATATTTTGTAATAATTTCCTTCGGATTCTTTAGATACTAAGCTTTCCCACTATTTATCGTTAAATGTACTGCTAATTGTTTATCTATCTTGTTTTGGTACTTTTTTTCAGAAAATATTACTGATTTTTCAATGCTGGATGCCTTTGGATACTGATCAATTTCCTTGATAAAATCTTTGGATCATTGGTACGTTTTTAAGTAATCCTATTTTGTAGAGAGTGAAAATTGTTCACCCTTGCATTGATATGAAGGAATGGATAGTTGGGATTCGGCTAAAGAACATCAGATTGTTCGGGAAGAATCTATAAGAACCCTTCAACTTAACGCCTTCTTGTTTTGGTTGCTTTCCATGTTCTGGCATTTAACGACGGATACTGCCAAAGATCAGGCCGAAACGTTCAAATACATTCGTCCCGAAATCAGTTGTTATTCTTTAGCCGAAACACAACAATCATTGCTTTCTTGATTTTTGTATAAAATGGCTTACTTGCTCAAACTAGACCCAACCCAAGCGTTGAAATTCTATATAAACACATGCTACAGCAATGCTGCGCAGTAAGCGTAGGAAGATGATCGGAAGCGGACATCGTAGGACAGAGGGAAATTGACAGAAAGGTGAGCGAGGTCCTTGGCTGGTTTCTCAAGCACATAGTGTCACAACAACCGGTCTAAAATGTCACCCGAGTGGCAACAATTAAAGATTGAGGGTTCCTTCACCCCGACGTTGCTCCCATTAGACAATTACATTATTCTCCATTTCTTCTAGCAGAAAGGATAACCATCTATCTCATGGAGGTCATAGGCTAACCTTCCATAGAACAGCCGTACCATATATAGTTTATATTTATGAATCCTGTATTCAAGGAAACGTCCTTGTCCTAAACACAAACATCTTGGCTCTAACAAAAATGAAAAATAAAAAACTAATTCATCTCTATGGAAGAAATTTAAAAATATATATATTAGGAATGAGGAAATCTAGAAAAATTGATATTTGGTGGAATGAAATCTACCAACTAAACTTTTCCCAGACGTATCATCACATGATTCAAGTATGCAGGTTTTTATTTAGTAGACTATCCACCAGAACAAGATTTGCACCTCATTTACAACAATAAAGTTCTTCATGACTAGTATCCGATTCTCAACCGTTTTGAAGAAATGTCTCTTTAAGAATCTTCTTGGTGATTTTCAATATACCATAAATAAATATCGTTCTTATCCCTAAAATGTTTGATGAGAATGACGCATATTGGAAATCATTATAGATGACTATGAATCATGATCAAAACGCCACCGTCAGGACATGTTACTTGCACCGTGGCAACACACAAAAATGTTACCCGACAAGAATCCACAACTTATTACCTGAGTATAATATATCAATACCAGTAGTATGTCCTAATCCCGAGTCATCCGTAGACACTACCTCATCCTATCATCAATTTCTCTCACCAAATGTATTAAAAAAGGCACAGATTTGTCACAGAATATAGAAAATTAAAAGGCATGATTTTTGAAGAACAAGAACTTTAAACGGCTGGCTCTTGTATTTAGCTCATCAGGATCATGTTAGGTCTCCAGGCGACCTGCAGTAACTGGGCTACTTGCAATTTCCAAAACTCTGAACATCTATTCTCCAACTAAACCCGATTTAATGATACTTAAAGTTTCTCTTTCTGCTCTCCTTGCTATAAGTGATCCATATTCAAATCATTGTCTTATAGCAAATATAATTTTAGTAAAGTGTTAACACATCCGCGGCCCCTAACCCAAAACCTTAAACCTCGGTAATCCCATAACCAAAAACCCCGATATCTACGAGATAGGATTGATGAAGAAATTTTCCAAAAATTCTTTCATGAGTGGCGATACAAGTGCGAAGACCACTGCCACTGCAAATTGAAATAAGAGTACAGACCTCCTCAATGTGCTGTACAATGCTCCTTCATAATGTTACAGATTTAATTCTAACAAATACTTTATTTATTTTAAATTGGAACGTCCATTATTATTAACGAAGAATTTTTGAACGGGTTATCTATATGTTACCGCCCTTTTCTAGCCAGGATAGGGGTGATGCCTTTTCTTTTTTTCTAAAGAAAAGCCACCATCCCACAGTGAAAATCTAACCCACGACCCTTGGCACGGAGTGTTAAGTGCTTACCCCTTAACACTCACGGCCACTAGGCCTCAACAAATACTTCATAAATAATTAATGCAAATAAATTTACTTATTTCGTTTTATTGTTATTGTCAGAGTTTTTACTTCATTAAAAATATGAACTTATCACACAAAAAACTGATTCTATTTACGATTCATCTGATTTACTCTTCAAAACAGAACTTCTTTATCTTAGAGATGTCTTCCTCTTCAGTTTCCCTCTTCCTTTTATTAAAATGTTTACCTGTCTGTTTCTTTTTGACTTTGCACATTTCACTTTGTCTTGTGGTTGGTTTGACATTGTAATAACTATTGAAAAACATTTTAGTTTGTTTTCCTATTATTTTTTGTAAGATTTTTACCTTGGTCAAGGTCTTCCTTGGATATATTCGAGGTTTGATTTCTGGAGGATTGTCTGAATTCTCTTTTTCGTCTACTTTTCTGTCTGTAGTTTTCATGATGAATTTAGATGGTGAATAATTTGTAAAGTGTTTCTTGTTTAAATTTAACTTGCCATGACTTTATGAGAAATGAGGTTATTTATTGTCATATGTTATGTAAATAATTGCTTCGCTAACCTGTGGGTAATTATTTATTTAAATTTTTACGTCCATTTATTATTGACCAAGAATTTTAGGACAGGTTATGAATAGGTCACAATCCTTTTCTAGTTAGAAGAGGGCTGATGACTTTTCTTTTTTCCAAAAGAAAGCCACCACCCCTTTTGTGAATCGAACCCTCGACCTTAGGCACAGAGTGCACACGCCTTAGCATTCCCGGCCACGGGGCCTCAGATTTTAATATTAAACGAATTTTGATAATATTTTACATGCAAATAATTATAATGATAAGTAGGTGAAATTTGGTGAATGAAATTTGAAAAAATTAGGTGAAATGATTTTCGAAAGATTGATAAGCAGCTGGTTAGCTCCCGTATATGTGATTATGCAGGATCCCTAGGGAATCTATCAAAATAGATTCCGCGAGGATAGATAGTTCCTTGGGGTCCACGCTTAGATCTTGCAGTAAATCTTGCGTCTGTATTGGAATCGTCCCTCCTGCTCCAAACCAAGCGCCTTAAACTGAATTGTCTTGGAGACTGAAAAAAAAAAAAAAAAAAAAAAAAAAAAAAAAAAAAAAACAATAACCAATTAAGAACTGGGACAAACGGGTAAAAAACGTTCAGAGGAAAGAATCCGACACTTTCGATGGTTAAGTACCAACGTCCCCAACTGAAAGTTCTCTATCAGTCAAAGTCCTAATTGCTTAGGAATCATTTTTGCAGAAAATTATTAAGTTTTCGAATGGTCACTTTCCATTCACCAAATGTTCAAGCTGGTTTCGAAATATTTAAGAAAATATACGAAACTCAAACAAAACTGTTCATATCTGTTTATAATTTTTTTTTTCTAATACTTCCTCCATTGACAAACAAACCCAAAATTTGCATTTCTTAGCTTGGATGAATATGAAACGTTGTCAGTTCAATTGACCTTTTTAAAGTATCCAAAACCTAAATGCCAGAAAACTCTAGGTTTTTTTTTTTTTTTTTTTTTTTTTTTTTTTTTTTTTTTTTTTTTTTTTTGTAAGCGGTTAAAAATATTTATTTTAAAATGGCATCGTTCGATTTCTCACGTCAAAATATCCGCGTAAGAAAAACATTGTTCCGGTCTGATTCTGCTGGTTAAGGACTAATGATTCTTCGGTAAAATGAAAAACGTCAAATTTCTTCACAACAAGGAATTCGACGATTTTATTTTACCGAAGATCTCTGCCAGCAACCTAACTAACTAAGGCTTCTCGTATGGGACAAAGCATTTCGTGCCGAATTTTATTAAAATCGGATCATATTCCGATATATATATATATATATATATATATATTATTTATCCTAGCAAATGACCCAAAATATACATAAATTCTCTCAGATTTTAGGAGGCTTGGTGTTGTTAAAGCAGTAATCCTTCCTTCACACTACTTTATTTATTAGGCCCAAAATGTTTCATGCATATTTTTGCACCTCTTCAGTGATAAAATATTGTCGGATTTTTTCAAATAATTTTTGGTATATTTCGTATGCCTTATATAGTCTAATGTATGTGTCAACCACTTCCTTAATTTTTGAACATTCTATTTGGGTAACGAGAGTACTTTTACATAACACTTCTTTTTTATTTAATTTTTCTAACATAGCATAATTCCTAAACATTTCCAAATCTAAAATTTTATACTTAAAAGTATCTACTATATAAACAAATTTCTTATATCCGCTAAAAGTAACATTAAATATTTCATACAATTTATTAGTTTTATTGCTTAAAAATTTCGGAAAGCATTTAGTTTTTTTGCAGTTTTCTAAAAATTGTAATCTAAATCTAATTCTAACTTGTTTTTTAACAATATTATACAATTTATAAAATGCTTTCATTAACTTATTATTCAGGTTCACATTTAGTATTTCTAAATAGAAATCTTCGTCACTCCAATTTTCAGCCGCGGAGTATGTCATATTATTTATTCTTGCAAATGACACAATATATATATATATATATATATATATATATATATATATATATATATATATTTATATAATGTGTGTATTTAAAGTTATAAGAAGAAAATATGTAATTCTAGTGTAGCAGAAAAAGAATATTGTGGTGAGGATAGGTCGCCAAATCCAGAAGATCCAACAGAGTCGTAATTTTCATAAGGTTGACGTAGATTCTAGTCGTATAGCATGACATCGCTAGGTGGTACGGCCTCAAAAGTACTCTTGAGACATGTATTTTTAGAAGTAGGAGCACAAGATATTCTAACCTATCCTTACTATTAAGAGTATGATTTTTTCAGAGGCTCCATGTTTAATGATACTTTTTCTAAAATGCATACTACTTTTCATTACAGAAAGTCCTTTCAAGCCAGATCTTTTAGCTATAAATGTTTTACTGGTTATAGGAGTGACTCACAGTGTGAGATGAGGAAACGGGTAAGGTTAAATCTGCAGGATCTGTGTCTTGGCCGTCTACTTATCCTGTTCAAATTTACAAGCCTTCTTTCTTCTTAGTCCTTCGTAAAGCTACATTCGTGTTTACATTATTTTTAAATCAGTTATTTTTAGTATCAGTTTCATACAAATTCCAGCTCAGTAATACAACTTATTTTGAGACGTTTTTTTATTTTTTGTTATCATAGTAATCGGTTTTGTACCATACTTTTCTTGACAACATTCAATATAAAACTCTGGCATTAAAATTGATCTGGAGTATGCCACCTGGCGAACCTCATTAATACATTATGCCAGCAGAGTTCTACGATAGTGATTATTGAAATTCTTACAAATGCTGCGCAAAATTAAGATCTTGATAAAAAAAGAAATTCAGGCTATAGTCCATAAATTTATTACTCCATCCACGGGACTTCCTCCGGACTTTTTAAAATTGAGAGAACCTTTGCAGTGCTCAAATTTATAGCACTACCTACGACTTCTAACAATTTTAATATTAAATTCTGCATAAAATGCGTCTATTGTAGTATTAATCCAAAAGAAATGTGTATCCTGTGTAGATCGAATGCCTATGAAGATGTGTATCACATAATGTTGCACTGTCCGATTTACTTGCCTATAATATAGCAATTTCTACCTCTGAAACACCCAGCAGATAACGCCCAATTGCATGAGATCCTCAATACATCCTCAAAAGAGGATTATTTCAATATATTAAACTACTGACGAACACCCTAAAGCTGATGTTTTCATTGCTCCGAGACTAGTATTACTTTGCTTTGTATGTCTTCTTTTAAGATTTGTATTTTTGTTGTCGATTTATAATAACCTTTATCTACTATTATTCTCCATAATGATTTGTTATGTATTATGATTATAATAAACAAAATATAAATAAGTTAATTTCGTAAATTATATATTGTAATTTATAAATAATACTAAGATGTCTAGTCGCAAGTTTAATAGAAATTATATGAATGCATGCCTCTAATAACAATAACATTAGGTATACTAATCCCATTATATTATGCCTACTCCTCGCTAGGGGTAAACCTTGTAAGCGGTAAACAAAAATAAAAATAAAATAAAATATTGCAACTCTTAAATGAGGTAATAGTTGGAATCCGGTAAATGTTTCATAATTTGGTACTAATTATAAGTATACATGCTATCGATGTAACGAAATTTCTAGATGTTTATGGAGTATTAAAAGATTACGACTGGCACGTTTTCAAAATTGGGTTCGTTAGGATTGCTAAGAGAACAAATAGTGCGTCAACAATTATTTAGGCAAACATAAAGAAAGTGCGACTCGCAGGATCTGCGTCATCTTAGTGCTTTTCCGTTCTTATCCCTCGCGAAAGAAATGTTGGAATATAAACAGACAATACTTTGTTTTGAAATTTCGTGAAAAAGGTAAATACGCTCTGCAAAAAAAAAAATTCGATGAAAACCGAGATTTACGCACTACAATGCACAGGAAAATGGGATTAGACAACGGAAATAAATTTTTTCTGCTGTTAAAAACAACTAGTAATATAAACATGCTTCTCATTTAATTATCTTGTTTTTAATGGAAAAAATTCCAAATAAAAACAAATATCAAAACACTGAGACGAACAAGAAAAAAAAAAAAAAGGTCAAAAGAACGAAACCAAAACATTCTGATTTGAAGCACTTATTTCAGCATTCTGATTTCTCGGGATGAGATCGCTCTATAAGAAATTGCATAAAAACTCTTTCTGTAGGAAATGTACTAAGCTTCCGAATAGATACCTTACTTCTTCCACGATTTCCCAACACGTTTCGAGATATTCACAAAAAATTATTTTCTCTTTCCTCTTAAATGGTTATAGATTAGTTCTTGAAAATGGTTTCACTTGATTCCCCTCATAAAACACCTATAAAAAGAGTTCAAAAGAAGGCACAACCTTCAAATCTAGGATTGCTTTTGCGCGAATTCCGTCGAACAAATGGTGATCTGATGGGTGGATTCGACCCCCAGAATGGATTCGACCCCGCTTTTAGCTCTTTAATTTGTTTAAAGATCTAGACCTTTTATTTAAGACAAAGTATTTATTTACCAAATTCCATCATCATCGAACCATTATTGAGCCTCATACAGCGCAAGCAAATATATATATATAGGCACTTCCGGATTTCCTCACGAGGTATACCTCAAAAGCGCATTTGGTAGGATATTTGGGATATCCTACCAAATGTTTTAACAGGGAGCAATTCTATTGTTCAATTATTTACTTATATGGAGTAATTCTGAGGCAAAATGCAAAATGCGTATTCATTGCATCGAAAACTTTGGGAAGAAAAGTACTGTCGTTTTTAATAAATGTTTATCAAAAATATTATGCTTTAAAATAAACGATATCCACATAAATCCAACGTAATTATAAGCTCTTTAAGCTACTATAATTTTGTTTAATAATCTTAAATATATGAAGAAAACGTTTTTTTAACAGGTTGTCACATTTTGAAAGTCTGAGTTTAAAAAATTTTAAAAAACATTATAAATATGAACAAGAAAAATAAAGCGAATTTCAGAAAAAAAATATTCAAAAGCTTAATAAATTAAACTAAATATGACCACAACGAAAACATAAAATTCCATCTACATATCTCACAGTTTTAAGGGCCTGATTAAATGGATAAAATACATAATCATGCAAAAACCGTTCGAATAATTATACTATTTTCCATGTTGGAGATAATTTCGATCGCTTGTCGCTAAGAGTTCTATTAAAAAAGCAGTGTAGGCAATGTTTGACCAAACTAAAAAGAAAAAATTATGACTTGCACGAAAATATTCATAGTTATTTAAAACAATCCTACTTTGAAGGTGATGTAACTTTACACAATTGAATAACTCGACACAGAAACACAATTACAGAATCTAACATTGAATCATAATCTATAAAAGATTGATTGATCCTACAATAAAACATTATTCGACCCGTAATAGATTTATTTATTTTTTACTAATTTTTGTTGTAACGTAAAACAAATGGGGCAGTATTTACTGTTATATTATTTTTTATTCATTTTTTTTTTAAAAAGAACTACCAAAATTTTGTTTAAGATAATGGAATATAATTCAACTATTTTATAGAAAATATTCGTTAGTATAAAATTTATTTGATTTTATATCACGAACGCCAATAAAAAATTAGCATTTTTAAATAGCATATTACTTTGTTATATTTTTTTTCGCAATGTTTCAAGTACAACTTCAACTAAAATCCACTTTACTAAAAACTAATTCGGATGCAGCCTCATTTTATTTATTTATTTTTAGTTTTGAATATGAATTTTGACTTGGTCCTTAAGGTAGAAGTTTCGATTCCTTAGAATAGTAAAAGTAAAGGTCAATTGTACGAACTACGTTGGTAGTTATATTTTTGGTTAGTTGGCTGGTGAAGGTTAATCCTATTTACATTGACGCTTTGAACGAGGAAAATAACTGTCAATAGATGAATTATTGCAGTTAATAAGTAAAAATAATGTGTAGTAAGCTTATCTATTTATAGCGCGATTCCTCCCTCCTCCATAGGGTGGAAACCCGCTTATAAGGTTGACCTCATGGCGCAATCCGGAAGAGCCGACTAGAAAATTTCATCTATTAAAAGCCATTGTTCACGAATATAACGGTGGTTCAAATTTGTGTGCGTGTATATATATATATATATATATATATATATATATATATATATATATATATATATGTCTGTTCTCTCTCCCGCTATCTCAAAAAAGGTCCGATTTTGATGAATTTGGTACTAAAATCGTTCGTCTAATTTTAAAGATCAAGTTAGTTAACGAGCAGAATCCTTCCATTGGAAGTTGGTTTTTGGAGCGGAAAAAATCGGAATTTTTTGAGTACATATTAATGCAGGTACTCGTTTTATAGATTCCTTAACATATGAAAACCAATAAAAGAATTTTAGTGCGATATCTGTAACCGTTTACAAATAATTTTCCAAACAAATATTCAGTTTGGGTATTCGAAAATGATGTATTCAGTTAAAACTTGTTCCATTTAATGTGACATCCATTTAATCTAAGATAGTTATATTTTGGTTCCGTTTGGAGTTATGGAAGTACTAGAAATGAAATATTTCATTGAAAGCCATGAAATGTTTTGGGATATTCGTATATTTATTTTATTTATTTATTTACATACTTTGCTTTTAGGGCATGGCCCTATACAAAGGGGTGTGTGCTTACTAACAAATATATACAATTAACATTTAACAGAAATGAATAGTAAATCAATAATAATTAATATCAATAAGAAATGCCATACTTAGAGCCTAAAATATCTTACATTATCAATATTCTAGAGCGAATTTTCGGAGGTTCAGGGATGCTATTGTATAATAGTACACTTTTCGAGCTTGATACTCATTCAAATTGTTAAGGAAAATAAACAGGTTTTCGGGAGAGATGTTTATAATTTCTGGAAGATAGGAGATTCTGTAAGGATTATAGATTGGGCATGCTACTAGTAAACTGATTACTATTGCAAATTGGACAGATTTCATTGGGGTTTATGGATATTGTAGTTTAGTTTTATCATATTTTTGTTAATTGTTCTAATTTTGGCTATTACTCTATAAAATGGAAATGGGAGGTTCATATTTAGGTAAGCAGGTGTTTCGTGGTTTGGATTAATAACAAGTCTATACATGGGACAGAACGAAGACAAAGTGACGCTGTTTTTATCTTGGTCCAATAGGAAAGTTTTGTATTTCGCCATTAACCTTTTAATTTCTTTTCTTCTTGCCGGTGAGTTTGAAATGTCAGTAAGAATAGCTCCAGTTTCGAATGCTCTAATAATTTCATCTACTTGTAGGAACCAGTTAAATTTCTTTCTTTCTGGTGAACTCTCTGCAAGCTCCTTTAATTTTTGTAGGCATATCTTTGGGTATCGCTCCGTAGGCATGTCTAGAACTTTGTCCATCCAGTTCAAAGCTTGCTTTAGGATATTCCAGGAGATGGATTTAACGCCTGTCTCTGATCGTACTACATAATGTGGCGTGGACTTCTGAAGGCCTAATATCCTCTTGAAAAAGCTCAGGTGACAGCTTTCCAATTTGCCCAGATAGCGCAAACCCAATATCGATGCACCATAGAGCAGAGTACTGGAAACCATCGCTTCATGGAGTTTAAGCTTTGCATCCCAGCTGTGGCATTTCGACCTCCTACATATATCCCTCACCACACCGCTAGCGAGGTTTGTTCTTGCTACTGCTCGATTCGTAGCCTTTAGGAATACTCCAGTTCTTGATATTCGTATATTTTCTTAAATATCCTAAAAACCGTTGAGAAATTTTGTTAAGTAGAAGGTAACCATTTAAAAGCTTACTAAATTCTCTACAAAAAAGGTTCTGACGTAATTATTGACGGGGCGTTGTCGATCGGAGAAATAAGGAAATTTGAAGTATTGCTCTTTTGAAAGAGGTTTTTACATCTGTTTACCTACCTAACGTTTTAATTTGTTGTTGCTTATTCATAACATTAAAATGAGTATTGGATATTAACATAAACAAAAATAATAAAAAAACTCGCCAGACAAGACTTTGAATGCAAAACCCTTCTTTTCACGCTTTGACTCTACCGAGCTTCATTATCATAGCATGGCTAGTCAATTCATCCGAAGGATCCCTGTGTCGGACAGCGTTATATTTCTCCTATGCCAGACAATGTTATTGCCCTAAGAACCCATGGGGTAGGTACTCCCTGAAGTACCTGAAGCTTTGGCCCTGTTGGATGAATTAACTTGTCATTTTGTGATATCAGGCCCGTTAGCGAAATCGGCAATGTACCCGGGAGTAAAAAAGGGACATTCTGGATTCCAATAATTTTTCTACAAAAAAATTAAATATCAAAACGGCATCAACGTCTGCTTATTCCGTCTTATGTATTATAATAGTTTATTCATAAAAACAATTTAAACTGAATAAATAAAAACTATATGTAAGTGATTACATCATTCTTTATATTTTTACTTCTTCTAAATAATCCATTCAATTATAATTTTTATAAATTTATTTCTCTCAAAAAATATTGTACGAAGAAGAGCAATAAAATCTTCAAATTAAAGTCATAGAACCCCTTTTGAACTATTTTCCTATGCTAATATTCGCTTTGAAAGGTCATTCATCCCTTGAAACTAGAATGGTTAACCTCCTAGTTGGAGGTCGTTCACCTTTCATCTTGAAGCATTTCGTTTTAAAAGGTTTTTATTTCCGTAATATTTAAAACTTCGTTATTTATTCATACGTTCAAAATATATAAGAAAATTCATAAATTTCCCTTAATGTAAAAATATTAACTCTCCCCCTCCCGAAAAAAGTTAAGCACGACTTTAAGAAGAATTCTGGGTTCCTCTCTTCTGCAGATGATTGCTCTACCTTTGAGAAACATTTTACAAACTCATTTTTTATTGAATTCCAAGCTTTACCGCAAATTCATGAAACAGAAGTAATTATTCAAAATTTACAGCCTTTTTTTTTTAATTCCTTGAACTTGAAATCCATATTTTAAGGAAATGATAACTTCTCACACGTTATCAATATGTGCAAAGAAGGAAGATTTGTTTTTCCAAGATTCTTCGTCACGGATTCCGCAGGTTTTGGAATATGATAATATGATGTTATAAATACTGCTTATATTCATCAAAATACTTCATCATAGAACCCGGTATGAGTAATTGTATAGTATTTCTTTAAAAAATACAATTTTTATTGCTGCGTTATCACGCACTCAAGTTAAATAATTGAAGTATACCTTTAAATAACAGTGAGTATTGGGTTGGAAATTTTAGAAAACAAATAATTTTAGGAAAAGGAGTTTATTTTAAAACAACTTATAAAAAATGAATGCAGATGCAATAATACTTATACGTAATTTTAAAGCTAGAAAAATACAAAATACATAACATTTGCTCCCTGCTGTTGTATTCAACTCAAAGGTAAAAAAAAAGTATATACAATATGAGGAACATTAATCATTAGCTGATTTCTAGATATAATACTGAAGGACTAGGCAGACCTACAGGTATATATATAATCGGCGTGTAAGGGTTATCTAAAAATACAAATTATCATATGTATATTTATATACATATACAAACAAATACATTAAAGGAAGAGAGCTTATTGACTAGAACAAGGAACGCCATCGTTGAGAAACTCATAATGAACACATGTTACTGATCTTAAAATTAATTACACAGCCGACTGACATGACAAAAAACTGAACACAAAAGAATTGAGATAAAAATTTATAATTTCTATGGCACCTTACTAACGAGTGATGTAACAATTAAGATTCCAAAAAATAAAATGAGATATTCCTTCTAGGATGCATCAAATCTTATCTAGCTTTCTGTCACCGAATGATATAAAAACATTACAAACTAATTTCAGTCTTATAGACTTGAAGAATAACTTATGAAGTCATTTTCTTTTTTCTTATATAAATTATAACATCCTTTTAATTGAGATGTAATGGGGTGGGACGTTTATATACATAGGGGCACTCTATGAGAGTATCGTAGTTTTAATGAGCTCCCGCTGGACGTAGGCCCGGGCAGAAGTTGAGGAACTCTAGGCTGGACTCGTGGAGCGGCCTCTGGACCAGAGAGACTTGGAAGGCTTGAGGTGTAAGCGTCGCTCCGGTTGTAGCCTTCAATGTGGGGAGGGTCTCGTCACTAGGCCTCAGAGAGAAGGTGTGCATGAGGGAAGCGAAAAATTCGAACAGTTCCATTCTCGCGAGCACATCTCCTAGGCACATTCGGCGACCTGAAGGAAAATAAAGAAATGTAGCATTAGCAATGTACAAAGGGAGTAGAAGTAGAGAAAAAATCAGTTTGAACCTAAAAATGTAATTGGAACTAAAAATAATATATGTCAGCTATAAAGTAGCACTTTTTCTTATAATTACATTATTTTCTCTTTGCCTCTTTACATACATTTATATAAATAAGGACAAAAGTAAATTGTAGAACAAAACTCTTTATAACTGACCCTAATATGAATATAGTGAATATACTGATTTAAATATAAGAAAACGTTTTAATCTGAAGAAATGACACTTACCAACTCCAAATGGCATGAAGTGTTCGGGCTTGCAGACTTTCCCGTCGGCGTTCAAGAACCTTTCAGGTTTGAATTTGGCGGGTTCGTCCCAGAGATTGGCATCCATATGGACAGCATGGAGTAGAGGGACTACGTGTGCGTTCTCGGGAATTATGTATCCACCAAGTTCAGTTTCTCTACAGAAAAAAAATAGAAATAATTATAGAATGCAATTTTTATATGGATTGTGATAGGATTTTTAACATGGTAGTTGATCAGATACTTACTGGTGAATAGAGTGTGTTGTCCCAAGAGGTACGACTGACGAGATGCGTAGAACTTCAAGGATGACCGCCTCAGTGTAGGGTAGATTCGGCCTGTCCTCAAGCATTGGTAGTCTCCTACGTCCTACGACTCGATCCAGCTCTGCTTGGACATTCCTGGCAACTTCAGGCTCGTGGAGCATGTAGATGACAGCCCAGAGAAGGGTGGTCTTGATGGTCTCCATCCCGGCGGAGAACAGGTCTCCGATGATCTGTTGCATCTGTCTGTCGTGTTCCTTGCCCTGGAACAGCTCTTCGTCTCTTCCTGTGGCTTTGGCGTCCTCGATTTCCATAAGGTAATTGTCGATTAGATCCCTCATGTTGCTCGAATCGAAGGACGCACGATGAGCGTCTACTGTCTCTTGGAAGAATGCTGCCATTTCGGTTCGATTCTGAATAAAAAAAAACAAAAAAACAATGATAATCACATATTCATAATATTAGAGCAATACACGAAGAATGGACTTTAGAAGTTGTGCTCACCTTAGCGATTTTCTTGATGACATCCTGAAGACCTGGTAGATACCGCATGATGGGTAAGAAGTTGGCATAACTAAGAGATCCGAAAAGACGGAAACCTTCTGCAATGAGGTGCATGAACCTAGTGAACTTGGCATCCTTCTGTTGGAATCTCACGCTCATCACCAGCGAGCAGATCACATTGCTGATAGAAGTGCAGAGTATGGGGTTCAAGTCTGTAGGAGTGTGCTTCTCCCGGCTTAGAGTTTGGAGAAATATTTCAACTTCTTTCTGCAATTCATAAAAAAATCATTAATTATGATGAACTAAAAAAAAAAAAAAACAAGAACTAAAAGTGTTACTTGACTTAAAAAAATGTGCTCACCATAATTCTAGCTTCCATGTCGTGTTTTCCTTGACCGGAATAAGTCATCCCAAGGCGACGAAGTTTATCGTGTAAAAATTTCCTTTGTTCTTTCCACAGTCTGCCGTCACTATTTATTATTCCTAAACAGAAAGTAAATAACACAAAATTAGTCTAAACAAAAATAATGAACTAAATAAATTATTGCTAGATTTCTCTTTGATTTTTCTGAGTAGTATTAGGAAAATATTATTATTTATAAAACTCAAAAGTTTTGGTTATTATAGTTAGATAGAACCAAAATTTTATCAATAAAATAACAATATGTATATTCTGAAAATCAAGCTAAAACGTTAAATTATTCAGATATTATTCGCTTAAAATATTTTATGGGTTTGTTATTGCCATGATTGAAAAAAATCTAATGTAAAGTTGCAGGTATATATAAATTTTCTATAATAATGAAAGTATAATAAAAATATAATATGAAGAAGTATATAGTAAAATGCCGGCTTTGGTTGTGACTGGTTGCGAAATGGTCCTTGATAGAATGACGTCCCTCCAATATGGTCGGCGCGGCAGTCTGCCGGCATTTTCCCCGCGCACCTACAGATTGCCGTCAGCCTAATATCGTAAATTATACCTAATTATACCAGGACCAGTATCTAGGTTAACCCTCTTACATTCAATACACAATCTTTGCAAAAGATGTTTGGTTTCTTTATTTTTTTTTTTTCTTCCCAGAATAGCTCGTTGAATATTTATGAGGGATAGGCATTTAATTTGTATAGGGCGGTTACATCTGGATTTTTTTTAGTACCCATGTTCGGTTTTATCGTTAAAAATTCCTTGTATTAATGTCAATGAGCCTTAAAATATTTTATTAATTTTTAATTTATTTAATTTTAGTCAACATTAGAGCATTTAATTTTTTTTTATATATACAAAAAAAAAAAAAATATGAGTATATACAATAGTGATCGAAAATCTAAAAGATGACCAAAATTATTCAATTGAACCTTATTTTACGCATCACAAGTTATTTTATTTATTTAGGACTCTGTAGCTGATAAGTGGTTTTAGACAAGTAAATATTTAATAAATAGATAAGAAAAAATATAACCCTTATTAAAGAATTAAAAAATAAATACTGCCCCTAATTTTAGTAAACAAACTAATGCTTTTCGGAAGATTAAAATATTATTCATTTGTAAGAACTTTAAGCAATACAGATGGGTATTGTATTTCGAGTTTTAAAGCTTCCATTGAATCCGAAATTGAAAATGTCCACTGCAGTTATGGTATTACTAAATCATTTCATATGATAGTTACCATATCCTCCAAGTATGTTGGTGAACTCCGTGTCAGGCCTCCCCGTGAAATCCTCCCTCCTGAAGGCCTCCCTGATGAGCCTATAGTCTGACAGAACGACAACGAACTGATTCCCCAAGGAGAGGCTGAATATGCCTCCGTACTTCTTGGCCATATCGGCGAACTGGAGATGAGCTTCCGGCCTGAGGAAGGGAAGATATCCCAAGAGAGGAAGGCCCCACGGACCCGGAGGAAGACGCGCGGCCCTGGAAGCGGCACGCCATAGCTGCCTCCCAATGAAGAATGCGATGAAGAAGACCGCCAGACACCTCGCTTCCGTGAGCATCTCTAGCCTGAGCATGACGGTGCAGCAAGCGGTGTGGGTGATTGTGAAAGACTGGAGCGTTCCGAGTGCCAGCAGAGGGCTTTATAGGTACGGCGGGGGTGGGGATAGAGAAAGGGTGGGGGAGGAGGCTAGATCCCCAGTGCCTTCCAACCCCCTGGAGAGGATACAACCAAACTACAGGTCAGTCATATCTACTAACTCGTTCTTTACTACTTACTAGAGATAGTACTATCAGCTGATTCCTCCATGCTTATCTAGTCATTGATAAGAAATCATATTCTCCTTCTTCATTCCAGAGGAGTATTTAATTACAATATTGTTAAAACCCCTGAACAATAGAATCCCATTATTTCAAATTGTCTTGGCAACTAAATTAATTTTGATTAGATATCGATGAATAACGATGTAACAATCCCAAGCCATTTGTTAATATTATGGAAACGTCCAAAACAAAATCAAATATTTTTTACTAAAATTTACTCAGATCAGTTTACTCAAAAAAGATAATCTAATCGTTTGAAAACATAATATAAGGTGTTTAGTGCCTGGATTATCATTCGGAAGCAAGCTCCAACATGAAAATTTATTAACAATCTAATTTAACTAAGTGAATCTAAGACGAACTTTAATGTTTTGTAAACGTTGAAAATTTCAGTTGTGTTTATTGCAATGACCGCGGTTTTATTTATTTATTATTTTTTAATTCGTTTCAACTTTTGGGCTATCAACAAGGTGTCACTCTTAAGTAATGCCAGCGGCACGTGGTTTTCCCAAGTTATCACTCATCCAAGCCTGTCATAGCTTGACATCTGCATACATTTGAAATTCGATGCTGTAGGCGAAGCATGAACACTATAACATGAACATCTGCGTCGGAGTTGCCACTGATTTATAAATGTCCTATCTAAAATCAGTATTGTTTCATTAATATCATCAATCAACGTTTGTCCTAAATGAAAACGAAAATTTAATAAAATCCCTTAGAAGAAAAAAAAAAAAAAAAAAAAATCTCTTTCTTATGGCAATGTATTTTACTTTACAATTAATAGAGAATGAAATATATTTATTTCACTATTAGAAAACTGAATTCATTGGTGTACTAATAAGCAGTTATTGCAAAAGTAATAAGCAGTTTTAAATTTATGTTAAAAAAATTATAACTAAGATAAAGGGATTTAAAATTGAATATTAGTAATTCTCAAAACCCTAGCCTTACGCGGATACTATGTGCGTGTCAGACCCTGAAATTCCGATCTAGAGATGATTTCTCTATGAGTTAGAGATTTTTAATAGTGGTGAGATATCGCCTCTCTGTTTTATCGGAAACTTTTAATCAACAATTTTCAGTGCATTAAACATAAACCACGTTTGGTTTCATATTAAATTTTCGGATAATTTTAATAACCAATTCATTTTTCCAAAATGAATAATTATATTTTTAAAAGAGTCAAAGACTAAATGTATTCACATTTGTTTCTAAAAGGAATAAAAAAAAGGACAAAATTATACATATTTTATGTAATACCTCATATTCATATTTGTTTCTTTTTAACATACTGTAATCTCTATCGAAAATTCATTTCTAAACGACTTGGAATATATAAGTGAAATATTTCAAGTATTTTAGTCATTGTTCAAATATTTATTTAATTACTACTACTGAAATGTGTTGAAGAGAAGTAATAGAGTTCAAGGTCACGTTTGGAATTTTCTTTTTTTATGTATGATATTTATAAACGCATTGAAATATTTGTATTATTTATTTTTACCTATTATATAAATATTTAACTGAATCTTAGATTTTGGTATTTTATTTCTTAATTTTTCGAGATTGTTTTCCTAAAAACTACTTTCCTTTTAAATTTCTGAAATGAATGTATTTGGATAAACATTTCTTGAACGGGTTTCTAATTAAGTTACTTCTTTCCTCCCCATAACTAAAATGTAAATGTTATAGTATAAATGTTAGTTTTGAAATATTTAACTTTTTTATAATTTATTGTACATCGACTACAATGGCCTTTAGCACAATACCTTACTGTCTAAATTAGCCGAATAGTATATAATAAATAGTCTCATATATATATATATATATATATATATATATATATATATATATATATATATATATATATATATATAATCATTATAATCTAGAACAATATTTAAATTAAGCTTTCAACGCGGATTAGCGGGAATACAAGGTTTTCCTAAAGCTATTTGGTTGATATGTTGGTTAAATATTTTAGAAATTTAGATTTACCTTTGCTCCATAAATTATTTGAATAGCAATGAGTAGATGCATGGAAAAACACTTTGACCAAATTTTAGAAATTCATTTTACAATATTTTTTTTTTTACTTTAATATTGTATTAGACTGTGATAAGAAATAAATATGTATAGCTTAATAATGTTCGTATCTTGCATTAAAAAAATGTAATTTGTTTAAAGATTATTGCGTATGCTTGCATCAAATTAACTTACTCGAGAAAGGCATAGATGTCAAGAGGTTGTGTGGCACGCCACTCCGCACGGTGGACCACTACCGCATCTTTGCCAAGACAAGTGCTTCAAATAATATATACCAACAGAAGACAAACTATAAATGTTATATTTATTTTTTATACAGCTAACTCAATAATTTAAAAAACAAAATTTTTAATAAATTGCAGTTATTAGTTTGGAAAGATATAAAACTATTTTTGCACTGGTGCAACTCGTTTTCCTTAGTTGGGCACTATACGCACACAAGAGATTAATAAGGCCGATTATGCTTGTATTTATATTAGGTCTAACACATTAACTCTGTATATTAAATGCGCTTCTTTAGCCCCAAAAGCTAGAAACGAAATGCAATCATTGTTATTTTCAGGGAAAAGCATGCATTTGATTTTTCTTTGATGTACAAAAGGTAGCACTATTATCAGTAAAAATCGTTTGAAATTTCCGACTAGCTCCTTAAATGGAAAACAGCTGTAGCCAGTTCATTTGAATAACTAGAGGAGGTTAACAACCTGCTGACACTAAAATGATATATGGTAGTTAGGATGGAGGGGGAGTAGCAAAGGGCAGGGCTAAGCAGGTATAGGATAAGAAGGGATAAACATAAATAGTATATAGAGGGCACGTGCTCTGGGTTCAATTACCTATCCCCTCCAGGACTTCAACCCATATCCAAATACCTTATCAAAATATTGGATTATATAACCTAGACGATATAAATAGTACAATATTCCATTTATAAATGATACTTGCAAAATATATACCACACAAATTACACTATCTCGACAATACACACGTACCCTACGAGTTATAACAGACATTACATAACATATGATAAGAAAGAGCGAAACTCAAATAAATAAATAATACAAATTTATAAATACATATTATATGCTTTTATAAATATCATAAACAAAAAAAGAAAAAGTTAATTCCAAACTTGAACTTGAAACGTAACATTCTTCATAAAATTTCAGTTGTAGTATATAAATATATTTTGCCAATAGGTCTAATAAATCGCAATTTAAATAATTTATGGAGCGAAGGCAAATCTAGAATTTCAGAATCAGCAAAAGATCAACCAAATACACTCCCCAACAAAATTATAGGCCACCTTATATTATGTTAGTTTTTGTTATTATTTAATGTTATATTTATGCCAAAGCAAATATATACTGTTGTAATGTCACTGACGTTTAGGAGAGCATGTCTGAAATGAGTCCTGATCCTTCTTGCCTATGGATTACCTGAAATGTAAAAATTTAGGCGCAACAGAAGTATAGGCCACCCACTCAGTTCTTATCTAAATCTTGCTGTAGGAACAGTTTTAACGAACATTACATTCATTAATTCAATCAGTGGGTCTAATTAAACCTGATTGAGTAATAACTAGAGGAAAAGTGTTGTCTGAGAGTGAAAAACGCGCGATTAAAACATTACACGATACAAATTGGACAATTTCAAAATCGCTCGAACGTTGATTAGAAGTAAACATTTCATTAGAAATTATTTCTTTAGGCAGGGTAATGACTATGGCCAAAAGAAAAGCTTTGGAAGGCCCATGGCAACAGCGGTCCAAAAACAGCGAGCCATTTTACGTTGTACTTCTAACTCTTCAGCCATGGCGACAGAAATTTGTGAACAAGCTGGGGTCAGCTCTTCTCCTCTTTCAACAATTTCCTTCCAGACGATGTTTATATTCTTTTTTGCATTCAATGTAGAGGGACAAAAAAGCAATTCTGTCTTTCCAAAGTACCCTATCCAGGCCCAAACCATAATACCTCCTCCTCATATTTGACGAAAACATAAAAATATTTTTTATTTTTGAAAATCATGAAAATAATATCGATATCCATCAGGGCCATCCAGATTAAACTGCTTTTTATCGCTGAAGATAACTTTCTTCCATCTCTTTCCCCCATGTGATGTGTTCCGAAGTAAACTTCCTTCTGTTGGCTTCGAGTGCTTTTGAAAAAGGGGGCTTGGACTTCACTTTAAGGAGCTTTAATTGACATGCCTTTTGCAAAAGCCGTTGAACATTCCTGATGTTTGTTTTGACCCCTTCTTGTTCATAAATTGGTTTTCGGACCGTTGTTGCCATGCAGTCCAGTCAACGAACAGTTATAGATGGAAATTTTTGGAACACAATTTTTGACTTCGTAACTTTGTTTGCCCTAGATTGGAGGTGAACATATCAAAAGTCCTCGCCCCTAGCCTTTAAGCCGGGGGGGAAGGCGGAGTTTAGAAGGTCCTATTTTTCGGGTTTTCACTTATATCTCGGAAACCCTGCGTCCTAGCGACATAACCATTCTATAACAAATGAAAGCTGATTAAATTTCCTACAAGTTTTATTCTATAAAGTTTATCGAGATATCTTTAGTTTTCGAAATATCCGTTCTTGAAAGTCTGCCATTTTGGGGAAAAACACTTTTGCCGCATATTTTTTCCCCGTTTTGACCGGATAACTCTTCAACGATGTACCAAAATAATAAATCACTGTTATTGCATTCCCTTCAATAATATATATTACTTTCCTATTTTATGTATTTTCCTTCAAACGTAAAAATAATTTCATTGTTCATCGTTAAATCTGAAATCTAGCGACTAACAGCCCAGGAAACTAAGAATTTTAGGTGGAAATGTTTGGAACACAATTTTTAACTTCATAACATTGTTTCGGCTAGTTAGGTGGTCAACATATCAAAAGTCCTCACCCGTTGCCTTTGAGACGGGGGGAGGGGGGTTTAGAAGTTCCCATTTTTCGGGTTTTCACTTATATCTCGGAAACCCTGCGTCCTAGCGACATGACCATCCTATAACAAATGAAAACTTATTACATTTCCTACAAGTTCTATTCAATGAAGTTTTTCGAGATATCTTAAGTTTTCGAAATATCTGCTCGTGAAAGTCCGTCATTTTGGGAAAAAACACCCTTCTTCCTATTTTCGACCGGATATCACTTCAACGATGAATCCAAAAAATAAATGTCGGCTATAGGATTGTAAGACATTCCATTCGCTTCAATAATATATATAACTTTACATTTTATGTATTTTCCTTCAACTGTGAAAACAGTTTAATGTTCATCGTGATATCTTGCAACAACTGTCGACCAATGAACTGTTCAATTTCTCACCATTTCCAGTCATTGTATTGTCCAAAATATACTTCATTATGTAAATATAGGTAGTACTGGACGTATAAATAGTACGAAATATATAATTTTGGGCCTCTGACCAGTTATTCACACTCAATTATATCAGAGTTGGGCAAACGTTAATCGCAGAGGCGATTGACGATTGACAATTAAAAATTCAATCGCATCAACTCGCAATTACGATTAATCAATTGTTAATCGCGGAGTTCGCGATTAACAATTAAATATTAATCGTAATAGTGGATTTCGCGATTACAATTAATCAATCGTTACTGTGTGAATCCGCAATTACGATTAATCAATTGTTAATCGCGGGTTTCGCAATTAACGATTAATCAATTGTAATTGCGCAGTTCGCAATTAACAATTTATTCTGCAATTAAAATGTCAAGTGCGGCTGCTGTTTAGCCATACTTGAAGTTAGGTAAAACTGCAGTTAAGTGTCCTCATATCCGATTTCTTTCAAATTTTTTACAATAACGTATTTTGATGCACTAAATACGAATCCGTTAAAAAAAAAGTTCGCATACTTTAAGTTAGGTCAAACTGCAGTTAAGTGTCCTCATAACCGATTTCTTTCAAATTTTGTACAATAACGTTTTTTGATGCACTAAATACGAATCCGTTAAAAAAAAAGTTCGCGTACTTAAAGTTAGGTAAAACTGCAGTTAAGTGTACTCATAACCGATTTCTTTCAAATTTTGTACAATAACGTATTTTGATGCACTAAATACGAATCCGTTAAAAAAAAAGTTCGCATACATAAAATTAGGTAAAACTGCAGTTAAGTGTCCTCATAACCGATTTCTTTCAAATTTTGTACAATAACGTATTTTGATGCACTAAATACGAATCCGTTAAAAAAAAAGTTCGCATACTTAAAGTTAGGTAAAACTGCAGTTAAGTGTACTCATAACCGATTTCTTTCAAATTTTGTACAATAACGTATTTTGATGCACTAAATACGAATCCATTAAAAAAAAAAAGTTCGCTTTCAACTAGGAAAGAAGTTATTAAGCACTAACGTTCACTGTTATGGGGGATATGATAGCTTATGTAAACAACTAACTTTGTCAACATGCGCATGCGCGGGTATGGAAAAGTTCGTAATAAAGAAGTTTAATTGAAATTTACCATGAATTATTTAAATTCACTAGCAGTTATTTATTCACAACCATTTTGTTAAAATAATGAACCACTCTTCACATCTTGTTTCTTTCACGAAAAGTATTCTGTAACAGAAATCCCTAAATAATTAGCTAATGCCTTTATAATTATTAGTTCGTTCTAATTTGCGCCTGCTGAACTTTAATTGTCAACATACTCTTATTTTATAAAAAAAAAAAATAGCACTGAAGTTGCACGAATTTATTATTTAAACGAGCTCATAAATATGAAGAGCTCTTAAAGGCATTTTTCTGTGCGACTGGGGATTTGTATCCACCGAACATCGCATCTCAAGAAGAAGAAGAAAGCTAAGAAGGATGTCTAGGAAGATAAGAAGAATGTCTAGGACGACTTTTAGGCATACATGCTATGCGTTTGCTCTCGCTACGCTCGCTCAAGAAGATATCAAAACCCTAGCCAATCCAACTCGCTAAAATTAATAGAACTTTATTTATTTTAGCGAGTTGGATTGACTAGGGTTTTGATACCTTCTTGAACGAGCGTAGCGAGCGGAAACGCTTAGTACGTATGCCTATAAGTGACAGGTGACGACGGGAGGGGATTGACAATATTTTTGAACAAATGTTTTATGAACATTGCAAATGAGAGTTCTCTGTTTCCCAATGTTACAAATACGCTGTTTACGCCTACTTTTAGAACCTTACTAACAGTGAACGTTAGTGCTTAATAACTTCTTTCCTAGTTGAAAGCGAACTTTTTTTTTAACGGATTCGTATTTAGTGGATCAAAATAAGTTATTGTACAAAATTTGAAAGAAATCGGTTATGAGTACACTTAACTACAGTTTTACCTAACATTAAGTATGCGAACTTTTTTTTTTAACGGATTCGTATTTAGTGCATCAAAATACGTTATTGTACAAAATTTGAAAGAAATCGGTTATGCGTACACTTAACTGCAGTTTTACCTAACTTTAAGTATGCGAACTTTTTTTTTAACGGATTCGTATTTAGTGCATCAAAATACGTTATTGTACAAAATTTGAAAGAAATCGGTTATGAGGACACTTAACTGCAGTTTTACCTAAAGTTATACGCGGTGCAAGCCCCGGGGACATGCGCCGCAGTTAACGTTTTAATTTCCGGATATACGTAAAAAAAGGTAAAAAATAGCATTAAAATCTGCACACAGTAAGTGCCGGAAGCGAGCCCTTAGAGACCCGGAAGTGAACACTGGTGGATCTGAACTGACTGGAAGTGGGCCTGGCTAACCCAGTTGTGAGAAAATTTTAACTAGAGTAAAACGGAAGTGGACCAGGAGTGGGCAGGAATGCCATTGGATGTTGCCCAGAGCCGACCGGAAGTGGACCAGAGTAGATCATACGTAGTTTGGGATGTACTGGAAAAGGCCAGAGTTGACCGGAAGTAGCCGGGGTCGACTAAAATAGGACCGGAGGAGGATCAATTGTGGGCCGGAAGTGAACTTTGGAGTGGTATTTTTGTTGAATTTCCGCGTAATTTTTATCAAAATACTGTTTTACAAAAAATCAAAATGAATTTAATTGCAATTAAATCAATCGCGATTAAATCAATTGCAATTAAAATGTTTAATCGCGATTAAATTAATTGTATTTGGCGATTAAAAAATAAATCGCGATTAAATTAATTGTATTTGGCGATTAAAAAATAAATCGCGATTAAATCAATCGCAATTGATTTAATCGCGATTGATTCAATCACGATTAAAAAGTTAATTGTTTGGTCATACGATTGAAAAATTAATTGATTGATGCCCAACTGTGAATTATATAAGATCTTGACCATTATATTGGCAATGGTTTTGTTAAGACCATGTGAGTGCGTATATAACGTTTGAAAGAAAATACATAAAATAGTATAGTAATACATATTATTGAAGCGAATGGAATGCTCTACAACTCCATAACCTAATCTTTAGTTTTCAAAATATCCGCTCTTGAAAGTCTGTCATTTTGGGAAAAAACACACTTTTTTCTATTCTCGACCGGATGTCTCTTCAACGATGCACCCAAAAAATAAATATAGGTTATGGGGTTGTAGAGCATTCCATTCGCTTCAATAATATATATTGCAATACTATTTTATGTATTTTCTTTCAAACGTTATATACGCACTCACATGGTCTTAACAAAACCATTGCCAATATAATGGTCAAGATGTTATATAATTGAGTGTGAATAACTGGTCAGAGGCCCAAAATTATATATTTCGTACTATTTATACGTCCAGTACTACCTATATTTACATAATGAAGTATATTTTGGACAATACAATGACTGGAAATGGTGAGAAATTGAACAGTTCATTGGTCGACAGTTGTTGCAAGATATCACGATGAACATTAAACTGTTTTCACAGTTGAAGGAAAATACATAAAATGTAAAGTTATATATATATTATTGAAGCGAATGGAATGTCTTACAATCCTATAGCCGACAATTATTTTTTGGATTCATCGTTGAAGTGATATCCGGTCGAAAATAGGAAGAAGGGTGTTTTTTCCCAAGATGACGGACTTTCACGAGCAGATAATTCGAAAACTAAAGATATCTCGAAAAACTTTATAAAATAGAACTTGTAGGAAATGTAATAAGCTTTCATTTCTTATGAGATGGTCATGTCGCTAGGACGCAGGGTTTCCGAGATATAAGTTAAAACCCGAAAAATGGTACCTTCTAAACCCCCCTTCCCCCCGGCTTAAAGGCTAGGGGCGAGGACTTTTAATATGTTGACCACCTAACTAGCCGAAACAAAGTTATGAAGTTAGAAAATGGGTTCCAAACATTTCCACCTAAAATTCTTAGTTTCCTGGGCTGTTAGTCGCTAGATTTCTGATTTCACGATGAACACTGAAATTATTTTTACGTTTGAAGGAAAATACAAAAAATAGCAAAGTAATATATATTATTGAAGGGAATGCAATACTCTACAACCCTAGAACCGTTATTTATTATTTTGGTACATCGTTGAAGAGTTATCCGTTCAAAACGGGGAAAAAATATGCGGCAAAAGTGTTTTTCCCCAAAATGACAGACTATCAAGAGCGGATATTTCGAAAACTAAAGATATCTCGAAAAACTTTATAGAATAGAACTGGTAGGAAATTTAATTTCAGTTTTTATTTGTTATAAAATAGTCATGTCGCTAGGACGCAGGGTTTCCGAGATATAAGTGAAAACCCGAAAAATGGGACCTTCTACCCCCCCCCCCCTCCCGGCTTAAAGGCTAGGGGCGAGGACTTTTGATATGTTCACCTCGTATCCAGCACAAACAATGTTACGAAGTCAAAAATTGTGTTCCAAAAATTTTCACCTACAGCTGTTTTCAACCATTCGTTGCCTGGACTGATGGGCCTTCCAATGCTTTTCATTTGGCCATAGTCATTACCCTGCCTAAAGAAATTTCTATTGAAATGTCTACTTCTATTCAAAGTTCGAGAGATTTTCGAAATTGTGCAATTTGTATCGTGTAATGTTTTAATCACGCGTTTTTCACTCTCAGACAACACTTTGTTTCTAGTTATTACTCAATGAGGTTTCATTAGACCCGCTGATTGAATTAATGAATGTAATGTTCACTAAAACTGTTCCTACAGCAAGATTTAGATAAGAACTGAGTGGGTGGCCTATACTTCTGTCGCGCCTAAATAATTACATTTATTAATCCTTAGGTAAAAAGGATCAGGGCTCATTACAGACATGCTCTTCCAAACGTCAGTGACATTACAACAGTATGTATTTGATTTGGCTGAAATATAAAATTAAATAAGAACAAAAACTAACATAATATAGGGTGGCCTATAATTTTGTCAGGGGGTGTAGCTTAAAGAAAACATTGTATTCCCGCTAATCCTCATTGAAGGCTAAATTTGAAAATTGTTATTGATTATAATGATTTATATATATATGTTATGTTTTAAGTTACTTCGCTGGAGTTGAAATGATTGATTGGTGAGACGGCTTCCTCTCCAGCGGTGTTCTTTCTTTCCTTCCTGCAATATTTCGCCGGGTTCCTCTCCGGCTTCGTCAGGCAGACTTCATCCATTCTTGAAGGTTGGCAAGGGGATGAATGCATTTCCTCGCAATAAGTTTATTTCAGAAATTATAAAGGAAAGTAGTTTTCAGCAAAATGGTTTCGAAGAAAGAATATAGGAAAATATGTGATTTAGTTAAGTATTTATATAATAGGTATAAATAACTAACACAAATATTTAAATTCATTTATAAATATCATATAAAAAAAAAAAGATAATTCTAAACTTGGACTTGAACTCTATTTCTTCTTCAGCAAAACTTAGTAGCAGTAAATAAATAAATATTTGAAAAAAAAAAAAAAAACTAAAATACTAGAAATATTTTACGCATATATTTTAAGTCGTTTACAAAAGAATTTTTCGTAACAGATTATAGTAACTAAAAAAGATGCAATGAATATGATGCATTACATAAAATATTACAGCATTTGTAATTTACTCAGTATTCGTAAAGAATGTACCTTTATACCTATATAATTTATTTATTTATTTTAAGGTCAATAACATACGTAACACATTTTAGATTTTAAGGACGGGTTATCTACAGGTTCCCATCCTTTTCTACCTAGGATATGACAGATGTCTATTCTTTTTTCCATTAAAAAAACGTAGTGCTCACCGCTTAGAACTCAGGGTAATCGAGACTCCAAACCCATCTAAAATTCAAAATAACCATAAATAGCTCTGCTACTTTATCTTTCTAATAAATATCTGACTCTCAATTTTTAACCTATTAAATCCTCTCATCTTGTTTTGGAGTTAACCACTAGTTCCGATTTTGCTCCTTCTTGCTGCTTACGACTTTTTATTATTTGCTCATGACATCTACTGATTTTAGTTGTAAGAAATTAAAAATAACTGCAGTTACAGGCTAATTCATAATGTTCTGAAGTAAGACCCCATTCTTAATGGGCCTATTTATTTTATTTATACAACACATCTTTCTCTTCATATTAGGCCTATGTATGCCAAATTGTTCTTTTTTTAAATATTAAAAACATTTGTTCTTTAGGGTCACATTAATAATTAGTGCCAGCCGTAAACCCACAGATGGACCGATATTGCTAGTTATTGGACTCATACAACCGTCCTTTATGGTGAAAAAAAATACCAGGATATATATATATATATATATATATATATATATATATATACTATACTATACTATATATTTGTCTAGTACCACTCACTCACTCACTGACCTATCATTGGCCAGCCCAAACCGCTCGACAGAAAAATTTGAAATTTTGCATGGACACTCCCTGTATAACGTAGAAACTCGCTAAGAAAGGATTTTTTGATATTCGAATTTTTAAGTTTTTTTAGAGGGGTTTGAAGTTTTAGTTGTTAAGAGCAGGCAAGCACTTTTCATGAAGTGTTTTATGCATCTTGAAATTTTGCTATAATGTACATCTTGGATATATAAGAAGGTATATATGTGTATCCTGGACATACCATGGAACACCAGGTACTGCGCATAGGGGAAAGAAAAAAATATTTCCCAAAAATAGAGTTTTATTCAGAAGCCAACTATCTTTAATGTAAAATTAAGACAATTTTAAAATGAATAATAAATATGGCAGACACTTTTAAGGGGTATAACACGTAAAAAAAAAAAAAAATATATATAAAAAAAATAATTTGTTGTTTTTATTCTGATATGAAATGAGAGTTCTATTCGCGCTGCCATTAAAACCGGAATACCTGAACAAGATCATGTGAGCAAGAACCAATGAGAGCACAGAAAACAACTAACACTGCGCGGTTGTCTCATGCACTGTTACGGTTGCGCTCAGTGTTTTGCAGTCTATCATAGGCAACATTTATTTTCATGTTTCCTGATAATTAAACCCCACAAAAATGTCTGCCCTTTTGCAATTATTTTCAAATATGTTTATTGAAGACGCTGTTGAGATCGCAGCGTGAATAAAGCACTTCATTTAATATTAAACATAAAAACTAGGTACTTTGTGTTTTTTTTTTAATTTACATTTTAACCCCCTTAAAAGTGCCTGCCTTATTTATTATTGATTTTAAAATTGTCTTAATTTCTAATTTTTTTCATTGATAATAGTTGGCTTCTGAGTAAAACACTATTTTTGGGCAATATTGTTTTGCACCTTTCCCCTATGCGCAGTACCTGGTGCACCAAGGTATATCCAGGAAACACATACTTACCTTCTTGTCTACCCAAGAGGTACATTATAGCAAAATTTCAAGGTGCGTTTTATGCACCTTCATGAAAAGTGCGTTGCCAGCTCTCCGACTATATTATTTTGAATTGCGGTTAATTTAAACTACCCAGACATTGAATTTTTAGAAATGGACTGTGTTTTTTTCCCCTCATAGAATTTACGCTTTACCTGGTGAAGGTCCATCCGAGGTAATAATATCCCGAACCGTTGCACAGCCTCGTCACCCATCAGCCTCCCCAATCGGAACACTTCTTATGTTGGGTAATGCTCGCAAATATAATGTGTGTTTCCAAATGACATCTTTGAAACATAAATTTTTAAATTTTAGCGTCCATTTATCACTCACAACAACTTCTATTGCTGGTAACCTATAGATAACGGGTTATCTATAGGTCATCTCTTTGTTGATACTGGTCCAGAGCGCCCTCGTGTCAAGAAACATTATACTTTGATTACTTATCAATTGATAAATAGCAAATAGTGTGACGGGAACCGTGCTGTAATAAACTACACAAAAGAGTAGCGTTAATTTTGAATATACATTATTTAACACAATAAAATAACGACTTATCTGCCGTGACGAAGCACGGGTATTCAGCTAGTATATATATATATATATATATATATATATATATATATATATATATATATATATATATATATATATATAAAAGAGACCTCCACTAAGTTATTTAGGTTTTATAAAAATTAAGAAAAGCTAATCAGGTCTCCTAGTTCCAAAAATTTATATTTTATTCATTGAAATAAATATTTCGGCTTAATGCCCTCGTCAGGAATCTTAAATAATTTCACAGTTTGAAAAGTATATTTTAAATGATTCATCTCATTTTTATTTTCTTCATTCGGTTATATAAAAAAATATCTTAAACTGGTAAATATGACAAAGAAAGTTCCAGTCTTAGAAACGGCGAATGTGGAAACTATCGACAATCATCACACACGTCACAACTAAGATCTCGACTCTACCCACTGGAACACATGATGTGTTCTACTAATGTCACTGCTCATCATCCGCAGCAAATTAAATAAGCTGAGAAATATATCTTAAGAATACGGGTTCTTCAAAGATCCAGTTACCTTATGTAAGTGGAAAAAATCATACTTTTTTTCTTTTCTCCAGTCTCGATGAGTTCTTTAGACTTTTTTATCACCATTGAGACCAGCCTAGACACATCTGTCACAGAAGGCCTTCCGTTAAGTGGTTACAGATAACACTAATAGACTTTCCAGGGATAAAAAAAAACTGAGGTTAGAGTCTAGTACCGATTGGTACCATGCCTTCCATTCATGTTATGGGAAATATGAACATTATCCTGAACAGATTAAATTGAATAAAATATTTTATACCCCCATCGAATAAGCCTTTCGAAGATTAATATTATATACTTCATATTTTTCTTTTATTGTTGGAGGCCAGGTGGCCGTGAGTTCTAAGGCGTGTGCATTCTGTGCCTAAGGTAGTGGGTTCGATTCACTCTTGGTGTTGAGGCTTTTTTTTGGAAAAAAGAAACCCTTTTCTAGCCCTATTCTGGCTGGAAAAGGGTGGTAACATACAGATAAGCCGTCCTAAAAGTCTTTGTACATAATAAATGGTCGTTAAAATTTAAATAAATATATTTTGTATAGCTTTTCAACTATAGAGATAAGCACTAAAATATTATATTACAATGCGCATATCATTATATAATAATATCATATTAGATAACTTTTACAAATTTTTTTACATTTAAAAGTAAGTGATATACATATAATAATAACAACAATTTACAAAAAAAAAAAAAATTTATCAAAAAATGTCAAATTTGTAGATTATTTTAATAAAAATTAATATTCAATAAAGTAAAAGAGTTGGTACATTCTGAATATTTACTAAATGATTTAATTTCGGCGTATAAATATGTCTTCGAATAATGTACGAGTAGAATTGGGTTGAAGTTTGTAACTCGCGTGGAATAAAAAAATAGTCTTTTGTAGCATTTCAGTGTGTGTCTTTTGTCTTCGTTTATAGTCATATACAAGAACATTACTTCTTCTGCAAGATCTAAAACCTTAATGATTTACTGAAGCCTGGAAACCCAACGCCCGACCTCATCAAACACTTTTTGTTGCTCTAACAGTTAATGGACTCAGCAGTAGTATTGGATTGGTAGCAGTTAGTACTAGTATAAGTAATTTTATTAGTAGTTGCACTGTTATTGAAGCCTCGTAACGTGGTTTATTGAGGCTTGTTCTCTTGTGATAGAATCAGTCGCGTATAGCCTGTTTCTGGCAAAACAGATTAGGTTATTTTCTATTATATATATAAACACACACACACACACATATATATATATATATACATTTATTTATATATATATATATATATATGTATATATATATATATGTATGTATATATATATATATATATATATATATATATATATATATATATATATATATATATATATATATATATTTGTAATCTGCAGTACTTCTGACCCAATTAAGTATTTTCACTCCTTTACCTAGATATTTCAAAAATAGCACTTTTTTCCCCTGTACTATTGTATTTTTAATATGCTCTACATGTTCCGTGGCTCCCATGCCACCTCTTAAGGGGCCATTAAAACTCTGCGTGTGTGGTCAGTAATATGGGCAAGCAGACCACACATGCACACTTTTAATGGGCTCTTAAGAGGTGGCATGGAGGCCACGAAACATGTAGGGCATATAAAAAATACAGTAGTACAAGAAAAACACGGCTATTTAAAAAAAAATCGTCAAACATATATATATATATTTTTTTTTTGAGGCTTTAGGTCAATAAATCAGTACAATTTTTCTTTATAGCTATTTCATTTTAAAATGGTTTCGTGCCTTTTCGCACCTCTAGAGGATCAATTCTTGTTAGAAAGTCCTCTCGTTTCCACGGGATCGGATAGCGGATTGATACCACCTAGAATAAAGTAGAGTGTATTCCTTTTTTTTTTTTTTTTTGAAAGATGAAAAATCAGTTGAAAAAATAATGAAACATCTCACATTAACGTCATTAATGTTTAAGGGGTAAAATAATTATTTATCAACTTGCGATGGGTGAATACACAAAATATATACTCCTACAGGTTATTTACAGGGGATACAAATGTTCCCAAAATTTTAATATAGGGGGTTTCTAATGTGCCAAAAACAAATAAAATTGTTTTACATACTCGACTCTATAGTCATTATTTTGCCAAAATATTCCATATACCTACCTTTGAATAGTTAACCATTATTAAAAAAAATGTTATTTAAAAACAAATGTCAGACATTAAAAACCCCTATATTTACATTTTGGGAAGATTCCAAAAATAAAAAAAGTATTTTAAATTTCTCTGAGGCCGGACCCTTAAAATGTAAAAAACTGGCCATATTTTAAACAACATTTGCCCGATGCAAACCAAACTTTGAGGGTCGATAAAGGCTCTAAAGTAAAACATTTCCTTACCGTCGGGGTGGTTCTCGAATCGACACTATATACAAAAACGTTTACACTTCATTTTTATTTTCACATCCATTGTTTACTAGCACCTCAGTAGTCAGAGATAATACCATAATCATTAATATGTTTTGAATAATGACACTTTCTTCTCTTGAAAGAGCTCAAAGACGTAAAAATAGGATTGTCTTAAGGATAGATATTGAATTTTAAAACGTCAAGCAACTTTTTCGCTTAGAAATTTTTAGTCTCTCCCACACTGGGAAAAATTATAATAATTATTTTTCAATGATTTCTATTGGGATTTCTTGGGGTACTCATTTTAAATATGCTATTATTTTTTGTGTAAAAAAATGTATAATACTAGTTTACTTGGAAACGTGAGCATATTTTTGAATTTATTTGACGAAATATAAATTATTGTTTAACGATTATATTTTTTCTTTAATCTACTTTTTAAAAAGAAATAAATTGGTCAAAAATCATGATGATATCATTGTCTTAGCACGATATATAAAATAAATCATTTTCAACCTATGTTTTTTATGTCTAAGGCGGATTGGACGGAACGCTCGGCCACGTATCGACTATTTTTCGATGTAGAATCACCAAAAAATCATCACCTCTTGGTAGTAGTGGTATGGGAGTGGTAGCAGTTAGTAGTAGTATAAGTGATTTTATTAGTAGTTGCACTGTTATTGGAACCTCCTATCATGGTGTAGTAATTTAAGACATGATCATTCGGTGCCTATAGTTGTGCTTTTCTTTCAAAAAACGTAAACATAGGCATTAGGCTTATCCTACCTACTAGAACCGGTGCGTGACCTTTAGATAATCCGTCCCAAAAATCTTTGTTAATTATAAGAGGACGTTAAATTTTAATGTATAAAAATATTGAGTTGGCTGTTTAAAACACGCGTAAAAGACTACACGATTTTTACTTATATCGTATTTACATAGGTTATTTTAAGAGCATTCTTCAAGAAAGCAGCTGAATCAACTGCCTTATTCAGAGCTGTGTTTATTTACGCACCTTCTGTGTGAAAGACCTTTTTTTTAAATGATTTTTAATTTTGTTGAGAGGAGATCGTTGACCATTGATGATGCGAAGGCAGGAATTGTCAGTGTTCCGTCGTTATTTCTTAATAAAACTACATTTTACATGTGAAAATGGTATTATTGTGTGCCAACGTTTCGGCTTGAAATTCAAGCCTTTATCAAGGCTGTAAAAACAAGCAGGACAGAGTTAATACTAACATATATTTTCATTTTTTTTTTTTTCTCCTTCTGTAATAGTCTGGAGTTCTTTTTTACAAGATATTTTACGCACATTCAACGATTTACTAGCTGTTAAAATAACGTCTTAAATCGTCAATTATTTTTATATATTGTTATAAGTAAACTGTGAGGCTTGTTGAAGCTGTGATCATCTAAGACATGATACATAGTAATTTGTGCGTTGTGACGGATAGAAAGTGTCGGACTCCGTGGCGCGAGACGAGGGATACCGGAGAGATTGCCTTAGGACTGGTAGGAGGTCGGTCAGTGACCCGTGCCAGATTTGGGAACAGCTGACAGCTGAGAGGAGAAATCCGCGGGCAGTTTTTAGCGCCCCTCCCGTTAACCCCACCCCTCTTCACGCATGCTTGGGGAAATGTCAACCCTTTTAATTGCCATCAAATAGACAATATCAGAATCTTTCTATCAGTCTTATTTTATATGTTTTATTTTGTTAAAGCCATACTCAACCATATTATTATTAAAAGTTTGTCTCACGAAAACTGCATCAACTCACTAGGGATGGATGATAGTCGATAGTTACTATCGATATATCGATAGCTCATGATTTTCGATAGGAGTTACCGATAGTCATGAACTATCGATAGAGTTATTACTTTCTTTTTAGAATTGAAGTTCTCAGCATCTGGAGGGCTGTGGTATTAAATACTGACACGTCTGGTGAATTAAATACTGAAAAGGCTCGTCTGCAGCCTCAGAACGTGTATTTTCAGCCGCTGAAAAAGTAATTTCTGAGCAACGGACCAGACTGAGCCGAAGAAAAGCGGAAATGATGTTTTTCATTTCTGGTAATATGTGCCTCAAGGAGCACTACTATAACAGTTTGGAATAATTGCACTTTTTTGTGCCTCTTGATATTTTTATTTTTGTAAATGCTTTTTATAAATTTAGATAAATTCGTTTTTCGTTATAAACCTTTGTGTAATCTTATAAATATACCTAATCCTGCAAGCAATAAATAATTCAACTCAATAACATTAAATTCTTCATTGGACAGGCATGTAAGAAATAGGGGAAGACACTACCGAATAACTATCGATAGTATCGATATTTTTTAACCGATATTATCGGACTATCGATAGTGCTGAACTATCAACTATCGCCCATCCCTACAACTCGCCGCGTTATCCCTAGAGTAATTGATAAAGCTTAGGAGAGAAACAATTAATGTTTGTCTTGATCTTTCGTGAAAAATGTAGCAATGTATAATGGAATCTCAAAGAGAAGCACGATTTTAGTCACCACAACAGGAAACAAGCAGTATTCCAAGCGGAAATTACTTACTCTATTTAAGCACCGGTTTCTCCGGCTGAAATAGTAATCTTAGTGCAAGAGCTGAGAAACGCGAGTTTCAGCGCATTTCAGGTAGATAAGAAATGATAAGGTACTGCGCATAGGGGAAAGGTGTAAAAAAATGGCCAAAAAGTAGAAATTTATTCAGAAGCCAACTACCTCTAATGTAAAATTAAGATGACATGTAATCCGGGACAGCTGTACAAGATCATCTGAGCAAGAACCAAGAGCGCAGAGAACAATCACAACTGCCAAGATGATCGGTGCTATCACTCATTCTTACGCAGTGTATTGCAGTCTATCATAGGCAGCATTTATTTTCATGTTTCCTGATAATTAAACGCCACAAAAGTGTCTGCCCTTTTGTAATTATTTTCAATTATGTTTATTGAAGACACTGTTTAAATGGCAGCATGAATAATGCAATTCATTTAATATTTTAAAAAAATAGGTAATTTTACCTTAATTTAATCTTATTTATTATACATTGTAAATTTGCCTTTATGTGCAATTTGTGTACATTAATGATAGTTTGGTGCTAATGATCCTGGAAATAGATGCACCAAAAAAAAAAAAATTAATGATAGTTGGTTTCTGAATACAACATTATTTTAGGCAATATTTTTTAACACCTTTCCCCTATGCGAAGTATCCGGTGTTCCACGGAATGTCTAGCCAACACATATTTACATTATTATCTACCCAAGAGGTGAAGAGTGCGTTACCAGCTCTCCGACTATATAGAAAATTGCGTAACACCCATTTTTAATTAATAAGATTTCTAGAACATTTAATAAGGTTTATAGAATAGGTTTAAGTGTATTACCATGAAGAACCCCCGGGTCGATATGTATTATTTTATTGTTTTTCTAAATGGTTTGGTCATTAGCACCATTTAATTATTCTTATAGTTAACATTGCTTCCGAAGCATTTTTACACTTAAAAAAGAAAAAAAGTATTTTTAAATCATATAAACTATTGCTTGAACTAATTCTCTGATATTCCAATTTCTATTTATTATTTTTTTCAATGATATCTCTTGAATTTTACCTAATTATGTACAGGCACTACAAAGTTCAAATATTCTTATTTCACTCCATCGCCTTATTTCTCTCCACCTTATTGGTAATGAGGTATAAAAATCTCCATAATACAATATATCCATAAAACGTATAACCTCTGAATTGGATCTTTTACTTGAAGAGACATCGATGCTTGGATGATAAAGCGTTAAAGTCTCCAATTTAATTATTTCAATTATTGTGTTACATCTATAAGAACAAAACTGATTTTTAGGTTTTATAAATTAATCAATAAAATATAAGTTATTAATATGATTCAAGTATACGTTTTTTCTAAAACTAGGAAGTACCATTTTGAAGCTTATTAAATAATGCAACTTTTGAGGCCGATGCAAACTTCTAAGTCTAATAATAGGCGATTAAAAAAATATTGAATAATTTAATAAAACACGAATATTAAACATTCTCATCTATATGGCTTTTAATATAGCTCTTAATTTACATGGTAATATTTCAATAACGGGTGTTTCTTATTGGAAATTTAATGTAGATTCTAAAAATGTGGTCGTTATTTACGATGCATTGATACAAAATCCCGAAAACACAGTATTTCTTTAAAAATACAAAAAAAAAAAAACAGTAGTTTTTAAAGTACACAAATGCTTGTGTAGCTCTACTACATTTTCATTATATATATATATAATATATATATATATATATATATATATATATATATACATATATGACTATTACCTCGCTGTCGCACGTATTCCCTCGCAGCAATATTTCACTCTTTAAAGCTCGACAACCGGGATTCAGGACTGATTTTTCTCAGACAACCCTATACCATCGTGTTCGTAATGAAATGATCTTTATTTTAACCTAACTTTAATCGATTAATCAGACCGATGGAAGTTACTCATTTCGAGTTACCTGTTTACACCCGACAACCCAAGGTTGTGGCAGGAAAAAAATAGGCAACCTATCGTTTGCATATATGCTATAGGCTTCATACTTTCGATTGGCATGGAATTTGTCTATTAATCAACCCGATGTAATATAAAAAAAAAAAAAAAAAAAAAATTGTCAATTAATCATATTCTGGACTGCATGTTTTTAGACAACCCATTTGCAGTATCTTTATTGACACAATTAATTTGATATAAAATCATTTTCATCCATTAATCAGCTCGATGAAGGTCGAGGTGTATCGGGACCTTCGACCAATAGATTATTATTTACTTTAAAACCTCAATGAATTATGAACTTGGGGTTTACTCTGAATTATGGTCAAACTGAATTTCTGCCGGCATCGAGTTCTACCACTTGGGGCGCTGTATCCCGTTTCTCGGTTATTATAATTTTGGGACGTTCTTATTTTACATGCAAACGCTTTTATTATTCATCAAGATCAATAAACAAGGATGTGAAGTTTTTTGAAATTATTAATTACTATAGTACCTTGCATATACTACGGCAGAAAATTAATTAAATAACTGACTCAATTATTTTATATATATGACGCAGTTATTTTATATATATATATATATATATATATATATATATATATACATATGTATATATATATATATATATATATATATATATATTTATACACACACACACACACACACACAGAATAACTTAAATCAAATATTGCTATTAGCATTTAAATGCGTTGATGAAGCCCCAATAACTAGCGTTGTTGGACTCCTGCTTCTAACATCTTCAATAAAAACAAATCTTTAGTAGATGTTCAATTCCATGGATATGCATTAAAGTATCGAATACAAGTAAAATTTTATGGAATATTATTTCCCATAATATTTCTTAAAATTATCAACAGAAAAATGTGTTAGTCTAAAACTTAAAAATTAAACTATTAACTAATTAGCCGCTAAGCCAACATGCAATGGGATTCCCCAACACTTAAAAAAAAAAAAAAAAAATCCGGTTTTATCTGTTCTATTGTACTTGATGGAGCTTGTAAGTCGGCCTTGCTTATTGCACCGAGGATAGGGCAAGGGTAGTGTTGAACCTTGAGGGCACATCCTTTGGTTGTTCGGTAGTGGGGGGAAGTAGTCGTGACCAGGAAACCATTCAAACAAGGTTACCGGGTCAGCAAACTAGCCTATCCCAATATGGTTCGGGAAGTAACGAACTTTTAAAATATGTGCTACTTTTCATAGATCAACATAATTAGGGGAAGAAATATACATTTTATTGGAAAAAAACTTAGAAATATGTTGGGTCTCTTCTTTCCCTCTGGTCCAGTGGCTACCGCCTTAGATTCTTATGCGGGACAAAAGTTCCGTCTGCTGTAGATTGAGTCTTTTCATTCAAGGGCTTGGGGTAGGGAGGAAGGGTGGCAAACTATATATAGTCTCGATATATAAAGAAATAAATAAAAAATGAGTGCATTATTTTGCAAATCGTTCTTTTATCATAAATATGCTTTAGCGATGACTAGAAAAGACGTTTCAAAAAAGCGTTACAAAAAAGTGTCCGCTGGCATTCAAGCACGCGCCGTAGCCACGGAAAAGAAGACTATGTTATACAGTGCATTACGTAGGTTTGTCGGGTGGGCCTATTTTTTTAATGTTTTATATTTTTCATTAATCTTTGTTTGCTTCTTTTAACTATCTTTGTTATCTACTTCTTTTTTTGTTGATTTTTACATATTTGATTAATTCAGCATTGTAATATATGTGTTCATAAATTGCGCGAATCTCCATAGCTGCGGCTGCTCTAATAACTTTAACATAATTAATAAATAAATTGAAATAAAATCATAACAATTCGGACCAATATATTGTGTTTCCTAATAGCTCCATCATAACCAACTAACATTTGGCGAAGACTTGTACGTTGATCGTGTCTGGTATATGTCGTGCGCACAGATATGGATTAGTAAAGTAAGATACGTTACAACCAAGATTATCGAAAGCTATAAATAAACGAAGGAATCACATTTCCTTCCGTGGAAGTGAAGCGGAAAGTATTTTCTCGGAATCGCTCCAATCGCGGTGGGGAACAATGACGTCATATCGTTCCCGAAGAATAAAAACAAAAGACCAGTCCATCCTTCTTTTTCCACTCCTCCTTCAGCTGCGGTATTCCCGCCCAATCTGAATCACGACTCACTCAAATCCAACGAGCTACATGAGTTCATTCAACGTGTTTCATACGAAATTACTGTTCCAAGTTCATTCCTCTGTTCCATAGAAGGAGGTGATAACCGATTCCCAACTAGGGGATCAGCACCCTCATAGTTCTAATATACTCCTTCTTATCTCTTGTTTAATTGCACGTATTATTTTTTTAATTAGTTTAGTATTCTTCTTACATAAAAAAAACTTTTGCTTTTATAAGATCTATTTATTTTAGTTTTTTACCATTTGGTCATAAAAATATATCTTTTTCTCTAAACTCTTCTTGCCATCAGGTAAAAACTCTTCTTATTTTGTCATGTAAAAACTGCCACCAATAATGTGTTCTGTTCCATTATCCCCCAAAAAAAGAGGGAACCTTTTTGTTGGATCAATTAACGAAAAATCAATTTTACTAAATTGCTTTGGTTATCTTTTCTTTTCTAAATATTGTAGTAAAAATTTGCATGCTTTAGGTATTTCATAATCTCGTCATTGTACTGGCTACCATCGTTTAGTAAGTCGGTCAAAAAGTAGGGTAATTTAAAAGACACCATAAAGAGGAATCAATGACCATTTTTTTTTTTTTTGTTTCAGTTTTTAGACATAGGTCAACCACATGGGTACTGGATGTCTCAGTTTGAAAAATAATAACCATAATTTTAAATGTGTTCATCAGCAGCGGCTAAGAGGGAAGCTCGCTTAGCCCTCAAAATGAAATTTCACAATATTTTTCAGGTTAAGTTAAAAAAATAAATTGTTTAGGCAAATTAATTGTAATAAGTTCTAATTAATGTATGTTCTTAGTTTACCAAATACTTCCTTAATGATTTCCAGGTGCCTGTTTATAAAAAATTGATTCTAGACCATCAGGCACGGCGGTAAGCGCATACTAAATTAGCCCCCCCCCCCAGAAATGTTCGTCTAGAGCCCCTTATGGTGTACGTTGAGAAAAGTTGGTTAAAGAGTAGATTGTTACATTGAATGACCAATTAATATTATTTTTATTATTTTTTTTTTCATTTATGTGCATCTAGGCCATTAGCGCTGGGCTATCTATAATGCTTATCGCCCTTTTTAAACATTCATGTTAGAGCGATGAAGATAGGAATTTCTTCAACGGAATTCCCCCCCCCCCCCCCCCCCGATGAAAAATTTCCCCGGAGATTATCTGTAGGTTGCCATTGTGGAGCAGGATTTCAACCTGAAATGAATGAGCAGGGAACGGGCACTGTAATGTAAAATAGCTCAACCTGCTACTGGCGGGACTCGAACTCTTATCGATTTTTAGACCGCCTGCTAAAAATCAAATTAATTCATTGTTTTGTGATTTAGAACTGGTTAAATTTAATTTAACATCTATTACTAGGAAGAAAATACTTAGCTTAACTTCCTATCCCTTTTTTATTGTCAATAACAACTATAAAAACATCAAAATATCAAGAAAAAGCATTTAAATAATTGTAATGACCAATAAGACATCCGAGAAGAAGAATACGCTTAACAGGGACCCCTAGCTCTCCCGTACACATCTCACTCAAGGAAAAGATAATAAAAAAATACAAACAAAATCGCCTGGAAGAAGGTTATCCTTTTGTTAATAGCAAAACAGTTCATCATTTATTTATTTGTTTAGAAATATAGGGTCATTGATAGCCCACGCATTATCTAGCTTCCTTTCCTTCAAACAATTTCTCATAATCGTTTCCAATTATTGACACTATTAGATGGATTTTAAAGGTTATCCTCGACGTAATACTTCTAGCCTCCCAGCTTCTACTTTTTTTATTGCGATTGGATTAAGAAATCATTATTTCATAAATCCCTTGATGATATCCAAACGTTTTAATAAAGATATTTTATTATATATATATATAAATGGAGGAGATGAGTTCGAAACTCGAGCGCGTACTAAAGATTTTACCTTCTAGTGTCTCGTCTTTCGAAGGTTGGGTATCAAGCGGCCGGAGTATAGTACTGACCACACTATCTCCCTAGTGTGCAGTATATTCAAGAATGAGATACCTCTACAGTATCAGCCACTTTAGGCCTGATATATATATATATAAACCCTTTGTGGAGAAAATTTATAATGCTACCGAATGGTTACTTTCCAATTAGCGCGATTTCTCAACTTTTTTTGAGGTATTTAAGAAAACGAAAACCCCAAAACGGCTCATATCTGCGAATAACATTTTTTTTCTAATACTTCCTCAAGTCTATTTGTAACAAAAATTTAATTATCTTAGTGTGGATGAATGACAAACGACTGGAACAATTTGAAACTGAATCAATCGTTCCTGAATGTCCAAATCAAAAAAATAGTTAGGAAGACTATTTGTATCCTTCGTACACAAATATTGCCTTAACAATAGTTTCATTTGTTTTTCTACGTTAGAAAACCCATTCAAAGTGTACCCACTAGCCTATTAAGGCAAAAATGTAAGTCCTCTATGTGTTTGGTTTTCGCGAATATTGACCAAAACGTTATCTTCCGGTGGACGGATTCAGCTAGCTAACGAACTTGACCTTTCTACCACATTTCATCAAAATTGGACCATTTTTGCGCCAGCTAGAGCACATACAGACATATATATGTTAGCATAAATACAAATTTGAACCACCAAACCTGGGTATTTCTCATCGGCACCACCAGACTCTGTCATAAGAGCGACTTCATAAGCGGGTTTCCTCCGCACGACATGAATGCCGTTGGTCTAGTCGTACGACCTGACACTGTATGGAGATTCCTCAAACTTGATTTACGAATGCAGTCGCGACCCAATTCGATATATAGAACAATGTTATTTCGTGCTAACCTATCAATGGAATTAGCAATAAATCTCGATGGATAGGGCTAGGCCACTGGAGGATCGTGTTGTCTGGAGAACCCGGATAGAGCGCCCACTTCCGAACGTAATTGTTCCAAATTCACCAGGGCGCCGCTCTCACCAACATCTAACAGGGCCATTTTCCAACATCCCTCGGGATACCATCAGCACTTCTTCCTTACCTTGTAAAACTAGCTGTCCATTCAAGCAGATCCGAAGTTTTTATTTCAAGCTATGAACTTACAGATACAAAGATGATAAAATGAACGGTTTAGTTCAGCAATATACCATAAAATTCTTGAAAATACATTTTTTATTGTCAAAATAGGCGGAAGGTAAACAAATAAAAACTTGACTAAATAGTTTCACAAACTTATTTTTCCCAACATGTTTCGAACGGTTTTAGTGCCGTTAGGGGCGAGTAAGATTTAAATACAATAGCTTCAGCCACAATCTAAGTAGGAGAAACTTCCGCTAGTAGGGCCACGTCTAGATTGATCATTGACTGGACTAATCCAATATGGCGGCAAGTAGTCACCTGGCCGTTAATCACAGCTGGTTGTTTTATATTTAAAATTATTTTTTATTATGAATTTTTATTTTTTGACCTTTCGGCTTTTTGGATAATTCGCTAAATTATTAATTAGACGAGTAAAGGGTAAGTTAATGATTAACATATTTTCTTGAACAACACATTTGTACACTAGTTTCCTCGTGAAATAATAAAACATAACAGGATACGAAATAAATCTAAAAGTAAATCTATATATTTATGCAAGGTAGGGATTGTCGGGGTTCGGTCACTGCTACGTAACAAAACTACATTTTATCATAAAAATGGTTTTATTGTGCCGACGTTTCGGCTTGAACTTCAAGCTTTCATCAGGGCTGTAAGAACCCCCCCCCCTCACTAACTCCATTTCAGGCTGTCCAGAACCCCCCCCCTCACTAAATCCGGCTGTCCAGAACCCCCCCCCCCCCTCACTAACTCCTTTCTTCCTATGTTTCCCTGTATTAACTGTCAGAAATGATCCCGCATTTGTGAGGAGTAGTTCTCTATCTTCCCATCGGTAAGCCCATATTGTTATTCTTATATCTAATCTAATATGTAATCTGTTATTCTTATATATGTTTTCCTAATAATCCAAACACTCTAGAGCACATTGTTCTTCTATATATTATGTTCTAGTATTTTATGTTTTTGCCTTTTTCCATATATGTATGTATGTATATATGTATGTGTATTTGTATATGTAGGCATATATATATATATATATATATATATATATATATATATTTCAGTATTACATCCGTCCTACTTGTTTTTTACGGCCCTGATGAAGGCTTGAAGTTCAAGCCGAAACGTCGGCACAATAAAACCATTTGTACGATAAAATGTAGTTTTATTAAGTAGCAGTGACCGAACCCCGACAATCCCTACCTTGCATCATCTACGGTCAACGATCTCCTCTCAACTATATATTTATGAATTTTTAACATACTAAAATATACTTTTGGCAGATAACATTGCTTTCTCAAATACATTAATACATGTTGTTTATTTTTCGATTCCATATTTTATTAACGGAAGTAATAAAATTGCAATAGATGACCATCTTACCTGAAACCAGTTCCAATTCATATTATTAATGTAGCGGGCGTTATTTATTTTTATGTCAACAAAACTCGCTATACAATTTTCAAAACTAATGAATGATATATTATGAATTTGAGAAAAATAGGTTCATTAAGAGTAGGGATTTACTAAATAATAAATTTATTAATTTGCACTTACCTTGCAACGGAACTCAGTAAATATAGGTCCAACTAATGAGGAAGATATGTCGGTGAAAATAAACAAAGTTTATTCGTTGTGAGTAACGGTTTACTCTGGAACCTAATAATTAATTTAAACGAATTAATTAGTTGCCTGAAGTGTATTAGATTCATATCGCTTGAAGCGATCAAGGTACAAAGCTGATAAAAAGAAACAGTCCCTTTATGTTGTAACTAGCAGTACGGTAAAACTCCGGATAATACAATCCAACTAAATATAATGACAAACTTCTTTAAACGATTTAAGAGACCACAAAAAAATTTTAAAAAATTAATTTTGAGTTGATTTGCATCTAATGGATTCTCGGTTCATGTGTTCTACATACCTTCTATCGAACAAACCGTATTTCATCAATGTATGTTTCAAGTAAAAGTTTAAATTAAACGAATTCATAGCATAAATATCTCCATTCATATCTATGGAGGATACAGATTGTACGAGGCAATAAACATGTTTTGATGAGCGCAACTCTCTATATTTTTTGATTGAGCACATAAAAACGTCGATTAGAAGATCGTTCCCCTCACGTCCTCTCTTATTTGTAATATCTATCTTCCGTAGATATAGGTCGATACAGATATATTGGAAGCCTTCCTTCGCATCCTGTTTTCCTCAATGCTTCTCTATACATTTCTGTAGTTTTTTTTTTTTTTTTTTTTTTTTTTTTTTTTTTTTTTACGGCGCATCAACAAATCTTGGCTATTAGCGCCGACATCCAGGGTGCAGCCAGGAATTTTCTCAGCGAGCCCTGAGATGAGAAAATTTCTGGCGCCGGTGGGGATCGAACCCACCATCTCCCGCTTATGAATCTAGCGCGCTAGCCACTAGACCACGGGAGACCCCACATTTCTGTAGTATTTTTGAAAATAGAATACCATTTTCCAACCGATTTATAGATTTAAGCAAAGATACGAAAATCCTAAAACTGATCATTTCTGTTAATAAAAATAGTTTTTTTTTTTCTCTCGAATACTCCCTTAACTACTTTGGGTGAAATTCAAACATGTGGAAAATATTTAAATTGATTCCAACAATTTAAAGTACCGAAAACGAATATTAGTTTTATCCACTTTTCTCGAAAGTGGTAAGAGGTATCGCCTTGAAAATTTATATATATTCTTGTGAAATATGACCCGATATATATTCCACTTTTTCGTGTTTCTTTTTCTGGCAGGGGGTCGATAAAGTAGTACACACTCAGTTCACATTAACTACTTTATTTGGTATGTTTCGCCCAACATGTTTCGTGCCTTTTCGCACCTCTTCAGGGGCTTTCCTATACAACAATATTTTTTGTAAATCGTAAACTTAAAATTGTTTACACTAATATACATTTATCCTTTCCCTAAATGACTTTACATTTCAACATATAATATTTTATGTTAAATCTTAATCCTACCTTATCGTCGATACAAAACAAACTAACGAATATGAAAAAATGCATCTTTCATTGTCCATCTTTAATAATTTCTGCTGGACTTATTTACGGCAAATTCTTCAATCTGACTTCACTCTATTAAAGGAAAAGTATTCCACTATCAAAAGGTCAAATCTGCCGAATATTTGACTGGCCAAAAAAAGTTATGAATAAATACTTTTCCACTCTGAAAAGTGGTGATTTTCATATTCGTTAGTTTGCTTTTGTATCGACGTTATCAGGAAGTCCTCTCGTCATGTTGTCTAGCTCGAGTCAGGCGTAGTACTGAAAAAGTCATCTGTGGTAATGAATATGGCTGTTTGTATCGTTTCCTTAGCTATTTTAATGGTATCGAAAAGTAAAATATCGATTTATTTCATTCAAATCTTTTTCATTTTCTTTTGTTAATACCTGCTTTTTTTTTTTTTTTTTTTTTTTTTAAATAGATGCCCATTCAAAGCTATTTGTTTATTTAAATTCGTATTTGAATGAAATAAATCTATATTTTACTTTTCATTACCATTTTTCAATAGCCAATAGACTTAAACTAATATGTAAAGTCGTAGGTAAAATAAGTTGGAAATATGGTAACAAAATAGGAAATAGTTTTTGCAATATTAAGGACAAAATTAAACCAACAAGTACAAAGAAAAATATATACAAAACTTGATGTTACGATTGCAACGCATACATTGGGGAATCGGCACAGATATTGCAAAAGAGAATCGTGCAACACGCAAAAAGCTTAGACACAAACGAGAACAAGACATCATTGACAGAACTCGCACTAACTTTAAAACATAACTTTAACTTTAGGGACGTTGACATTTTAAATAAAGAGAGGAACACATTAAAAAGAAAAATCAAAGAAAATATCTATACAATAAAAAATTCCAACATTGCCATAAATGAAAAAACAGATTTAAAGAATGTGCACCAAATTTTCCATAGTATTATAAATTAAACCTCACAAAAAATTTACCATTAAGATACCATTAAAATAGCTCGATACAAAGAGCCATATTCATTACCACAGATGACTTTTTCAGTACTACGCCTGACCCGAGCTAGACAACATGACGAGAGGACTTCCTGATAAGGTAGGATTAAGATTTAAGATAAAATATTATATGTTGAAATGTAAACTCATTTAGGGAAAGGATAGATGTATATTAGTGTAAACAATTTTAAGTTTAGGATTTGCAAAAAATATTGTTGTATAGGAAAGCCCCTGAAGAGGTGCGAAAAGGCACGAAACATGTCGGGCGAAACAAACCAAATAAAGTAGTTTGTTTATGTGAACCAAGTGTGTACTACTTTATCGACCCCCTGCCAGAAAAAGAAACAAGTGGAATATATATATATATATATATATATATATAACTTCCGGATTGCTTCATGGTGTCAACCTCATAAGCGGGTTTCCTCCCTATGGACGCAGATAGGAAACGCGCTAAAATCTTTGATGCAATGTCCATTGTCGATTCCATCGTAAGGGGAGGCAAAATATTATCAAATGCAAGTATATACCATCTGTTTAGTTCTTGAACATGCATCAGAACATGCAATTTTATGTTATAAGTATATTGCTTTTGTGATTTTATAAAGAATTTTTTTTTTATATTAATTATTAAATAAGTATTTCTTTTCTATACATTTTAACTCCTTCAAGACTTTAATATACCTGCTTGATCTCATTTTTAACAAATTTTCATTGATTACTTAATTTTGAGAAATCTATATTTTAAAATGTCCCTTTTATGAAGCAGATGTGTTTTGTGATCTGTAAGTGCAGGTATATTTTGTTTACATGGGACATTTAGTTGATTTCGAATTTTGCATTCCTTAAGTGAGTACATTACTGTCGTGGCTATATTGCAGCTGCAATGGACAATAATAGTTTTCAAAATCATACGAGAAACCAAATCATAGCTTAAAGGAAAACAATTTTATCATTGATTTTTAGATAAATTGAATGTTTTTTATACTGGCCTGATTAGGCGAGCAGTGTTTGTAAACTCATTAGCAAAGAGATTGGTTGAGGATAAATATTTATTTTCCACATTATCCTAAAAGTTTCATCAATGAAATCCCATATCACAATACAATATCAGTTAATCGAACGCGTGCAGAATACACAACCTAGAAAAAACCTGCTAAAAAACCACTTGAAAAATGTTTTGTCTTTTTATGGTAACAATTTACTTTTTTTATTAAGCTCCAATTCCTCTTTTCTACCAGAAAAAAAGCTCGACTCACTGGCGTTGCGTCATCTTAACAGGTTTCCGTTCTTATATTTGGAAAGCTTACAATAGTTAACGTTTGTCTTAATCTTTCTTGAAAAATGAAAATATATATATGTAAAATCCCAAAGCAAAGCAGTAACCTAGTCGCTGCAACAAGAATTTGACATTATCCGAAGCGGAAATGACTCAATATAAGCAGCAAATCCTTCGAATGATGTCGCTCTATCAAAAATACATAAGTACCGTATTTGTAGGTCAATAAGATTTCGAATGTATTCTTTACATTAAGTACATCTCCTCAATCGATTTTGAGATATCGAAGAACATGCCCGAAAATCCCAAGAAAACGATAGTTACCTTTTACCTCACCCAAAGTATATTAATACCGAATTTCAATAAAGTGGATGTCCATTTTTGAGCTGGCTAGAGAGTAAACAGACATATATATATATATATATATATATATATATATATATATATATATATATATATATATACATACAGAAATTGTAGCCACCGTTATTTTATGATCCATGGGCTCTGAAACGTGGAATTTTGGAGTCGTTACATCTGGAACCGCGGAGTTCCTCCCGGAGGGTGTCTTTGAGAAATATTAATGTGGTCTTAATTTTTTGTAGCGTCCAAAAATTGTGGTC
>OX328124.1:60081748-60449248 GCA_946811695.1 Gonocerus acuteangulatus
GAGAGAGAGAGACAGAGAGAGAGAGAGATCCTGTAGACACACCAAGTGACACAATGCCCTGGTGTTTCGGTGAGTTCACTGACCCAGGAGAGCCATGGTCCCTAAGTGAAAGTCCACACCACCACACCCACGCTTGCCTCCCTCCTGTCGTCCTACTGGGATTGTTCTACTCAGCTTACTCCTCTCCCAGACCGCTATGTGTGTACTACACCACTCAATCAATGGAGGAGGATTGTACAGAATGTATTCATTTATCCTCCATTTATCTCACGTACATTAAATCTGTAATCCAAAAGAAATCCATTCCCAGGATTCCTTTGGAATGGGGGATAGGCATTCAAAAAAATTTTGTTTTAGTGATATATATAATGAATGATATAAAAATAATTCCAGACTTTATGCAGTGCCGATATTATTTGAACATACAAAAACCCTTAAGGTTTAATCCATAAATAGTTACTTATTATATAGCCAGAATATGAAATACTGACTTACAGTACAGTTAATATTTTACTCATGTCCTAAGATAAGAATTAGATACACTAATCACTTAACCACAAGAGACCCTTATAATATATATTATATATATATATATATATATATAATATATATATATTATATATATAATATATATATATAATATGGATACCTGCAAAGGGTCTCCCTTGTTTGAATGGATTGTGTATCCAATTCTTATCCTGTACTGGATAAGTCAGTATTTCATATTCTGACCATAGAATAAGTGACTATTTATGGATTTAACCTTGAGAGTGTTTTTATGTTCAAATAACATTGGCACTGCATCAAGTCTGAAATTATTTTATAGCTTTTATTATATATGTTCCAAAAAAAATTTTTTTTAATGTCTTTCCCCCATTCTATGAAATCCTGGGAATGGATTTCGTTTGTGATTGTTCATTTGAAAATCATGTTATATTGTTCCGTTTTTTGTTGGTGTTGTACAATTTACTGATAATTAAGTCATACCGAGCACTGAAGATGAGCGGTATTCCTCCGAAAGTACTTTATCATAAAACCCTATGGATTTCTGACCTTTTCTTTTCATCCCTGAGAATATATTTTCGCATTCATCCTTGTCGAAATGTGAAGATTATTTCTTTTATTTATATTTTACTTGCTTTTCTATGATAAAGATAATATTGAAGACATTTGTCAATCACTTATCAGTCTTTTCGGGAATGTCAACAAGATGTCATTGTTTTTATCCAAGCGTGATATTGAACCCACTCTTCTAAACAATATTAAAAGAAAATATAATGAATTGAGAGGAGATCGTTGACCGTTGATGATGCGAAGGTAGGGATTCGGTCGTTGTTTCTTAATAAAACTACATTTTACAAATGAAAATGGTGTTATTGTTGCCGACGTTTCGGCTTGAAATTCAATGTAATGAAAATATAATGTATATTTTAGTAGCAGGAGGATCTATTTCTGACTTATTTTAGCAGAAGATAAATGAAGATTGTAAAGTAGCTCAAATAAATGATAGATGTTGAAGTGTTTATCCTAAGGTTAATGACCAACGGTATCAAATTCCTACAACTTTATCTAAAATCGTAGTTGAAACTAGATGAGCTAGAAAGGAACAACAGGAAGAACTGCATAAAACCCCAGGAGAAGAGTGCGTACTAGGCAGGATATCTGATGTACTCACGGTCGAAATCTGGTATATCGCAACGAGCGTTCTCGGGGGTCGGTGACCGTTGGCGGGATTTAGACACGGACAACCAAAGTGTGAAATCACAGGATGTTAATTGTTATCAATGTGTAGAAGAAATAAATTTCTAAGATAAGTTATCTTTCTGAAGACCAATATTTCATGTCCATTTTTACACAACATATCTGTTGGGAGTAGTACACTAATTACGTACAATAATCACACTATCTGCAACTTTACATTTTTAATAGAAATCAAATAATTTTTCATAATTATGAACGTTTTTATAGCGTCACTGGAATGATAAATATTATCATAATAACATATGTTTGATTAGATTGGGTCGATACCTTGTAACAATAACAGTTATTAGAAAATCACTGGCGGGGCTGTTCTAAAAAAGACCCGTATTTTGTATTTTCCTACACCAGAATTTGATGTCTTAAGAAAAAGTTCAGGAAAAAAAATTAACTGCCAAACGAAATATAATAAAACGTTTCACAACTCTAAACTCATATTATGATCCGTGAGTAGAAAATTGTCATATTTGACAATCAACATTTGGCAAATAACCATTGACATTATTCTCGAGGACACTGATCGAGTACAACAATTGAGTGAAGCTTTAACAAATGAAAATCAAGATTTTATCACACAGTTAACTGAGAGTGACCAACGCTAAGCGAAAGTTACTCACTACGCGTCGTCTACCTCTGTTACATTTTTCCCGAATAATATATTACGAATGTCTTTTTCACTTCCTGACTTTTTTATCAATAAAAAAATCATTAAACTACTAAATGCGGTTAAAAAAAAACAACAACAACTCATTAAAAACTGAAGGATGGAATCAGACAAAAACGAAACCAGTACTTTCAACATTTATCCACCAATTTTAGCGCGGTTACTCCCTATCTCCATGGGGAGAACCCGCTTATGAGGTTGACCTCATGACGCAATCCGGAAGTGCCGACTAGAAACTTTCACGTTTCAGGCCCTGTAGATCACGAAAATATAGGTGGCCCAAATTTGTGTATATATATATATATATATATATATATATATATATATATATATATATATGCTTGTCTGTTCGCGCTCTAGCAAGCTCAAAAATGGTCCGATTTTAACGAAATTTGGCACAAAAATCTGTGGTCTAATTTGAAAGGTCAAGTTCGTTAACCAGCAGAATCCGCCCACTAGAAGATAGTGTTTGGGGCGAAATTCGCGCAAAAAAAATCGTAACGCTTAAGTTTTTGAGTCTATATGCTTGCGGGTACTTGTTTTATAGGTTTATTAACATACGAAAACGAATGAAACCATTTATAAGGCTATATCTGTAACCGTTTCCGAGAAAAGTGGAATAAATGTTTTTGTAAGTCATTGTATTTTTGTGAGTACTTAGGATCGCGGGATTCAATTGAAATATTTTCTACAACTTGGAAATTAATCCCAACCTAGATGTTTAAGTTTTGGTTATATTTGGAGTTAAGGAAGTATGCGAAAAAAATTATTTTATTAATAGACATGAAAAGTTTTCGGATCTTCATACATTTTTCGTAAATATCTCGATAACGTTTGGGAATTCGTGCTAAGTGGAAGGTGACCATTCGAATGCTTACTAAATTCTCTACAAAAAAGGTTCTGAAGCAATATTCGATGGGGCAACGTCAATCAGAGATATAAGCGCTTAAAACTTAAAAAGTGTTTGTTTTGAAAGGGGTTTTCTCTTTGTTTATCTCACTTTTTAATTGGTTGTTTCTTGTTTTAAATTGCATTTATCAGTAAAATTAGTATAGTAGTAAAATAAGCTAAGAAACGGTTAAACGTATTGGTAATAATAAGTTTGGAGTGGCTGTGGAAATCAAGATGGCTGTGGCTGATCATGATGACGTAGTTTGTTTTGAATTCTCCTGTCTATATAACCTTCCTCATTGTCTCTAACTGAAGTTATCGTTATTTGTTATTTTAAAGAAAGATTTAACCTACGACAGAATGGAATTTTATTCGCCATGAAGCACATATTTACAGTTGATTATAACAGTAAAAGGAATTTGCCAGTAAAACAAGATACTTAAAATGACAACGAATTTTTGGTTGTTTAGAATAGAGCCTTCTCAGCGGTAGTCGAAGAGTAAGTACGTTTTCAGTACATAATTGTATTGACTTATACATATTAAGAATTATTCGTTTCTGTGTAAGTTGGCTAATGTCATTTTCCTGTGATTTGTGATGCTAATCTATTCCATTTCTTCGAGATGTACGTAACCGCGCTAAGATGACGCAGTTCCTGCGAGTCGGACTTTTCATACTGGGATCGCTCTATTAAAAGTTTCGAAAGAACTGTTTTTATCCGAAAAGTTTTGAATTGTTGCCTTTCACTTAACACGATTTCCCCTTCTCTTTTTGAAATAATTATAAAAATATATCAACAATAAAAAATGGTGCCAATGACCATAGCAGTAGACGCACCAAAAAAAAAAAATTATAAAAATATAGGAAACTCTCGTGACAGCTCATGTCAGTTTATTAAATTTGTTTTCTATTACTTCATAGACATGAAAATTAACCAAACCTTTTGTGTCTTGGTTTATTTTAATGTCAAGTATGAAGAAAATATTTTACCTCATTCAGCCATTTTGAAGGCGACAAACGGAATATGTTTGTTTTCACTTTTCCTGATATTGGCTATAGACAGGACTTGAAATAGACAGGAAAATGATTTCATTCAATTCCCTGGAAGGGAATAAAAGCCAAGCTATAATCTCGATTCTGTTGGTAAATGAACTTGGTCTTTCATTTCGTGTATATATTTATATATATGTGTGTGTGTGTGTGTGTGTTTTCTTTTAAACTACTTCGCTGGGAATTACATGTCGTTGTTCTAATGCGGCTTCTTTCTCCAGCTGTCTTACTCCACCTTTTTTCGCATTATTTCGCCGGATTTCTCTTTGGCTTCTTCTAGCTGTCACACATTCAAGGATGAGAGACTGCCAGGAGAAGCCAGAGAGGAATCCGGCGAAATAATGCGAAGAAATGAGGAGAAAGAAGCCGTATTACAACAAGCATACATATATATATATATATATATATATATATATATATATATATATATATATATACAGGGTAATTCAGATCTAAGTAGCCAAACTTTAGGAGGTGATTGCAGACATAATTTTCAACAAAAAAGTTTATTTCAAGTATGGTGCGATTCCGGAAGGAAAAGGAGCTATGTCCAATTTTCTGTTTTTTTTTTAACGGACTCATGATTTTTAATGAATAAGAAAGGATTTCCCAAAAACTATTCAAGATAATTAAATTCTAATTATTCTATCATAATATAGACAAAATTTCCTTTAAAAAGATAGTAATTTAATTCACTAAAATCATTATTAAAAGATACTTTCTGGACGTCCGATAACGCACTTCTGTTTTTATCAATGAGTCAGAGTTTTTTCGCGATTTTTTTCCTTAGCCCCCTACCAGACTTCAGATTCAATACTTACACGAAACCTTCTACATTTAATAAGCATTAAATTCATGCAAATAAAGTGGAGGTTTATTCGGGGATAAATTGAAAGATGGGTTCCCTTTTGTCAAAAAAATGTGGACTGTAGTTTTGTTACTTTCAAAAACCTTGTGTGAAAAAATTAAAAATTATTCATTTTTTAATGTCTAAATTGTGGGTACCCATTGTCCAGTCCAGAAGCAATAAAAAGTAACTGAAAGAAATGATTGGAAAAGTTTTTCATTTGGGAGATCTGTTAACATTTTTTGTTTAACCAATTTTCATTGATTTATCTCTTACATGATGTTGTTGGCACTAAAATATTTGCTATATATTCGAAAATTCCCTAAATTTGCAATTGGACCTTTATGAACTTGGACAGTGGATCCAACCACCGTCTAACAGCACTGCTGCTATGTGCAGGACAGCAATCCATCTGGAACCATGAATCTATGGGCCAGCGGAACGTCTTCCAATGCAATAGGTCGGTCGTATTTAAATCGTGTGGAGGTTTAAAAATATGTTGAATCAATCCTGTCAGGAATCAGGATTGGCTGAAGAAGATATTCGTCCAAAATCCCGAACCACACGTTATCTTGGAACTGATACTGATTGTGGATCTTCACACGGCATAAGGATTAAAATGAAACCAATTATGCGAATTGGGACTGTTAAATATTCCATTCCGAGTGAATGTGGCTTTGTCTGTCCACAAAATGTTGCGGGCGAACTGAGGATTAACATTTTCCCTCCCGCAATGTTTTGCACAATTTTTAGTTTTATTTCAAATTTTATTTGAAAACATTTCAAATTATGTGCAAATTCTGGATTACAATTATTCAACTATCCTGCAATCTTTTTGAAATTTCTAGTCAAAACTGGGTGCCAAATACATCATGTAAAACATAAATGAATAAAAAATTGAAAAACATGAAATGTAACAGATCTCTCAAATAAAAAACTTTCCAATCGTTTCATTCAGTTATATTTATTGTTTCCGGAATGGACAATGGGTACCCACAGTTTGGCCATTAAAAAATGAATAATTTTTAATTTCTTCACACAAGGTATTTGAAAGTAACAAAACTACATTCCACATTTTTTTGACAAAAGGGAGCCAATCGTTCAATTTATTCCCTAATAAACCTCTACTTCATTTTCATAGATTTAATGCTTACTAAATGTAGAAGGTTTCGTGTAAGTATTGAATCTGAAGTCTGGTAGGGGGCTAAGGAAATAAATCGCGAAAAAACTCTGATTCATTGATAAAAACAGAAGTGCGTTATTGAACGTCCAGAAAGTATCTTCTAATAATAGTTTTAGTGAATTAAATTAATGTATTTTTAAAGGAAATTTTGTCTATTTTATGATGGCATAATTAGAATTTAATTATTTTGAACAGTTTTTGAGAAAACATTTCTTATTCATTAAAAATCATGAGTCCGTTAAAAAAAACAGAAAATTGGACATAGCTCCTTTTCCTTTCAGAATCTGACCATACTTGAAATGAACTTTTTTGTTGGAAATCATGTCTACAATCACCTCCTAGAGTTTGGCTACTTAGACCTGAATCGCCCTGTATATGAGGCGGATATATATATATCCGCTTATATATATATATATATATATATATATATATATATATATATATATATATATATATATATATATATATAATATTCGCTTCATTTTCGATAATTATGGGATCTCAGAAATCAAAATTTTTCTTCAGTGGCCTTGAATCGTATCAGAAAAAAAGTTAGCACATTCTGTAAGCATTTTCAAATAGTCGTTACAATGAATGACAATATTTCAAGGAATTTGGTGAGCATATGAAGACTTTTGCTATGCACTATATGTAAGAATGTAATTGAATATCATTCCCATGACTATGTTTCATTCCATAGGTTTGACCCTTCTTGAAATGAAGCACGTTTCCGGAGCGCTAGTTGATAAGGTAGTGGTAACCCGAGTTGCACGGAGGGATGTAGAGTACAAGGTAGAGCTAAGGTCAGCTGTAAACAGACACAGCTCCTTCCGCTCACATGTCTCTCCTCAACACCATCCGCTCTACAGGCACAATGAAAAAATATACTACGTTCATTTTAATAAATACAAACCACACTGTCTCTAATGAATGAAAGCATTTCCAAGGCGATATCTGTAACCGTTATCGATAAAACTATAAAACTAGTTTTAAGTAATTTTCGATATGGGTTCTTAGAATAGTTGGTTTGAGTTGAAATAGTTTCTACATGTTTGAACTTCATCTAAACTGAGATATTTAAATTTTGGTTACATTTGGAGTCAAGTAAGTCTTTTTTTTTTTTTTTTTTTTTTTTTTTTTTTTTTTTTTTTTTTTTTAGAGAGTACTAACGTCTGGGCTATTAACACCGAGTTAAGAAAGTGTTTGGGGGAGAAATTATTTTTTATTGACTGGCGTAAGTAGTTTTAGCATTATAGTATATTTTCTTAAATATCTCCTAAAACAGGTAGAAAATTGTGGTAAATGAAAAGTAACTATTCGAAAGCTTAATAAATTGCCTACAGAAACAATTTTGAAATAATTTTCGATTGGACGGTACATTTGGTGAAATTCGTGCTCGAAAGTATTAGATTCGTTGCTTGAAAAGGTTTTGGTGTTTAATTTTTTCTTACTGCTTTTGATTTCAGATGTAATATTAATTTGCCAGTGAAGAGTTTGTCATACATTTGTAAGTCGAAGAGGCCAAGAGAGCACTAGAATTTAATATTTTTATTCAAACGATAACGTCCATTTATATAGAACACATCGCAGTAGTATTTCTGAAGTGGCACAACTCAAAATAAAACCCAACTGAATATGCGTCACTCTTGCCTCTATGGAGGCATAGCATTAACACAGGAAGGGTAACACAAGTGCCCCCGATGTGCACAAGCTGTGAAGTTAGGTACATACAGTTTTGATGGTTGATAAATATATATTTACCATGTCTTTTATAGTCATAACTGAAAAACACCGATTTTTGAGTTGTGTCACTATAGAAATACTAGTGCGACACTTTTAGTGGGCGGTTTATTTACCAACACTTTCTAGCCAGGATATAGCTAATGTATTTTCATTTTTCTAAATAAAAGCCACTACCCTTAGTAGGAATCGAACCCATGACTCAACGCACGGATCGCTCGTACTATTGACCATTTTGTCTCCATTAGAGCTGTATATAGATAATTGAATATGAAGTCTCGCCAAAATAATACATTGCTAGTCCCGAAATACCTGCTTTCTTAAAAATTCCCCAATTACTGAAACCGGAAAAGGTATTAAACTGAGTTCCTCATCACGCATACACTGCAGGAAACATATTTGGAGTCCTTATGTCACGTAATATTTTCTTAAGGACAAAACAAGGCTTGGGATTTTGGCAAATAAATGTCCCGGTCAAATTAATATGAAGGTTTTGTATATCATGATAAAAAAAATGTAGATTAAAAATAATTCAGAAAAATAAATACATTCGATGCAGTTTGGTAAAATGAATTACTACCTCTTGGGTTTCTTTTGATAACAGGGAAAAAATGAAGGCTTCAGGACTACAAAACAGTCCCTCACATGCTCCAAAGGCTTTTATAGAGAGTCATTTTTAGTGAGTGAATGGGTGTGTGCATGTTTGTCCGTCAAAGAAAAATATTTTTAGAACAAACTAAACTGATTTATTGAACCAACAAATTTTTACGGTGATATTTAAGTGGTTTCGCTGGATATTAATTAAAAAGTTATTGTGTTTTCATTATCTTTTCTCTAGTAGGGTAAATGAATGGATAAATACTATATATTTCAAAGCAAACTTTGTTTTCTTACTTTATGCCTCCAACTAGGTAAAAATAAAAGGATAATAATTTTTTTTTTTTTAATGTTTAACGCCAACAGCACGTGGTCGGTCACCCATTCAGGTACTCTATGCTTATTATGTGGTATTTCTTAAATTAATTACTCATTTTCACCTAATTACTCATTACTGACGAGCTGTGACTAGATCGGATAGGGTCGGATCGGGACCAACGTAGGCACTCACGTCGGCCGTTGTCGGTCAAACGAAATCGGATTGGATCGCATCGGGAGAAATACGGGTCCAATGTATGTGCAGCGTAAGGTAGATTTGGTCAGGGCTCCGTCTTGGTATTTTAATAAAACTACATTTTTATAAGAAAATGTGCTTTAAATTTTCCGACGTTTCTACTAGAAATTCAACCCTCCTTCAGGGCTGTAAAACAAAGAGAACAGAGTTAATACCTATTTATATACAGAAGACATTACAAAGGAATAACATTATAAATAAACGAGGATATAAAATAACTGCTCTAAAGATTGATTATGTGTATTTTCCCGAAGATGTCTCATATTCCTGATTACCTTCCCATGTATCCGTGCGGGTAGAATTGCCTTGAAGGTATCGTCCTAAGACCATTCCCACGATATTGATTAATATAGCCTTCTTCCGCCCCGACTACAGGAGTCGCGAGTGTATGGTTACATCCACTTGCAATATCAGCACTATTTCTCTTTGGTTACCTTCTCTCGGCCCATTTTCACTTAGAAATTCACCATTCCTTCTCCATAGTATAGCCAGAATTGCTACCATATTCCAAAGTAATGTCATGGGCTTTATTGTATAAAGATTCGATTCATGAAAAAAAAAGTTCTCATTTTCTCAAATCTTAAAATTACTACACATATTACTGACGTAAAGTTGTGTAGATATAAATCTGTTCCTGAATGTTTCTGAGGCAGAATGTATCTTTTAGCGCGAAAATTATTCCAGGCGTATGACATTCATCTAAACAATAATATTTTTATTTTGTATGCATTTGGATTTTAGGAATTATTAGAAAAAAAACATTATGGCATGAAAAGTTTTGGGATCTTTTAAATACCTGAAAAAAGGTTAGAGAATCTTGGTAAGAGGAAAGAAAATTTTCGAAAGCTTTCTAAAATCTCTACAAAAAATGATTTTGAAGTAATTTCAATGACTACAAGAGGAAAATTAGAGTTTTACTACAAAAAACTCGGTTCTTTTTTCTAAAGGACCATTAGAACTGAGTGAGATAGAAATGTGTGGTTGGTGGTGTTGAACTACAATTTTTGTCTAGTTTCACTGCCTCAAAGATTGTCATTGCGATACACCCTGTACATTGTTTATTTCTCAATCTCAAAGATAATTTTTGTTTTTCATCTATGGCGATGAACCCTAATATAGCTAATAAAATAGATACTTCATTCACATTATGGTAACATTTTTCCAATTTACATTTAAACTTATATATATACACACACATGTACATAAGACAAGATTCATTTGGAAATGAATAAAAATAAAACACAAATGTGTACCTCAGCGTAATAAAATCAGATTGATTCGGAATTAAAACGAACATTATAACAATAAAAATTGAAAGCACAAGGAGCAGAAGGAGAATGTAAGTAATATAGTGAAGATGTGTGGGATAACTTTAGTGAGTAATGTGTGTAAGTCTTGTAGCATTTGTAATTTTTCTTGTATTTTGCAGTCAGTATGTTTTTTTATTTTCAAAACAACATTACAGTGTGAGCATATGGGTCTGGCCTGTCTTAAGCATTGGGTACGAATGTTCAATTTTTAATCTGGTTATGAAACTTGGTCCTCCCTAGAGTGTAAAATTGTAATTTAAATTCATTAAAAAGCAATTTTTTCTTAATATGGGGATCCAATCTATATAACAATAACATTGTCTGGCTTTAGACAAATATAAAGCTTAAGCCGTCGATCTGCAGTCTTGACTCAATTTTTGCAGTTACTATTCTTTTTATTATGTATTTTGTTTTATTTTATTTTTTTATTATCTTTCTTAGGCTAAAATTCTATCGTATTGTAAATTTAAACAAGCAATCATTTTGTCCTACGCTATAGGGAGTAAACACGTCTATTAAGGATTAGTTTTGCATATACTGTTCCCAATTTCTGACTGAAAACCTGAAATTTCGCCCAGTTGGGAATGCTTCAATGGATGGCTTGAAAACATTCCATCAACATTTCCTAATTCCAAGCCAATTGTTGCAGTAATACTATTAGTCATAATTGAGTTTTTTACTATAACTCTGAGGTCATAAATTAACAAAATATAGCATGCGGAAATGATAATCTAACCTGCCGCAGCAGTAATTCATCCTCTATGAGTAGTAGGGCTAATAAAGAAAGATAAAACAAGGCTAGTATCGTTCCATTGTGATTCACTCTCTAATAACGCCTTTCCAGGAAGCCTACTGACTCATCAGCAACCTACAATGGATTCCTCTCACTTTCTTCAAACTCTACAACACTTTACTATGTACTGTTATTTTTAGGACTTTTCCTACATTAAAAAACATACTTTCAGGCAGGAGCTGCATAACTAAACATATTACTCAGAAACGTGATTAGTTTAATGTGTTAAGCCACATTGTTGATTAGTGTGCTCAAACTTACTGAGAGAGAAAATATAAAAGAAAAAAAAATTCCAATCCGCTGATTCCAAATTCTAAACAGAAAAACTTATTTGCTAATAGGTACCTACTTTTACTTATTAATTTAGAATGCAATGCATCATCGTTAAACAAGAACACATCTTGGGTGCACATTTACATTTTAGCGCTAAGAACATTTAGCAGTGTAATTAGGGTAAATGTTTATTCCTAATGCACCGATTTTTCTCATTTTCAGACACATTCTCTCTCATTATTTAGGCACGATGCAAGCAAGGAAAAATGGCATATGTTAATAAGCGCCTATTGCCTGAAAACACACACACACACACACAGAAAACTATGACAACGCGTTGATATTACAGGTCATCAAACTGTTGATATGGTAACGAATTTTACAACAACTTACTAGAGTGAATTTTCTTACATTCAAAAAAACAACACCTAAAATTGAAAAAAAAAAAAAATAGAAACCCTATTTAATGGTTATTTTGATTCAAGTAACAGGTTTAAGTACCCTAATATTCGTTTTGCAGTTCAGAGACACGTGTTGAATGCACAATTTCAGCAAGTACGTCAAATATTCTGTTGGTCAAATGTTTTCGATATGACCAGAAAAAACTTCGGAATCTGTCGCATGGTCACAACACCGATGTAAGAGATTTTTGTGAGATACTTCTCTGGCATGTTTTGTTAGTTAAACCCATAATAATAAAAGCGTGTACCAAGTTAAAATATATTCTCCATTAGCACTGAATATTATATAGCTACTTACGCTGCAGCGCACGGCAAGAAAACAAAAATTACACCCGCTCTGTAGATCCGAACAGTCGGGTTTCCGGTAAACCCACACTTCTAAAGAACAGATATTCTTGATTTACGAAGTCGTCCTATCGTTTACAATGAGAATATTCTGTACGACCTTACAATCAAAAATGGTAGGTGTTGCTGTTTGTTTTGGAAACCATCGTTAGCAACACTTCTAAATACTAGTATATTACTTAATGTCGTCATGATTCAAATCTTATTGACTAATATCCGTGTTTTCGCAATCTAAACTTGATACATTTCACTTCTCAAAATGTTTTTATCATATGTTTTTCAATATTTCTGAAAATGCATGTTTATATATGAATATATTTAAACATAGGAATATCAATACAATTGATGGATGTGTATTTTCAGGCATATCCGGCCTCATACACATTCTACAGTAAGGAATTTTTGTGAGGTGTAGAATGTGAAAATTCATCCCGAAATCTTCGACCTTTAGGAAGAAGAAAGCGTCGAAAACAAATGTGGATGTCCAAATCGGTCACGACCAAAGGACGGAAAAACGTAGTATGTTGACGCACCAGCTGTATTTCGAAATAAGCAATTTCTCCAAGCTTCTGTCCTATTTGGTAATCATGCAAAACGAATGTTTTGATGCGAGCGTCATCCTTTGAACACAGCCCTGCTGCATAATGCTCTTCCATTGGGATCATCCTTCAAGCAGACTTGAAGTTTCATAGATTCAGGAATTATAAAGCTGGGAATTTCCACGTTCTGAACCCCGGATTCTGGGAATAGTGTCTTTATTGCTTCCCCATCCTGAGAATCCATGAATCATGGAATATGGGGATATTCAAGCCAATAAATAATAGATCGTGTGATAAACAAATGATATGAAATTCGTCTTCAAGGAAATCATTTATTTTTTTACAACAATTTTTACGAATCTAGTATGGGTATTATTCTCTTCAAATGTCATTATTCTACCCAGATAGCGAGACTGCTTTGTGCAGTACAAAAAGTATCAAAAATAATCAACAATCAGAAATTACTACTTAGTGTTGAAAAAATAATGGGTCTTTTCTAAAATCTATCACAAAGTCTTTTACCCTGCATGCTAAGCCCCCAAAACGCAGGGTTTGTATCTCCAAATTTCACTCAATATTAAATGAAAGTGTGTATGCATGCTACATATTTATTGATCAACTTGATTTTTTTCTGCTTCATTCTTGAATAATCTGTTTTAAATTAATTTTCATTGTTATGCTAAACATCCCGAATTCGGATGTCGAACCACCAACTCTGAGGTAACCTTTTTCACCACACCATCCACTTCCACCATCTGAATATAATTTCTCTTCCCAACCCATCCTATTGGCCCACTTCCAAATCCAAATCCCAAGACATAGTGGATTATTTAATGACTAATGGTGTCAGGCATGTTCCTTTCCATATTTGCAACCTATTTCATTTATCCTCCGATCCCATCATTGATCAATAGCCCAGTTGATTGGTACTCATTCAATCCTCCCCAAGCTCCTCTCTGAACCTAAAAATCCCTTTCAAGGCTAAAGACTTATTTCCGCTTAGAACCTCACAGATCATCTGCTATAACCTATTACCCAGATCACATAAAATTCTTTCGTACCGAAAAAAGAACAGAGCCAGAAGAATATTTATTTAATTATAGAGTTCCACAACTTAGGCGACTAACTCTTTAAACACAGTCAACAGTCAAGTGAAAAATATGTATAAATATATAAAAAAAAAATAAGAAGGAAACGAATAACTGTAACAAAGAAAAGAAAAACGTAGAATAAAAAATAGAATGGAAAATATAAATAAATATATATACTTGGATTTTTTATTTATATATTTAAAAGTAAATATGGTAAACGACACGGAATCTATCTGACAAGACTCGCCTCAACCAACTGCCAAGAGAACTACAATACGAACTACACAAACACTTCAGCAACAAAACCTCTAAATACACTCACAAACGTACTCCCGACGACAAATCCCTATAGACAGCCACGAAAAGAATCCTATCCCAGCCTTATCAATCAGATCCTCTCCGTCGAAATGATAAAGCAGAGCTAAAACCGACACCGAAACTTCCTTCATTGGTAAGCTCATTTAGTTACTTTTTACCCGCGAATAACGCAGATCCGAGAGTCTGCTCCATGACCGGACTCTGTAGACGAATAGCTCTGTGGTTGAAAACATGGAGATGGCTGCTTTTTTCAAACAATCTTTATAAATATTTAAGGCATTACTGTAATTTATATATTTATGTAACATTATCCGAAGCCGTTATGAAGAAATCATTCTTGGAGTTGCAGTTTCTGTCCGCCAATAAAGATCTAAACCCTGTGAATATATCAATATAAGTTACCAATCCAAAGGAACGCTTAAGGTATAGTTAACGGGAAATTAGAGTCAAGTACGGAAGTTTTTATATCATATTGTCATACTTTATATTATTTTGTCTCTTGGTAGAACCCACTTTGACTACAAATAGCTAAGACAAATAAACCTTCCCTCGTTCCAATCTAGAAGTATTGACCCCGAAAGACTACGCGCCAGTACTGATGACTTGTCGTAACTTTAGAATACTACGTTAGGCGTAAATACTTTTCGTCAGTGCATTTCGACCATTGCTTATATTACTCACGGCGTGTGAAAATGTGCTTGGGCGGCATTATCGGCGGAAACACTCCTAAATTTTCTCCAAGCAGCAGACGTCCTGTCAGCGAAATGCTATCTACGGTTAGTACGGAGAGTCCAAACTAAAATACTTAAGCGTCATAGAAAAGTTCAATAACCCATCTTCTTGTTATGTCACTTAGAAGTGGGCAAATAGCTGATATGACAAATTCTCATCTCACAGGCTGGAGGGGTTACTGACCCCCTCCTTCCATGTTTACTACAAGTTTACTATAGGTTTACTCCAATACTCACTACAATTCCCAGATGATATATTCATTGAACGAATAAATAAAATTCAAGGACAAGGAATAGCAGTCAAAATGCTATTAATTTATTTTCACTCTCCAATTTCCTTCCCACGAGAAGACAGCACACACATTTGTCCTCCTTATAGTGAAGCAAAATATATTTCAATAAACAGAATGAAATGGACTGCCCAATTACATTGGGATGCTAGGCACTAAGCATGCTTATCATCAAATCGGAAATAGACTAAAGGCTTGATGGTTCAGGGCACATCTGTAAGAAATCACCACCTTTGTTTATATTTTTGTAAATTTTATTTTTGATATAACAAACGATTGTATGAATTCTTTAAACTACTGTATGGCGGGCTCAAATTACTAATATGCTCCTAACAATCGACATATTTGTTATATTGCCAAGAAACTCGGCAAACATCCTGGTCATCTTAAGAGAAAGATGTAAAAAATAAAGTAAAACGTCCAATTAGGGTTTTAGTCCACAATTAAATTATTAATTTGTTCTTAACGGTCGTTTTTTTGTTTTTTTTACGTCCATTGGAAGTTGTAATTCAGTCCAGAACGAAATTGAATAAAGTGTTAATAATTGAGTGTGATGTTCATTACAAATGTAAAATAGCAAAAAATAATCAATAATAACACCTTTTCATTTGGTCATCACCACAAACAAAATTCGTCTTCATTTCTTTTTTACATGACATTTCGGCCACTTAGCCATTTTCGCACTAGAAGAAAAGTAAAATATTAACATATAATAAAACCCCCTTTGTTCCCCTTTACACCAATTTATCTGTGTCCAAAAATCATATATAATTTAAAACTTATTTTACATCAGTCCTTTTATTACAATCTGTATTTTAGGCTTTGTCATCCTGGCCAATCTCAAACCATCTATTAACCTTTAAACTTATTTTTACATATTGCATTAATCTTAATTTCTCACAGTTATTTCATTTTCAATAATTTTGGTTACTAAATTAATGTAAAGGATAAATAAGGGGGTCTCATTAGATTTTGATCTAATTGTTAATTCTTAATTTGCTTCTAGTGGGGAAATGACCCGAACATCATGTAATAGAAAAATGTAATAAGCTAGAATTCACATTTTTCTTTGTGAAAAAATAATATAAGCAAAAAACTAATCCTGTATATTTATTTTATTTGGATAGGCTTTTAAAGTGATTTTTTAAGGAATTCTGCTTACACTGTACACCTATGATGATGAATGGGTTCAGTTATACATCTCCTGCGTGACTCACATTTTCTTCATCTTTGTGGAGGAAATTTGAATCAATAAAGGAATGAAAATGACTGCAAATTAAACGAACGACCGAGATTTAGAATAATTTTCTCCCACCTAATGAGGCCATCTCCCGCGAGGCACGTGTGAGCATCTCAATTATCTCCTGTTCGATCCCCATCATTTACCTAATGCTCCTGATTCAGCTTATCGTCACAGATACGTTTCAACATTATTCCTTCTGACCGTCACTTTCAGTCTCGGGCCGGAGTAATGAACAGGCAGTTCGATGATTGTTAATAGTCAATACTAAGTTTTATTGTAATATGGTAAAATCTATATAATCACAACATTACAAAATTCCCACTCATTTTTATAAATATGGCGAATGTAGAGAACAAAAAGAACCAATGCTGATTTCTAGCTTTCAATTATCATTTATAGCAAGCTTGATATATTGAAAAAATGGTGCTAATGGCTCATTTTCGATGCACCATAAAAGAAATAAAAAAAAAAAAAATAAGGACAATATACGAAGATTCCGAACCATTTCATGTCTGTTAATAAAATATTTTATTCTAATCCCAATAAAGCTACACTTATACACAAATAAATTTTTTTTAGGTATCTATTTAATACGAATAAAATAAGGTTATAATGAGCGATCCGCTGTGGCATACACCAAGTACTACCACCGTGTGGAGTGCAACTACTATAGACCTGTAAGTCAGTACCACTGTGGTATGTAAAGAGCGGCTGTTCTGATACTCGCAAAAATTAGAAATCCTACATTCCTAAAGTTGTTTGGAGGCTTATCTTTATGACTCTAGAAAGGGACTTGCAGATGACGAGGGTACACTGAGAGTTACCTGGGGACAGGGAAATGCCCCCCACCCTAAGCCTCCTAGCTCCTCACCTTCGAATTCCTATGATTTTGTTAAATGAATTTAAACAAAAAAAGTCCGACTCGCAGGAACTGCATCATCTTAGCGTGGTTCCTGTTCATATCCCTATTGTCGTTTGAAAAGCTTAGAATAGAAACAGATAATATTTTTCCCATGAAGATGAGTGATAAGTAAAGATGGAACGGTGGGGATTCGGCTAAAGAAACCTCAATAAGATTTTTGTTAAAAAGCTTCGTCGCTTTGTTTTAGCCTTCGTCAGCTAAAATGACAAGAAAAGCAGAAATTAATACAGAAACAAAAAAAAAAAAAAAGTTTATAATTGAGATAAGTAACAGAACTATAAATACAATTAACTTATTATAAAAGAACAATTTCGTCTTAAATTCTTAGAATGAGTAGAATGAAAATCAATAGAAACATAACAGAAAAAGAAGAAAAAAAAGGCTATTTTACTGAAGTTTATATAAGTAAAGGTGCTTATAGTAACATTAATTGATTTTACAAAGAAATAAGAAACTACATACCAATGAAAACTATAGTAGCTAATAGTAAAATTAATTAATTTTACAAAGAAATAAGATACAACATACCAATGGAAATGCCGGGAGGCAGAGGAAGACCAAGGTTGACAGTTAAGTAACCATTGTGGATAATATTTTCCTCGGCCTTTGTTCAAAGGGTTTTATGGCTTTACCTGGTCGTGGTCCGCCAGAACCCTAGATAGTAATAATTCTACAAATAAAATCAATTGAAAAATAAAATGAAATAAAACCAACAGCATGAAGGCAATTGAAAATATTCAAAAGACGTCATCGAATCTCTTTCTCTTGGCAAGCTATTTTTCTAACAATGAATTGTTTTTCTTATTTTACCTAATCTGTTTTATTGTCAAATACATTACCCAACTAAAAGCAATTAAAAAAAAAAACAAGGAATAGAAACAGACAAAAAGAACTGTTCGAATACACGAAATCAATTACTTCAAAGTTTAAGCACTTATTTCTCCGACTGACATCAACTAATCAAAAATTGTTCCAGAATCTTTTTTGTAGAGAATTTATAAAGCTTTCAGATAATTTCTATCCACTTATCACGATTTCCCAACCGTGTTCAAGATATAAATGAAATTATACGAAGTTCCCAAAACTTTTCATGTCTGTTCATAAAATATTTTATCCTAACCCTTCCTTAACTCCAAACGCAACCAAAAGTTTAACATGTTAGTTTTGATGAAATTGAAACATGCAAAAAATGTTTCAACTGAATTCCATGATTCTAAGTACCCAAACCAAAAACGATATTCAACAACTATTTTTCCAATTTTCTCGAAAACGGTTAAAGCGATCGTCTTGAAAATGGTTTCATTAGTTTTTCTTGGCCAAGAAGCCTATAAAACGAGTACTTACAAGCATATGAACTCAAAAACGTAAGCGTTACGATTTTTTTTGCGCAAATTTCGCCCCAAACGCCATCTTCCAGTGGGCGGATTTTGCTGGTTAACGAACTTGACCTTTCAAATTGGACGACGGATTTTTGTACCAAATTTCATCAAAATCGGACCATTAGGGAAGCCAGAAATGAGCGAACAGACAAATATATATATATATATTATTATTCTTGTGGATGACCCAAAATATTTCTTAATGCGTTTCGTTCTTTTAGGCTTAGGGTCGGGAAAAAGTAGTACTTCCTTGTGTCACACCACTTTATTTTTTCTGCCCTACATGTTTCGTGCTTAATTCATTCGCACCTCATCAGGGGCACTTCTTGCTAAGAAGTCCTCTCGTCTCCTCATGTATCTTCTACGGAGGCAGTATTACCCCTGCCTCCGTAGAAGATACATGAGGAGACGAGAGGACTTCTTAGCAAGAAGTGCCCCTGATGAGGTGCGAATGAATTAAGCACGAAACATGTAGGGCAGAAAAAATAAAGTGGTGTGACACAAGGAAGTACTACTTTTTCCCGACCCTAAGCCTAAAAGAACGAAACGCATTAAGTAATATATATATACAAATTTGAACCCCCGTTATTTTCGGTCTCTAGGGGTTCTGAAGCGCGAAATTTTCTAGTCGGCACTTCCAGATTGTTTCATTGTATCAACCTTATAAGCGGGGTTCCTCCCTATGAAGGGAGGGAGGAACCGCGCTAAAAATTAATAAATAGATAAAAACTGCTCAAAATAGGGAATACCAAAAACAATTCTAAAGAACGAAATCAACACCAGTACAGTAATCTATATATTCATAGGGCATCTTCGAATTCCAAGATGCCGTTGAAACAAAATATTGTTTCTATTTATACGTATCCTGTTTTATTGACTAATACATTTGACTACTATAAGCAATCACAAAAATAACGAGCAGTGAAAAACACTGTAGGAAACACACAAAAAGATTCGTTCAAATAAACGAAATTACCTATCTTTTAAGCACTTATTTCTCCAAATATGACCATCCCATCGGAAATGTCTTCAAAACATTTTTTGTAGAGAATTTAGTAACCTTTCGAATGGTAATCTTTTGCTTGCCAAGATTCCGAACCGTTTACGTGATATTAATGAAAATATAAGAAGTTCCCAAAACTTTTCATGACTAAAAATGAAATATTTTATTTTAATCCTTCCTTTACTCCAAACGTAACCAAATTTTCAACATATTAGTTTTGATAAAACTCAAACATGCAGAAAATGTTTCAACTGAATCCCATGATTCTAAGTACCAAAATCAAAGACAAAAAGAACACTTCGAATAAGCGGAATCAATTACTTTAAAGCTTTAAGCTCTTATTTCTCCGATTGACATCGCCTAATCAAAACTTTCATTAGAACCTTTTATGTAGAACATTTAATAAGCTTTCTAATGGTATTCTTCCGTTTCCCAAAATTCTCAACAGTTTTCGAGATATTAATGAAAGTTCCCAAAATTTATATTATTTCTAGCAACAGAAAATTGGCCTCATTTTTCATATCCTGTTTTACACACAAAATTTTCGCAACATAAGAAATTACAAAAATAAAAAGCAATAAAAAACGAAAGGAAAGAGACAAAAATTACAACAAGAACGACAAAAACCCGTTCATAAGAACAAAACAGACGTATTTGAAGTTTTAAGCACTTATTTCTCCGATTGACATAACCTAATCAAAAATAGTTACAGAATCTTTTTTGTAGAACATTTAGTAAGCTTTCAAATAGTTTCTATCCACTTACCACGATTTCCCAACCGTGTTCGAGATATTAATCAAAGTATACGAACTTCCCAAAACTTTTCATGTCTGTTCATAAAATATTTTATTCTAACCCTTCCTTAACTCCAAACGTAACAAAACTTTCAACATATTAGTTTTAATAAAAGTAGAACATGCAGATAAAGTTTCAACTGAATCCCGTAATTCTAAGTACCCAAACCAAAAACGGTATTCAAAAACTATTTTTCCAATTTTCTCGAAAACGGTTAAAGCGATCGCCTTCAAAATGGTTTCATTCGTTTTCCTAGCCCAGGAATCATATAAAACGAGTACTTACAAGCTTATGAACTCAAAAACGTAAGCGTTACGATTTTTTTTGCGCGAATTTCGCCCCAAACGCCATCTTCCAGTAGGCGGATTTTGCTGGTTAACGAACTTGACCTTTCAAATTGGACGAAGGATTTTTGTACCAAATTTCATCAAAATCGGACCATTCGTCTTCTATCTAGAGAGCGAACAGACAAATAAATATATATATATATATATATATATATATATATATATACATATATATATATATATATATATATATATATATATACAAATTTGAACCACCGTTATTTTCGGTCTCTAGGGGTTCTGAAACGCGAAATTTTCTAGTCGGCACTTCCGGATTGTTTCATTGTATCAACCCTATAAGCGGGGTTCCTCCCTATGGGGGAGGGAGGAACCGCGCTAAAACGGTATTCAAAAACTACTTTTCCAATTTTCCCGAAAACGGTTAAAGCTATCGCCTCGAAAATGGTTTCATTCGTTTTCCTATCCCAAGAAGCCTATAAAACGAGTACTTACAAGCTTATGAACTCAAAAACGTAAGCGTTACGATTTTTTTTGCGCGAATTTCGCCCTAAACGCCATCTTCCAGTGGGCGGATTCTGCTGGTTAACGAACTTGACCTTTTAAATTGGACGACGGATTTTTGTACCAAATTTCATCCCAATCGGACCATTAGGGAAGCCAGAAATGAGCGAACAGACAAATATATATATATATATATATATATATATATATATATATATATATATATATATATATACAATTTTGAACCACCGTTATTTTCGGTCTCTAGGGGTTCTGGAACTCGAAATTTCCTTGTCGGCACTTCCGGATTGTTTCATTGTATCAACCCTATAAGCGGGATTCCTCCCTATGGGGGAGGGAGGAACCGCGCTAAAATGTTTTCTTCAAAGTATCTGAGGATTGAATAAATTAACCACACATAACTCTCCTGACATATTTTTTGCAGTTATTTTCAGATTTATTTATTTTATTTCTTGAATTTATTTGCCCGAACCGAACAGGGAATGATTTTCCAATAAAAAAAAATTACTTATTAACCAATAAAAATGAACTTTTTATACGATTATGTGACAATCTCACGAGGGAAATAAATTTCTTTAAGTGACAAACTAAAAGTTTATTTATTTCCGGAATAAAAACATTGTAAAAAAAACTCAGCAGAAAGCACGTATATTAAATGATACACCCTGGAGGCCAGTTCTACAATGCCAAAGATGCAGAAATAATTTGCTATAACAGCGATTTGCTCTGGCGGCAGTTATTGATTGCCAAGGCTGTTTTCGCTTACTACAATTAGAATAAATCTACTCTTTATTTTACTATTATAGTAATGCTGTTTATTTTATGAATTGAGCAATAACTATATATATTCTTATAATATAATATGCAATACAAAATGTTCACAGAAGGCGAAAAAAAAATGCTCACTGAAGGAACGTCGTTAAGAGGAAAAACGACTTGGGCTGACTGAACCTTTAAGCTTGATGGGTATGAGGCCCTTATTCTGGTTCTCTCACACAAAAATAACTGATTTCTTTCAGCATGACTTTGATTATAAAGGTATTTATCTGTTAAAACTTAATTGCATTTTTTATATAATTCCGAATATTTTGATATTGATCAGATGGCGAAGAACTAAGACTTTATAATGCACTTTTCCTAGTCTCCTGGATTATTGTTGGCAAGTTAGTTATAACCTTAATCCTCCTCAGTTACTTTTTAGCACTTTCCTCCGAAGGAAAGTAGCTATTGAGGTTGGACTCATGACGGAATTTTTGAAAAATTTCTTCAAATCTTTATCGATCCTACCTAGTAGACACCGAAAATGACCCCGTTAAAATTTATATATATATATATATATATATATATATATATATATATATGTCTGTTAACACGATAGCGGCCAGAGTTTTTGTTTTTTCGTCACGAAACTTGGTTTATAGCATTCAATTAGCAAACGATTGAACGAATTCTTTAACCACCAAAGTCGGTCCACCGGAAGGGGGGGTTTACCCCGAACTCAAAACACTAATTTGACCATGTCAGCCGTCATATTTGTTATATTTCAACGAAACTTGGTATTCGTAGTGGTAATATAGAGTGAAAAGTGAGATATAAAAATCAACTAAATCGGTTCATTAGGAGGGGGGTTTACTCCGGACCCACAATACCAATTCGCCACTACCAGCCGTGATTTTTGGTATATTTCGACGAGACTCGGTATTCGTAGTGGTAATCCACAGGTAACTATGTGTTGTAAAAATAAACTAAATCGGTTCATTAGGAGGGGGGGGGGTTTACTCCGGACCCACAATACCAATTCGCCTCTACCAGCCGTGATTTTTGGTATATTTCGACGAGACTCGGTATTCGTAGTGGTAATCTACAGGTAAATATGTGTTGTAAAAATAAACTAAATCGGTTCATTAGGAGGGGGGGTTTACTCCGGACCCAAATTACTAATATACTCATACCGGTCGTAATTTCTGCTGTATTGTAACGAAAATTATATATATATTATAAAAATGAGCTGAATCGGTCAATCGGAAAGGGGGGGTTTGCTTTGTAATATATTTCAATAGAAAAGCCCGCCGGACGTAGGTTCACAAAGCCGCCGCAAGGAGCGATTTCTACCACTATCCTGTTCCTGTATCCTGTTCCTGCGTTAGATCAAAATACGATAATATGAGGTTTTTTGTATTTATTACGTAGTGTAGTATAGTATTTATTGCCATGTGCAAACATAACTCTGGAAGCAAATTAATAATTGATCAGTTACTCATTACAAAATTAAAAGAGAACTATTCATGTTTTTATTTTATTTATGTAGGATATTTTAAGCAAATTGTTCTGGAAAGCAGTCTAAACTACCCAAATTCTGAGGAAAGTGCTTAGTTATGCAGCTCCTGCGTGACGGACTTTTTAATATTACTTCAATTTATTCAAAGATTTGAAGACTTGAGCAGATATGTGTACAGAATTTAGAATTCTAAAATATTTACAGATGAGCTGTTTACATTTTACTATGTTTCCATAACATAATAAAATTATTTATTTATTTATTTTAACATAGAGTTCGCACAGCATTACTGCACTTTTCCGTTTCCGTCCAAGTAAAATAAATTAATTATATAATAATAAGTTAATAAATTTAAAAATATTTAAAAAACAAAACAAAATAGTGTAATTTATTAAAAATTAATTAATTCAAAAAATATTGCCAAAAGCTTCCGACTAAATATCTAAGTTTTATCGGAATGAAATGGTTGTGGGTAGATTCTGAGGATTAAAAATGTTAATAAAAGGGCATTCTTCCCCAAAAGAATAAAAGTAGTTCTCCAAAGTCACACGGTAATTTTAGATGAAGCTATACGACGTCCTACGCCAATAACATAAAATACAAAATACATTAAAATATTATATATATATATATATATATATATATATATATATATATATTGGAACTAAGTCCAATATATATCATTGCACGGAAGGTTTGCCTTAATACAATTAGGCTGTAAATTTTAGTTAATTCAGTTTTTTAGCTCTTGAAGAGGCACCTAAAGGTGAAACATGTAGAGACAAAGAACAAATAAAATGAATTGACTTTGTTAATTCTCTTTCATTGACCTTCCGCCTGAAAAATATTGCATTAAAATGTTTTCGCAATCGATTTTAACAGCTGATCTGCGGTAGCTATGATTAGATCTCGTCAGTCTACCTGAGGAAGGTTCTCTGAGCACTAAATATTTAGAGCAAAATAACAGATTAATAAAAAATAATCTGTATTTAATAAAATGACACCTGCTGCATAGAGTATTCGCTGAATAGAGCAAAGACTGCGCTGTCTATATTTCTATTCATTTAGAAAGCCTTCGTTATAAATAGATTAAAAATACATGCTATAAAAATAAATTGTTTATTTATTTATTTTTCAATACAAATATAAACAGGATAAATCATAAAGGATAATGTAATTATTAACTATAATAGAAGGAATGTGGCCCAGGTAATAATGACTGTTCATCATTTGCTGTATTGGAAGTGGATGTGTCAGCAAGAGCAGGGATACCAGCCTGTAATTGGGCTATTTTGGAAAGGTCACTCAGAGGTCATTGACTACCAAGGTACAATCCACGGTCAGTCAACTCCTTACCATAGCCATCTTTAGATAGATTACTTTAATCCAAGAAATATGTGGTGGCGTTTGATTAACATCTTCATAGGGAACGACCATTAAAATCTTCATAACGCTCAAAATAAAATAATTATTTTAGTTCAATTTGAAATGGAGATCATGTTGTTAGTTAACTCTCCCCTTTTTCATAATTTTTTTTGAATGCAAGCTTTAATTTGTCATTTATAGTGAATGACTAATAGAACAATAAATAGTTCATTCAGAAAAAAGTGTAACATTAAAATATATAGATAGATGTCATATAAATTATCTCTAGAAAGTGACCAAGCTCATCTGAGGACTGTGACAGAGATCTAGCTAACTCTCTTCTGAATTGCTACTTGCTCTATAGTTCTGGGTGCATCTGTAATTCTGGCAGGAATATCTTCGGAACAACTCCCTTTCCTTTGGACTAACAACTGGCAATATCCCACTACTGGCCACCTCGGTGAAACGCTTTTTTGCTTTTTTTTTTTTTTTTTTTTTTTCAAAAATGACGATCTCACAATTCACTCTTCCGTAAGTCTTTGGCTTCTCAATTTTGACCCGGATCAAGACCTACCTGTGTTCCAAGTTTGGTCAAATGGTGTGGATTTGTATAAGGAGAAGGAACAAACAAACAGCTGAATCTTGTATATACAGATTTTTATGAATCGTGTCATAGCCAATTTGGATTTTTGTCAGATACTTTTCTATGGAGGGCAGTGTAAAACTGGTTTTATGCATTATTTTTCTTAGCAGAGTGGATACAGCCAACGGCCATAGCCACGTTGAATGCACCGGTTCCCGTAGATCACCGAAGTAAACCAAAGTTGGGCGTGGTCAGTACCCAAATGGGTGACCGACCACGTGCGGTTGGCATTATAAAAGGTCGGTAACCTATAGATAGCCCGGCTCTAATGTCCAAATAGTTGATGCGCTGTTAAAAACGAAAAAAAAAAAGAGTGGATACTCTTAAATACGAGTTTTAAACATGTTAACCGAAAATGTTTCCTTGATATTTACCTAACATTTTGTTTTAGATGTTATAAATATTGATAGACTTATTTCAAAAACACTTTGTCACATAAACGGAAGTTTGTTAAACACGGGAAATCTATTTTTAGACAAAATTCATCTTAACGGTGTTTGTGATTTATTTAAATTTTAATTATATTTTTATTTTATCTATATTTGAGCATTTTTATTTTATTATTTAACTTTTATGACATGAATTATTTCATTATTATTATTACTTAACGGAATATTTAGTATGCAAAACAGCCTTATAAATGTATATTATCTATAATATTCCAAATATTTTCATTATCAAGTATATTATGTAATTTTGAGAGTAACTCATTTTTATTCAGGCGATTTCCCTTCCCAAAAATATCAATAATTTCAACGCTCGTTTTAGGAAACCATAGGCTTAGTGATTCAAATGCGAATCGCCTAAGATAATTAAATTAATAACTGATTATGACCTTCCAGTTACATTTGTGTAGCTACCTCGATGTGAGAAATCATTTCCAACACGTTATGTCAATTTTTTTTTTATAAGCAATTGTATAAACAAGATTTTTTGTTTCAGGCACTCGAAATCGTTTTATTGGCCAGTTATATTTTTATTTCCACTTCATTCTAAGTATACACATTTCGTTTACGCTTGTATAGAATAAAAATTATCCTTCATTAGCTTTCATGAGCAGTTTGAGATATTTCGAAATCGGGGTTAGTGGACTGATGACCTTCGAATGCTTATTAAGTTTCTTTGAAAAAGGTCCACGTGCAAGGTTCAACTAGTAGATTCCGGTGTAACAAATGATGATTAAATAAATAAAAAGAAAAAAAAAATCATGAACTCTTTGAGTGCTGCATGATGTTGAGTGCAAGATGATTTATGTTGAGTGCTTTACATACTCTCTGACATCCATGTGGGTTATGAAATTAAAATTTATATTATTTTTACATAATGGTGATTATATATATATATATATATATATATATATATATATATATATATATATATATATATATTTATATATATATATATATATATATATATATTTATATATATATATCTGTGTGGGAATGTACAGATTTATATATAAGTATATATTTATTTATTTTATTTATTGTTTAACGCCGTTAGGTGATAACACAATTAAAATATTTGAAGTAGGTATATACTTGAAATATTTCTATTATATATTTAAATATGTGCTGAGCACAGAAATAACAGTTTTTTTGTTGTTGTCTTAAATACTGTTATTTCTGTTATTTGTGTTTCTTTGTCATTGTGTAGATGCGTATGTGTTTCTCTGCCATTTTCTTTACTTTGCGCCTCTGTTAATTTATTTATTTGCTCTCAAGTTAAAACTACTCATCAATTTGTTTTTTATGACCAAATTGATCAGTCAATTTATACCTCTGTTTACTTAATATGCAAAATTGTTTTATAACCTATTGGTGTAATGAAAAAGTTGTTTAATTTTTTTTTTGTTGTAATTATGTATATATTTTTTAGCTGAAAAGGGCTGCCAAAGAGCTTGCCGAAACGTTTGAAACATATATTTTGCTGACAATCGGACGTTTTATCAAAAAAAAACCAAACAAAATATGTTGTGCTAACGACCGCATCAAAATGAAAATAAGAAATATTACACATAAATTCATTTATTATTTAAGACTATACCTAACACATTAACTCCATTTTTGTATGATTACCAAAGACATCTAAATAGTCTGTCGATATTAATTTTTTAGTGTTCACTTTATTTTTAACTGTTAATGGTCGGTCTGGGGAATTTTAAGAGCATAGCACCCTCGTTGCGGTACTCAAATAAATAAAAAATAAGAAAATCTGTCCTCTTCACTGTTGAGTCTCTGGTCGTGGGTAACAGATCAATAAGATCGTTGTGTTTTGTCACTTCTTTGCACCATGAAGTTTTAGAATTTTAATTTTGTAAACATATATGGAAGTTCGGACCTTTTTCACCAAACCCATCCGTCAATAAATGTCACTCGACCCCTCTAACCTGGTGGATTGTAACCTGGTGTTGACCAAAATGCGCACTTCCAAGAAACCGCGAGGATGTTCAGGAGTGATGGTATTTATAATGGCGAAATAAGAGATAGAAAATGTCACAGCACCATTTGAGAAAAACATTCTTCATAGACTCGATCGGCAGACAACCTTGGTCAATACAAACCTTGGTGGGGAAAATTAATTGCATTTATTTTTCGTCGATCGTAATGATTTCTCAGCTATCTCAGAGGAAATGATTAGTTTACGTAGTCACGTCGTCCGATTAGAGAAGACGAAACGTCTGCAGGAAGCAGCGTCGAGATATAGCAGGTCATTGGCACTTCCATAACAGCCGCCACACCTAATAGGGCTCAACTTGCTAGGGTGGCGAGGCGGTAGTCAACATATTCTTCAAATAGCATGTTAGTAAGCAATAATCCATATGAAATATTTTGTTTCGTATACTATTTACTAAACTCTTATTTAATGACGAGTCGAGCCAACGGTCATAGCCACGTTGAATGCACCGGTTCCCGTTGATTACCGAAGTTAAGCAACGTTGGGCATGGACAGTACCTGAAAGAGTAACCGACCATGTGCTGTTGGCATTACAAAAAAGGCGGCAACCTGTAGATATTCCGGCGTTAATAGGCCAATTGTTGATACTTTTTTTTTCCTTAACACCTCACCGACATCTGGGCCATTAGTGCCGACATCCATGGTGCAGCGAGGAATTTTCTCAATGAGCCGTGGAATGAGAAAATTCCTGGCGCGCCGGTGGAACTCGAACCCACCATCTCTGGCATGAGAATCTAAGGCGTTAGCTACTGGACCACGGGGAGCCCCTTGATACGCTGTTATACACAAAATGAAAACTGAATACGTAATATGGTACAAACAGTAATATATACTCACAGAACTGCAAGAATAGGGACTACTATGGCATTCAACGTGACATGCATAACTTACAGACCCACCCACACTAAAGATATTACAACATCCACGGATAAAAATATATATAACCAACTATAAAACTTACACAAACAGAACTGTTGAATATTGTACACACACGTATGTATCCTCTGTGTTTGTGGCAAACCATGGCTGGTGAACGCGTCGGGGAAATAAGGAATTTTATAAGTATCAGCTTCAACGTAATTGATATATTCTTCCTTTACGAAGAGGAAGTAGGGAAATAGAAGAGGTCTATATTTGATGAGTTTCAAATGTTGCAGTATAGAGAGTATGTATGGACTACTTTCTCTAAAAATTTGTTGTAATTTGCGTGGCCTGGGCGTATATAAGGGGGGGGGGGTCTGCTGCCCCCCCCCCGAAATTTTGCTTTGTTGAGAACATTTTATGTAAATATAGCCTATAACAACGAAAATGTCTTCTACATTTACCCTGGCCTACTAGGTGTCCAGAGGACCTTAGAACCCACAATTTTCACATATTTAAAATTTTCCCTGCACCCCAAATGCCAAGGTAATACCTGCCCCCCCCCCGAAATTATTTTCTGTGTACGTTAGTGTCTTGTGGAATGTTGAGTTTTTATGTGGAATGTTGATGTATTTTTCGTTAGTCCAATCGTTTATTGTGTTCTTAATTTGTAATCATTTATTGTCTGTTTGTAGCCAGTAATGCAACGAGTGCTTGTGGGAAACAAGTCATGTGCTGTTATTTTTTCAATGCCTAAGTTATGTTTCTTAGTTGTCTCTTTTGCATGTTTCTCTACGTATGTACATAGGCCGAGTTAGTGTAATTGTTCGTTTATCTGTATAATTATTGGATGATTAGTTTAAATAGTATCTAGGTATCATAAAAGAGATTATTCTTCTAGCGATAATGATTTGATAATTAAGACATTGGTGGCGTATTCCTTCCTCCGTAATATAAAATGGCCTGATAAATTCAAATCCAAGTTGAGGACCCTATTCTGGAGCGAAATAAGACAACAATATTGTCTGAATTGAGAAAAATAAAACTCTATTCTCTTTGCCTGAAGCCTTGGCTCCGTTGAATGAATTACTTAGCCATGCCGGGCACGAAGATCAAAGGAACTTGGTCCAAATCACAGCAAGGTAAATTAATATATCAAAATGATTATGTCGTTCCTCACTTCCCTTAGGGTAGGGAAAGAAATATCAATTTCGTTAATCAGCATAATCCAAACACTGGGCAATTTCAAAAAATTAGAAATGAATATCATTAAAATTACGTAATTGTAAGTACATATTTGATTAGATAATTTCCTTTATCAATTATAAAAATTGAAAATAAATAGAAAAATGAAAATACTGAGAAACAAAAAGAATAACCAGAATTACTATATTAGAATGTATAATAATTTGACATACAAATGTGAGCCTCAACACATATTGAATGACCACGTCACTAAAAATCAAGGGCAGGGTAACCCCAGGAAGACTTATTATTACCCTATCCTATCAACAGAGCGGAAAACTCTTTTTCTTCGAATCTATAGCAAATAGCACTCACTGATTTGCGTTAATAGGCCTCCATATATATTTTTTATAATAGTTTGGTGTGTGGGATTAAATATAGCAACTTTCAATTTGATATCTTTAACTGTTTACGTGAAAAAAAAAAAATGAAATGAATTATCCGAGCGCCGGATAGAGTTGAAGATTATTAGAAGTATTAGAAAAAACATTATGAATATACATGAGGATCACATTTTTATTTTATTTTCATGAATAACTCCGAAGCGAAAGCGAAATTGGGCTAATAAATCACTGAATTGTTGATTTTGTTCCATTGAGTATGAAATTTGCAGAGACTAGAAATATTCTATTTATACTAGTAGAATATTCTATTAATGCTAAGAATATTATTTATACTAAGATATTTTCCATTTATTTATAAAATTTTCTTCCTATCTAGGCGCACAGTAGTGCGCCAGGCCAAGTTCCGGCCTAAGCACACTGTGTGTATATTACAGGAGGTCTTAGAGCCGATTTTTACTCTCTCATAACATTCAACCAGGTAAAGATAAAGATATGAAATTTTACACAGGTATTATACTACTAGATTTGAGTAAAACTGGAAATTTTCATAATTCTACATCGTTTCTGAGATATAAGCGATCGAAAATCGGGATTTATAGGACTTATTGGGCACTTCCCATGATGCTAGAACTTGAAATTTTGCATGATGATAGATATGGAGGTGTTATTGAAGGAAAAAATCGAAAACTCCTGAAAAGTTGTATTTGACTCCGCTTCCGGGGCGGGGGCGTGCCAGTTTTGTACTTCCTTCGGGAACCCGTCATTCCGTCCGAAACCCGTGATGTGGGGTATCAAATGAATCGTCTTGGTATGAAGAACCTATATATGATGTTTTAAGAAACAATTAGACGCATATAGGCTCGGTCAAAATCTTATACCAGCTGTCTGTCTGTATGTTTGTTCCTTATAAAAATCCGTACAGTTTGACCGATTTTGACCAAACTTGGGATACAGATGGGTCTTGATGCGGGGAAAATCATAGGCTAGGTTAAATTGTCTATCAGCTGTCTGTCTGTCTGTTTGTTCCTTATACAAATACACACCGTTTGGCCGATTTTGATAAAATTTGACACACATGTCGGTCTTGATCCGGGGAGTGTCATAGGCTAGTTCAAAATCCACACGATTTGACAGATTTTGACCAAACATGGTACATAGGTAGGTCTTTATCCGGGTAGTGTCATAGGCTAGGCCAAAATCGTCTATCAGCTTTCTGTCAGCATGTTTGTTCCTTACACAAATTCACTCCGTTTGACCGATTTTGACCAAACTTGGCACACAGGTAGGCCTTGGTCCGGGGAATGCACTAGGCTAGGTAAAAAAGGTCTTTCAGCTGTCTGTCAGTATGTTTGTTCCTTATACAAATTCACACCGTTTGACCTATTTTGACCAAACTTGGCACGCAGGTAGGTCTTGATACGGGAGTGTCATATTACCTATGACGTTTTGTACTTTTTGTTCCATCGGAAAGCCATCATTCCATCATGTGGGGTATCAAATGAATCGTCTTGGTAAGGAGAACCTATATTTGATGTTTTAAGAAACATTTCGACGCATCTTAACAACAACAGTTGTGACTTCTTTCTTAAATGTAGTAAATAAAGTCGTAGGGGCTAACTGCATAATATACTTGACAGGAGATACTAAGTTTTTCAAAGTCGAGCCATCTAAATTCCAAAGTTTAGGATCACAAACCCAAAATGTATCGTCTTTGTTCTTATCTTTTTCTTGAAGGCCTTCTACACTTTGCCTATTGTGATCTTTATCCTCGGGATAAGGTTCCTGTGTTTTATAGTGTAATAGTTTAGTTAAGAGAGCAATCAATTTGTCCTCTAGAGTAATGTCATCTGGAAGAGCTTCTAACTTTTCTAGGCTAGTGATTAGATGTATGTAGGTTGATTATTGGTATCAAATATCAAGCAGGTGTACAAAAAGCCTGTAGGTAACTAAATTTTAATTAATACTTAGAAAAAAGTAATGAGATCCAAAAAAAAAAAACATAAATGTGAAATAGAGGCCAAGTTCCTCCCCCCAGAAAGAAACACTTCCTTCGCCTAGAATATCCCCTCCTAAAACCCCCCAAAAACGCCTTACCATCCTACATTCCAAAAAAGTAGTATGAGTTACTGTATTAAGTGCACCATATTTTCAACCAAAAATATTTGCCAATACAAGAGATGATACAAGAAAGAAATGTCCAAGTTCATTACTTGGAAGACCTCATAGTTACTTACTAAGAACAGTAAAGACACTTCAACTGACCTTTAAAAATAACAATAAAAATACTTATATCCAGTTACTAAAATATCACTTTCCTCAACCAGGTATATTCTTAAACTTGGCAATGTTTAGTTTTCTCTCTAAAGATAATTTCGGCACAAATAAAACATAAATAATGTAATATACACACAGTGTGCGTATGCCGGCAGTTGGCTTGGCGCACTACCGTCCAACTAGATTATACCTAGAAATGGATATTACATTAGGAACTTTTTAAATAAAAATTGCATTCACTAAAAATAACTAGTCTGCTTTTCGAAGTAAGAAGGAAGAATAAATACAAGGAGATAATTTGTTATTCAGAGAAATAACAAACAGTAAATATTGAATAATTTAATCAAGGATGAAGCATGATTATAAAAGTAGATAACAATATGAGTGAGTCACCTTTATTATTAAAACAATTATAATCTGTGTTAATTGTAATAGTAAAAATGTCATATTTTGTTTTATCGTCGATAGAAATGCAAAGTATCGAATGTGAAAAAACGCATTAGTCATTTTCAATATTTACTGATTGCTGTTGGACTGATGTACGGCAAACTCTCGAATCTAAGTTCAGTCAGTGTAGGGGAAAGTAACCGCTGTTAAAAGGTCGAATCTACCGACTACTTGACTGTCCTATATATATATATATATATATATATATATATATATATATATATATTCCACTTTTTCTTGTTTGTTTTTCTGGCAGGGGGTCGATAAAGCAGTACACTCTTTGTTCACATTAACTGCTTTATTTGTTATGTTTCGCCCGACATCTTTCGTGCCTTTTCGCACCTCTTCAGGGGCTTTCCTATGTAACAATATTTTTTGTAAATCCTAAACTTTAAATTGCTTACACTAATACACATATCCTGTCCCTAAATAATTTACATTTCAACATATAATATTTCAACTTAATCTTAATCCTACCTTATCAAGAAGTCCTCTCGTCATGTTGTCTTGCTTGAGTCAGGCGTAGTACTGAAAAGTGATCTGTGGTAATTAATATGGCCGTTTGTATCGATTCTTTAGCTGTTTTCATGGTATCGATTATTGGTGAAATTTGTTTTGTAAGGTTTAATTTATTATACTATGGAAAATTTGGTGCACATTCTTTAAATCTGTTTTTTTATTTATGGCAGTGTTGGAATTTTTAATTATGTAAATATTTTCTTTGATTTTTCTTTTTAAAGTGTTCCTCTCTTTATTTAAAATGTGAACATCCTTAAAGTTAAAGTTATGTTTTAAAGTTAGTGCGTGTTCTGTCAATGTTGTCCTGTTTTCGTTTGTGTCTATGCTTTTTGCGTGTTGCACGATTCTCTTTTGCAATAGCTGTGCCGATTCCCCAATGTAGCATGCGTTGCAATCGTTACATCGAATTTTGTATATATTGTTCTTTGTACTTGTTGGTTTAATTTTGTCTTTAATATTGCTAAAACTATTTTCTATTTTGTTACCATATTTCCAACTTATTTTACCTACGTCTTTACATATATGTTTAAGTCTATTGGCTATTGAAGGATGGTAATGAAAAGTAAAATATCGATTTATTTCATTCACATCTTTGTCATTTTCTTTTGTTAAAACCTGTTTTCTCTTTTGTAAAAATAAATGCTCATTCAAAGCTATTTGCTTATTTAAATTCGTATTTTTCATAAAGAATTTTTGAATACATGTCTGTAATAACTTTCGCTTTTTTGAATTGTTCTGTGATTCGGGAGGTTTATCGTTTTGATCTCGTTTGCGCTTGTTTTTATTTTCAGTATCCTTATTAAGCAAACCTGAAACTAATTTAATTTTTTTAGGTGGCATTGACTCTGTGATAGTATCAGAGTATTTTCTTTTCCTTTTGCATTCTATGTCATCTAAAAAGTCGTCAGATATGCTAAAAATTTCAGGTTTAAATTCATATTTGTCTTGCTTATTCGGAAGTTCAGTTGGTGTTTTTGTGTACAATATACGTTTCTCTGCCCTTTTTATTTGCTGCTCTATCAATGATTTAGGATAGTTGTTTTCTTGAAACATATTTCGCAATTTATTTATATATATATATATATATATATATATATATATATATATATATATATATATATATTTATATTTATATATATATATATATATATATATATATATATATATATATATTTATATATTTGTGTGTTTCTTACTAAATTTTCTACAAAAAAGGTTCAGAAGCAATTTTGATTAGGCGACATCAGTTGGAGAAATAAGTGCTTAAAACTTCAAATGTGTTTGTTTTGTTCTGTTGATCGGGTTTTTGTAGTAATTTAACACACTTTTTTATTGTGTTTTTAGCGCGGTTACTCCCTATCTCCATAGGGAGAACCCGCTTATGAGGTTGACCTCATGACGCAATGCGGAAGTGCCGACTAGAAACTTTCACGTTTCAGACCCTAAAGATCACGAAAATATAGGTGGCCCAAATTTGTATATATATATATATATATATATATATATATATATATATATTTATATATATATGCTTGTCTGTTCACGCTCTAGCATGCTCAAAAATGGTCCGATTTTAACGAAATTTGGTAACGAAAATCTCTCTTCTAATTTGAAAGGACAAGTTCGTTAACCAGCAGAATCCGCCCACTAGCAGATAGTGTTTGGGGCGAAATTCGCGCAAAAAAATCGTAACGCTTACGTTTTTGAGTTTATATGTTTGCAGGTACTTGTTTTATACGTTTCTTGACATAAGAAAAGGAATGAAACCATTTTTAAGGCGATAACTGTAACCGTTCCTGAGAAAAGTGGAATCAATGTTTTTGTAAGTCATTATATTTTTGTGAGTACTTTGAATCGCGTGATTCAATTGAAATATTTTCTACAACTTGGAAATTAATCCCAACTAAGATGTTTAAATTTTGGTTATATTTGGAGTTAAGGAAGTATGCGAAAAAAATTATTTTATTAATAGACATGAAAAGTTTTCGGATCTTCATACATTTTTCGTAAATATTTCGATAACGGTTGGGAAATCGTGCTAAGTGGAAGGTGACCATTCGAATGCTTACTAAATTCTCTACAAAAATGGTTCTGAAGCAATATTCGATGGAGCAACGTCAATCAGAGATATAAGCTCTTAAATCTTAAAAAGTGTTGGTTTTGTTGTTTTGAAAGGGTTTTTCTCTTTGTTTATCTCACTTTTTAAATGGTTGTTTCGTGTTTTAAATTGCATTTATCAGTAAAATTAGTATAGGAGTAAAATAAGCTAAGAAACGGTGAAAGGTATTGGTAATAATAAGTCTGGAGTGGCTGTGGTAATCAAGATGGCTGTGGCTAATCATGATGACGTAGTTTGTTTTGAATTCTCCTGTCTTATAACCTTCCTCATAGCCTCCAACTGAAGTTATCGTTATTTCTTATTTTATAGAAAGATTTAACCCACGAAAGAGTGGAATTTTATTCGCCATGAAGCACATATTTACAGTTGGTTATAACAGTAAAACGAATTTGCTAATAAAACAAGATACTTAAAATGACAACGAATTTTTGGTTGTTTATAATAGAGCCTTTTCAGCAGTAGTCAAAGAGTAAGTACGTTTTCAGTACATAATTGTATTGACTTATACAGATTAAGAATTATCCGCTTCTGTGTAAGTTGGCTACTGTCAGTTTCCTGTGATTTGTGATGCTAATCTATTCCATCTCTTCGATATGTAACCGCGCTAAGATGACGCAGTTCCTGCGAGTCGGACTTTTTTTTTATTATTTAAATTTTATTTACCTGTAAAATTAGTATTATAGTAAAAGAAGACAAGAAAATAAGAAATGTTTTGGTAATAGTGTTTTCCTAGATGGAACGTTGAGAAAGCCTAGAGGTAATTTTTCCAGGTAAGGGTACCCACAAAAGGTCTAACCGAAATAATAACTGCTTTTATTTCAAGCTTTTCAAATGACACTAAGGATAAGAACGGAACCGCGCTAAGATTTTTATTATTGTATATTCATTTAACACCCCTTTACGTTCTATCAAGGCAATTTCGAATCATGGTTTACACACATATATATATATATATATATATATATATATATATATATATATATATATATATATTTATTTATTTTTTAATTAATATATTATTCCCGGTTGAATTCTAAAGGTTTTTCCTTCTTTTCATAATCACTTCTGTTTCTCACAATTCACTCACTTCTCTTCTCAATAATCTTTTTGTTTAGTACATTATTTTTCCATCGGTTTCTTTTCTTCAATGTTCTAACAAGTCCATGTTAGAATTTTATCTATGCCTGTAAGATTTATGACTTGTCTGTTTCTATTATGATTTTGATATGATTATGAATTTGATATGTTTTCTAAGTTTTAATGTTTACATATTTGAATACTAATTGTAAATGTGAAATATGTGTTTCAATGGACAGAGGTTATCGCCTTGCGGATGCCCATAAATGAATAAATTATTTTAATTTGTTTCAGATGACTTGAAGAGCTCTAGATACTAGAGAGATGCCTACGTGACCTAGGCTGGAGGTAGTGTAGTCTCCACTATTGCTGACTAGTGCTGACCTAGCAGTGTACGATATCCACATTATCATACACCCCCATCCTATGCGTACATCCTTACTACATTCAGCAGATACTCACTGCGTCAAGATTTCATCTGGTCTTCAATAAGGGGATGAATTCCTGAGTATAATACCTCTAGGGGCTAATGTATTAATAATATTTGTTTGCATTTTATTATAAATAAAGTGGTCCTGTGGCCAGGCGTGAGCATTCCGCGCCAAGAGTAGTGGCTTCGATTCCCGCTAGGGGGATGGCTTTTCTTTGGAAAAAAGAAAATGCATCTGTCCTATCCCGGCTAGAAAAGGGTGATGGCCTATAAATACCCGTCGAAAAATTCTGAGTTAATTATAAATGATAATGATAAATAAATAAAAATAATGATTTGTACATATCAATAATTTGGTACATTAATAATGAGGTGTCGGAGTGAACCCCCAGTTTTTATGGACCGACTTAGTTTATTTTTACAAAAGATCACTCCCATTAGATGAGTAAGTTCTATGTGGTTTTTTTTTTTTTTTTTTTTTTTTTTTTTTGCAATATAACAAACATTTCGACCCCTAAAGGCATATAAATAATACTTTTTGAGTGGTAAACTCTTAAAATGCTATCGTGTTGACATATTATATGAATATTGTTTATATATATATAAGGGTATTCCAGTCTTAAACCGACAGGCTTCGTATATCGATGGGGAATCGAAAAACTAAGTCAAAAAGTCCTTTGGCGGTTTTCTCGTTTTCGCTTCCTTTATTTATCGCTTAAACAAAGCGTTATATGAAAAAAACACCTACACAAACGTTGTAGCTTATTATATTATATTTAAGATGAGACCATGTTCTTAGGTCGAATATTTTACGAGATAATCGTGTTTGAATAACCCATCGGATGGACATTTTGTTCCATAGAGAGTTATACATTTTTTTATCTGACGGACCGTCTGCGCTTAGAACGCAAAAGCTAAAAAAAATAATTCACGGTTCACTTTTATTTTAGTTGGTAGGATCGATGAATATACATTTAAAGACACTTTTCAGATATTGAGTCATGCGTGCAACCTCAATTAATACATTCCTTGGGTAAGTGCTAGACACTAATAATACTTAATATTTTCCTAGGTTGGAGAGCTGCATATATTTACATTAACCGAAGGATTTACAGCATTTTAATTCATGTTTGTGAATTCTTCATTAAGGTGTTGGCACTTATTTATCAAAGGCTGTTAGAATAACTAAGTATGGCATATGGATATAATATAATAATTAACTAAATAATGTATTTGATTTCAGATTGAAGCTGTCTGGAAAAGGAGGAAAAAGTATTTCTGTTCTGGAACAAAATTCAATGAAAAGAAGAAATGATATCCTCTAATGCAATTCTTTGTTAGTATCTTAAATTAAAATTATCAACAGCCTCGTTACTTTATGTTACACACACATGACATTTTAAAATGTGTATCAGAGAGAAAATGGTTATTTGTCGTATATTTATATGATCAATAAAAACATAATAAAGGTAAAAATATTTGTATATTACTAACGTACTAATAAAATAATATATCCGAATTGTAAATTAGTAAAAGAGTATGTCCAATGCAACCAAGAGCTGGCCGGTGAATCTCATCATTATTCCCAACAAGTTTTTCAGGGGATAAATCTTAAACATGATCAAATAAGTTAAAATATCGTACTATATTAAGTTCATCAATACTTGCATGCTTGCAAAATCTAAAAATGTAATTTTATTTCTTACAAAAAATAAAAAGAGCCTGTTTCATTTTGTAAAAACTCATAATTTTAAAACAGCAGGATTTGTTATCTAAAAAATAAACTAACAAGAAGAAACAATTTTATATTTGCAGATTAAGAGATTTTATGCTTGTCGGCTTGTATCAAAGCAATAGAGGATGTTGCTAATGACCATTGTACTCAATACACAACAAATAATAATAAAAGAAATAGTTAATATTAAATTTATTGTTTATTTTGCCCTAAAATCTATCTGTGGGGTCATAAATGCTGCAATTCATTATGACTCACAATGATTTATATTTCAAAATGATTATATAATGAGTCTAGAAAAATAAATGGTATAAAATTTACGCATCAAACATCAAGTGTTAGCCTATATAATTAAACTAAATATTAGAAATTATTGGCAAGACTGCTGGACTCGACTAACTGACAATAAATTAAAACCATTAAAAATACTAACGAAGAGTGGGTATAAAGATACTAAGGCAAAATAAAGAATAGAATATATAGAAATAATTCTAGCTCGACTCCAAATTTGCCATACCAGACACGGATTTCTGATGAAATGCCATAACAAACCAATATATGACACGAGCAATGTAGAGCTTACAATAAAGCACCTCCTTATGGAATTCAGTAGAATAAATTCTTCTAAGTGTCCTAAGTGACATGAACGAAATGTTGAACGATTACAGCCAGTATATAAACACAATATTCTAAGGAATAAATTAGCTTAAGGAATAAATTAGCTTTTAATGATGAAGATGCTGAATCTTTAGGTCATACAGATCCATCATCACTTTGCTTGTCTAGGCTGCATCGCAATACTTGCAGAACATGCTGAAGACATCTTGTGATCGCCGCTGGCAGTCCTTCCAACCTCAAATGGGTTAGCTCCTATTTCCAGGCATGATTAGGGAATCCATCTTAGGAGGTTTATATTCTCCTAACGTAATACATACGGAATAACATGTACTTCGTACACTTAAGGCTTGAGCCTAACCGATAAATAAAAATCAAGCAACGTGAAATCAGGGCTTGGGTCCGCTCTATCCACAGGGCCAAAACTCACAATCCACCTTCCTGGATAATGTTTATTAGGAGCTGGACGCCCGTTCATTTGCCAACCTTTTTTTCAAATGCCATTCCTAAGAGGAGTGACATACTTGTATCATTCTGAAGATCATAATGAGCTCTTAGCCAAACGGATCCATTTAGGAAAAAAACTGCATGTTTCACGTGCTCCCGAATGACACATTATCATAGAACCAGAGGGGAGACTTGCGCGAGTTCTGCAAAAAGGAGGCTAGCTGAGTAACTTCTATCATTTAATAAAAAGTAATTCTTTTTCTTTTTTAATAAATTTCTTTCTTTTTTTTAGTTGGATTTAAGGCGAGTCAACCTTTGAGGTCATTAACACCAGTAGAGTTTAATGGTGTATACATAATGATGTCAGCTGTAATTGTCTGAACTGTAATTATTTTGAATTCAGTCTGTTAATTAACTTCAACGTAAGAATTGCTTTAATCAATATGTAACAATCTCATGAAGAATAGTTTTCATTTTATTCTGATAAGATCACAAAAATAAACATGTTGCATTTTGTCTTTATCAGTTGTTTTTCTTCCAAAATTACAATTACTTTATGAAATTGAGAGATTATCTCTATTCTGAGTATAGAGGTATGGAAAGGTAATTAAATTTGTCAACTTTTGTGAGATTCGGGAGCTTACAGAATTTCTTTTGGAAGTGTAGAGATTCTCGATAATTTTTCGCTAGACTTTTGTTATTATTATAAAAATAAACTAACAAGAAGAATATATAAACGTTTTGAACAGTTATTTCAGGTTGAATATGAAACTTGTGATCATTCAAAGACCATTAGCCTTAAAGAAAATTTAATTTAAATTTAATTAATAGCGTTGATAAATACAGTATACAAGCAGAAAAAATGGGGGGTTTCAAACAAAAAAATTTTTTTTTTTTTCTAAATAACCTTTAGAAAGGCATTTGTTTGGAACAAAAAGTGATAGAAACATACGATTAGCAGTATTTAACAACATTTTTGTTCTAGATTAACCCTCATGAGTATTGACATCAATTTACGATACTCACTGTATATGGGATACTATTAACATTGTAATTACCAAATATACAGTACGTTATATTATGTTGCCTCGGAGTTGGACACACACCTACATTATGTCATGACAGATCCTATTTGTACCTAATATTATTTCGTACAAAATTATTCATACTATCCGAGAAGCTGCCGGATCCTTATATATAATAAATTAATGATAAAAATAACAATTTTGTTCATCGAATAGAGTAAAAGTCATTCTTTCAGTAGATTCCTAAAGCAGGCTACACATGATTCAGACAGGCCTGTCAGTTAGACATGAACAGTCCGCCTAAAAGCCGGTCGTCTGAATGTGCATACATTCCGGCCGCCTGAACAGTCTTAACTGACAAACCGGCCGGAATATATACTCGTTCAGGCTACCGGCTTTCAGGAGGACTGTTCAGGCATAACTGACAGGCCTGCCTGAATCGTGTGTAGCCTGCTTTAGGAAGATGACTCCCTGTGATGATTCGAATCGCGTGTCGCCCTGAGACTAAACTAGCCTATATAGATTTAACCTCGTAGCCACACGTAGACAAACAAGCTAATGCTAAAGATGAGATGAATGAGAGGACCTTGCTCCACAATAGGAGGCTCACAATACACAGAATCGGAATACATAAAACATCATCTATGAGGCAATCAAGACATGAGTCTCACCTTAACCTAGTTCGGACATTAGGTGACCCCTCCGGCACATCACTCGCTTTGAGTCATCACTAATCAAGGACCGAAAACTTTCCGGCTTATCTCGGGCATTTCAACTTATTAGTTTCGTATTTGATAACACAGCCAAAACAAAAGTGCGGGCCCAGAGAGCAGACCATGTCTGCTATATGTTTTTGGGGTCGCTAAATCTGAATCCAGAAAGTGGATCTTTGAGAAACAATATCTCGAAAACGAGTAACGCCTGGAGGGTCCTATCATTTTCCAAAGCGTAGAGTCCACTTTAATAAACATGTAGGAATATTTATTATTTATTTAAATTTTAACGTCCATTTATTATTAACTACGAATTTTAGGACGGGTTATCTATAGGCTACCACCCTTTTCTAGCCAGGAAAGGGGTAATGCCTTTTCTTTTTTTCGAAAGAAAAGCCACCGCCCCTAGTGGGAATCGAACCCACGACCTTTGGCACGGAGTGTTAAGAGCTCACGCCTTAACCCTCACGGCTACCGGGTCTCCGAATATTTATTAAAAAAAATTGTTTGTAAATGGAAGCTTAGTTAATTTATTATAGGTCGTTTATTTAATTTACGTCAACTGATACATTGCTCGAATAAAATATGGGGGGACTTTTTAAGGGTTTTGTTTTGGGATTTTAAGGATTGCATCAGTTCAAAAATTACATCCGAAGGCCTTGGGTCAATTTTTGTGTAAGAAGTGAAAGATTGCATGCATTAGAAAACTTATTAAATACAAAAATATAAACAAAAACGCGAATGTTTTAGAAAAGTCATATACTTATACACCCCCTGAAATTTATTGCTGAAGAAGTCTTGCCGAAATCTGTTTTTTTTTTTTTTAGTCCATCCATTACTTCGTAGGTTATTTATTAGACGAAGAGAAATAAATTTTCCAGCCAAAAAAATACAAAAATAAATAAATTACATTATAATTTCTAATATTATTAAGAAAGTAGATTTCAGTATGCATGTAATGCCAATATAACAAAATTTGTAATAAAAGTGTCCTACCTCATTAAATGGCTGACTCCAACAGAACTCTTCTAAAGATAAATTTAAGATTTTGCTAACTGGTCCAATGATACCTGCTTGATTTTTCTTCATATTCTGGAAAATTTGAGAGGTAGAGATAAATGCTCATCAGAATGACGGAATCATTTTAAATTTGACAAGGTTGATGTTGAGTTTGTAGAGGGGGTTGCGCATCCCATTCTATTAAATATATGACAAGCCTATTATCACAGTCCAAGGATGGAGGGAGGATTTTAAAAGGACATTTAAATTCTTTGAGATAACCCTTTTTTTAAATAACAAGATGCGCTAGTTGCTGTGGATGATACTTGGCTAAAACTTTTTTTTTTTTTTTTTTTTTTTCTTTTTTTTTTCTTTTTTTTTTCTTTTTTTTTTCAATGAATTTTGTATTCGGCCCGCGTTTTGGCATCACCTGTAAGCTTCTCCAGGAGTGGAAAACTGATCTAATTATAAGTTGCAACATTACTGCAGAATTTGTTGCACTGATGTGATCACTTCCATTCCGATCAGTACTGCCTCTAATTGTAACCCAGATGAAGCCTTCAGAATAAACTCAAACGTTGGCAAAAATAAGTAAGAGAAGCAAATTGTTTTCAATGAAAATTCACGATTTCTACATTAGAAAAATTACATATTTAATGAAGGACAATCAAAAAGAAAAGGTGAAACGCAGCTCTTTTAAAAGTAGTGACATAAATTCGAAAACAATGTATTCATTTGACTATTATCCAACAATTTCAAATTCAAACCCTCCGTAAGGATATTGGGAAAATTGCCAGGAAATATCGCATTAGACAAAAAATTATTTAATTTGAATTAAATATAAATTGACGGATTTAGAACCCATATATAATGTATAAGATGTAAAATGTAGTTCGCAATAAAAAATTCATTGGAGAGTCGTTGCAGTTATTTACGAGTAGGATAATGTAAAAAACGTGCAATACAAGTAAATCTAATCACAAATTTGAATTTGGCAAGGTAAAGATTACAGACAAAGAAAATTATATGATAAAACGCAAAATATACATTAAATATAGAAATAAAGTAGTTAATAAAAACTGAAATAAAACATCTAAACAAAATATTTTCCATGTAATTAAATATAATTAATGATTACCATAGTGATATCAAAGTTTTTATTTTATTCATTTGGCTATATTTCTTTTGAGTATCGATGTTAGGCGCCATTGTTCTTAGCTTCATTCGCGACGTGGTCCCAGTTAGTGGATCAAATGCCTAATAGAGTGGTAAATATTTTTCATTTCAGCTCCTGATGAGACACTGTGGTGCAAAATTAGTTGAGCTCATATAAACAAATCCTGTTTATCAATTCACCATTTTATTTGTTAAACTTTCGTCTAATAAGTAGATTTAATAGGGTATTTTTCGATAGGGTAATAATTTAATCTAAGAAATTGGCGACCCGTGCAACTTATAATATATACCTTTCAAGAAGTAAGGGGCTTAAATTGTGAAAATTACATATGATTTATTTTTTTTAATGCCATAAGTAGGTCTGAAAATATGTACTATAATTACCTGTATATTTTGAATATTCCCAGGGACGATATTTAATTTAGGCTATAATCTAAATGACACAGTGAAATATACTGTACCTTAATTTCAGTAGAATGCTTCCTCCAAATATTTTTAAAACAGTCATTGGGGAATGTTCTTGGCGAAGGTTCTTCCTTAAGAGCTCGGACATCAGTATATTCGAGATCGTCCCAACTTGTCAGGACTGAAACATATTTAAAACAGTATGTTCAAATTTAACAGTAGTAGTTTATAGTTATTAGTTAAAATAACTAAAGTTTGTACCATTTATAAGTAAAAAACGCTCACAGAACATAAATTTATCCCTTTTCTTCCTATTGACGTCCAGCAGCACTCCCTTAAATATTGCCAGTACATTGTACACAAAAAAAACACACACACACACACATACATATACATATATCCACCTGTATTTATTCGTGGTATAAAACCTATATTTTTAAGATAATAAATTTGTAATATTTTTGCGGAGTTTTTGGCTTGATATTCAAGCCTTCATCAGAGCGACGAGAAAAAGGTGAACTGTGCCTCAGGGACGTACAATAATTTCAAAAATGGACGAGCCTTGGAGTAAGTCTAGGCTGAGTAAGGATTTTTGCATGTGCACAGAAAATGGAGCCAAGTCCCAAAAACGTCCTGCATAAAATAAACCATCTGTTTCTGTTCTAAGCGTTTAAAATCTCACCTGAAATAAGGGTTAAATGAAAACAGCTAATGTGACACAATGTCTGCGAGTCGTACATTTCTAGTTTTAACCTAGTAAGTAATACAATGTTCATATAGCTATAATAATGATAATAATTATGTTAAGAGTTTGCAAATTCTGTAAATATTGCAGTTTTGTTCTTTAAAAGAGTTTTGTACCTTCTTATAAATAGCAACGACTCAATTATACATTCAGCATTACTTAAGTCAAATAATTCAAAGTGGACGATAAAACAGAAAAAAATGGGAGGTAGTTTGTTCTTTTTTAATACAATTAGATCCTTGGAAGTTGTTGAAGGACAAGCATGATTGGAGAGAGACTTTGATTGATGACTTGCTGAAAGCTTAATCCATTCATCAAGGTCATTGCTTTAAACTTAATAAATGACTGGTCTTTTACGCCGACCTACCATACACTCTTTGCGCCGTGCAATTTACTTCTGGAAAAACTGCACTGGAAACGGTCCGCATAAAGAACTATCTCCTTGGTTTATTTGCTATATAAATATATATAATTTGGCTTAGTTAGCTTAATCGAAGGATTAAACAATGGTTTATTTAATAATCCATTTGGAAGCCTGGTGGCAGAGGAAGTTAAGGCATGAGCACCCCGTGGCTTGGGAGTTGGTTTCTCTCTTTCTGTATTAAGTGAAAGTAAAAATGTAAATAAATAAACTTTTATCCTTTTCTATTGGGAGAACAGTAAATATACTTTTAGAGTGTTTTCTATTTATCTATAAGTAAAATAATAATCCTTAGGTGGTAAAGCCGATGACGCAAACAGAAGATGCTGAAGAAAAATGTTAAGTGATCAAAAGTTCAACAATTTTTCTTGTTTAGGTCAAAGAATAAAATCAAATTAACATAAACGCAAATTTATTAAAACAGGATCCACATGTTTCGCTTCCCTGGATGCCTCTCCAGGAGCGCAATAACTATGTAGATACAGCCAAATGGGACGTCCTTACAGTAATGACTAGCGGAAGGTTCACGTTAGTTATTTTTAGCTGTATCTGGTTTCTGGGCTTCTGAAGGGGCATCGGGGGATTGTTATATTTTCGAATATTTTCTTAAATATCTCAAAAAAAGGTAGAGAGATCGGGGTAAGTGGTTAACATTTGAAAGGCAAAAATGTTTCCTACTACAAAGATTTGGTTAAAAATTCGCTATTCGGAGAAAACGATGCTTTCGGGTACAATCAGTAATGAAAAAAATGAGAAATCGTTGCATGAAATGTTCACGGGCCGACGGAATATAAGTCAAATTGCCAATAGAATCTTTAACGTTTTTCAGTACAAGGGCTATGAGTGCCCACGTAATTAAATTATATAACTGGAGCTGAAAATGGCCATTCCATATTACAAGTTATTTACCAACACTTACTTCTGCAGGTAGCTGTGTGAAGATCCATCTTTCAAATGTGTTAATTTTTCAAGTACTATTTAGCTTGTATACATATGTTCATATTATCTATTATATAAAAATGAATCGCTAAATGTGTTGGTAAGTGCAAATCTCGAGAGCAGCTGAACCGATTTCGCCAATTCTTTTTTTATAACATTCCTTGAAGTACGAGGATGGTTTTTACGGGGAGAAAAATTTAAAAAAAATGCCAGGAAAAGTTTAAAAACAACACTTTTCGTGTCTTTTTCTCTTCCCTAATGCAAATTCATTTTAAAATAAAAACATATTTTCTCAATTATAATATTTTTAACAGTTAACGTATTTGTATATCTATTATATAAAAATGAATCGCTAAATTTGTTGGTAAGCGCAAATCTCGAGAACAACTGAACCGATTTCGCTAATTCTTTTTTTATAATATTCCTTCAGCTACGAGGGTGGTTCTTACGGAGAAAAAAATTAAAAAAATTGCCTGAAAAAGTCTAAAAACAACACTTTTCGGGTCTTTTACTTCCTTAACGCAAATTCATTTTTAAATAAAAGCATATGTTCTCAATGATAATATTTTTAAAAGTTAATTAAAAGTTAACTTATTAGGTTATTTCTGTATAAGAAAAAAAATTAAATAAATAAGAACAAGTAATCACTAGGTGACAATAGAATCACATGTAATAATGCAATTTAAATTAATTTATATTTGCGTTAACGAAGTAAAAAAGACCCCACTTTTCTATATTCCCATACAAAAGATTCGTAATAATACTTAAAGGTCAATTAGTACTATAATACCATACCATAAAGTTTAAGTGTTAGTGGAGGGGTTCTGGGAAGGAAAACCAATTGAGTGACATTAGTATCGTATAAATATTAATGTCAATATTTGTCAAATTTTATACGATAGTAACATTACTCAAAAACAAATTGTCTTTGGTAAAATGTCACTTGAAATTTAAACATCTCTTTGCTATTCATCTATAATATTACTAAATCTAAAAGCCACAAATTTCTATAAAATTACTAAAGTGTTGTGTGTTTGTGACTTACTAAATATGCCTCCTATAAGGGGGCGGACAAATTTAAGCAGAACAACACGAAATTAAAAGAATCAAAAAAAAAATTAATTATCAAAAATTAATTATTGAAAAACTCAATGAACGTGAAGATCGCAATGAACGTGAAAGAATTAGGTTAAGACAGACCCGTGAAGCGCGACATTCGACTAATAATGGTGCAAGTTTGAATCGAGCTGCTGTCAATTGATTACAGTGCCTGCAGCTGTGTTGCTATTGGACCTATGAACTCAGGTCGACTATAAACAAATCCCAGGGGCAGTCATTAAGTGTTTGTGGTAATAATCTAGAAAACCCATTTTTCTCGCTTGGTCAATGGTATGTTGCCTGTTCCCGTGTTGGAAAACCATCTGCTCTGTTTGTTTACGCGTCTGGTAATGAAAGAAAAAATATCGTGTACCATTAAGCACTAAAATAAAAATGAAACTTAATTTAGAATAATTAAAATAAAATGAAATATAATAAGTAGGTATCATAATAAGAAATATGATATTGTAATTTTCATTGTGATTTTAGTGACTATTAAAAAAACTTTAAGTGTTTTATAATTTTTATTTCTTGACATAATGTAATTGTTGACTTATTAAGTTTCTTTTTTCTTTTTTTTTTTATCTTACTAGCTGACCCGGTGTCCCAAATAGCAGAATAAGTATTAAAAAAAAATAAAGAATTGACTGTTAGGCGGTACGAAGTTCGCCGGGTCAGCTAGTTTTTATAAAAAATAAAATCTTCAGTCAACAGTTAAAATCATCTTATACCACATCATATGTTAACATGGATTACGTCGGTTCAGTTCCCACAACGGTTCGTGGATAGTCATTTGAAGAAAACCAAATAAACACCAGCTCTTTTGTGGCTGGGAAAGGGTGATAACCTATAGATAACTCGCACCGAAATTTGTGATTGGTATAAATATTTATATAGACATATAAAAAAAAAAAAAAAAAAAAAAAAAAAAAAAAAAAAAAAAAAAAAAAAAAAAAAAAAAAAAAAAAAAAATCAGTCCCGTAACAGGCCACGAGGGCCCTGAGGGGCAGATACTATAGAGGTATCTGATTCTTGACCATACGGCACACTAGGGAGATAGTATGGTCTGTACTATGCTCCGGCCGCCTGATTTTCCCCTTGGCTGCTTCGACTGCTAGAGTCATTAGCACCAACCAAGGTTCCCATTATTAAATTAATTAAAGGCTGGGTTGGCCTAGGGACGGTCAGGGAGGCCGAATCCTACCCATGAACGAAGACACTAGAAGAAAAAATCTTTAGTGCTTGCTCGGGATTTGAACTCAGGCCTCCAGCTTATTAGTCCAGTGCTCTACCACTGAGCTAACCTCGCCCCCTATATAGACATATATATAGACATAATGGAGCACTTCAATAAAAGAGTTCTGCTCTTCCATTTATCAACAAACGCTTGTATCTGGGTCAAAAGTTTTGACAAGAAATATAAATAAGTAAAAACACCTTAATGTTGGAGCTCAATAAAGAAATAAACACATGTTGAGGGAAGCCTTTACAATCACAAAAATGTAAATTTAAATTTATATTTTAACGTCCATCATTATTAAATGCGAATTTTGGGACGGGTTATCTATAGGTTACTACCCTTTTCTCGCCAGGATAGGGCTCACGCCTTTTATTTTTTCTGAAGAAACTCCACTAACCCATAGTGGGAGTCGAACCGACGACCTTTGGCGCGGAGTATTAAGTGCTCACGCCTTTACACTCATGGCCACCGGGCCTCCAAATCACAAAAACAAACTAATTTAGAATATTTAAATCTATCATAGTTTTATATACCTAAATGTTGATATATTTATACGTCGTAATTATTTAAATTTAGTTTACATTTTCTGAGATTGATTTCAGTAGCTGTCTATTTAAGGATATAAATTTGTTTTGTAAAATTAAAGAAACAAAATAAATAAGAATGCTAAGAACTGCTGGAATGAATTAAGTAAATGAGTTGGTGTTATGAAAAGGCTGCACGGTATGCACCTTGATTGCTTGCCGAAGTAACAAATGGCCCCTGTTTTTTTTCTCTGTGATTTTTATTTATTTTTCTCTGTTGGTCCGTTCCGCCTACATTACCATATCCCCGCATCCATCAGTTTGCTTAAAAGCTCGTTCAATGGACACTTCAAGGGCATCGGATAATATCTATTCAATGCAGCAGCTGAAGCAAGCAAATAATCACCAATACAGTCTTCTCGAAGGGGAGGAGCTTTGCGACTTCAGGTGACTTTTTCCCTGCCAAAAAAAGGGACCTAATTTTTAGTGAGTTCCCTCCCTCCTTTCATAGGGATAAAACCCGATTATAATGTTGACCTCATGCTCATGACGCAATCCTGAAGTGGAGACTGGGCAAGTTCAAGTTTCAGAACTCAATGATCACGAAAATAACAGTGGTTCAAATTTATGATTATAAATTTGTAGTCAAGGTGTCCCTAAAATAAACGGCAAAAATCCAGGAATCGATCCATGAAAAGAAGTAAATAAAGAACTTTGGCATATATGTCGTTGGAGGCCCGGTGGCCGTGAGTGTTAAGGCGTGACCACTTGACACTCCGTGCAAAGGATTGCGGTTTAGATTACTACTATGGGGTATCACCCCATAGTAGGCTTCTCTTTAGAATAAAGAAAAGACATCAGCCCTATCCTGGTTAGAAAAGGGTGGTAACCCCCTTAATTTGGACGTAATAGACGTTCAAATTTAAATAAATATATCTCATTTTTGCTTCGTTTCCGAGAAAAAAAAATTATGAAAAGGAAGTCTTCCATAAGGCATGTATAAAAATCGTTATAAGTATATGTTTTATCCCCCACCCCCTCCCCTCTCACTTTTATTAATTCCCTATCCACCCCACAAATATAGGAGTGAGTAAGCCTCTGATTTTGTGTGGAATAACGAAATAATAGGGCCCCATTTTCTGACACCTCGACGTAACGCAGACTTTCCTCGATAATAAACTGTCGTTCTTCTTTGAAGAAGCCCTTTTGGTACAGAGATTGGGAAGCTAGTTCCAAGTCGACGGTTGTCCAGTCCACTATCGGAGGGAAATCCAAAATTGGTTAGGCTATCTTTGGATAGGACGCAGTGGGCCGGTATCTTGGCCGGCTTGATCTTCAGACCTCACGCCCTTGGATTTCTTCGAATGAGGACAGTATTAAATATTTGGTATGCAGAGAACTCCTCATCCGTCGCATCAGATGTGTCTGGGGAGAGATTACGAGATAGCAATGCACAAATGTCTGTCAATGTGCGAAGTGATGCCTGTATTGCTGCAAGGGCCCAAACCTTTGAACAGCTTTTAAATTGATTATTAGGAATTATTATTAGATAACGTAACTTTAAAATTATGTCAAGTGTTAAATCGTGGTAAGTGGACAGTAACTATTCGAAAGCTTACTAAAGTTTCTGCTGAATTGGTTCTAAAGACGTTTTCGAAGGGACGATCTTAGACGGAGAAATGAGTGCTTCAAACCCCGAAGGAGCTGGTTTCTTTTCTTTGCACGATTCTTTACGTTTGTTTTGTTGATTCATGTTTTTTATATGTAATTGATTTTATCAGTAAAATTAATTTTCTAGTAAAACAATATACTTAACGTTAGAATGAATTTTTGGTTTTGTAAATAGAGTTTTCGGAGCAGAAGTGGAAGAGGCCGAGTGAGTAATCTCAGCTACTGTAAGTTTCCAGCACACGATGGTCCCTAAATCTCATATTTCTTCAAGATTTCATGGGAGTAGGCGTATAACTTTTTTAAAAAAACATTGAGTACAGTTATTTCAAGCTTTCCAAATGACACCAGGAATAAGATCTTATTGAAACGCGCCAAGATGACGCATTTCCTGCGAGTCAGGCTTTGTTGTCATCAGATATACATTAATAAATCGCGTGTAGCATACATCAACTTTTAAGGAATTGGCTGATTAACGGCTTATTTACATTTTTATGTAATGGATCGATGAATGTATATGATTCAATACAGTTTCCATTACATATTTCAAGTCTAAATCAAACTACAAAAATAGTAGTAACACTAGTGTAAGCTGATTTAAACAATTTTCTGTTGCCCCTCGTTGTGAGTCTTATATTCCATGTTTACCTCATTGCATAATATTATTGCTTTATTACTGAATTTTATTATATTCATAAATTATGCTTGTGGAAATTTGAAAAAATAAAGAGGAAATGATCACTCTTAAAACGTTGTTATGTATTTACAGTGCATAATTTTTATAATTAAGTATTCTATACACAAACATAAAAAGGGCCAATAAATCATAAATGAAAAACAAAATCATGGGCTCACCAATTAACATAAAATCAAGGACCGAAATAAAAATTAACTGTTTCCTAAAAATTATGACAAAAAAATTACTTCATAATTTATATTTTTAAAATTAATGAATAACTGTTATGAAATAATTTTTATTTTTAAGTTTTTAAAATAAAAATTATTAGAAAATTTCTTTAAAAAAATAATAAAATATATAAATTACGATGGAATTTTTATTTGTATTTCCAAATAATAAAAATTAAAGATAAAGTGAAACTCATTTATTAAATATCTCTTATCCTCGGAACAAATAAGTAAATACTTGATTTGGAACCTTTTGTTTATTAGAAGTTATTTGTTTATGTGAGTGAATCAAAGTTCGTCTAAATCCAATTGATTTGTATGAGTATATATTGTATATTCTAGAATTTGTTTTTGTGTATTACTTTTTTTTTGTTTTTGTTTCTATTCATTATTAGTCGCTATGTGTGCGAGCTCTTAGTATCAATAAATCTATTCATTATGGCACTAATATTGTTTTTTTTTTCATTTAAAATAATGTTTAAAGTTAAAATAATAAAAAATGGTTATTAAACATTTTTATTAAAAAAAAAATTGAAATAACATTATTCAAATAATTTTTATTTTTAAGTTTTTGAAATAAAAATTATTAGACACTTTTTTAAAAAAAATAATAAAATATATAAATTACGATGAAATTTTTATTTTTATTTTCAAAAAATAAAAATTAAAGGTTAATTGAAACTCATTTGAAATCAAAATTAATAGTTATTTTCGGTCCCTGCTTAAAATGCATGAAGTCATTAGTTTTGTATGGGATATATATATATAAGAAGTAAGCGGAAGAATCGTTTGCAAAGGAAATTATTACTTGTAAATGCAGCGTGATTAATATCCCAGCTCGTTATCGTGTTAATCGAAATCGTTTTATTACTTCACCGTACATGTTATTACGGTACAATTGGCGCATGAAGGCCGCCCGCAGTGCTCTAGGCTGCAATCAACGGTGTTACAATGTTTCCTGGTTTGCATGTTGTTATTTATGAGGTTAATAATGTCATGCTTCTATATATATATATATATCCACTCAAGAATGTGAGTCATCAACTCGCAGGAGCTGCGTCATCATAGGGTTCTTCCGTTCTTATCCCTAGAGACATTTGGACCACTTAATCTTCCGTGAAAAATGTAAAATCAAGTAAACATGAGGAATGAAATCCCAAAGCGAAGCAAGATCTTTGGTGCCACTACCCTAGGAAACTGACAGTATCCTTTGTGGAAATTACTCCATTAAAGCACGGATTTCTCCAAATGACATCACTCTATCAAAAATCGTATAAGAACCGTATTTGCAGAAAATTGAATAAGTTATTTTTTTAATTTAATCCTGTATCGATTCCTGCATTCGAAATTTTAGCCGTTTTTTGGGACACACTGTATATATATATACAATTCCACCACAGTTATTTTCGTGATCTGAGATGTGACATTTTCTAGTCGGCGGCACACTAGTCGGATTGCATCATGAAGACAGCCTCATTAGCGGGTTTCTTCCCTATGGAGGGAGGGAGGTTTTTAAATGAATTTGTTAAAATAAATTTGTTCATAAAAGACCTTTGTTTATCTAATTTGCACTTTAAAAAAAAAAAAAAAAAATCTTTTAGACCCTTTTGTTGTGATGTAAAATTGTTCTTACTGATGTACAGGGTGTCCCAAAATTAATGGTCATCCGTTGGCCAGATGATTCTCCAATGCGAGATCGGAAAAAATAACCCCCATATTAACCCCCGCACAATTGACCTTGAAATGTTATTCAAGGTCAAATTTTTTTATTGCATATTTCGAATCTACTAGTCATGAGGAAGAAAAAAGTCATAGGCGCCATGGGTCAGAAATGACTCCTTATGCTCAAAATGACCATTAACAGCGTATACGTGGGCCATACCATTCCAATCGACTAATGGTGGCTGATTTTGATCATTTCTTTTTTTACATTTTTTAGTAGCCACCATTTGTCGATTGGAATGGTATGGCCCACGTATACGCTGTTAATGGTCATTCTGACCATAAGGAGTCATTTCTGACCTTTGGTGCCGTTGACTTTTTTCTTCCTCTTGACTCGTAGATTCAAAATATACAATAAAAAAATTTGACCTTGAATAACATTTCAAGGTCAATTTTGCGGGGGTTAATATGGGGGTTATTTTTTCCGATTGGAGAATATTCTGGCCAATGGATGACCATTATTTTTGGGACACCCTGTACTCAAGTCGACACTGATTTGGTAACACGGAAGTGAAACACCATTTTAAGGGGTTTCGGGTGTGCTGAATCCGAATCTGGCATTACTCCCCCCCCCTAAACGTCAAGTTTTTAAAATCTAGGGCTTTCAAGTTTTTTTTTTATAATAATTTGCTCTTTCTGCAGATATTTTTGTGGCGTTCTGGTTTCTGTATTTTTTAATGCTTTTTGGGGTGGAGAATACGAATTTAAGGTTGGATTTATGATAAGCTGGTACGATTTTGTAAAAAATATATTTGTAGCCAATGAAACACGCAAAAATGCTGTAAAATTCCCATTTTTCACAACTTTAAATGATTTTTTTTTTTTTTTTTTTTTTTTTTTTTTTTTTTTTTTTTTTTTTTTTTTTTACGGCGCATCAACAAATCGTAGCTATTAGCGCCGACATCCAGGGTGCAACCAGGAATTTTCTCAGCGAGCCCTGAGATGAGAAAATTTCTGGCGCCGGTGGGGATCGAACCCACCGTCTCCCGCTTATGAATCCAGCGCGCTAGCCACTAGACCACGGGAGACCCCTTTAAATGAATTATTCTCATTTCAAATAGTGTATATTTATTTTTTAGCTGAAGAAGGCTACCAAAGAGCATGCAGAAACGTTGAAAATATAGATTTTTCAGAAAAACTGACGTTTTCTCTTAGCCGAATCGCAACCATTCCTTGATTTCTTAACGTTATATCTGTTAGTTAGGAGCCTCTTGGGCTTTGGGAGCTGTCATTAACACTGTGGAGTTGCAAAATTCCTTTAAATCTAGGTTGAGGTTACATGAAGGCTACAAGGCAGCCTGAATGGAAGGCATGCCTTAGGCACAGGCTGAACAATAGCTTATATCTAACGCCAGACCATCGGTGACTGTCTCAATTAATCATGTGGATATGCTGCGCAATTTCTTGATAAATATGCTCCTGATATCGTTCGATGATTCAAAATATTAACTAATATTGAGAGTCTGGTCTTCATTCATTTCAGGAGCCCTGTTTTAATATTTTAATAGTATATTAGGCGCTTTTTTATGCCAGCCCTCACATCTACACTGTTAAATTGGTTAAGAACACTAATTTATCCTCAAAAATCTACCCAATCTTCCTTTCTGTTTTTGTGCTTCCAATTTTAGTAGTCTAAGAATCTGAAATTATTATGCTTATTTGTTTTATTTATTTCAATTTAGCTTCATAACTTATTCAAGTGCTGAAAAATAACAGGTTGAAATTAAATATACATTTTCTATGACTCATTTCTAACATGAAAAGACCACCCAAACACATCCAAGAAAAATTAATTAAAGATTTGCTTTTGAATTTACTGCTTTAATAGGATTTGATTATTATTTTTTACGCCGAGTCAAAAAAAAATTAACAGGATATAAGTCATTAGAGAACTGTGATGGAATCCTTTTCTCTAAAGCGCTGTTACTTTTTAATTCCTCCTTTTTCTTGTATTTCTTTCTTTTTTATATTCTCTCTCATTCCAGGCATTCATTCATTGTACACTTTCTCCATAGCCACGTGGAAGCTCGGCGTGAAGTGCAATGACCCTTCATCTAGAAGTGCATAAAGACAGGATGATTTAATCTATTTTTTTTTCTGGGAGGTGGTGCATGAAAAAACTCTATATAGTTCAAGATTTTTTTTTTTTTTTGTTCTTTATTTTAATAAATTATTGGAAATAAAGGGTCACAGTATTATTATATAAATCTAAAGATCACATCGTTAATGATTTGCTAATGATTTATTGCTTTTTATATTTCGAGAGAGACGTTAAATACTATTTTATTCACTTTATTAATGTTATATATATATACATTTGTGTACTCATCTATTTCTACTTTAATGTCGCCTTTTGTAGTAAAATATGATATGATTAATTTCACTACAATGATTATTCCGACAAAGCCATGCCCTGTTAGTCAGTAGTCATATTTTGTGTGACTGCACAGTTCACTATGATACATTAAATCTGCGTGACACCATCTATTAGATATTTAGGCCTATCATTTGAAAACAAACTGACATTGACTAAACATATAGAGTTGTTACAAGCTAAACTGATAAAATAATAAATTTACTATCAATTGCAAGACGAAACAAATGGGGTCTACAGGTAGAAGCACTTGAAACATTGCACAAAGGAGCAATACAACCTTTATTGAAATATGGTATAAACGTATCGTAACCTGGACTCAACAAAAATACAATCTGATGAAATTTGAGCGAGCCCAAAAATGTATGGGGATTAGAATTATAAAAGCATATGGAACTACCTAATACGTAGCAGTCGGATAGTCCTTTAAATACTATAGTTAGTGCATTACTCATCATTGATGCGATAAAATTATTCAGCTTCTGCGAGTCGGATAATGTAAGCGTATTATTCAAGTTGTAAATATATTACCTTTTCAATTAATCTACTACGTATGTACTTCACTACTTGTAGAACTACGCCATCTATTGACGACTAGTATTGTTTTTGTTCCAGTTATTTATTTAGGGAAGCATGGCAATAAGACCGAAACGTTCACATTTAATTCATTAACAGATATAAATAAAATGCACATAAAAGGGGGTTCTAGAAAGTTAGTAAATTGAAATTGGCAATCCAACAGAGCAGGAAAAAATAAAAGAAAACTAAATTTTTAAAGGAATTTTTAAAGGAAGTTTCTGTGGTAAAAATTGTTGACTATAAAAGAAACAATTAAAATGAATGCTTAATATACTAATTTATAACGTTAACATTATGTTTGAATTATGAATTGTGTTTTAAATACTTTAGTATAGAGTAAATGTTCAATTACATGGAGGTAGTATAGAGTACATGGAGGTATAATAATAAAATAAAAAATAGTATCAATAAAAAATAAATTTTTCAAAAATTCCATCATGAGTACCTCAATAGCTACTTTCCTTCGGAGGAAAGTGCTAATTTAAAGAGAGCATGTATAACATATATGAAATAGATTTTATAAAACTGAGAGAGAAGCTTCGCAATTACTAAAGAGGATAATACAACAGTACTTGCAAACCGTGCTATAAAAAAAAAATTATATATTTTAAACTTAAATGTTAGAATTTTATGGGTGGAAAATACCAAAAAAACGAAAGTAAGAAAATAAAACATGCACATCATTAAAAATATGGAAAAACGGTAAATTACAAAAAGGTATAGAATATTTAAATAATATATTTTTTAATTTATTTGAAAAAACGTAAATAATTTTTACGACTTAAAGATAAAACATTTTGTAGGATATGACATATACTTCCTCCGGATATAGATTTTTATTTCTGGACTTATAAGCTTTTAACAGCTGACCCTAAACAGCTGATGCTCCCCGTGTAGATGATCTCAGTTTGGACTTGGCTCTTAAGGCTGCGGGTCTTAGGAACGATACGAGCGATGAGCGACAGAACGACAGAGCGACCGAGCGTTTAGCAGAAGGGGGGCACTGACTACGATACAGAGCGGCTGAGCGGTAATTTACTTTAGTCTCCGTCAACGCATACTCCAATATACGTTTTTTAATTAAAAAATAATATTATAAATGTTTAGTTCATAAAAATATCTTACCTTGCATGATTAACGCGATTCCAACCTCTTCTCATAGTTTCTCAGTTATGATTGTATTTTTAAAATCACGGTGTCTGTCATTCCATACATTGTACTTAAATTGAAATTAAAAGCTCACATTCGCTATCATCCAATTTACTCTTTTATTAGTACATATTCATATTTTAAAATTATTTATAAGAAAGGTAGCTATAAGGTTATAAGCATTGGAAGAATATAAACATTAGAAGGTTAAAACATTGGATGGTCATAAACGTCTTTCCACGTTTTAATAAAGATGGGAAACAAAAAACCATAAATGTGAATTGACAAAGTAGTTATAAATTTTATTAGCTTTCGTTTAAAAAAAAAAAAAAAAAAAAAAAAAAAAAAAAAAAAAAAAAAAAAAAAAATGCATTGAAATCCGTTACGATTTAGAGGCTGTAGCCTATTTTTGTAGCATGCAAAGGTGAGCGACGAGGAAAACTGTAATGTGTGAACCAAGCAATTGACATCAAGTTGTCGCTCATGCCTATTGTAGCCAGTCATCCCTCATTCCTACTGCACTCCAGCTTAGCATTAATGTGAGCGACGTTGCTCTGAAGCTTTTCGCTTATCGCTCATCGCTCTTCGCTCTTATCGAACCCGAGGCCTTAGTACCCCTGAAGAGGATTAGTATGTGATTAAAGTGATTAGTATGTAAAAGTGTTTTTATTTTATTTTACCAATTAAACTTCTGCCTATTTTATAAATAAAATTAAGAATTGTTCACATGGTAAATTTAGAATGTTTTGGGGGTTATAGAAAACCGCTTGAGCGCTTGTAATGGTCTACGAATTCGGCGGGTCATTTTGCGAAGACCACATCCAGTTACTTTTGAAGTATCTGTAGTGATTTTTAACAGTTACTCGTACTCTGTGATAAGCTTACAGGTTCTTTGCCTGTTATCTATTACTACTTGACACATTATCTACGGTTATAAACCATAATAGATAATGGCAAGCAATATTTATTAAGAAAAAGGTTAATATGATCAAAATCAATGGTAATTGTGAAATTAAGGGGCCAGCTCTCGGATTTTTTGGTCCGTTGGTTCTGTAATGTATTTTGATGCACTAAAGACGAATCCGTTAAACAAAAAAATCCCTCTCAACTACGAAAAAAAGTTAATTGTTTAGCAGGTTATGAATGATCACATAAACAATATTTGTAAACACACATATTTTATTCCTTTTTTTCTCTCTCTTGTCGGATATTATACATTTATTTAGAATTATGGGAATACGTGCTAAGCGTTTCCGCTCGCTGCGCTCGCTCAAGAAGATATCAAAGCTCCAGTCAATCCAACTCGCTAAAATTAATAGAATTCAATTAATTTTAGCGATTCTAGTTAATCAAACGAACGTTAATACACTGTTGAAGGTTACTTTACTCCCAGCAAGAACGAATAGAATTGCTCATAGGAATCCGCCAATAGACTTGCAATGAAGTTGTGCGCGTGCGCAGAATCACTATTAAAATCACTACTGCTACTTTAATAGTAACTGCATGAGGTCTTCGCAAAAAGACCCAATACGGCAGAATCGTTCCTAGAAGGTGATGATGAGCTGAGGGAGTGTCGGATGAAAAGCGCGGCGGAGAGGAGTGCATTCTAGATGCCATTAGGAGCTCAAGGCCGTGGATGCAAGTGCATTAGGTTTAGGTTGATGACCTTACAGCTTTCCCTCCACCAGTTTCCCTTGCTGACGCCATTCCCTCATGTCACTCCAGAGTTCTACTTACACACTCTCTCCGGCGAGGACGAGTCATCCTCAATCTTAAACAGAACATCATATGTTGATAGTGAATAAGTTGCGAATATGGTTAATGTCTGAGAATGAAAGTTTTTCAGCACGTTTTCCTACATAGCAGGGGCGTATATAGAAAATAATTTCGGAGAGGGCTGGGAAAATTTCGGGGGGTTGAGACCATTTCCGGTGTATGGAATACTAACAATTTAGATCTTGGAAGAGTTTTAGCCAACTTAACGCTGTTACACCCAAAATAGAATATGTTTTATGAACTAAATGATCTTATTTAATTTATTTTTAAGGGTTTTATGAACGTTTTACCGATGAAATCAAAATTTCGGGGGGGGGGGGCTGCAGCCCCCTTAGCCCCCCCTTATATAAGCCCATGCTACATAGGTAGGAAACTCCCATATGACTTAGGCCTTACCTCTCATTCGGGAGAGAAATGTCCACTCTTCCGAACCCATAAGTCTCGAAAATACCGGTGGTTCAAATTGTATATAAATATCATTGTCTGTTCGCTGTCTAACTGGCTCAAAAATGTACCGATCTTTATAAAATTTGGAACTAAAATACTTTGTGTAATTTCAATGGTCAAGTTTGTTATCCATCGGAATGCGTTCACCAGGACACGGTGTGTTAGGCGAAAATCGTACATTTTACATTACTTGACTTCCAGCATTCACTCTTCATAAGTGATTGAACGAAGGGAATCTAATGAAACCATTTTCAAGGCTATATATATATATATATATATATATATATATATATATATATATATATAACCCTTTTCAAGAAAAATAGAAAAAAAATAGGTTTATCTTATGACGTTCGGATAAATTCGCATATATCTCGGGACTGGTTAGGAAATTACAGTATTTGGGAAGGTTTTATTCGATAGTTTATTAAATTTCCTGCAAATAAGGTTCTAATGTAATTTTTGATTCAGCGATCTCATTCGGAGAAAACGGTGTTTAAGTGAAGTAAGTCCCACTCAGAATACTGTCAGTTCCCTTTTTTGGTGCTTAAAATCTAGCTTCTGCTTTGAGATATCATATTACAATTTTCAAATTGTATCATATTACAATTGTCAAATTTTCAATTTTTAAATGTTTTTCAAAAAAGATTAAGCTTAGCTGTTTCTATTCTAAGCTTTAAAAATGGCATTAGGGATAAAATTGAATTGCTCTAACCCTCGCTGGCGAGTCTTCATTCTTTCTGATTCCCTCATTAAATCTCGGTTTCATCAGATGAGTATGAAATATCATGAACTCAAAATGGACATCAATAAGGAAATGAGCCCTGGGTCAGAAAAAAATACAAAAGAAATAAGAAGCCTCGTCCACTTGTACGACGGTAACTGTAGCAGATGAATAACGAGTTATAACGATTAGAAGCCGTTCTGTAAATTTATATCAAAGTAAAATGAGTCTTTCACATAATTGTATTCGTGATTTTTTTGCTCATTTTTTCTACCTTGGAGTATTTCTCCATCGTGGGATTATAATTTCTTATTCCATTTCATGTAGTCCTGAAAATGGGACATTTCTCCCCCTTCTCCATATCCCTGAAGAAGTCTTACATCTCAAGCCAAGACGTTCGCTTAAATATAACTAATTTTATTGAGTTAAAAAGTGCTATCACTTCTTTGAGACCTCCACTGAAATATCTAGCTTTCATACAAATGAAAAAAAGGCCAATCAGGTCTCCCAGTTCTAAACAGTTAATTTTATTATTTAAAAACTGTATTTCGGATTAATGCCATCATCAGGAAATTTTTATTATTATCACAGGTGAAGTTCGTTAACCAGCAGACTCCGCCCACTGGATATGCGGTTATAGGCTTCCAGGTTACAACCTTTCTAACGTAGGAAAACGAATGAAACCATTTTTAAGGCGATATATGTAACGGTTTCCGAGAAAAGTGAATAAAACTAGGTTTCATATGTCATTTTCAGTTCGGGCACTTCGCAGCGATGAATTCAGTTGAAAATTATCTATATATTTCACATTCATCTAAACAAAAATATTTAAATTTTTGTTACGTTTGGAGATAAGAAATTATTAGAATAAACAATTTATTAAAATACATAAGCATGAGTCTTGTGATCTTCGAATATTCTTTTAAATCTAAAGCAGAAAAAATAATAAATAAATTAAATAACTGTAAAACAGTTGGGAAATCGTGGTATAAAGACGGCACCGATTCGAATGCTTACTAAATTTCGTCATTTTTTTAATATGTTGTTTTCTTTATTTGGTAAAAACACACAACAAAATAACAATAACACGTGTGTGCCTCTATACCACAGAAACAAACTAATTCTAGTTTTAACCCTGAAATACTTAGATTTATGTCAACAATTATTATAAGGGAAAAATGCCCAAATTTCGACATTAAAAAATGTCGGTTTCGTTGTTTTGAGCGATGGTTTGTCTCTGTCAACCTCAGTTTTTATTTATTTGTGCATAAGATCCCTAATCGCTAGTGTGTGATTTGCTTTATCAACGTCAGGGGGTAGAACCCATCGAAAGGTCTATGGAAGTTTTTAAGTGGTGTTTTTTTAATTTCATTTAACAGTAAATTGAGTATTTTAGTAAAAAAAATATAAGAAAATGAGAAACGTATTGGTAATAGTTTTCCTAGAGGGAACTTCCAGAAGCGGAAAGGAGTAATTCCACTAAGGATAGTTCCTGCTGTGGTTGCTGAATTCTACGATTTTATTTTACATTTCCACGTGTTTACATTTTTAACGAATGAGCAAAACATAACATTTACTGTTTCTATTCTAAGCTTTTAGAATGACACTGGGGATAAGAATGGAAACGCGCTAAGATAACGCAGTTCCTGCGTTTCGGACTTTTCACTCATAGGAGGGGTGCTAAAGCCTATCTGTCTTAAAGTTGTCAGAGATTCGGTGTGCATGAAAAGAGACAGCTTAACTTGCGTGAACCGCTGACATACGGGAGTGTTTCCTGGACATTTGAATAATAGTTTTTTCCCTACTTTTAAATACATACATTTCCATGTGTTTATTACTTTTCCTAGATGTTTTACATTCTCACAACCTAAGATATTTAAATTTTGGTAACGCTCAAAGCAGGAGAAGTTTTAGCAAAAAAAATATATTAACTGAGATGAGCATTTTTGGGATTTTTGCATATTTTATTAAATTTCTCGAAACCCATTGGGAAATCATGGTAAGGTTCTGAACAAATTTTCGATGGGACGATCTCAGGTTGACAAAAATTGCTTAAAACCTCGAAAATGTTGGTTCCTTTATTTTGGAAGGATCTTAAGTTTGTTTTCCACAGTGTTTTATTATTTGTTGTTTTTTAATTGATTTTAGCAGTAAAATGAATTTTCGGAGGCCCGGTGGCCGCGAGTAGTTAACGCGTAAGCACTTAACACTCCGTTCCAAGGGTCGTGGGTTCGATTCCCCCTAGGGGTGGTGACTTTTCTTTAGAAAAAAAAAAAAAAAGGCGTTTGCCCTATTATGGCTAGAAAAGGGTTGTGACCTGTTGATAACCCGTCCTAAAATTCGTAGTTAATTATAATGGATATTAAAATTAAATAAATTAAAAAAAATTTGATAGTAAAACAAGATAGGTACTTAAAATAAGAACGAATTTTTGGTTGTTTGTAATAGAGCTTTCCGAGCAGAAGTCGAAGATGCCGAATGAGTAATTTCCGCTACTCTTAGTTCTCACACATAATGGCGCGTAAATTTCACTTTATATACAAGATTTCATGAGAACGTTTAAAAAAAAAATATTCCAAATGAAACCTGCGAGCCAAATAGTTCCTGCTAATCGGTCATTTTTTTAGATTGCATTAGAGTTGCCGCCATTAAACGCAAAATATTCAAATTATCAACCATTGCGAATGAAATAAATATCAACAAAATGAATTTGAAGATGGATGATAAGTATGCAGAGTATCCAGCAATCCCATAAAGTTATGCAGTGCATTGAATTACTTAATTATGTTTAATAACCTTTTCTTCATTTTCTAGATATTTTATCGTTTTGTATAATTTATAAAGATGCAGATCTCTTTGGTGTGGAGTTTACAGGCAAATAAAAATATAAAATAAAAAAAGTAATAATAATTAAAGTTGAAGTTGAGTATAATGCGTCCTTGAGAATGTATGGTCCATCGTGGTTGGAACAGCATGGAGGTAGATCCGTAGTGCAAGGAGGTCATCGAATCCCGCCTGCAGGGGAGGAGATAATGTATTCAGCTGATTGTATCCGACGAGAGAAGGGTCCGGGGGACTGGTTGTTCGTCCTACTTGCCGGCCTATGTAAGTGGAACAGCGGGACTGGAAGTGACATGATCAAGAGGAGGCGGGTGGCAGTGGTGAGGGAAACCGGTGAGGGAAAGCTGAGGGTCAACGACCAAAGATGCACTTGCACCTGCGTCCTTGAGATCGCTACTTCTCCTACTCTCATACTGCAACTGGGGCTGTGCAGCTCCACCTGACAATGGGGAGGCTGATTCGAAGAACACGCCTGCAAAGGACTTCTGAGATAATGGTCTATAATGAATGAAGAGACATACGCCAAGATAATTTCTTGATGAAATAGGCTAAAAAAAACAAAATGTTATAAAAACTCTATCTATTTCATAGCAGTCATCCTATCACAGAAGGGGTAGTATACAGTAGAAGTATTATAAATTTTTACTCGCCAAAAATAATACCGCAGAAAACCCTAATGTCGTAAAGATCATCCAAAGAGACTAAACGTTTGAAAGCGACGTTTTCGACGTGACGTTTTTAAATTCTATATCACGACTTGAAATAATTCGGTGCTTACGTCCTTAGGCTCTGTGTATAGAAAAGAGCTTTCTTTTTCTAACCAAATAAATAACTATTGTATTACACATATTATAGTCTTCTGGTATTGACCGTGTCACAAATTTCTTTGCTGACGTTTCGCTAGTCATACTGCCAGCTTCCTCAGGGCTTAGTCTGAGAATGAGGATGTTCTTCTAGTTCTTCTGTATAAATACCTCTCTTTGTATTCATCCGCGGGCGTAGTCTGCTCTTCCATGTCCCTGATTGGTTGGTCCCGGTCTTGCTTGATTCTGGTTGGTGGTTTCCATCTGGATCATTGATTGGCTGAATTTCGTTTTTTCTTTTTTCTCTAGGTTCAATTACCGGATGCCATAATTTGCTGAGCTTGTACCTATCTTCTTTGTAGAATTTTTCCGGGCATCGTACTATTTCTATCGCTTCCCTTATGATCCGTTCTTGATAATTTTCTATTTTCGCAAGAATGCTTACTTGGTCGAACTGGATAGCATCAGTGTTATAAAAATGTTCTGCTACCGCCGATTTTTTCAATGTTGCCATTCTTAACCGTCTTCATATGTTCTGTTATTCTAGTGCACACCAATCTTCCTGTCTGTCCAAATTAAATTAAATTATCTTTGGGGTTATTTATTATAACCCCAGGAGGAGGTCTCCAGGTGACTATAAGGGGATATTTGAAAGAACCTGATCACAATGGATGTTTGCTTTAGGTCAGTAGATCTGAAACTAGGGGCTGAGCAGGATGCCACTCTAGAAGTGGAAGATCCAAGATAAGGAATAGAAACTGGGCTCATTCTAATATTTTTAGTTCACTGAATACCGTTTCTAGAAAATACTTTACGTCCTCGGGTTTCTAAATATGCTTTGGCGGTAGCTTTGCCCAACATGTACAGTTCTAGTACGGCTCGAAAGATGAAGGATTCAATATCGTTAGACAGAGCTTATTTAGTGATTATATTTATTTTAGTCTGCCTAGAAGGACTTAAGGTTAAGACTCAAGTGTTAAATATGAAAATTTTTAAGTTATGCAATAGAAAATTAAGTACCGATAACCGGAGTGAATGTAAAATTCTATATAGAATATTAATCTTGAAAGATTGCAAGTGTCACATGCTATATTGTTGTTGTTTTAACCTTCCAGTAGGGGCGCCCCTTTTTGGTACATCCGTAGAGGCGCTGCATCTCAGAGGTGCAAACCCTATTTCGCGCGGAAAAATGTGCCTCAGCAACGTGATTACATTGCTATTTGAGAGAAATAGTAGAAATCTGCAGACTTGATAACTAAAACAACATTTTTGTTTTTTGCGGGGGACATAAGAAACCATCGTTTTCGATTAAATGAAATCTTATCATATTCGATATGAAATAAAATATTAATATAAACTTGAATAATCAATCTATGTATAGGAATTTTAAAGTCTAAACCCGGCCATACCTAAAAACACTCTGCTGTAGTTAGTATAAGTGCCAAATTTCTGATTCTTTAAAAAAAAGGATCATGTTTCAGGACTACACTATTACTAAGTACTGTTAGTGGAATTACAATACAGTTTATGTTAAAATATATAACATTTGTAATATAACAGGTTATCCTATAGACCTGAAACATGTCTAAATATACTGGGTGGTCCCGCAGGAAATCGCCATACTTGAGGAGTGTGTACTCCGACTAAAGTGTAGTTGAATGCCACCAAAGAAAAATTTTTACTTGCATTATTTCCCTAGATATAGTTAGTGATTTTTTGTCTGTTGTGAGTTTTTGACCATTTTTGCGCTATTAACTTATCATGAAATAATGGTTTGTGAAATGTCCACGAAGTAAACGAGATCTTATAGGAAATTTAATGCAGATTTCGAAAATGTCATCAGAATTTAATTTACCCTTGGCGTAAACGACAAATAGCGCAAAAATGGTCAAAAACTAGCGTTTAGAAAAAAACAAAAATCGGATAGGAAATCACTCGAATATTGGCGCTGTACCTAGCAGTTGAAGACCAATTTTTACTCCTCTCATTTATTCTACGGCGGAATAAACTCACCCACATACTCATAGATGATAACATAGTAAGATAGAGAACGAAAAGTGTAATTACATAAGGGAAATGATGATTATGAAGTAAAACAGCCTACCTGATAACTTTGTAAATACAAATTGTTGCAATATCCAGACGACTTGCTTTACTTATTCGAAATATTATATATATATATATATAAATCTAACCTATTTAAGGTTTTGAAAAAATACCACATCACAGGTTGAATATGCGTCAATAAGGGCGAATTCAGGATTTTTTTTTAATTTATAAAAAAAAAATTAAGTATAACTACGTTTTACCGTGGACTCTCTACAACCTACTCATGGCTCATGGAGGAGGCAAAAGACTTAAGAATCAGTCCTACCGATGGAAATCCATCTTCCTATATTGGAGGCTGTTAGCTTTTTCATTTATCTATGTATTCTCTGAACAGGGATCCAGTGGGAGTTTTGAATAGACAGACATATATATATATATATATATATATATATATATATATATATATATATATACAGACACGTTTGTGTGTGAGCTCTAAGGCCAACAAACATTCTCCGTTTAAAAGTTTAAAACGGAAGGTTATTATTTTCGATTTTTCAGCTAAAATAGGGACTAAATAGGGAATATTTCTAAATGCCTACTATAAATTAGAAAGAGTAAGAGTGGAGGGGTGTATGAAAGCACAGCGAAAAGCTGCAGTTTCCCCTTTAGCGAGAGAGAGAGACAGCGTGCAGAAGCTGTTCCCAATCCAGGGATCGAGATGACCTAGAATCAGCTGTTTACTGAAAGGGAGGAACCCTCACCAGGTCCTTGCCCTCCCGTTTCTATTCCTGTCCCACCGAGAAACTACACCCCCTACCACTCCTCTACCATTTCACTTACAACTCCCCTCGAGACCATTTTCTCTTTTTTTTTTATCCTTAGTTTTCCTTAAGAAGGATTAATTTCAAGGTCGTTCTAATCTCTTCTGATAGGTCATTAAACCTCCAGTTTTTCTTTTAATTCCTCCCATATCTTTATAACCTTTCTCACTCACTCTCTCTCTCTCTCTCTCTCTCTCTCTCTCTGTCCGTCTGTTACTCCCTCTCTCTCTAGAAATTAAATTTGTGGATCTCGTTGTTAAAGTGAATTTATACTGGTCCAAAGAGGAAAAATTAATAAGACCGGGTCTCCCTATGGTCTAGTGGCTCAAGCCAAGTATTCTCAGGAGAGTGTTGAAGGTTCGAGTCCCGCCAGCAGCGGTTGAGTTCTTTCATATTTGGGCACGCTAAGGAATGCCCTTCCTAAACATCCACCATTGATGGATGGGAAGGGCATTAGGGCACTCATCATGTCAAGATCCATCAAATTATTCCCTCTGGAGCATACCTCTCTCCAGATTTGTGCAAGCCTAGTACTGACTTTTCTTTCATCACTTTGTTTGGGAAATGCATTTTATACCTATTGCCAGGTCTATCTCCCAGGAAAGGTGATCCTGGGGTGGGTACTGTAGGTGACATTATGGCAGTGTACTGTTATGTGTTCGGTGTACTGTTCTTGGGGGGGGGGGTCGTAAAGCCCCAAGCAACTGCGCGTATCAATGCGCTCCTTGCCTTATATCATTATTATATTATTAGGATAATTAATTAACGATACAAATATCATTCTTAGTGCGTAGTCAGTAAAATATGTGAGTTTTTTTGAGACATTTTCCCCTTTATAAAGCATTTTGCTGATCCAAATCAGTGTGAATAATTCTAGCAATAGTCTATTTGTGTGTTATACAGGTACACACGTGTTACTGTATTGTTTTTTATAACTAATAAAAAATATGACCGGTAAGCCTTAAAAGGCTAGAAAATCTGTGGCAGACACTGCTCTGGTGAGGGGATATTCAACAAGCGTAAGAGTTAGACTCTCTATCCGCATAGCCAATAAAACATTTCTTTTTTTACTCTCGGAACAAATATATTTATCTGTTTCAAAGGCTTGTTTCACTTTTAAATAAGTCTTTAAGGTCACGTTTTATGTATTTATACCAACGCCACTCAGATTCTACGAACTGAGAGTAAGATTTTTCCACGTCCAAAACATTATTCACCAATCTGTATCCTGGATTATTTATCTGTCAAGGCCAGTAACTTCGGAAATGTTTAGCTTTCATAAGTGACACTGGAATTGATTTCAAGGCCTCGCCAGGTACCCCATAAGACAAACAATCCTCTAATACAAGCGTTAATTAATGCTCTAGTGAGTGAGCTAAAAGATTAATTTAGATATATTTATGGTGTAAAAATACTTATGGGATCAATTTTATTTCCCAACATGCAAGTACGCTTCCTGAGTTGGCAGAAAGTCAAATAATAAATTCTGAATTTATATAATCGTCAATTTATTAAAATGGCTAGACAAATTATCAGATACCTCTTAAGGAGCCTTAAAAAGTAAGCATAGACTAAACTCGATATTTTAAACAGCTGACTACAAACACAGCTGATTGTTGCTATGTAGATGTTCTTCAGTTATGACGTAGCCATTGTAGCGGAAGGTTTGCCTTTCATTAGGCTCTGCTTAGTTTGTATTTTTCCCGAAGAGGCATTTATGCCTAGACAAGAAACATAGTTGTAACATTTTAATATGCAAGTATGTTACTCTGGGGGCAGTGTTTCAGCTAAGCCACATTGTATATAACGCTTATTAGATATGTGGCTCGACGTCCCACCACTGAGACTGGGGCCCTTGTCTTCTGGTGCAGCTCTCCAGTCCCTAACATCAAGCAGAGTTGTGGCATCGTTGGCTAAGCTGTCCAGCCATCTGATCCTCGGCCTTCCTACTCGTCTTGTTGAGTTCAGTTCCTAGGTCATAACCTTTTTAGGTATTTCAGTGGCGTCCAATCTAGCTAAACCAAGCTTGATGAAGGTGACAGTGTCGAGGTCGGCAAATAGAGAGCTAAGTTCCCTATTTGTCCTTCTTCTCATAACTATCTTTACTGGGCCGCATATCCTCATGAGGACTCCTCGTTCAAAAACACTTAGTTTCATGTCATCACATTTGGTCATTGCCCAAACCTCTGAGCCATATGAAATAACTTGCCGTACTTCTAAATTGTCGGCCAATTCCATACATCTATTGGCAGCTTTTTGCTTCTTGAGTCACGTCATTCTTTCTATTCAGACCCTAGGTACATAAAGCTTTTAACTCCCTGAAATTTAATAAATCCCACTTCAAATGCAGAGCTCAGATCCACATCACCACCAAATCTCAAGTACTTGGTTTTACTTTCAAGGACTTCTAGACCAAGTCAGCTAATATGATGCATATTAATGAAGCTCTTGGTTCAACATAAGCACTACATTCAGTAAATAGATATTTTCCTTAATTATTCTCCCCCCCCTTCTCTCTCTCTCACACACTAAAATAAGACAGGTAGAGAACGAGAGAAGAAGGAGAGAGGAAGAGAGAGAATGGAAGAGAAATACAGAGCTATTGAGAGATATAGGATGGGAAATAAAGAGAGGGAGATACAGGAAGAGGAATATGAAGCGAGAGAGAGGAAAGATGACCTAGATACCCTGGTAGTTAAGGGGCAGGAAGAGTGGTTGACCCAGTCACTAGTCGGGGGTGGCTCAGCTGCTGTCAGCTTTCACCAGCCTCTCTCTCCTGTTTGTTTTCATTACCTCCCACTCCTCTCTTCCTCTCTCTCTCTCCTTACATGTAGAACTCTCTGTAACTGGAGGTCAGGACGACGGAGGCATGCAGTGAGAAGTTGACGTTAATGATTTAAACGATATTTCATTCACAACCCAGAATTCAGGCATATATCACTGCTGCAGCGGTGGCGTTTTCCTAACCACAAATGGTACGTGATGCTTATTCCACTTATTGCTTTCAGCTAACAAACAAGCATCATGCACCACCTGAGGAAGCCGGCTGTGATCAATGCCGGACTGTAGGAGGAGACTGATATAGACCTTAGATATTAGATAAAAATGCAATCTATCAGATATCTTTATTTTTGCTGTTTTAGCGCGGTTATTCCCTCCCTCCATAGGGAGCAAGCCCGCTTATGACGTCGACCTCATGACGCAATCCGGAAGTGCCGACAAGATAATTTTATGTTTTAGATCCCATAGATCGAGAATATAACGGTGGTTCAAATTTGTGTATATATATATATATATATATATATATATATATATATATATTTATATATTCTACAAAAATTTAGTACTAAAATCTTTTATCTAATTTGAAAGGTCAAGTTCGTTAACCAGCAGGATCGGTCCACCGGAAGATGCTTTTTGGAGCGATATTCGCGCGAAAAAATCGTAACTTTTACGTTTTCGAGTTCATATGCTCGCAGATACTCGTTTTATAGGTTTATTACCATAGAAAAACGAATGAAACCATTTTTAAAGCGATACCTGTAACCGTTTTCGAGAAACATTGAGACGCCTACTTTTCCAAACTAATTTTCAGTTTGGGTATTCAGAAACGATTAATTCAGCAAAAAGGTGTTCCAGGCGTTTGATAATCATATAATCTATAATAGGTAAATTTTGGTTCCGTTCGGAGTTAAAGAAGTACTAGAAAAAAATATTTCATTAACAGGCATGACAAATTTTCGGAATTTCGTATATTTTCTAAAATATCTCGAAAACGGTAGGAAATCGTGGTAAGTAGAACGTAACCATTCGAAAGCTCACTGAATTCTCTACATAAAAGGTTCTGATGTAATTTTTGATGGGGTGATGTCAATCGGAGAAATAAGGACTTGAAAAATCGCAATTGTTAGTTTTGCTTTTTTTCACCGGGGGTTTGTATGTATTTTCCTAACGATTTAAATGGTTGTAACTTATTTTAATTGCATTTAACAATAAAACGAGTATTTGACTAAAACAAGGTAAGAAAATGTGAAACGTTGTTGTAGTGTTTCCAAGAGCGAACGTGCAGTCGTCATGATATTGTGAGTTTCCTGTTGTGGCGCCTTAAATGTATTTTAACTTACTACATCTGACAAATCACTTTGGCAAGCTACGAGAAACATTCTGTCCTATAAATCCTCCCGTCATTCCCTTCGCCGAGAAAATGGTTCCTGGGCCAAAACTGACGAAGAAATATCCCATACCTTTTGCCTACACCTCACCAAAGTCTTTACTCCTCACCATGATATCAATGATCCTGACCATACACTCCTTGTCTGAAGTCACCTGGACACTCCTCTTCAACTATCACTCCCACCAAAAGCCTTTAATCCTAAAGAAGTCCTGTATGCTATCTAACATCTTCCTCCAAAAAAAGCCACTGGATATGACCTCATCACTCCCAGAATCCTTAATAAACTCCCGAAAAAACCCATTCTCTTCCTAACTTACATACATAATGCCGTACTCAGAACAACATATTTCCCCATCCTCTGAAAAGCCTATTCATCAACCTTCGTCCTATCGTCCTATATCACTCTTTCCAATAATGGGTAAAATCCTTGAAAAACTCCTTCTCAAACGCCTTTATCCTTTACTGGAAATATGTTTATTTTCTCTTCGAGATTTTATTTTAAATTTTTCACGAAGGATAAAACCTCACCAATAACTGCGACTATTCCTTTACTAATTGCACTAGAGACAAGAACGGAAGCGCGCTAAGATGACGCATTCCTGCGAGTCGGACTTTTTTTTAATGGTTTAATGGTGTACTCAAAAAAATATTAATTAAAAAAAAAAGAAAGTATATTGGATGCTGATGGTTTAGTGATATACATCGAACACTCATGTGTATGATAATATAACTAAATTGTGTTTATAATAATAAATGTAGGCCCTCCCCATGCAGCGGGTTGAGTTTTTCATCAATTGGCCCGTTGAAAGAATTCCCAGCTCCACCATGGATGTTTAGGAAGGCAACCTATAGATAGCATAGATGCAGAAGCTGCTTAAAAAAAATAAAATAATTATAAATGCGTTTCATAACTTAGTTAATAAGTGGAGAGAGACAAAACACTAAATTCCTAATACAGAAATTGTCATTTATTTCAAATGCGCTTCCCAAAATCGTATTAAAACTTAGTAGATGACATAAAAATGAATGCAATACTTTTTTATTTCGATCGGAATATACCTTGAAACAGGCATTTAAAATACTTAGGCCCAGAAGCATCGACTCGATTTGGCCCATTTTATTCTGGTAATTCTGCATTAAAAAATAGTCGACACGTCTCCGAGCGTTCAAAAACTGTAACTAACAAAACATTTTTTATGAAAAAAAGTAGGTGTTTTATAGAGAGCTTAGTTAAGAATAAAACAAATTATCCAAGGAATCAATTAAAATACATATATTTCAAATATAAGCGACAACATACCCACCATCGACAAAACCGCCCCTTGATTGAGTAAATTGTGCTCCTCTGACAATTTGTATAGAATAGCCTATAGATTAATATTTATTTAAATTTTAACGTCCATTATTATTAAATAAGAATTTTGGTTATCTATAGGTTACCACCCTATTCTACCCAGGATAGGGCTGATGCTTTTTCTTTTTTGTAAAGAAAATCCAACACCCCATTGTAAGAATCGATCCCACGACCTTTGGCACGGAGTGTTAAATACTCGAGCCTTAACTCTCCCGGCCACCAGGCCTCCCATAAATTAATGTGATATTGAATATACATAAAAATGGCATATGGTTATAAAAACTACATCAAATTTCACTTTAGATACATCATACAGTTCAACATGATTTTCTTAGTTTTTTTTTTTATTTAATTATTATAATGGCGTGTCAACCCTTAAGTTCACTAACGCCATTCCTGTGTGTGGTAATTTTCATTATAATTCTGTAATAAGTATCAACATGTATACATTCTGATTAAATTGCTATCAATAATAGTTCTATTCGCAGATTTTATTAACTCAAACGACAAACGAGAAATGCTCAATTGCTTGTAAAAAATAAAAAATAAAACAAAACAAAATAGAAAATAAAAAAACATAATAATAAATGTAATAAAATAATAACAATAAAAATCAAATGAAAAAAGAATCATGTTAATAAAATAATATATAAAAATTGTATATAAATGAAACAAACAAACGAGCATTTCGGTTCTTTATGTTCTGTCTAAATTTTCTTAGTGTAGTTACTATCTTGCGTTTTAGTAAAATCGGCACTTTTAACAGCTACTTTCTTTTTTAAAGTATTGTTTTTATCATAGTTACACTAACGTAAGTACTAATATTATTATGTAAGCCATTCCCCGCGCAATAGTCCTATAAGCATAAAAATAAATAAATCAGAATTCACATGAATAATGTAAATTAAAAACTTCTGTTTTACATTACAAAGTATTATTAGCAACAAAACATTATTTAATTAGATAAATCTCGAAAGCAAGACAGCTCCAGTTGAAACATGGAATCCTCTTATTTATTTAAATATTTTATAAATTGCGTATAATGTTATAATAAATTACCACCAGCCGGTAAAAAATCAATCTTCATACTCCCGGATAAAATCTTCTTCTTTTTCTCTTTGTTCTACCGGAACAGGTCTGTGCCTGCCTGGAATAACCTTGGTGGGGCCGAGTAGAAAAATTCTGAACCCTCCGTTTTTTATCTACGTTCCAACTTTTTTTTCCTCTCATTCTTCCTTTCGTTTTTTGTCTTGTCCAAGAGTAACCTTTAAGGTTGAATGATATTTGGAAGGGTTGAAGGCCCAAGAGAGTCTGACGATAAGATTCTTGCTTGAAATGGCGTCCTTGAGTGAGGCTCAATGGCCTGTTCGTTACTACTCCGTGTACAGTTAGGCGTCGTCTGCCACTCCGAGGACTTAACCACTGGGTTAAAACATACAATTATAAAAAAAAAACAAGAAAACTTAGCCTAAACCAAAAAAATAAATTTTCTGTTGAGCATAACCTTCTTCTTCCAATTTTAGCGCGTTTCGTACCTTCCTCCTTAGGTTAGGGAACCCACTTTAGGCGTCAGCACGTGAGAAGTGATTAGAAGGTTAAGGAGGCTATACAGGTTCAGTTCGAATCTCAAGGCCGGGACTGCACAGTTTCGCCTCAAGGTTTGGACTGTATGGGTCTAGCACATACACGATAAGTTAATAAACCTCAAAACAGGGACTGCACAGTCCAGTTATTGTAGACACAGTGTATGTGAAGCATCCTCTTGTCCAAAGACGTCAGGCCTGGCCTGCACAGTCCCGGCCTCATTAACCTGTACAGTTAATCTATTTGTGTTTTCATTCTACTTCTATGGACTGGACAGTTCAACTCTGGCCTCAAGGCTGTCTCATACACGGTGATGAAATCTCAAGATTTGGAATGCGCAGTCCAAATCATAAGATATTACTTAGAAACGTCAACATTTCAGAACCCACGTCGCACGAAAATAACGGTGGTTCAAATTAGTTTGTCTGTGTAAATATACTTATATCTTATGATATAATATATGGGATATAATTGTAAAGGATTCACATTAAATTTTTAATATGTCGATCTTAGCCTCCTAAAACGTCCAGTAGGTACTGGTTTCGTTCCTATAAGCGTGCTTATATCTGTTTTTCCTTTTGGCCCTTATGAGCTTCACGTAATAAATTCAAAAAGAAAGTTCCACGCTTCAGGTGTGATTTTAAAAGTCAAGTTAGTTTTTTGTCCAAAATCACGAGAGAAAAATCATAACGCTTACGTTTTTGCGTTACTTGGCTTCCAAGTACACGTTTTATTAGTAATAGAATGTGGTAAATCAAATGATACTATATCCATGTCCAACCGCTGTTGGAAAAACTAGTTTCTTCTTGAGATTTTCGGATAAATTCCTATTTATCTCTAAACCTATTGGGGAATCGTAGTAAATGTAAAGAGCGTATTCGAAAGCTTATTAACCTTTAAGTAGGAAGATGGGGTGTTCTCGGCACCCCATGACTTAATTACCTCTATATTTTCAATTTAAAGATTTTTAATCCTTTTCAACTCTTTTGTAGCTTCCTAAATAGTTTTTTTTTTCACATTGAGGTAGCACTCGCATCAGAAAAAACCTTATTTGTTTGTTTTTTGGGTCTTTTATTGGCTTGGGGTGCTCACAGCACCCCACCTCCTTACTTACGTAACAAACATTTACAATATAATTTTTTGTTTCGACCCTCGTTTGACTTTTTATGGGAAGAGAATCAAGATATAATGAAGAGGCGTTTTTAGTAAGTTTGTGAAGAGGATGGAGAAGTTGAGTTTATTGATTCGGACGAAGAGGAAAGAGATATTTCTGAAAAATCATTGCATGAAACATAAAGTGAACATTACGATGAAGAAATATTTTATAATCTACCAAAAGGTGATGTAGACATCAGTGACAAGATGTGCGCTACATATCCTGTAGCTCGGTGTGTCCTCTGTCTTTTTAAGACTCCTCCACATAGCCGGCATTAACTCTCAGGCAATATATGTAGCAAATAATCCTACTACGAACTCTAGTGAGGGTCGACTTCTTAAGAGATATTGGGCTTAAACTGACTGAACCACAAATTGAAAAGAAAGCAACAGAATCTTAGATTTCAAAATACATCATGCGGCCAAAATGATCGGATGACCGGTCATGGGAAGATGAGCAGAATCAGCACCAAAAACGGAGAAAAGACGTTCTGGTTGATGCCTTAGACACACGAAAAGAAAAGTTCAGATAATAAAACAACAATTTTTTGTTGTTTTTGTAAAACATTTAAGCATATGAATGACATGAAACAATTATGTTGTGGAGGTTTAGAGTATGCGATATGAAGTATTTTACAGATTAAATTTGTATACTTTCCAAAAATATTTTTTTTAAATAAGTACTCTTCATTTGTCTTCTTCTATCCCTTAATAATCAATTTTAACTTGATTAAGAATTTTTCATTATTCAACAAAGCCATATTTTTGATAACTGTATAAAAACAAAATTACAAATGAAGAAAAACGATTACATTTTATTATTTAAAAAAATACCATATTTGAGCATTTTAATTAATTGTTTGGTTATATAACATTGGTTTATAGGTTTAAAAAAGTAAAAGAATAAAGAAGTTGCTAATTCTAAAACCCCTTTTCGTGGGGGGAATTTTTTTCACTAGGGTGTTGTGAGCACCCCACCACCCTACTTACGTTAGTGTAAACCACCTCCCTACCTAAGGGTTAAAGTTTTTACAAACAAGGTCCCTATGTGATTTTTGGATAGAGCAATCTTATTCGCACAAATCAAGGGCCTATATAGGAAATAATGTCGGGAGGGGCTGGGAAAATTTCGGGGGGGGGGCTGGGACCATTTTTGGGGTATGGAATACTAACAATTTAGAACTTGGAATAGTTTTAGGAAACTAAAACGCTATTACACCTCAATTAAAATAAATTTCATGAACTAAGTGATCTTATTTAATTTATTTTTAAGGGTTTTATGACACATTTTTACCATCAAGTCAAAATTTCGAGGGGGGTAGGAGCCCCCTCTGCCCCCCCCCTTATATACGCCCATGGCACAAATTGGTGCTTAAATGAAGTAATTTCCGCTTGGAATACTGCTAGTTTCTTGTTGTGGCTGCTAAAATCTTTCTTCTCTTTGAGATTCCATTTTACATTTGCTTACATTTTTCACGAAAGATCGAGACAGAACATTAACTGTTTCTATTCTAAGCTTTCCATATGACACTAAGGATAATAACAGACACGCACTAAGATGAAGCAGTTCCTGAGATTCAGACTTTTTAAAATTCCTTTTAGCAGTAAATACGTTTGTCAATAAATCGATGCACATACAAAAAGAAAGAAATTTGTAATATTTTTTTTTTTGTTTTTAGGATAGAACTTTCCTTATGCACGATTAGGAATTCAAGTAGGAAAAGATGTTAATTATTTCGAATTAGAGTTGGCTAGTATCAATTATTTGAGCATTGTAGCAATTTAACCAACTAAAAACTAGCTTTTCATCAGTGCATATTAGAAGGAGGTTTTGAAGTTTTTCCCCAAAATAACGAGACTTTGAAAAACAAAATATCTTTAAAATGTCTATACCAAGGTTTTTTTAAATGATGCCAACGATAAGGAAACTTGATAGGACTTGGTGCGTAATACATATTATTGAAAAGAAAAGATTATGGTATACTCGAACAAGATTGGGATGAGAGAGCGAGGAGCAATGATGAAACTTTATAAAGGGAGGGGGATAAGAATATAAAAATATACGTTGATATTAAAAAAAAAAAAAATAGGTGTAGGAAGTAAAGGAAAAAATAATAATAAAAAAAAATGCTTATTAAAAAAAAGAAGAAAAAGTAAATAAAATAAGAAATAACATCATAAAACAAACAAAACATATTTAAAATTAAACAAACAAAAAAAACTACAAAAAAAAGCAAACTAAACTTTTAATGATGTATTGGGATACATGCGTATTCTGATATCTTCACTTTCTTCACTAAAATTTCATGGGAGGTCATTGCTGACTACCTATACTGGCCAGGTTCAAATAAGCATTTGTGTTGATTGGATTGCGCCAGCGCGCTGCAGCGCCAGACAAAATAATCGGCAATAAAATTAGTAAGTCAAAATCAAATAATAATCAGTTATTATATGCTGAAATGTATTTTATAACTTAAACCTTAAATTTCAGTGTCATTTTCTATTTAGATTATTAAATGTAGACTTTAAAGGTGAAACGTCAAGGAGAAAAAGCAAATCTGCTGTAGGAAAGCGAATATTTTTGGATGTTGTTCCCAATAGAGTGGAAGAGCCACTTGGATTTGGGTCAAGGCTGCGTCCTAATTCATAAGCCCATCCGATCGCGTCCACCTTGAATGATTCCTAGTGTAATACGCACTTGTATCTACACTACATTCACAAAACATCTTTATAAAATACTCTTAAAGTCACAACTTAACTCTTGCTTGTATTCGAATTAATTTGCATTATTTTTTTCATTGTAAAGTTGTACAATTCTCCTGGTTCAGGTTTAATTATAATAGGCTTTTTCAGTTTCATGAATCAAGGTCAGTTAAAAGCAGAATCTTATAACTACAGAACTAATAAATAAAATATAAAACTAGCTAACACTAAAATCCTAAGCCAAAATTACTTCTAAAAAAATAACTCTTTATTAATCATCAAAATAAAGATATCTTAAATCGAGTAAAGCTATAAATAGGTTCTTAAATAACTACTTCATTATTCGCGAATTTTTGTCTTATTGACAAGTCTAAATTTAAACTAAGAAGTCCAGGTATTAATCAATATTACATCTGATCAAACAGCTCATTAAATATAAGTTTAATGGCCGCTTGAGAATACAAAAGAAAAAAAAAATAGAGCAAGTATCAACGACTAGCAGATGTTGAGGACTAAGACAGAAGAAAACAATTAATACCTATACATAACAACGTATACTGTCCATATGTTTCTTCTGTAAAATTCAGCTTCAAATATTTTAAATGTTAACATAATTTTGATTTCAATAGACTGATAGGTACAAGTTTATTTATTTTACAGAGTTAATGTATTTATTGTATGAGTGTGTTGAGTGTTGGTTTGAATATACAGCGAGACAGTATTTATTATGTACTGTGTGTGTGTGTGTGTACTAGTATGTTCGTAAGTTTGGGCCTTAATGTAAATATTTAAATAGACACTTATATTTAGGTTTAATGGCCAACATATTATATGGTAAAAGCTACTAACACAATTTACCTAGGTAAAGGCTTAGAGATAATATATAATCAATATAGGTTTATTTTTTAAGAAAGGCCCAAATATATTGCCTTGTCATATTTTAAGAAAAATCAAAATAAACAAATGAGATAAAATGTAACTGGGACTGAAAATCCATTCCAAAAAATGAAAAAAAAAGGAAGAAATAGGAACTAATAAATGGGACAGAATGGAAACCAAAGCGTAATAAACCCCATTTTCACTTTGATCATGTGTCCGGTTGAAATGGACTCTTAAACTTGAGAATCATTAGGTCATTTAGTTAGAAATGGATCGATAGCTCATTTCATCTCAACGTGATGGGTCATTTATAGCATCCTTTCTTTAACCTTTAAGTACTGAGGTATGGTCCCTGGGACCTTATGGTAGCCATTTCTAGAAATCCCCCCTACTATTTCCCTCTTGATTGCACACTATCAATGAACATATAATTTCTTTCAAATTTCAGTAAACAAAAGGGAAATAGTAGGGGAGATTTCTAGAAACGGCTACCATAAGGTCCCAGGGACTATACCTCAGTACTTAAAGGTTAAAAGTGCTCGTTATAAGGCCTTAACAAACAGGAAACACATCGAATTGCAAGAGAAGCAAATTCTAAGTTTCATAGATTGGTAATACAAAAGGCTCAAGAAAAAAGTAGATTGCGAAAAAAAATCGCAGAATGAGATGAAGATAGTTAGCCTTGAGATGATAAGAATTCAGGAGGATTCGGCTAGGAGAAAAGTAAAAGTCAGATTTTCAGAAAAACATCAATACTCCGAAAGTTTCGGCATGCTCTTTGGCTGTCTTTTAGCACTTTCCTCCGAAGGAAAGTAGCTATTGAGGTTGGACTCATGACGGAATTTTTGAAAAATTTCTTCAAATCTTTATCGATCCTACCTAGTAGACACCGAAAATGACCCCCGTTAAAATTTATATATATATATATATATATATATATATATATATATATATATATATATATATATATATATATATATGTCTGTTAACACGATAGCGGCCAGAGTTTTTGTTTTTTCGTCACGAAACTTGGTATATAGCATTCAATTAGCAAACGATTGAACGAGTTCGTTAACCACCAAAATCGGTCCACCGGAAGGGGGGTTTACCCCGAACCCAAAACACTAATTTGACCATTTCAGCTGTAATATTTGTTATATTTCAACGAAACTTGGTATTCGTAGTGGTAATATAGAGAGAAAAGAGAGATATAAAAATGAACTAAATCGGTTCATAAGGAGGGGGGGTTTACTCCGGACCCACAATACCAATTCGCCACTACCAACCGTGATTTTTGGTCTATTTCGACGAAACTCGGTATTCATAGTGGTAATCTACAGGTAAATATGTGTTGTAAAAATAAACTAAATCGGTTCATTAGAAGGGGGGGGGTTTACTCCAGACCCACAATACCAATTCGCCACTACCAACCGTGATTTTTGGTATATTTCGACGAAACTCGGTATTCGTAGTGGTAATCTACAGGTAAATATGTGTTGTAAAAATAAACTAAATCGGTTCATTAGGAGGGGGGGTTAACTCCGGACCCAAATTACTAATATACTCATACTGGTCGTAATTTCTGCTGTATTGTAACGAAACGCGGTATACGTCGTGGGTAACTCATGAGAAAGAAGTGTTGTAAAAATGAGCTGAATCGGTCAATCGGAAAGGGGGGTTTACTTTGTAATCTATTTCAATAGAAAAGCCAGCCAGATATAGGTTCACAAAGGCGCCGCAAGGAGCGCTTTCTACAACTAGAGGGACTGTATCCGGTTCCTGCGTTAGATCAAAATACGATAATATGAGGTTTTTTGTATTTATTACGTAGTGTAGTAGGTACCATGTGTAAACATAACTCTGGAAGCAAATTAATAATTTATCAGTTACTCATTACAAAATTAAAAGAGAACTATTCATGTTTTTATTTTATTTATGTAGGATATTTTAAGCAAATTGTTCTAGAAAGCAGTCTACACTAGCCAAATTCTGAGGAAAGTGCTTAGTTATGCAGCTCCTGCGTGACGGACTTTTTATATATATATAGACTAGCTGTTACCCGGCGTGCTACGCTACACCTACTTTCTGCATCTATAAAAGCAAAAATAAATTAGAAACCAAATAATTAATATTAAAATCTGTAACAATTTGAGTTCATTGTTTCGAACTCGTGATCTCCGAACTGTGAGTTATAGACGATTTTAACCTATCCTATGACTCTACCCGTGTCAAGACCTACCTGTGTGCCCGTTTGACCGATTTTGATCAAACGGTGTGGATTTGCATAAGGAACAAACATACTGACAGACAGCTGGTAGACGTTTTTGACCTAGCCTATGACACTCCCAGTATCACGACCTACCTGTGTGCTAAGTTTGGTCAAAATCAGAAGCAGGGTGTGGATTTGTATAAGGGACAAACATACAGACAGACAGCTTTTAGAAATTGTTGACTTAGCGTACGAGACTTCCTGTATCAAGACCTACCATTATTCCAAGTTTGGTCAAAATCGGTCAAACGGTGTGGATTTGTATAAGGAACAAACATACTGATAGACGTTTTTGACCTAGCCTATGACACTCCCAGTATCACGACCTACCTGTGTGCCAAGTTTGGTCAAAATTGGAAGAGGGTGTGGATTTGTATAAGGAACAACCATACAGACAGACAGCTCGTAGAAATTTTTGGCTTAGCCTAAGAGACTTCCTGTATCAAGACCTACCATTATTCCAAGTTTGGTCAAAATCGGTCAAACGGTGTGGATTTGTATAAGGAACAAACAAACAAACAAACAGACAGTAACGTGATTTTTATATATATATATATATAGACTAGTATGTAATTTTATTTTGACATTTTATAGGTTGAAAAATTATTCAAATAACATAATAAGACAAAAAATCTTGTAACACGACTAGACGTAACGTAGGCTTATAATGTACAGGATATACATATATATACACACATATGTATGTGCCTATATGCGTAAGTAAATCAATGGATTTATTAAAAACATAAAATTATAATAATAATGGGCAACTTTTATTTCTATTTATAGGGCTTTGACTGCTATGATCATTAGCACCCAAAAACACTTTATCGATTAGCTTGTTGTCATCTACAGTACATGTTCGTCATCAACAACTTTACTGTATAATATTATTAATTACTTCTAATTATATTATGACACATTTATGATTTAATGTTTCCTTAATTGTTGTATTCACCATTATTGATTTTTTTTCCACTATCAACACGCATACCACTGGTTAAGAAACGTGGGAATGGACAATAATCACTTACATTTTTCATTAGAATACAAGTAAAAAATGAGTCTGATTTTACGCAACACGTCATCTTATTAATTTAATTTATATAATCTTTAAATTTTACCGTCCATTATTATTTAATTTATAATCTAATCTATGCATATAATAAAAATGTTTTGGAGTACAGTCTAAATGGAAGATATATGAGAAAAAATATTATTGGGGTCTTTATCAACGCAATAGCACCCAAAACAATGATTGTTAGCATTTTTGTCTGTGCGTTTGTGCCATTAATCTCAGAAACGGCTTACCTGATTTAGATGTGGTTTTCCCTAATATATTGTGGTAAGCTTTACTTGACATTTAGTGTTTGTTTCTTGTCAATCGATTCATAAATAACAATGTTTTGTCAATGTAAAGAATCATGTCGACGTTTGTAGGTTATAGCCGAGAGCCGTGCCGCTGCTTCCAATTATAGGCAATTAATTATTAAATAATGTCATACATATTAATGCAACAGTATTTTAAAGATAAAAAATAACAGCAGCCATTAGGTGAAATTGATCGACCAAAAATATATTATCTTTTTAATAGGTTACAGTAACAGATCATTCAACACTCAATCAATAAAATAATTGACAGACGTAGGCTTTTGGAATGTAACATAATAGAATTTTGTTCCTAATAATTTAAGGAGAATGAAATAGTTTTAGTGACAAATGGTAAGAAACTAAAATAAATAAATGTCATTGAATTGAATATACAGTTTCAAAATTGGGACAGTTAATTATTAGGGATATTAGAAGTTCCCCGTTTAAAGGCGGATATGCACTCAAAGTTTGTCTCATCTAGTCATTCCGAAAGAATGTGCTAATCGCCCTGAATGTATAAAAGATACAAACCTAATTTCTCTGCCTATAAACTGTATTTTTAATCACGTCAGTGTACGTGACGGTGAGAACGTCCCACTTGATGTGAAAGTACTAGCTAATGGTGGCTCACAGATTTGAATCACTATACCCAAGACGATTTTGGGTTTCTAGAAAATTTCCTCCATACCAATAAGGCGGAAAACTCGCTATCACGCAGTCTGGAAGTGCAAAAGAATAATGTGGGGGTTTCATACGCCACTGATCAAGAAACAATTCGACATTCAAATATATATATATATATATATATATATATATATATATATATATATATATATATGTATATATATATTCGCTTTTTGGATACGTAAGGGGTAGGTAAAAAATTAGTCCTTCATTTTTCTTTTTCTTTTGTACCACATAATTATTAGCCCTACATGTTTTGTGGACTTAGTGCCTCCTCCTCAGGAAACATAAAATCCTCGCGTGTGGTCAGCTTGCAACCCACAGTAAGATTGATATTCAAATATATATATATATATCACTTTTTCTTTTTCCTTTTTTTTGGCGGAGGGTCGATGAAGCAGAACACCATTCGTTTTTGTTCAACTACTTTATTTTATCTATTTTGCCCGACATTGACATCGTCAATGCCGTATTACTCAAGCCAGTATACATGACGAGAGGACTTCCTGATAAGGAAAGCCCCTGAAGAGGTGCGAGCAAGGCACGAAACATGTCGGGCAAAATAGATAAAATAAAGTAGTTGAACAAAAACGAATTGTGTTCTGCTTCATCGACCCTCCGCAAAAAAAAAAAAAAAAAAAAAAAAAATGAAAAATAACAAGTGAAAAAAATATAATTTGGGTCATATTCAGAACAATTAATATATATATATATATATATATACCCATTTTTATACACATTCGAACCTCCGCTATTTTGGTGATCTATGTGTTCTGAAACGGGATATGTCCTAGTGAGCACTTCGGGACTCGTGTCACTTTCGTTCAACGTCATAAGCGGGCCTCCTCCCTATGGAGGGAGGAGGGACGAAACGGGCTAAAACTAATTTTTATTTGAAAATGTATTTTTATTAACTATAGAGGCTGAACTCCTTGTCCTGAGCCTTGTTAAAGAATATACAGTCATTACTGCAAATTATAAGCTATTAAACCTCCTCTAATATCTACTGAACTCTTTGGGACTAACAGTGTTTCCCAAAGATTGTAAGCAATATATTAATATTACAAATATACAAAATAATATATACAAAGTAGTAATACAATTCTTTCTCGTTGAAAGAAGAAGAAATATTTCAAAACAATATTCATCATCCTTCTTGCTTCTTAACCTTGCATATCTTTTCAGTTGCGAGAAAGTTAATGGATGCTTGCTTAATACCTCCGAACCTTCAAAATCAGCAGTTATGCTTTTACGATTTAATGTTTTCGAAAGGCATTACGGACTTTCTCACGGTACTTCATTTCAAAGGGACGTTATTAACTTTTTTCGGTATGTTATTATATTTTATTTAATTCGTGCAATAAACGTCTCGCCTTGCTCCGAGACCATGTTTTTTTTTTTTTTTTTTTCATGTTCATAAAATTACGATTTAAAATGTACCTTCAGTGAAACTTAATGTACGTTTAATGTTTCCGTTTTAACATTTTACGTCTCTTTTTATTATCAGCGCAGGGGGATGGAGTTTTTAAAATTATGATGAGATAGAGGCACACATTTGATATTCCCTTGTGGGTTAGAAACTTTATTTAGCAACTTTTGTGGTCTTACGATATCATTTAGGACCATTTTCGTTAACGAATTTCTTGGACCTTAGAATTTTGAATTCTATGACATCTGCCTGATCTTTATAAAATTAATTGTAATTATTTTTGTTTGGCACAAATATGAGTTTCAGGTGATGAGATAGCATTTACCGTTCTCATGGCTATTTCTGAATTAATTATATTCAAAGTGTTTTTGATGTTAAAGGGGACAGAAAGTGTATCGGGGCTTATGGGTCAAGAAGTAATCCAGAAGTTGGAGTTTACTCCTGAAACAAATTATTTTAAATATCTTTATTTGCTAATTTTACAATACACCAAGTACTAAATAAAAATAAAGCCCCAGGAATTGATGGAATTAATGTAGATATCTTTCAAGAAATTTTCAAGCTTTTTCCAAAATTCTTAACTTCCCTATGTAAAAAATGTTTTCAAGAATGTCATTTCCCGTCCTTGTGGAAGATATCTAGAGTAATACCGGTTCCTAAAAATAATAATGCTTTTAGACCCATAAGTATTATCCCCGTAGCAGGCAAAGTTTTAGAAAAACTAATTCAATCCCCTTTATATGAATATATTAATAAAAATTCTCCCTTAAACAAAAATCAATTTGTTTTATTCCAGAAAAATCTACAATAGATGCCTTAGAATTTTTAGTAAATGACATAGAAAGAGCCTTAACAAATAAAGCCCATGTTCTAGTCGTATCCCTAGATGTTAAAGGTGCATTCGATCATGCATGGTGGCCGTCTATTTTCAAGGTGCTTAAAGATCATGTATGCCCAAGAAACATATACTTATTAATAAAGGATTATTTAAAGAACAGGCGATCACACTTAAGGATAGGACAGATAACCAGTTCAAGGACTCTTGAAAGAGGAACACCTCAAGGATCGGGTTGTTCTCCCCTTTTGTGGAACCTTATTATAAATAGTATTTTCAAAAATATATCGTCAGAAAAATGCCAAATTATTGTGTTTGCAGATGACATTCTGATCAAGTTGAATCAAATTTATGTTTTGAACTACAACTTATATGCAATGAGACACTAACAAAAATCTCTAAATGGGCCAAAGATAATAAACTCACATTCCAGCCTGAAAAAAGAAAATATGTAATCTTCTCAAAAAAACGTTCCGTTCCTCCTCTTGAAATACGGTTAGATTCTTCAATTTTGGAAAAAGTTAATACTTTTAAATACTTAGGTATTATTATTCACAAAAAATTAAGTTGGACTCCTCACATCAAATATTTACATAAGAAATTAATAAAGTTAATCCACGCGATATCTGTATCAGCAAGGCTAACGTGGGGTTTAAATTCAGAAGTCTTGAAAATAATTTATAAAGGAGCCATATTACCATCTCTGACCTATGGGATAGAAATTTGGCACAAAGGGTTGGAAATAAAACAAAACGCGAGAAAATTAGAGTCAATCCAAAGACTATTCGGTATAAAAGTTATTCGTGGTTATAGGACTATCTCCTTTGAAGCTACTTGTTTTCTTGCTGACATAATACCAGTGACAATAAAAAAGGAACAAATAATTAAAAAACATAATTTAATTTAAAAAAAATCTTTTAACGGGGACTTCCCAATATCAGAAATCGAAGATATAATCCCTCTAGTAAAACGAATTCCTCTTAGGGATATAGTGTTACCAGAAAGCGATATTATACATCCTGATAATACACCTCTGAGGGAAGTATTTACATGTGGAAGTAAAGATGGCTACAATGTCGGTGCCTCTTTTATTGTAATAGAACATGGAACCGTCATCCATACAGGAAAATTCAAATTGGGCCCATACTGTTCAAATAATCAAGCAGAACAATTCGCGATACTTTCGGCTTTAAAATACATTAACCCCTCGACTAAGAAAACATACATTATAAACAGTGACAGTAAAATAACATTACAAAAAATATATAACATACACATTAACGACGAACTAACTGAAGACATTCGCCGAGAAATACACAAAACAAGGACACTAGACAAAATTGTAACTTTCAAATGGGTGAAAGGTCATTCAGGCATTATAGGTAATGAAATTGCGGATCAAGCCGCAAAACAAGCTGCTCTAGATGAAACATTACCTATTAGCTTCAATAAGGCCCCCAGAAGTGCAGTAGTCTATCTACTTGAAGAGGAGGGAAAAGAAGCCTGGAATCTCCGGTGGAGAACATCACCCAAAGGAAGGCATGTGTATGAATACTTCCAGACATTGACAGACTACATACAAACAAACTAACATACAACCTAACTCAAGTACTAACAGGACATGGTGGTGTGAAACAATACTTATACATATTTAGACTTACACAGGACAATAAATGCAAATGTGACGGACAGACAATACAAGACTATGACCATATAATATGCAACGCCCACTTCTAGATGGTGAAAGAATAAAATTAATTAAACATGTCGTTCTATCTGGGGACATATGGCCAGTTAATACACACCAATTGATAAAGAAATATTTTGAACACTTTAATGCATTTGTTGAGAGAATTCAATACGACCATCTTCATTAACTTCAATCCAGTTCAACGGACATTTTCTTTTCTTTTTTAATGATTTATTTCTTTCTTTACTTATTCATTTTCATTTCTTTTCATTTATTTATTTCATTTACTTAATTTATAATATGAATTGTTAACACTTTCTTTATTAATATTATTATTATTTTTATTATTATTTATAATTTTGACATTGTTACTAGTTTTTTTTATTGTTTTTATTATTATTATAGTTGCTATCATTTCTCTATCTTAATTGTATTATTGTCATACATTTAAAATTCAGGAAAAAATTTAATTATAAAATAATATATATTACTTTAATTGTAATGCAGGCAGTATCGACAGATGGCACCTGCAGAATGTAAATAAAGTCCCACAGTATAGGGTTACTATATTGTGGAAAAAACAAAAAAAAAGTATTCTTATGTTCAAAATTAGATGACATGAAGGACCGATAGGAAAAAAAGCACATTGGCCAAAACCTATTAGCTTGTAATTCTAACTCAGTTACATTTTCTTTTAGGGTGACTATTTACAGTATTTACATTTTTTTTCTAGTAACCTAGAAAAAAATGTAACCTAGTAAGGCAAAAGCGTTACGAATTTTCGCGTGAATTTCACCCTAAAAAAAACATGTTCCGGCGGACGGATTCACGTAGTTAACGAACTAGACCTTCCTAAGTGCACAAAGTATTTATGTGCCACATTTCAATAAAATCGGTCAATGTTTGAGCAAGCTACATAGCGGTACAGCGCTCCTTTTCTTGTTCAAAGGGTTTTGAAACGTGAAATTGTCTAGTCAGCACTGATATGATCACACTAGTGTGTTTATTCCCTATGGGGGGAGTGAGAAACGCGCTAAAAATCAAGAGTAAATATATATATATATATATATATATATATATATATATATAAATATGTACTATAATGCAACACTGGCCGTAAGATGGAGGTGCAGCGAATCCGAGATGACGCCAGGGTTGGAGTTCAATGCACTTTGTTGAGTTGGATTTCTCCTTCTTTACCATTACAACTCTCTACGTTCTATATATCGCTAGAAGGAGAAACTTCTTTAATGGCAAGTAGGAACTTTCAACAGCCTCCTATCGATATTACAAACAATCGAAATAAAAATCCATTCCCCTTTTCACTAACCCCATATTTCAAGGCACGGTCTCCGGAATACTTTTATCTCTAGACGTGGAAGAATCATTACGACGAAGCATAGTTTTAAACATTTTTCAATCTCTTTTTTTTTTCGTTTTTGAGTTATAAATAATTATTTATTTATTATTGTTGATGTTCCGCATCTAAGGCCATTTAATTCCTTGTAGCTGATGTAGGCGCTGCATTTAACGATGCCACTCTAAAATATTAGCTATCACAAACAATTGGTGAGCATTTAGTTATTTAATGTATGTATAGCCAAGAAAACAAAATTAAGTAAATAAATAGAAAAATAAACAAAATTATAGTCAATAAGTCACACTAATTATTTAATGGATTGAGTGAATTGTTTTTTGTTTTTTTAAACCATTATTGCAAAAAAGAGGTGCAATGGTTTCTTCTGGTGACTCTACCATTTTTTTTTTTTTTTATTTTGTCAAACATTTTAGTCTTATTCAAATAGGTCAGTATTGTATCTATATGCTGCCTGCCTTCAGAAAGTATATCTGTCAGGTCATGAGGAATGTCCAAGTTACCCCGAAACCGACATCAGGTACTCATGGGTAGTTGTGAATAAAATAAAATAAGATGTTAGTAAGACTTGTTCACACCATAACATAACACAAACTGTAAAGCGCATATTGACAGAATGAAGACAACCTAGACATCTTATCACACTAATGCTTTTATCATTAGGAGCTGTGTCGACTTAGCGCGTTTACGTTCGCACATTTACTACGATATTACGTTCTTACAACCGGTTTTCATATATATATAAATATATATATATATATATATATATATATATATATATATATAATATATATATATATATATATATATATATATATATATATATATATATATATATATATACGAATGTATTCCACATTCCAAAGAAAAATCTTCTTTTTTTTCAATTTTCCCTGACAACTGTTATGGATGTGGCCTTGAAAATGGTTTTGGTATATTTCCAAAGTCCAACTACCCTAAACGTGTACCTGGAAACCTAGTAACGCGAAAACGTAAGCGTTACAATTTTGAAAGCAAGTTCACCAATATCCGATCATTTTTGGGACAGCTAGAGAGCGAAGATATAAAATATATATACATATATATATATATAGGGTTATTGGTAAGCCGGCCCACATCCATAGTTTTCGTCAAATGAATACACAGGAATGTATACAGTGCGTCCAAAACAGTTCATGTATATTTATAAAATCTTTACTTCCATTACTCTAAACGTAACTAAAATGTAATATCTCAGTTTTGTTGTATGCCGAAGTTTTGAAAAACGTATCCACTCTATCTCTCGTAATGACTTAAAAAGGATTTAGGGCCGTGATTAAATGCACTAATGTTCAAGGAATGCATTCTCCTTACCCATTTGACCTTTCGCCCTTCATCGAAGACCAGTCACGATCATGCATGATATCTCAGGCTTTCTAGGACGCGATCAGTCTGGGTTTCTATAGTTCGGGAAACTAAATCCTGAATGTTGTATCGATCAGTTTTTTGTTATATTTTTTATTTATATATTCGATTAATCGATTTGATTAATTAACAGTAATTTGATTTATATGTAGTGTTGTATAATTAATATATTCATATAACTGTACGCATCGTCGATAGAAATGCAAAGTGTCGAATGTGAAAAAACGCATTTCTCATTTTCAATCGATACAGATTGCTGTTGGGCTGATGTACGTTGTGGCAAACTCTCAATATTTAAAGAAAAAGAATTATCGATTACAGGAAATAAAACTAACGAATGTGCAATAAATCGAATTAAAATATATCATAAGATAAAATTTATCTTATTTAAAGTCATCTATAAGGTAACTAAACACTTTTCACATAAATAATATTAATACAACTGTATATGTGTTTAATTTCCATTGTATTATTATAAGTTTATTTAATTCAAGGACATTGGGATAATTAAAGTTGTTTCAGTTGCTTAAAAAAAAAATGTAGAAAAAAAATGTCCTGATATCTATGGGCTCTGCCTGAGAAGATCAACATACTTGGAGACTATCCGAAGGTCCTTTCTCAGCCGTGGGATGTCTTCGGGTGAAGGATGCTTAGTAGGAGAGTGTTAGATTCATTGAATTATTAGTTAGTGGAAGGATTGTTATCTATCTTTCAATGCTAAAAAAGTGTAGGTCTAAAATCGCGCGCCACTAGCCACACTGCCATGGCCGATTTTAGGCTTGATCTTATTATTATGTATTAATTAGTCCTCATGGAGCCTTATATTTTATTGAAATAAACGTTCTTCTACGCTAATACAAATTAAAAGTTCATGAGTAATCTATCAAATAAAATCTCAAAATATGAATTTCATTAAGATTCTTTTTTATGGTTACTGTTAGAACCCATTATATATTAATTAAAGGCTAGGTGGGCCTAGGGACGTTTTGGGGCCCCGAATCCAGCCCAGGAACGACGAGACTAGAAGATAAAATCTTCAGTGCACGTGAGTTTTGAACTCAGGTCTTCCAACATATTAGTGTTCTACCAGTGAGCACACCTCACTCCTAATAGACATATAGTAGGGCATCAAAGTTTTATTAAACCACAAAGCGATACTCTTTCACTTTCTTTTTTTAGCTTCACCAGACTACGTTAAACAGACTGGTTCCAGTTGATCACCGAAATTAAGCGACGTCAAGCTTGGCCAGTTGATGAATGTGTGACCATCTGGGAAAACAAAGTAACCATTAAAGGCTGGGTGCACCCAAAAACGATCAGAGACCTAGTATCGACCGATGACACTAGCAGATAGAATCTTTAGTGTGTGCCCGGGTTTTGAGCTGAGGTCCTCCAGACGTGAGTCGAGTCGTCCAAACACATCCAATCTCGGCCCCTCTCCTCTATCCGAATACCAATGGAAATATGAGTACCCTTTGACAAGAATTTCAATATATGAATGCGATTAACTATTTTTTGCGATAGCCGCCGTGAAAAACTTAAGAAATGATGATCATCAATGATGATGACTTTTTTATATTATTTATTATCATATCAAACATTTTTGAATGTCATATGTATTTGTCCTTCTACTTGTTTCCTGAAAGTCTGGGTTTAAGGGATGTCCCTGGACGAGTCGTTAACCCCAACCTTCAAGTTCATCAAACCTTGTCCAGCCGACGACCCGCAGACCGATTTCAATAGCGGGTCAGGCTGGAGGTTCTCTCTATAGTTATGCAATAATTACTCCAGGGGATTGGAGACACGTGGAAGACAAATAGAAAGGAGAAGGAGATACTTCTCCATTAGCTTAAATGATAAGCTTATTAGTCTTAGTTTTTTAGACCAAGGATGTTTTCATAATAGAAATGACCGAATGTTTGATCTTAATGGATTGGGATGCCGGTGGGTTCGTTTTAGATTTCCACAATAGTGAAATTAGTGGGAGGCTATCCCAGTTTTTCTGACAACCAGATGACATTTGGTAAACATCTGCAGCACAAATCCAGTTCCCTCAACTTTACAACAACAATTACAAAGAAGCTAGGCTAACAGGACATGAAGACATTCCACAAAGCTCAATTATTGACTTACACGTTAAACAAAAAGACGTACTATTGGTATTATAATACAGACTACATCAAACGTAGCTGTACATTCACAGAATGTTGATGGCTGAGAATTAGATTGGACGACACCATATTCAAAACTAAGGAAAATCAAAAACAAATCGTAAGCTTTTGTCATTTACATTCTACCAGACGTGAAGAAGTGATTCTGCCCTGGCTATGTATAGTACACAGCCTTCTAACCCATTCATACTTATCGTAAAACAAGCAATGTAGACTCTGCAATGACCTAGTAGGAAAGAGCTGGTAACGCACTTTTTATGAACTGTTTTTTGCACCTTGAAATTTTGCTATAGTGCTTCTCTTGGGTACTGCGCATAAGGGAACAGTGCAAAACAATATTGCCTAAAAATACGAGTTTTATTCAGTAGCCAACTATCATTAATGTAAAATTAAGACAATTATACAATGAATAAATAAGGCAGACACTTTTAAGGGATAACAAGTATAAAAAAAATTGATTTTTTTTCTAATATTATTATAAAAAAATACAATAATTAGTAGATTAGTTGAGATTCGTATTTCAGAGAACAATCGAATTTCGTAAAAAAAAAACTTTTTCCCGACGTTTCGACATGCTCTTTGGGAGCCTTCTGCAGCAATAAATGCTTAGGTGGTGGACGAAGACCAAAGATATCAATTAGGCGATCATATTGAAATAATGGCTGTTAACTTTGGTCTTATTCTATTCTCTAGGTATTTATTCCAGAAGAAGACTGTCAAAGAGTACGCCAAAACGTTATAGCCCAGTACATAGAGGCTTTAAAAGGGGGTCGAGCTAACATTAATTCCCCCACAAGATGTCGTGTTAGTAAATAAATGTATATTCATGTTTTTAATTTACTATTTACTTCAAATGCAGTCATTTTCAATACAATATGCCTCTAATTTTGTTGTAAGTAAAGTGTTAAATATTTTTTGAACAGTCAAAATTTCTTAGGGTCCCCCCTTTCCCCTCAACATACCTCTTACACTGTTAATTGATACATTTAGAATGGAATTACAAGTAAATTGTAGCTAATAGAAACCAAAATTTTGCAAAATGCGATCAAATGAAAATTTCACTAATTCTCATTTTGGCTACATTTTAATATTTGTCAAATTTATAAGTTTTTGTGCTTTTTGGAATCTGTAATTGATGCTCTTTAACTTTTAGGGAGGGGGTGTATCAAAAGAATTGATGAATCCAAGCTGTAACTCGTTAAAAGTAGGCTAACCACAGTTTTCCGAAAAATTGGAAAAAATGCTATTTTTTGGCTACCAAATCCGGCACTTTTACCAGTTCAGGACTTCGACCAGTTCATTTGAAGCAACATTAATTTGAAGAATCATTGAATTGAACGTTCATTTAAGCGTTTACTCCGTATTTCAAGTTTTTTTTTACCCAAAATCAACAGTTTTTACATAATTGAAGAAAAACTGAAATTTCGCGGTTTTTCGCCTGCCAAAAGTTCTTCCCCAGGCTTTCATGTTCGAAAACTTGGCTTCAGCATACCCACCCCACAATTAATGTTAGCTCAAACCCCTATATCTATTGGGCTATTAATCGAATTCCAACTATTCCCTGAATTACTATCACCTCGACAGCTAAGAATCTGCACCTCATTATAATAAAAATGCATTCTCTATATGTAATTAGCAATGCCAAAACTTATGACCACGAAGTGTAAATACACTAGTATTCCACCGTATGTATAGAGAACTCGTGACTCAGGCTGTAGCTATTTTAAGGATCCACTGCCAACTCTTAGCTGCTATAATAGAGCTGAGAGAGATAAACCCGACCTGAGTGAATGGGCCAGGATTCCACAAAAGGCTCATAGTTGTTAGAAGAATCCGCTACTAGTTTCCTGGTAGCGGTGGGGTCTTCTCTCGTAGACCGGTCTCCTGGTGACGTCATCGCTGACGTCATCATCTCAAGGACGCGGCGATGCACCCAGGCCGTCGACCCGACCTCGTGCTCCTCCGAACAGCAAAAATTAATAAAAAAATAATGAAAATAAAGCGAGGTTAAACATAGAATAGTAGTAAACAGTAACACGGTAATAATAAATCGCAGGATATACTTCGAAGAAATGGTTTCCCAGGATAGAAAAATAATTAAAACGTTAGATCAAGGATGTAATATAGTGTGCGCCAATAATATCTCCAGGGCTAGTGTCTACTGAAATGCTCCATATAGAACATTTTGGGGAATTGTCGTAAATCTTAATTCTTTTACATCCAAAAACTTAGAAAAACGTTGGATCTTGAAGATTGTGCTTATTAATTTATTATTGATTACATGCACCGCTTTTTAGGCACAGGAGCGAATATAGAAAATAATTTCGAAGGGGGGGGAGATTTGACCAAAGGGGGTATACAATACCCCCTAAGATGGAGGGGTACGGGGAACATTTTAAATATTTTAGTGTAAAATGGAGAGTTTTGAGTTCCTGTGACACCTAGTAAATGTTGAAGAAATTTTTCGTTTTTATACTACCTTCTAAACTCTTCCTTATACCACCTTCAATATGTTTCCTAAGGGGGCACCTACACTGGACCCGTTCCGATCCGGTCCAATAGCCACCGACTGTCGGAAGAAAAACAAACACATGCATCTCAATGGAGGTGCCTACATTGGTCTCGACCCGACCCGATTCGATCCAATCCGATGGCCACTGGTTCTTGGCCATTCAAAAATGTTTGTTTCTAGACCGATTCGGACCGACAAAGCAAAATGTCGCCAACCCACATATGTGTTTCAAGAAGGTCTACAGGTTCTAAATCTTAACCGATTTCAATGCCTTTTTTTTTTCTTTTTAAATCAAAGGAAATAAAATTTAGAACAACTTTGTCAATTCACATTTTTGTTTTTTGTTTCCCTTGTTTATTAAATTGCGTGGAAAGATGTTTATAACCATCCAACGTCTATAACCTTCCAATGTTTATAACCTTCATATCTTAAAATATGAATACCAATACTTCTCTCACCCCCAACAATCAACCTAATCGAAGGTTTCATTTTTACTTCATTACGAGGTTATTACTGACGAGCTGTGACTAAATCGGATCGGATCGGGTCGGTACCAATGTAGACATTCACGTCTGCCGCTATCGGCCGTTGTCGATCAAATGAAGTCGGATCGGATCGGGAGAAATACCGGTCCAATGTAGGTGAAGCCTAATACTACCTTCAATAGCCTCCCTATTAAGTACTCATGCCTTGTAAACAATTTGTTTTTTTTTTAAATATCCACATCCATGAAATTCATTTATACTAGGCAGGAGAATTTCACCGTCACTATGATAAGGGAAAATAAAAGGGTTTTCCGAATAAAATAGGACCTGGCACCACAAAAAGCTGTTTTGTTCCTTTTTTTTTTTTTTTTTTTCCTTAAAAGACTTATATCAGCGAGTGTATCGTACATGATATGTAACACACATAAATAAATAGCTATTTTACATAATTATTGGCTATTTTTACACTACACATCTTTCGGTTGCTGCTCGTTCTAGGACACTTCATCCTCCTGGCTCGATGACAACCAGTATTCATAATGGACAGACCAAAAACACATGGTTCTCTTATTGTTGAGGGAAGGGCAAATTCTTTAGGTCTTATCTTGCTTTACGGTATTTCAATTGATGCAAAATATATCAAATTTCACGATATTTTTTGTTAAGCAAAAATAATTTTATCTATATATATAAAAATCACGTGTCTGTTTTTCTGTTTTTCTGTTTTTCTGTTTTTCTGTTTTTCTGTTTGTTTGTTCCTTATACAAATCCACACCGTTTGACTGATATTGACCAAACTTCGCACATAGATACGTCTTGATCCGGGAAATCTCGTAGTCTAGCTCAAAATCTTCTAGGATTCACAGTTCGGGAGTTACGCCTTCGAAAATGTCATTTATGAAGGAGTAAATTCTCCGAAATAGCCATTTTCTTCCAGTGTTGCAACTTTTTCAAAGAAGAAAGGCAATACAAAACTTTTTTTGGGCGAAAAGTTTTTCTTTTGCAAAATAACTGATTACTTTTATTTTGTTTATATTGTTTGTTTATCTAAATGGTAGGTTTATATTCTCAGAGTTTGGACAAGATCTGATTTTAAGATCAATTTTCTTAATATCAGATCAATTTTCTTCATATCAAATCTATTTTGATTTGATTGCCTAGGGCAACACTGGGCTCTAACCAGAATATGGAGTAATATCGTATAAGTAAGTATATCATAAAAATGTTCTGTGTTTATCTAATATAATTTGGACTAATATCATATAAGTAAGTTTTCATGTTTCTATTCAAAACTTTAATATTTTCAATACTTTTATTAAGAGGCGCTTTTATATTATTTCTATAGTAGAGAAGGAAGGTTGCAATGTAGGTTATATGAATGTCGGTTATGAAGTAATCTCTCACTCGCTGTTTCTCTTAAATTAATAAATGAATATGTTTGTACTGGTATTTGATGGAGAGGGTTGTAGTATGTGGTAAAACGCTTAACTTTATTTAATTCAAACAACTGAAATGAAATATCAAGGAATCAAGTTTTGGGAGAACTTCAAGTGCATTTAAGGGAGTAAAGAATCAGTTTATCTGGACCTGATATAAATTTATAAAATTTGTGTTGTAAAATGAATCGTGTCCCTTTTGAAAAAAGTAGGAACAAGGCTAAAAGTATTTTGGAATTGTTGACGGTGTTGTATGCTGACCTTTTCTAACTATGAGTCTCAAAGGTGAAATATATTTTGTTTCATTTATAGATGATTATAGTAGGATTGCTAGGATTTAAACTATTAAACCTAAAACAGAAGTTTTTCATTCCTTTGTTCAATAAGTAAATGAGGTTAAAAACTTAGGAAATAAGAGAATTGGTATTATGAGATGTGACATTGGTAAGGAATATTTAAATAGTAAGAATTATGACTACCAAAAAAAAAAAGTGTATCAAAATTAATCCTTGCCCCACATATGTTCATGAATTAAACGGTGTTTGTGTGTGATTTACTAGAACAATATATCTCATTGCTTACTGACAGAAGCTATTGTAGAAAAAAATGTTGGCCAGAAATGGTCAGTGCAGCAAATTATTTTGAAAAATCTCTCTTTAGCTAACATCATTGAGAATAAAATACCCTATGAAATATTTTTTTGAAAGGATCCAGATGTTTCTAACTTTAATTTATATGGTAGTAAAGATTTTGTTAGGAAACCAGAACAAATAACTTCTAAATGGGATAAAAAGGTGAATATGTGCATTTTAATCGGTTATAGTGATGTGGGATATAAAGTACTTTTGAATAATAAAATCATTGTCGCTAGGCATGTTTATGTTATCCAAGAAAACATAAGCTGTATTGGATTGGCTAAAGGGTGAATCTGATAAAGATCAAGCCATTGTGATTTTTGTGTAAAAGCTACAGATAGAGAAATAGATAGTTTGAAACAAAATAATGCTTGAGATTTTGTTGAAAATAAAAAAGTTGAAGATATCAAAAGGATTTAATGTTGAACAGATGGATGTAGAGACTACATTCTTAAATGATCATTTTGAACGAAAATCCACCATTGGTTTGCTTATTAGGTTATTTAGTAATGCATTATACTGTAAATCGATTAAACAAAAAGATGTTACGGAAGAGTCTACATTTGCAGAATATGTAGCTTTAAGTGAAGTTTATATTTCTAAGACTTTCCAAAAAGATAGAAATTTTTGTTTTATACATAAAGAACTTCTAAAACATAAAGATTTTTTTTTTTAAACTCCTTTGTAAAAAATGTCATTTTGTAAGGGACTTAAATTTATGAACTTAAAATTAATCCTCTTACATACATATGCAAATTGTTATATTTAACTTATTTTTTTATTTGCATATAGATAGATGTACATAATAAATTACATAAATGTTTATAATCATACAAATGAATGTATATAAATTAATTAATTTTCACCACATTTTGAAACATTATTTTATTATTATAAGAGCTGTGTGGTTTAGCAACCCTATTAATTTGGGCAGCCTCACTTTAATTTTTTTTTTTAATAAAGTGTTCTTCTTCTTATAATATTTCTTTTGCATGCTATTTTTTTTTTTTTTTTTGCAGATAAATTAATGTATTGAAATATTATTTTTATAAGAAGAGGAAGTCATGTGAATTGTGGTGTTCTAATAAATAAATAAGTAATTAAATTGTCCATGCAATTTTTTATTAATTTAATATCCATAATAATTTAATCATTATATTCTGAGATATGCTTTCGTTTGTCTGAGATAGTTATATCCTCTGACTGTCACCATTTAGTCAGAGAGCTGGTAACGCACGTTTCATGAAGTGTTTTATGCACCTTGGAATTTTGCTGTATTGCACATACCTTGGAACACCAGGTACTGCACATAGGGGAAAGGTGTTAAAAAAATATGTCAAATATATAAAAATGGTATTTTATTCAGAAGCCAACAATATTTAATGTATAATTAAGGCAAGTTGCTTTATTTCTAGAACTACCACTACTGTCCTGTCCTGATGATTGGTGCTCTCACTCACTCTTACGGTTACACGCAGTGTATTGCAGTCTATCATCGGCTGAATTTATTTTCATGTTTGCTGATTACTAATCCTCACAAAAAGTGTCTGTCCTTTTGTAATTATTTTCAATTATGGTGTTTAAATAGCAGTGTGAATAAAAGACTTCATTTAATATTACAAAAAACCCACTTCGGTTTTTTTTTATATGTTATCCCCCTTAAAAGTGTCTGCCTTATATATTATTAATTATAGAATTGCCTTAATTTTACATTAAAGAATTATGGCTTCTGAATAAAACAGTATTTTTGGCCCATAGTTTGTTACTGATTACCATGCGCAGTACCAGGTGTTTCAAGGTATGTCCAGCAACCACATACTTACCTTTTTATCTACACTAGAGACCCACTATAGCAAAATTTTAAGGCACATAAAACACTTGAAAAGTGTGTTACCAGCTCTTGGACTAAATGTTTAAATACGGTTGCAATTCTGGTAAAAATATTGTTGCTCGCCAAGTCAATGTCGTTATTGAAATTCCCAAATACCTTTAATTCATTGTTGTCTATAACTGCAAAAAAAAAAAAAAAATATCTTAAATTTGTTTTTATTCTTAGAGGCCCCTATTTCCTATGATAGAAGGACTATCCTCATAGAAGAGCTCATGAACCATAAAATTTGAAACAGAAGCTTTAATAGAAAGGAAAAAAAATTGAACAAAAATATGTGAAAGTGTATTTGAAACAACAAACTATGTTTTTAAAACTTTCCTTTTGGCATAAATAACATAAACCCTGCCCCATTTACCTACTTTTTCATTCATAAAAAAAACTCAGTTACTGATTATTAAATGAACAGGTAAACAATATAACATGCACATATTTGTGCAACATTGAGGTTTTAGCTTTAGATGCAAAGCCCTTTAAATAAATAAATATTATATTTAAAAAAAAAATCAATGAAAATAAAGAATATAGTTTCAGTTGTAGGTTATTACAACTTATAACTAATCATAACCTTAATTAAATGCCTCATTTTTATTGCTATTTTTTTATGAATATTTATTTATGGACCATATATTTTTTTTTTTCTTTAAAAAAATTAAACACAGGGAGTTTGGTTTGGATTTTCTTTAAAACGGTATTGCAATTAAATTATTTGGAATCATTTAACTGTAATACCATTTTAAAATAAGGGTACTTTTTATAATAAGGGTACTTTTTAAAAAATAAGGATTAATTTATTTTCCACCCCACTTTCTCTAAAAAAATGGAAAATAATTTTTTCAGCCGAGCACTCAATTTATAATCTTATATTCTCATGATTTGGACAAATATCATATAATAATTAATTTTTTTTAATATATAATATAAAGTAGGCGTACCATGGAAGCTGGGTTACAACTATTTAATATGAAGCATGTGTAGCATGGCACGCCCGGCTACAGATATTTAATATAAATTAGGTGTAGCATTGCACACCGGGTAACAGCTAGTTTTTAATACATTCATAAGAAATATAGTAATGAACGAATATTTTCAACAAATTTTTAATCTTAATCAATCCCTAATAGATGGAAAAAAATAACCTCATTAAAATGTATGTGTGTGTGTTTATTTTAATATTATAGCTGCTACAATGTTTGCTCAATACAAAGAAACTCCAATTACATTATAGATGATATAAATAAATTATCCATTCTTTTAAAGAAATAAAAGAACAATTTTTTTACGTATACAAAACAAATTAGGTCATTTGAAGTGGGTGTTTCTTGCAAAAATCTTGCTGTAAAATATCCGTATTTAATGAGATTAATGTACTTTAAACAAAATTATGCAAAATCAGCCCACTGGCGGTTTACGATATATGAAATTATTTATTTGTCTATACCGGTAGTAGAAATGATTCCTTGCGTTGGAATTCTGTGTATATTGTGCCCTACTAATAAAAACGTTATCGTGTAACTTGTTACCCTTTTATATTTATTTACGTAGAGGTTGTCCCGCTTAATTAACGCAGGTCCTGTAGGAACGGACGGAAATTCCTCTTGACGTTACATCTAAGAAAAAAATGGTGCATCTTCAAATCTTATCAAATAGATACCGAAATAAATATTTTATCCTCAACTAACCGCTCCTAATGGCGTGGTTTGTTATATTGCAACGAATGCATCGTACTCATCTAAAGAAACAGATGTTTTGAAAAAATATACTAAATCGGTACATTAAGGATGGGGTTTTACTCCTCAGCAAAATTTGTTAATTTAACCAATTATTATTGCTATCTTGCAAAGAAATTCAATATGAATCATGCCGAACTTATGTTATGGCTTCCTCCAGGATAAAATAAAATATAGAAAATTAGTATAAGTCAGCTGTTCACTCCCTATATAAAAGAGCAAAATTATTTAATTTATTTTGTATTTATATATTTATGTATGCACACTTTTCAGGAATGTGCACCATAAACTAGCCGCCTCGGAATTTGCTGAGTCATGCAACTCTTGCATGACGGATTTAGTTTTTTTTTTTTTTACTGTTGGGGGGGGGGGGTGAGCGAGGGGGAATATTATGCATATGAACTTTCGTATTAGGTCTTAAAATGAGCAATTTTGCTAGAACCGCATTTATCGCTTGAAAAATTACTAAATAGGCTCAGACTCTTTGATAAACCCTCAACTGTAAAATGTTGAAGCAGCCCTTCCAGGGGTACCATCGTAGAAACGAATCTCACTCCCAAGTAATTTACATATGGCCCTCGGAGGGTTTCGACCAGTCAGGGTGAACGACCGCTATCGTTTTTTCTACATTCAAGGGTAATGAAAAAAATTAGAGACACCTGTAAACCTTTAGGTATCTCCGCCAGCGCTAGGCCGTTCACCTGGAAGTGGAAGCCTATCAACCTTCAGTGAAACCCGTCTAAATGTCGATGTCGCAAGACGATCAAGTTTATTTCCGCTCAACTGAAGAGGGAGAAAAAAAAATCGGGAAGATAGTAGAGTAGGTACTGTTCCGTTACTATATATTACTATATATTAAATATTTATATTAATGGGTGCTATGGCAGATGCGATTTATCCGTACGATTTTAGTGCGTTTCGAAGGATTGTGCATATTGAGGTTCCACATTCAACATGGATTGTGCCAAATATATCGAGAAAAAAGTTATATATCGTGGTGGATCGAGGTAAGTTTGAGGAAAAGGGCAGTGTTAGGAGTTTTTGAACGTCCATTAATGGTAGAGTGGTAAAAGATGACAAGGGTGTGGCGAGAAATGTCATAACCCATTAAATGTGTGGTCAAAAACTCCCCCTCTCCCACTCATTTCCTCAAACTTACCACGATCCACCAGATTCAGAAAACATTGCACATCTGTGGCATTATTCGTTTTCTTCTCATCGGTATGACTATTTTTATCCTGTACATATTCATTTTATATCTATTCCTTTATTACCCATTTATGTTTTAAATCTGTATTCATCTACCTTTAATTTATGCTCTTGGTATAACACACATTTATCATGTGTTAGTATTAACTCTCATGTATTAGTATTAACTCTGTCCTGCATCTGTTGAGAGTTCTTATGAAGGCTTGAATTTCTACGTCGCAAAAATAAATCACATTTTCTTATAACAAAAATTAAGATACCAAGACCGAACCCTGTCTATATCTACCTTCGTCATTCCTACGGTCAACTATCTATTATAACTTTTGATTTATTTATCAACTAGAATTAGAAATGCTATATAAATAAATAAAAATATTAATTATGTAAAAATGTCCATCAAGCAAAAATAAGTCATTTCAGCTAAACTTAGACAATAATTGCTTAGACCCTCAGCTTTCTCTTGTCACGGGATTCACACATTAGAGACTTAAGTATATTCGATTACAGTACTCAGAAAGAATTCTGCTCGGAATCATATGACCTTCAGATACCTTCATAAGAATCTGGCTCCCTAGTAATTTACATAAGGGCCTACAAGGTTCACTCCGTGAGGGTGAACGAACCTTCTGATTTTTTCTAAGGACGACCATCGGAAAGATGAAAAAAACTATAAATTGGAAGTTAGACTAGTGCCAGGTAGTCTGAGGATTTCCAGATATTTTAATTGATAAGGCTTTTATCTTCGCTATATTTATAAATACATAATAATGTGTCTCGAAAACGACCTCAACGCGTCGTGGATGTTTTTCTACTTTTTACGCTATAGGTACCCATATTATGATATAGATTTCTGAAGCTATTGTATTTGTGTATTTCTCTATTACCTTCAATCAACCAAACAAAACGACCTCAACGCGTCGTGGATGTTTTTCTACTTTTTACGCTATAGGTACCCATATTATGATATAGATTTCTGAAGCTATTGTATTTGTGTATTTCTCTATTACCTTCAATCAACCAAACAAAACGACCTCAACGCCTCGTGGATGTTTTTCTACTTTTTACGCTATAGGTACCCATATTATGATATAGATTTCTGAAGCTATTGTATTTGTGTATTTCTCTATTACCTTCAATCAACCAAACAAAACGACCTCAACGCCTCGTGGATGTTTTTCTACTTTTTACGCTATAGGTACCCATATTATGATATAGATTTCTGAAGCTATTGTATTTGTGTATTTCTCTATTACCTTCAATCAACCAAACAAAACGCCTAAATTTACGAAGAACGGGGACGTTTGAAATTCATATTCAGAAATTTGTACAGTCATAAACAATTCGGCTTCTAGATTAGTGTACACTTTTAGTAAGGGTTAAAAAGACAAACATATTTTGGTTGCGACTTTTCAATTCTAGGGCCAAAAGAAAAGCGGGTTGATGGGTTTTCGTTCGAAAATAATAAAAGTCATTCGCCCGAGCCTGACTAGAAAGGATGGTAACCTATCGATAAACCGTTAAACTTTAGATAAATGATCAGCTTCTTAGGATTTTAGCATGTCGCCAAGTGGCATGATACCTTATTCATTTACGTGTGTGTCAAATTCTAAGTCAAATGAGTACTACTTCTTCTCTTCTATTTCGTTTGTGACAGGTAGGCCATTCATTGATGACCCGTTTTATATGTCGTTCTTTATTATCAGAGACTTTCTCAAGGCCTCAAAAGATTTGTGATGACATTTCCGAAAATGAGCGATGATTTATTAAAGCTAAAATTGATTCGCGGTTTTACAAAGTAGCACAATAAGTTTGAATAAAGAGTAAAAAATAGGCAATTTGCTTATCATTTTTTTTTTCGGAATCTTAAAATGCATTTAGGACTGCATATTTTAAGAAAAACATGTTGACCACATAATAAGTCAACTCACTGAATTTCGTTTAACTCCGTTTAATGGTTTTCGCGTAATAATTTTGCAATTCAGGTATCAGCGGAATCGATTTCGGGGTGTCTAAATAATACTACATTTTAGAAAATTTCATTATGAAACTTTTTACACCTTAAGAAAATCTCTAGAATGTATTCTTTTGGAGCTGTATGATAAAGAAGTACAAAAAAAAAACTGATTTGACGATTTTTTTAATATTAAAACTAAGAATATAAAAGTAGAAATTGTCAGGGTTCGGCCGTTATTTCTTAATAAAACCACATTTTACACGTTAAAATGGATTTATTGTTTGCCAACGTTTCGGCTCGAAATTCAAGCCTTCTCTCTTCACAACTCCTCAGCAGATAATGTCACCACAACCACCGCCTCAGGCTCAAGACCTGACTCCACCTAACAACAGAAGAATTTACAATCAACTCAACCAAAATGAGCCCTTATGAAGGCTTGAATTACGTTGGCAATCAATAAAACCATTTTCACATGTAAAATGTAGTTTTATTAAGAAATAACGACGGAATCCTGACAATTCCTACCTTCGCATCATCAATGGTCGAAAATAATCCAACCAAGTTCCGAAAATTATTGGATTTACGCATAACTTAATTATTGTTATTTGAGTTGTTCTCAATGTAGTTTTTTTTTCAAGTAAGTAAGCGCTCAACGACTAGATTTTCAGCGTCTCCGATTCTGAAGATAGTCTCTCAAAAAGTAAGTTTTTTTCTCCCCTCAACAGCCAAATATAGCTACGTTTTTACAGTTCCACCAGGTACTAGTAATAAGTTTCATAATTTAATGTTTTCATTAAAATCATTAGACCATAAAAAATCAAGAAAAAAAAACATTACTCTTGAAAAAAAAAAATTGTCGTGAAATATATGAAATGCACCGTTGACTAATGAGCCTGTTGCACAATCCTTCTCTGTATTCTCCTTAGGGCTAATTCCAATTCATTCAGTTGTCTAATGAACCCCGAGGAGCCGACAATGATTGGTAGAGAAGGCGGGCGACCTCGGCTCAAAGAAATGTGAATAGCAAGTAGGGTCCTCGACCCTTGGTTTTTTCCGAAGGCAAGGTTGCAAGGTGGCTGTATAAGACCGCTGCCTTGGTGCAGTCGATTGCATTTAAACAGGATATAAGAACCTACCATGGACTGCATAATCAGGACTGCTACTCTAACCAGCGTATACCTGAGATCTTACCCTTAAAAATTTTTAAGATTATTTCATATTGGAAATGACACATACCACAAAAATATCGTCACGCAGGAGCAGCATAATTAAGCATATTCATCAGCAGTGTGGTTAGTTTACTCCGGCTTACAAAGGAATGTCTTAAAATTGTACCTGAATACAAAGTGAAGATCTTTTATAAATAAAAAAGATTCGCAGGAACAGCGTCATCTTAGCGCGATTCCATGCTTATCCCTAGTGTCATTTGGAAATCTTGGAACTTAGATAGTTAATGTTTTGTCTTAATCTTCAGTGAAAAATGTAAGCATGTGTAAAATTAACTCTTAATGCGAAGCAATCTCTTAGGCACCACGACAGGAAACAGAGAGTTCCCTAAGCGGAAATCGCATAAGAACCGTATATGCAGGACATTTAATAATTCTTACAAATATCCGCTTTTCATTTACTACGATTTTCCAGTCGGATACAGGATAAATAAGAGTATAACTGAAAATAAAAATAAAAAATCTAGTTTTTTTCATTTACCTCAACAAAGGTTATTTATATGGAGATATGGGAAACGGTCATTAGATTCCTTTCGTCGAAGTACTTATAAAACGTGTAGATGGAAGCCTATTACTACAAAAACGTAAGTGTAATGATTTATTTACGCGAATTACGCAAAAAGAAACATTTACCGGTACACGGATTCTGCTGTATAACGAATATGACCTTTCAAATAAAAAAAAGTATTTTTGAAGCAAATTAAATTAACATCGGTTCACTTTTGAGCCAGTTAGACAGCCGATATATATAAATATATGAATTTGAAAAGTCAATATTTTTTGTCAGCGACTTGTCAAAAGCGGGCTTTCGTCTTTAGAGGGTTATTAAAAAACGAAATTGCAACTCTTCTTTGCAAGCATCTATTACATTAAGGCCATTTAATAGTAAAAAAAAAATAACAACACAATGGATCAAACACACAAAAAACTCAATGAATTTAATGATCAGGGTCGAAAAAATCTGACTAGTTATATTAGGATACTTAAGGACATAGTCAATAATTGTTGACTATTCACAACCGAATTAAGTGTACGTGAATTTATTGCAAAGAATTACTTAATAAGGAAATAACATTAGTAATACCTATTCAATTTCACGAAGCGAATCGTGTGTGTAGCGAAAACATTAATGTGCTGAAGAAGGAGGATTATTTATCAAATATTTTCCAATATATTTTACTTGATGATGGATTTTCTAGAAAAAACAAATTGTTTTGCTCCATTTAAATTAGAGTGTGAAAAGAGTCAGATTCAACAAGTGGCTGTGAATGTTTAGAAGGCGCACTGTATATGTACTGGTATCAAACCTGCCTCACTTTGGCGGATTACGGTCTCTCCAGTACTGCAGGAGGAAGGCTCAAATAAGGAAATATTAAAGTTATTATTAATTTATTCAGAGTTCCGTTTTTTTTTGTTTTTTTTTTTTTTTTGTTTTTTTTTTCGTTCTTTTTGGCGATTACACAAGGAACAGTATATTCTGCACTGGATTTGGTAGGGTTACCAGCTTGTTTAATGTTATGTGTGTAAATGTAAAGGGCTACAGATACAAAAGAAAATATCACTTAATACCGTTGGTAACAGAATGTTTCTAAGGCAACAGTGCTTCAGGCCATCATATAAGTTTGTATAGTCTTGTGTTATTGAGGCAGGTAAGTACAGTGTATGTATACTGACTATCATTGCCTAAGAGAATATCACTTAATACCGTTGGTAACAGAATGATTCTAAGGCAACAGTGCTTCAGGCCATCATATAAGTTTGTACAGTCTTGTGTTATTGAGGCAGGTAAGTACAGTGTATGTATACTGACTATCATTGCCTAAGAGAATATCACTTAATACCGTTGGTAACAGAATGATTCTAAGGCAACAGTGCTTCAGGCCATCATATAAGTTTGTACAGTCTTGTGTTATTGAGGCAGGTAAGTACAGTGTATGTATACTGACTATCATTGCCTAAGAGAATATCACTTAATACCTTTGGTAACAGAATGTTTTTAAGGCAACAGTGCTTCGGGCCATCATATAAGTTTGTACAGTCTTGTGTTATTGAGGCAGGTAAGTACAGTGTATATATACTGACTATCATTGCCTAAGAGAATATCACTTAATACCGTTGGTAACAGAATGATTCTAAGGCAACAGTGCTTCAGACCATCATATAAGTTTGTACAGTCTTGTGTTATTGAGGCAGGTAAGTACAGTGTATGTATACTGACTATCATTGCCTAAGAGAATATCACTTAATACCTTTGGTAACAGAATGTTTTTAAGGCAACAGTGCTTCAGGCCATCATATAAGTTTGTACAGTCTTGTGTTATTGAGGCAGGTAAGTACAGTGTATGTATACTGACTATCATTGCCTAAGAGAATATCACTTAATACCGTTGGTAACAGAATGATTCTAAGGCAACAGTGCTTCAGGCCATCATATAAGTTTGTACAGTCTTGTGTTATTGAGGCAGGTAAGTACAGTGTATGTATACTGACTATCATTGCCTAAGAGAATATCACTTAATACCGTTGGTAACAGAATGATTCTAAGGCAACAGTGCTTCAGGCCATCATATAAGTTTGTACAGTCTTGTGTTATTGAGGCAGGTAAGTACAGTGTATGTATACTGACTATCATTGCCTAAGAGAATATCACTTAATACCTTTGGTAACAGAATGTTTTTAAGGCAACAGTGCTTCGGGCCATCATATAAGTTTGTACAGTCTTGTGTTATTGAGGCAGGTAAGTACAGTGTATGTATACTGACTATCATTTCCTAAGAGAATATCACTTAATACCGTTGGTAACAGAATGTTTCTAAGGCAACAGTGCTTCGGGCCATCATATAAGTTTGTACAGTCTTGTGTTATTGAGGCAGGTAAGTACAGTGTATGTATACTGACTATCATTGCCTAAGAGCTCTTATAATATTGTTCGGTAGATTAATATTGTTTCTTCTTTGGCAGTAAATATTTTACTGTAAGTACAAGGCACAAGAAAATATTAATGTGGACTCAAAATCATCAGCAATAAGTTTAATTTAATGCCAACGGCACTTGGTCGGTCACCCATTCAGGTCCTGGCCACGCCCGACGTCGCTTCGGTGATCAACGGGAACCGTGGCTTTATTAATTGTTATGAATGAAATCCGATCATCTCCACAATAATAATCCACTATAAATGGAACTTAAATAATTGAAATAAAAATTTAATCAATTCTTTTCTTTATAATAGGTAAATCAAGTTGTCAGAATCTCACTATATTGCTCCACGTACCAAAAAAATGTCGATTCTCTCAGACTCGAAATGTGACGTAAAGGAACGTTGAATAACGTAGAAAAAAAAATTCCGACTCGCAGGAACTGCGTCATCTTATCTCGAAGAAATGGAATAGATTAGCATCACAAATCACAGGAAACTGACAGTAGCCAACATACACAGAAGCGGATAATTCTTAATCTGTATAAGTCAATACAATTATGTACTGAAAACGTACTTACTCTTCGACTACTGCTGAGAAGGCTCTATTCTAAACAACCAAACATTTCAAGCATCTTGTTTTACTAGCAAATTCGTTTTACTGTTATAATCAACTGTAAATATGTGCTTCATGGCGAATAAAATTCCATTCTGTCGTGGGTTAAATCTTTTTATAAAATAAGAAATAACGATAACTTCAGTTGGAGGCTATGAGGAAGGTTATACAGATAGGAGAATTCAAAACAAAGTACGCATACGTCATCATGATTAGCCACAGCCATCTTGATTATTACAGCACTCCAAACTTATTACCAATACCTTTCACCGTTTCTTAGCTTATTTTACTACAATACTAATTTTACTGATAAATGCAATTTAAAACAAGAAACAACCAATTAAAAAGTGAGATAAACAAAGAGAAAAACCCTTTCAAAACAACAAAAGAAACACTTTTTATGTTTTAAGCGCTTATATCTCTGATTGACGTTGCCCCATCGAATATTGCTTCAGAACCCTTTTTGTAGAGAATTTAGTAAGCATTCGAATGGTCACCTACCACTTACTACGATTTCCCAACCGTTATCGAGATATTTACGAAAAATGTATAAACATCCGAAAACGTTTTATGTCTATTAATAAAATATTGTTTTCGTATACTTCCTTAACTCCAATTATAACCAAAATTTAAAAATCTTAGTTGGGATTAATTTCCAATATGTCAAAAATATTTCAATTGAATCCCGCGATTCTAAGTACCCTAAAAAAAATAATGACTTACAAAAACATTGATTCCACTTTTCTCAAAAACGGTTACAGATATCGCCTTAAAAATAGTTTCATTCGTTTTCCTATGTTAAGAAACTTATAAAACAAGTGCCTGCAAGCATATAAACTCAAGAACGTAAGCGTTACGATTTTTTTTGCGCGAATTTCGCCCCAAACACTATCTTCCCGTAAACGAATTCTGCTGGTTAACGAACTTGTCCTTTCAAATTAGAAGACAGATTTTTGTACCAAATTTCATCAAAATCGGGCCATTTTTGAGCTTGCTAGAGCGTTAACAGACAAGCATATATATATATAGGGGAAGGTGTTGTACCTCTGACCGTCTTGTACCTTTGACCACCGAGGCTGTGGCGGCCTGTAGCAACATTTTATAAATTTTGGTGTAATTAATGCTTAGCACCTTCCCCAGAGGGCTTGTGTAACCTACTTTGGATTATTCCAGTCAAAGAGCATTCTTGCAAAAAATACTTATCCATTTCTATAATAAAAATGTAAGTTATTTATTGATGACGTTTTGCCTCATAATATTTTTTGTATTAAGTCTTTTTAGATGGAAATAATTTGACAAAGTAGCTATTACAATAAGAAACATGGCGTAGCTTCTGAAATTGATTTATATTAACCCTAAAATGTTTAGAATGCATTTTAATTTACACTACCAGGGTGTTGTACCTCTGACCACGACGAGTTGTTGTTCCTTTGACCAGGTCAAAGGTACAACACACCTGAGTAATTTTTACATAATTCAACTTTTATGTTCTTCTGGTACAAATTCTTAAAAAAAAAAAAAAAAAAAAAAAAAAAAAAAAATAATATTGGTTTCTTCAATTGTTCAAAGAATTTAAAAAATAATAAATTAAATAAGTTCAAACTGACTTTATTAATCCTCACTGTAGCAGTTCGAACCTATCGCCCCTTATCGTTCCACTTGAAGTTGTAAGGCCTCATCGAAAAGCGGAGGCAAGGAAAATGTCCTGACAGATATCCCTGAAAAGCTAATTATTGAAGCTGAAAAAAAAAACGAAAGCACCATCCTAAAGAAGATGTAAGTGAAAATTTGTATCATATTGATGAAAATTTGTATAATATTGATGTTGAAGACATTGTGGCTAAACTCCCATACCCTACTATTGCTAGTGGATCTGCTTGACAGTTCAAACGTTTATCGGTTGGACTGGATTTTTCAGCATATTAAGTATAACATAATACCAATAATAGCTTTTTATCCATGTCCTGTATTTATTAAACTTACAATTAATTATAATATTACTCAATACATTTTTTTTTCTGCATTGCTGTGTTGGCTGTGTCTAAATGCCGTTGTGGGCTGTTAGTCCTCCTAATTATTTATACAAATTTGCTTATTAGAAAGGTATGCTTGACTAGCGCCAGCTAACTCGGCATTTTTAATTCATGTTTATTTATTAATTATCATTTTTCAGCACGAAAATGAGTAACTCAAGTAATTGCAAATGGTTATGCAGTTTCACTTAAAAGGTCAAATGATGTTTTAGACTAAATACACAACTAGAATTGTGTGAATTTTCAACACCTCTCAAGGTTTATTTAAATTAAGAGCCGTCTTTAAAACAAAACAAACGTTAAGTAGGTACGTGAGCAAAATATCTTATATCTAATTAGAGGCTTAAATCTGCCCGACATTTCCATTTAAACTGTGGGAATCCTCTTTTTTTAATAATATAAAAATTTACATTTCTAGTACTTCTGGTTTTCTACAGATAATCGAAAATTCTCATATTCAAATTTTGACCTAAATCCGTCGTTTAAAACAGCCTTTTAAAATTCTACTTGTATACTAGGTTAAGGATTTTGTCGTGGATACCAGCCTTCATATTTCTACCTACCTCAAGAAATATTTAAGTTTTTTTCTTTTCTTCCAGTGACATTTCAATATCATAAACAAGGAAGTTGTTAAAATAGCTAAATTTTGTCTAGGTTCGCTGTAGAAATAAAATAAATTATAAAACAATTAAAATATAACTTCTTTAAGGGTTGTACTACTTGTTTAAAATTGATTTTGTTCAAAAAAATAGATTTCAGTGAACTTAACTATGGTTCTTATAAGTCCCGTGTAAAGTACATATAATATCATGGTCATCGACGTTTATATTAACTTAGTATTTTCTTAATATTTGAATGATTTATTCCAAATAACGTAGCTTAGGGAAAAAACATTTTAATACTGATCATTTATTGACTATATCAAAAGTTTTTAAATAGCGTTTAGCAGTTTACTTACCTAGAGAAGACCAAGACATACTATACTAATCAGTGTTGGGCATTATTCGAATAAAGTATTATAAGAATGATTATTCAAATAACTTTTTAGTGAATGATGAATAATTCACTGAATTATCTTATTCACACGGTACATTATGAATTATTCACAGAATTATTCGTTATTCATTATTCGTTATTCATCATTCGTTATTATTTATTTCTAGTTGGTCTACTTATTAATCCTACTCAAACACACACATATATATAGATATTTCCGGCTGCAAACATAATAATAAATCTATCATTATTCACTAAAATATGTTTATTCTGATTGACCATTCGAATAATTTGTGAATAAAACATAAACTTCATTCACAGAATAACGAATAATGAATAAAAGTAATTATTCTTCATTCATGAATAAAATAATACATTTATTCATTTATCTTTATTCATCATTCTGAATAATTTTTGCCCAACACTGGTACTAATAATACAACTAACCCATAATTTCAATTCAAGCTAGAATTTCCGCCTGATTTAATTTATTTCCGGAATAATATTACGATTAGATTCCTAATTATTATTAGGATTCTCTCCTTTTCTATTATTTTATAGCTATTTTATATTATATTTAATTTCCTAATCACTTGTAATTAATGACAACATTTATTACTTAATTATTTTGTTGCAGCTGATCATCAATACTTTGGGGCTCCTCGGGTAAATAAATAACCCAATAGTGCTTATTCCACACAAAGCATGGATTACAACAGGAATTCTCCCTAGGAAAATATCATCAGGGATTAATGCAGACAAAACTTAACCGAATTATGACATATATAAGTTCTATATACACATTTCTGTTTCTACATCTTGTAGCCACGATAATTCAGAGCCCAGGGATGCGAGGGTTTCCCAGCGGCCCTTCCTAAAATCGTTCTAGTGTTGAAATAGTCTTAATGTTTTGACAAGCCCTTTAAAGGCCTTCTTAATCCTAGGAATGTAGAAGGGAAAGTAATAAGTGTCAATACAGCCTACCTTGGGGAAATCCCACATCTACTTCTTACGGAATTAAAAACAGAACCTGTTCATTTCATAAGTCCCCCCCCCCAACATATAATAACAAATGTTTCCCTTTCGGCCTGTTTTAAGGTGCTATTTTTTTTTCTCTCTCTCTATTTCACTCTATAGTAACCCAATCAAGAGGGATTTTGTTTATTGTGCCCCATGATTTGCACAAGATGCAATTTTTTTTAGTTCAGGAGTATCAACATCCGGGCTAATAGCGCAGTAATTAGCAATTGTTATAATTTCATTATCTATTTTAATTGGTCATAACATAATGTAAAAAAAAAATCAGTCCCGTAACAGGCCACAAGCCCCCAGAGGGGCAGATACTGTAGAGGTATCTGATTCTTGACAATACGGCAGACTAGGGAGATAGTGTGGTCAATACTATGCTCCGGCCGCCTGATTTTCCCCTTGCTGCTTCGACTGCTAGTGTCATTAGCACCAAGGTACCCATTGATAGATTAATTAAAGCCTGGGTTGGCCTAGGAACGATCTGGGACCCCAAATTCAACCCTCGAACGACGGCACTCATCATAATGTAAACATTTATTTATAATTATCTATAGCTTTGTATATGAAATTGATGAATAAAATGAAAAAAACAATTCTACGCCTTTGTCCTTTAATAATAGTCCAAATTTTCTTAGATAGCTAATGTAATAAATAAATTCTTTCGGATCAAATTAAAATAGGTCCCATTCGGAGGCTTTTCAGGTTATCATCTTATAAACATAGTAGACCTCCGCAGAAAATGGAAAGTTACGCCTGAATCGTTTCAAGAAACTTTGTTAAGCTTTCAAATGATTACCATCCACTTTACAAGGATTTTGCAAACATTCTTGCTAATTAAGACAATACATGAAAAGTAAAACAGATCCGAACCAGAATACAACAGTCAGTACCACCAAATATTTGAAATTGTCAGAGGAACTCTTAAAAATATCTCAGGAAGCAGTACAACGCGACACTGCTGGAATTGTTAGAAATGTTCTAAATGCCCCAAATTAATAAATAAATGAATATTCTTATAAATAAAAATAATAAGTTTTACTAAATAATAAATAAAACCAAAATAAAATATATAAATAAATTAATGCAGACATCTCTATGAGTTTATGTATATTGAAATTTTCTACAGATAATCAGGCAATAATGTTTTTTTTTTATAGATTTTTTTAATTACTAGTTCAGCCTTCTATAGTATATATCTTTAGGGATTGGTATTCTTGAAGAAGGTGACAATTTTTTGATAGTCTTCATGTTTTAGTGCTTGAATTTTATTACTTGTTTATAGAAATAATTAAATGTAGACGCTGGAAAATTAGTTGTAAATTAATTTGTTTCGAGTGTTCTTTTAAATTGAAGTGAAAGTTTGAAAATTCAAGTGTAAGACTCAGTTCATCTAGAAGCAACGGAACTTCGGATTTGGTGAAATCTGGCGGAATACGTTCGCCTAGTTTAAACACATTTTATCGTCGGTATGTGAAAGCAAAACCCCCAAGTGATTGAAGGAAAGGGAGGTGAAACTGCTGAGGGAACTTATAGAACACAGTGATTTCAGCGGCAATATCTTTCAAAGGAAGATATCTAGGGAAATTAGGAATGGAAGTACTAAAAAAGCACTTTAAAAAAAGAGTATGTATAGAGTTTTCTTTTGAGCTTTCAAAATATTCTCAAAGAAATAATTTTTCTGGAAAATCGATTGATATTAATTGGATACGCATTATCACTGTCAAAACTGTCTTTCATAAAAACATGTGGAAGCATATGCTTTACTGATAAGTACCATATTTACAAGTGTCACGACCCTGAAATGTTCTTCAAAAATATTTCTTTAACAAATGTAATTATTGAATCACTTAGGATTTTTATATACTTTTAAAAGACATTTGTCAAAAGTTAGATTTTTTTTTTTTTTTTAATCTTTTCCTTTGTGGAACTCGACCTCACCATCTCGCCATGAGAATCTAAGGCATTAGCCACTAGACCACTGGAAGACCCTAAAAGTTAGACATATTAAAAGTGATATTACTTAAACTTCTATCAGTGTTAAGATTTTTTAGGTAAGCCAATTATTGGAAATGTAAATATGTTATTATCCTTTGAGCGGCCAATGAATACAGATGTGTATCAGAAATCACAACCTCTAATAAACTATCTTCTGAGCCTAACTCATCATTAACCCAAATTTCAAAACGTCACGTTACTTTTTCGCTTACAAATTTGTAGTCCCACTGGGAAAAATCATTATTTTTTGTTTTCAATGATATTCACTATATTAGGGTTTCTTGGGGTGCTGATTTTAAATCTGCTATTATTTTTGGTGTAAAAAAATGTATAATACTAGTTTAACGTAAGCATATTTTTGAATATATTTGATGAAATATAAATTATTGTTTAACGATTGTATTTTTCTTTTAATCTACTCTATAAAACAAATGAATTGGTGAAAGAATCATGTCGATATCATTTTCTAAACTCGATATAAAAATAAAGCACTTTCAAGCTATTTTATTTTATTTCTCGGCTCCTAAGGCGCATTGGACGGAAAGCTCGGACACGTGTCGACTATTTTTCGATGTAGAATCACCAGAAAAAAATTGGTCCAAATCGGTGACCCCATCGCTGTATACTCCCTTGTTAGTTAACCTAGTTCTCAAAACAAATCAACTTAATGTCAAAATATAGTAGTCTTAAGGCAGAGATTTCGAAAAAGAAGAAACTCCGATAAATTCATAGAGCACTATTTTTGAAAGATGTTTATTCTGTTGGGTATTTATTTGCATTATTTGAGTTCTCTGCTTCTTTGACCAGAGTATTCGCCCATTGGAGATTTTTGAAGGCTTGTTTCTCTGAAGAAAATTGGAAATTGATGATCCACAATTTTCTGTTTGTCCAATATTCCAAGTTTTCTTCATTAACTGCCAAAGAATTCTTCAGAATTCCGACGTTGAGTTAGTTGGCGGCAGAATGCAGCAAAACTAAGACTTTTGTCAAAGCCCAGTGTAATTAATGAAATTTGACATCTGAGGGAATATAGGAAACTGCTATACAAGTAGTTGGCAGTCATTGAGCAAAGGAATATCAGACAGTTGTACAACATACTTGGACAATCCTATTCGGTTAACATCAGGATAATGCTAAGTAACTCATTAAGAAATATCAACTTCTTTCCATCATAACACTAATTGCCTCTCAAAATAGTGTTTGCTAGAAGGGAGGATTATCATTAATACAGCCACTACCGGTGTGGGATTACACAATCCGTCAGGAATAGAGGATTTGTGTTGAAAGAGTAAGAATAAAGGACTTAGCTTAGAACCCGGAGCCTAGGGTCGACTCCCTCCTTGACAGGTTTATTGGTAAGAGGGGGTTGTTTTGATTTACCGTTACTTTCTATAAGATGCTGCTTTCACCGGGGTTAGTCACCCCCTTCGACGGAAGGATCATATATCAATGAACAACCCATTCCGTTACCTTTTCAGTCTCCAAAACCCAGTTGAGACTACTTATTTTCACTTGGCTAACACATTGTGTATGTAGTGACGCTCAAAACTTTCTGTCATTTTGCGGTCAGTAACCGTTCCGAGATCACTGGGTTCTGTTAGGTCCGGGTGACCCTTCTGGTGGATGAAAGCAAGTTCCTTGGAGGCACCTCAAAGGGTGGACCTTACGGTAAATTGCATTATTCTTCGGGCAACTAACCAGCAGTCTAGACATGAAATGAAACGTGAATGTTATCTACTAGAAACGCTCAATCGCAGTAACGGGAACAGGCATTATAACTAAACATAAATTATAAGACAGTGACCCTATTTTTCCAATATATTCGTCTGTGGCAGAAGGTCAATTTTATAAAAACACTTACTTTCTTCTGTACTCTTTTATTAGGCTCTACATGTTTCACGTCGCTGTGACGCCTCTTCAGGAGCACTTAAACTAAATACAATAAAATGTGCTTACAGCCTATGCATTAGAGAACCTTCCGCAGGTAGGGCCATGTCTGGACTGATAAGATCAATCATGTCTACTAGGTATCAGCTGTTTAAAATCGATAGCTTTAGGGTAAATGTCGATTTTACAAAGGAAGTTTTTGTCATTTTATAAAATAATTCATTTTATGTCGTCTTGTTTATTAAATTAAAAAATATTTTATCCAGGTATTTAATATCTGTTTTCTTGTTAACGGCCTTTTTCCTATTTTTGATTATGTGTATATTTTCCTTAATTTTTCGTTTTATGGGGTTTTTCTCTTTATCTAATACCTTTACCGTGTCAAAATTAAATGTGTTAGTAGATGGATATTGACGGTAAAGAAATAAAAACTCTGGAGCTGGTAAATTACATTACCTTTCGTTATAATCCCACATTTGCCAATAAGATAAAACAAACATGTAAAGACCTAGGAAGAATCTCCTGGATATATCAAGACGAAATCATAAAAAGCTACAGCCGAATTAAAGATGATATAAAAGAAAGGGAAAACAAATATAACGTATATCAAATTGATTGTGCAATGTGTGATAAGGTGTATGAAGGAGAATCGGGACAACTATTAAAAAAGAGAATTAAACAACACGCCAAAAACCTTGACGAGACTGACAACAAGACTGCATTGGTGGATCATGCGATACAATATAGCCACACATTTAATTTTGACACGGTAAAAGTATTAGATAAAGAGAAAAACCCCATAAAACGAAAAATTAAGGAAAATATACACATAATCAAAAATAGGAAAAAGGCCGTTAAGAAGAAAACAGATATTAAATACCTGGATAAAATATTTTTTAATTTAATAAACAAGATGACATCAAATGAATTATTTTATAAAATGACAAAAACTTCCTTTCTAAAATCGACATTTACCCTAAAGCTATCGATTTTAAACAGCTGATACCTAGTAGACATGATTGATCTTATCAGTCCAGACATGGCCCTACCTGCGGAAGGTTCTCTAATGGATAGGCTGTAAGCACATTTTATTGTATTTAGTTTAAGTGCTCCTGAAGAGGCGTCACAGCGTGAAACATGTAGAGCCTAATAAAAGAGTACAGAAGAAAGTAAGTGTTTTTATAGAATTGACCTTCTGCCACCGACGAATAAATATAAATTGTTTTCTTGGTCTTCGTATCCTAATAAAACTATTTTTTTATTTATAAGAAGAAGCGTTTTATTTTCACCGACGCATTTGTTTCAATTCCAAGCCTAAAATACATTTGCTTGTAAACAAAAGTTAGTTTCATTAAGATACCAAGACCAAACCTTGACCGCGATCTATCTTCGCGGTCAACGATCTCCTCTTAATGAAATCAAATTTTTCCTTTCGCTTCGGAAGCATTCATTCATTGGTTCATTGGTTCATCCATCCAGTTATCGAGCCAAGAGAATGGAAGAGGTTGTATTGCTCGGCTAAGGATTGACCATTCAAGACCTTATCTCATGACGCCTATACCTACACACAAGACGTGAGAAATTTGTAATACTGTATACAATGAATTGATCTGCTTTTCTTTTAATAGGCTTTCAACCCTTAAGGTAATTTTTTTAATGGCGTTAAACGCTTTCAGATCATCATTCACCCGTCTGAACGTTTTGCTGAAAGTAGATAGTCAGTAGACTTGGATCAATAACAAATCTCAAAGACCAAAATTATTTCACTTCATATAAAAGTGCCAAAGACAATTTAATAAATCTAGTTGCATATACCATGAATAAGGGCATAACCATTAACGTGCATTTTGATTGTTTTTATCTTATAATGATCTTTTTGCAAATCCTAAAAAATTGAATCCCTCGTAAGAACATTTACAGATTCCATTATAAGAAGTTTCAAAATAAAACGCAAACAGTATAAAAAAAACCCCACAGTAGAAAACAAAACAATTATTGAGATCCTAATATCTGGTTTATTGCAATGGAACAGTGTATTCGACAAGACCTCAGTCGGAATTTTTGTTTGTAAATAAACTGAATTTAGAAGCCGTATAAATTGCTGTCAAAATAGACAAGAGTAGAAATAATAGGACATGAATAGAATGTTGAAAATGACAAAGCCAATACATTAGATACAACAAATTCTACCTAAGCCTTATCCTCTACCAGAATCTTTCTTGCACTGACTCCCCTTGCATGTTGTCCTTAGATGGTCAATCCATCTCTTTCTATTCAGTCATTCGAACCATAGACTTCTGATGGTAGTATGTGAAAGTAACCTTGACTTCACCTTTTTATCCTAGCACATCAAGATCTCCGCAAATCATGATGGTAGTCAGTGACAAACGCTTTTAAAAATCAAAATTTCAAGTATTCCTAAAAATCTCCCAAATGACAGGCCTCGTCAACCGGCAGCGTCTAGGATTTCTATAAGAAAAATTCCATCCCGGTGGAGCTGCCTAAATTTAGCAAGTTCCTTAGCAACGAAATTGTATGTTTGTTTTAAAACTTGAATCAAATATTAAAATAATAATGATAAATAAATACTTACTATAACTTTGTGTAATTTCGAATGTTATTATTCGAAACATAATTCATGAATCTAAATTTAATAAGTGCATTCGTTCAGAAAGTGCTAAATATCCTCGGCAGAGTACGTTTCTACCATTCATCGAATTTAATTTTGAGCAACATCAATGAATGAATAATTTAAATATATTTATTTTCTAATATCTACATATTTTTATAGCCTGTTCAGATGGATAGCGATTCGAGGGGAAAAGATGTGTGGCCTATATTCCTATAGAGATATTCCGTGGAAAAAGTTCCCTCTTTTATGAACTCATCACTGTGACGTTTTCTCTAGAGTTTAAACGCCATCACCCTTGCCGGACCACCAACAGCCGGCACTGATTCTAAACGAGACATCAGTTATTACTGTTTCACGTAGAGTGTTCTTTGAAATGGGAATTTGCATTAAACTCTCAGAAGTTCGCGCATGTGCACTAAGAAGTATAAACAGATTGGACTCTCTATTGGATTCTAAAGAGGAATTGACAAAATTATTATAAAAAAACAACAACATAAAAATAAGAAATATTCAACACATTAGCTCACCAATAAGCGGATTAATAAATATAATTTCAGCAGAGCAATAAAAAGAGAGAAGAATAAATCTAATAATAGAAATCAAGGTTAAAATAATTCTTCTAACAGTTAAATGTAGCTACGAAGAAATTTTCTGTACCTTGAAATAGATTCGAGATAGTTAAAGATGACATCCCAATTTCACCCATTCAATTTTTCATTATTTCTTCCTCTTTGAAAGACATTGTGCCGCAATATTGAGTTTCCTTAGCTTCTGGACGCACTGCAAGGAAAAGAAATCGTGTTAAGAGACAAACACATACACACACATATTTATATATTTTTATATATATATATATATATATATATATATATATATATATATATACATTTTAAGGGGGGATTTTCGGTATCTAGAGGGATTTTTCAAAAATTATTATATAAGTGCAAACTCAAATCAACTCAGACCTCAAAATATTTCCATTACAATAGTCCAACCATGTACTCACTGGACCACCATTTTTATATCCTATGGTACAAAGATTTTCAATAAAACGAAGATATGTGATGATAAATTTATTTAGTATCACGAAGTAAGGAGTTACAACATATTGTCAAAGGAAAGTAATTTTACTTTAAAACCCCTCAAATTGTACTTGTTGACTCTTGTACTTAGAAAGTGGCATGAAATCACGCGTGAAAGTCCATAGATCAAGAACTCCCCCTCTGAGGTTGTTAGCTCCAGTTGAAAAAGTTTCCAAGGATTTTCGCAGAAAAGTGAAGCACTCACACCCTTGACCCAGTGACCGGTCAACTGTTCGGACCCTCGTCACTCCAGGTCACATCGAACAAAGAGAAACAATCAAGGGACAGCTGGACCTGACTGGAGATCCTTAACGATTGGTTCCACTTCGGAAAGGAACGTGTTCTCTTTCTAGAAGGTGTTCGTCTGGCTTTCTAGATCTGATGCTATCCAATAGATTTCTGAAGAACGCATTATTACTGGAAGGATTAGTCAGAAAAAAATAAAAATAAAAGGCTAATCCTTTTTATTTTTTAAGAATTCAATTAATAGTTGGGATCCAACCAAGAGAAAAATGTCTAATTTGCAAAAAAAGAATATTGTCTGTAGATTCATTGGTTCCAAAATAAACATAGTTGACCTTGAAATGGCCTTGATTATGAGCCGATATGGCACACAAGACCACATAAGCTCTAGTTACTTCTTCTTTAACGTCTTCATAGGAAATTTAACCTTCAATTGCTCTTAAACCTGGCGCGATGAGGTGAAACAGACTCCGGATTCGGATTCACCGTGCCGAAATACATAAGAATATATGTATGGTGTTTTTGTAAAATACCACCTTTTTTGTGTGCCTGTGTTATCATTACTATTGTTTTTTTTTTGTTTTTTTTTAATTTAATCTGTTTATGCGACAAAACAAAAATGTTCTGTTAATTTATTTATTATTGTTATTTTAATGAGTAGTGTTAGGAACTTTTTAATATTAAGGTGTAGGCTATTGTGCAATAAAACCGTTTTATGTATTTATTTTGTCCCAGCTCTGATAATGGTAGGAGGAGCTGCTGAAAACGCTTAGCGTGAAAAATAAACATTTTTGTGAAGGATTTGGACGTCTTTCATTTTACCGAATCGCTATTTTGTGAAACAAAGTAATTCCTTTTAGAGAGCACCTTCGACGAGAAATGTAGGCTCATTTTCATTGAGGACTCGCAATTCATTCAACTAACGGAAATTTACAACGAAAAGAATGCGAGTTAGGGAAAGGCATCAATGAGGAATGTAGTAAGCGTACTGGATGAAAGGGAAAACCTGATAGGAGATCCCCGTGGTGTATAATCACAGCTTCAGCCTCGACGGATGGACGTGTATTAATGCACCCTGTCACGCGCTCCTCGGCACATTGGGGAATTCATTAGACTTCTCATGGCTAAGAGGGATTTGAATTCTGTCAATAAAACATGACGTCCTATTTACACATAATCCGTCAGACATTTAAATTTACAAAGTGGTGTCAATTAAGTATGAATGCAACGTGGAGTATTAGTTGGTAGAAAAAGGTTCATTTAGAATGACGCCCAGCATAACATCATGATACCGGCAGAAGAATATGGCGACATTCTCTCAACAACATAGTCAGAGCAACTATTTCAGTAGGTACTTTTCTCATGGGACCTTGCCTTGGAAATAAATATTTCTTTGTATTTATCATTTACTTAGGTACTTCGCTTCCTGCTTTTTTTTTTTTTTTTGAGATAATTATCTTTTGACAATCTCCTTTTCATAGCAGAAGTAATTTTATGCCATCTCAGGACAGGACAGACCAACTGGCAGATTTGGGCAAAATTGTATTTATAAATATGATTACAAATTTATTTGTACTTCGATTATATGTAAATATGATTGAAATTACACAAGCACACAACAAAAAAAAATGTGGTAATTTCCAAAGACACTATACATATATTCTTATGTATTTCGACACGCTGAATACGAATTCGGAGTCCGTTTCACCTCATCGCGTCAGATTTAAGAGCATTTGAAGGTCAAATTTCGTAAGAAATCGTTAAAGAAGAATTAACTAGAGCTTCCATGGTTTTGAGGGTTGCTGAATTCTAATCCCAGATACGTTTCACCATAACGGCGCAAAATCAAGGTCATTTCAATGACAAATATGTTTATTTTCCAAGAAATGAATCTACGGACAAAATTCTTCTTTTTGAGAAATAGATTTATTTGTCCTTGATTTTCCACTGATGGGGTAAAACAGACCTCGGATTCGAATTCAGCGACCCACGATACCATGAAAGCTCTAGTTATTTCTTCTTTAACGACGAAATTTGGCCTTAAAATGCTCTTAAACCTGACCTGATGGGTTGAAACGGGCTCCGGATTCGGATTCATCGTGTCGAAATACATAAGAATATATGTATGGCGTCCTTGAATAATTACCACTTTTTTTGTGTGTGCCTGTGTTATAATTGAAGCAATATGGAGCTCAAACGTTAATGTTTTTTAACATTAAAACGTTAACAGTTTTATGTTATTAAGCTATAATATAACCGTTGGAAAAAAAATTGGGAGCCACTATAATTAGCAATAATAAAAATAATACATAAGAATATATGTATGGCGTCCTTGAATAATTACCACTTATTTTTTGTGTGTGCCTGTGTTATAATTGAAGCCCAATAGTTTTAAAAACGTAATCCCTTTGCCCATTTTATTTCATTATATAAGTTTTCAACAGAGAAGAATGCCATAGAGTTCAAACTCACAATATTATTCTAGTCCTGGATCGCCCTTGGCCTCAAATGATATTTACACGATCGTCACGGAGCAAAAATGTGCGCCATTTATCTCATAATAGGAAGAAAGTTCATTCTCGGTGCATTGTATTTATTTATTAAATTTGCGCATTCCATTAGGAGGAATGATGCGATGAAGCAATATGGAGCTCAAACGTTAAAGTTTTTTAACATTAAAACGTTAACAGTTTTCTGTTATTAAGCTGTTATATAACCGCTGAACATTTTTTTAAAAATTAGGAGCCACTATAATTAGCAATAATAAAAATAATTGTGGTTTCGTGTACTAACAAAAACGGAGTGAATTGAAACGTTTTTCACATGATCAGCATTTATTAGAACTAACATTTATAAAGTAGATGGAGATAGTTAGCCGCTGTAGAGATACGAAGACAGGTATAGTTGGGATTAGCTAGGAGAAAAACGTCAGACTTTCAAAAAGAAATCTGTATTTTGGACGTTTCGACTGCAACAATGGCAGCCTTCTTCAGCTAAAAAATATATACAACTTATAAGTAAAGAGAATGTACAAGTAGTAAGTAATAGACAGGCAGAAATGAGCGGAGTATATATATCAATACAATAAATTTTAACCAATCTTATTTTTAAAAACAATGAAAATACGGTGGTAGTCCAACTACCGTATTTTCATTGTTTTTAAAAACCCGGAGTAAACCCCCCCTTCTAATGAACCGATTTAGTTTATTTTTGCAACAAATATTTACCTGTAGATTACCACTACGAATACCGAGTTTCGTCGAAATATACCAAAAATCACGGCTGGTAGTGGCGAATTGGTATTGTGGGTCCGGAGTAAACCCCACCTCCTAATGAACCGATTTCGTTTATTTTTACAACACATATTTACCTGTGGATTAGCACTACGAATACCGAGTTTCGTCGAAATATACCAAAAATCACGGCTGGTAGTGGCGAATTGGTATTGTGGGTCCGGAGTAAACCCCCCCTTTTAATGAACCGATTTAGTTCATTTTTATATCTCACTTTTCTCTCTATATTAACACTACGAATACCAAGTTTCGTTGAAATATAACAAATATTACGGCTGACATAGTCAAATAAGTGTTTTGGGTTCGGGGTAAACCCCCCCTTCCGGTGGACCGACTTTGGTGGTTAACGAACTCGTTCAATCGTTTGCTAATTGAATGCTATATACCAAGTTTCGTGACAAAAACCAAAAACTCTGGCCGCTATCGTGTTAACAGACACATATATATATATATATATATATATGCATATATATATATATATATATATATATATATATATATATATATATATAGATATATATATATAGATATATATAAATTTTAACGGGGGTCATTTTCGGTGTCTACTAGGTAGGATCGATAAAGATTTGAAGAAATTTTTCAAAAATTCTGTCACGAATCCAACCTCAATAGCTACTTTCCTTCGGAGGAAAGTGCTAAAACAAATAAAAAAACAGCTTTAGTGTCTCTAGACAAAAAAGGGTCACTGGAATTCACATCTGTGTGTAGAAAGAGGTAATTCTGAGACTGACGAAGAAGAGTGAAGAGAGGCATGCAATAATACGGAAGAAGTGAGGTGTCATTTAGGCTATTTGCATTTTACAACTTGCTTAACAACACTCAAGTAGGAGCTATATTTCCTGAAAGCTCAACTACCAAGGACTATTGAACTAACTAACATAGTATAAGACCTTTTTGGAAATTCATTGCACACCCTTGTTTCTTGGAATACAATGACCATCTATAAAAACAACACGTGAAATAGCTATATGCAAGCCAACTTTTTTAAATAAAAAAATATTTAAAGGAAATTGTGGTTTCAGGCGATAAATGAATATATAAAATTTGAGACAAACCTCGAGTATTTTCGGTTTTCGAATTTGAACTACCGGTGTTTTCGTGATCTATAGGATCTAAATCGTCGACATTCCTCCTATAGGGAGGAATCGCGCTAAAAGAAAAATAATGCTGCTTGCGAATAGGTTATTCACGGCTGACGTACTGAAATGTGAATTATGTAACACACCATTAGCTGCAAAACAAATATGAAAAAAGAATGACTACTTAGACAAAATTGGGACTTTCCGGGAAAATGGCTGGCCATTTTCTCCGGAGAAAAGGTAGAAAATATATTAACACTTTCTGGAAAAATAAAAACTTAATTAATAAACACTACTGTAAAAGGAAGGAAAGAGTGTCATCTTTTGCCAGCACTTTCGTATAGCGTCACCTGGTTGACGTCTTAAGCAGTGTTTCATCCCTATGGGAAGAGAGAAAGCACGCTAAAACTACCAGCAAAATCTCTTAGAGATAATGAACTGTTAGGAAATATGTATTATGATTCTGTGGTGATCTGAATACACGAGAATTGCCTCAATTTCTGTATTATAAGGCACGCGACATTATTCATATACTAACGACCACTGCGACTCGGCCGAATATATCCGGAGTTCCCTAATCCAAAAAGCAGTATTGACATCATTCTCAAAGCTTTACTGAGTTTCAGCATGTATGAAAACCGGACATTACCGGCTTATCGAGGTCACCACTTCGCCATAGAGTTTATCATTTCAGACAATTTTCCATAAAGAATACGTTATCATGACCAATTCTGTATTTCTAGTTCCTCCCCAGATTAATTCAAAAACTCTGTGTATAAGCAGGAAGGATTGACCTACTTATTTCAGAAGCGGTAGTCCATTGAATTGCAGAGAAACAAAAAAAAAAATTACCTCAATATTTTTTTTAATCAATTAATCTTCCGAAAAACAATAAAAATAAAATATCTCGTAAGAATTTATATGCATTGAAAAAAGGGGAAAAACTATATTGAATGGGAATAATATTCCTGCTTTAGCCTGACAGGCAAAAAAGTACAAGAATTTCCTACCGGAGAAGCACACAAAGAGAGGAAGTTAGGCTTACGTGACTACGGATAGGCCATAAATGGCTCGCGCACAGACAAAACAGGAGAAACGAAGATGCATTTCATACAAAGAAGCGTTAACCATTAAACACTTACTGCCTACATAAAAAGATCCAACGCCACGTTCCTACAAGAATTTAATGAATTATTGACCGAGAGTATCCAAAATCTCGAATAAATGTACACACAATTTAAAAACATAGACATTTACGATAATATTTAATATATTAGGAGCTATATAGTTGGTTCGGGTAATTGTTTTTCGTTGCGGAAGCCCACATATATAAATAATAAAATAATTAAGGGAGAGTGAGGTCAATTAAGCCTCGGGCCATTGAACCAGTGGATTAATAAATCGAAAAAAATGAACTTTCCTCTTAGCATTAGATTCCAATATATGAAACCGTGAAATTAAAAAAAATTGAAATCATTGTTATAAATATATGTTGAAAAACCGAATGAAGCAGAGACATGCAAGGTGAGATTCTGGTGTTTAGGGTGATGGATCGGAAAGGAAGTTAAGGATAGAAAGGGAAAAGGCTAAAATGGATTGAGTAGCTCCGGGGAAGAATGTGGCTATTTTCCACAACATACGTCAGATAAGGATATATAAGGATGTGTGGCCTTCTGAAGGACAACTACCCGCAGTACTCACATTTGCAGGTACTTTACTCCTTCTTTCTCTCTCTAACACACAAATACACACATTTGAGCAAGTACATACACACAAAAACACGTTAACCACTGCGATATCCAAAAGAACTCTATCAATGGTAGATTAAGACCACTTTTGAAAAGAGGTTCACCTTGCAGAAACTGCGTCATCTCAGCGCGTTTTCCTTCGTTAGTGTCATTTGAAAAGCTTAGAATAGAAACAATTACTGTGTTAATGTATTAATCTTTCATTATAATTGTAAAGACACGTAAAAATGTAAAATGAGATCTCAAAGGGATCTAATGTGCCACAACAGGAAAATATTCCATTTCCACAGTTTTCTCCAAATGAGATCGCCCTATAAAAAATAAATTAAAATTTGTAGAAAATTTGAAAAACTTTTGAATAGGTTCTTTACTTTTACTAAGATTTCCCAGCCACTTTCAAGATATACAAGAAGATATCCGAAAATCCCAAGAAAAATATAATTGTTACATTTTCGTCGACAAGGGTTATAGATATGACCTTGGAAATAGTTTCATTAGATTCCTCACGTACAAGTAATTATGAAACGTGTACCTGAAAAAGTAGAAACGGAAAAACGTAAACGTTACGAGTTCTTTTTTTTTTTTTTTTTTTTTTTTTTGCAAGAATTTTGCCCTAAAAGACGCCATATTCCGGTGGACAGAATCTGATGGTTAACGAATTTTACCTTTCAGGTGTATCAGCTTCTTCCAGGAATCGTTAGAAAAAATAAACAAAATTAAAGATTACCAACCTGTGATAAAATATAATACATAAGATTAAAATAAAAATAAATTATCAGAGAAGCCAGAATAGTTCCACAGTCGTATAATTGAAGTTCAATCACCTGAAAGCGTTTTACAGTTAATGCCTTATTGCATTCTGTACATAGTGGTATGTATTGTTTTGTCATTAGTGAGAGTGGGTTAGTCATGTATGTCCAATTCGAAGTCTTGTAAGGAATACTTCTTCTCCCCGGCAGCTTCTATTGCTAGAGTTTTATGAATGACTTTACTTCCCGAAGCTTGTTGTCGTTCAAATATAACCATTTGTTCAAGTTTACAATTATGATATACTCATGTGTAAAATTATTGGAAGATTACTCATATAATAGACTTATTCATACTTTCAACAATTCTTTGGAGTGTGTCACAACTGTGTGAGTGACACAATTTGTACCTTGCGGAAAATTCTCAAGCAGCAAGAATCACTTTAAAATATATACGCCAACATAATTAAATGGCAAACAAAATTATAAACATAAAAAATGTGTTCGAAAAAAAGGCCCGAAGACCGAAATGGATGGTGAGTGTTATTTAAGGGGGGGGGGGGGAAGGAAACATATATTTCTCTCATTGTTTTAAATTTTGATGAAAGACATTATGCAGATATGGAATTTCGTTGCATTCTTCTTGTTCAGAAAGGGTTTGCAAATTATCTATGTTTCCTAGAAGTGGGGAAGTCCCCTGTTGGAGGGAGTGACCCCGGATGACGCCTGACCGGTTGAGGAAAAAGGGTTTCACCAAGCCCTAAATCTCCAACCTGTCACAACAATGGCCAAACACTTGCAAACTATTGATGGTACCGTTAGGACCGTTTACAATTTCGCACTCTTTCATGGCAGAAGGGTACTGTTATAGTTTAATTTTAGGCAGTCGGTCCGCTAGGCTCACTGTCCACTTTCCAAGAATGACTGCAAGGTTAATAACCGCACGCATTGGTAGTTTTGGCAATTCCTTACTTTTAACATTTGGGCAAACTCTTTGGGGTAAAAACTTTAATTAAAAATCAAATTTTCATCAGTAGACCTATCCGAGACGATAGCTGAACACATTAGGCTGTAAATTCTTCCTGAACCAAAGCGCAATTTTAACATTTTGACATATCGCACTAGTACTTCTATAGTGACACAACTCAAAATAAAACTCAACTGAAAATGTGTCATTCTTGCCTATGTAGGGGCCTTAGGGTTAAGACTGGAAGGGTGAAACAAGTGCCCTCTAGTGCACAAGCTCTGTAGCCAGGTACATACAGTTTTGATAGTTGATAAAGATATATTTACCATGTCATTCATAGCCGTAACTATGACGGTGTGAATAAACCCGATTTTTGAGTAGTCACTTTAGAAATTCTAATGCAATATGTTTACATTATTCACGAAAGATTAAGACAAAACAATAACCGTTCTATTCTTAATGACTCTAGGGATAAGAACGGAAACGAGCTAAGATGTCGAAGTTCCTTCCAGATTGTATAGCCTTCCCCAAAAAAACTATTGACCGAGCACAATAACCAGCTAAATCTGTCCATCTGGAGGAGCTGAATTTACGTAGGACGCAAATTTTGTCCCATACCGGTTCTAATTTTTGTTTTGATATACATAGTTTCCAGCTAATGCCAAAGCGATCCCTAAGGAATGAAGAATTATTAAATTACACGCAACTATCGCAGTATTTGCTTTCATGCAAAGAAACTCAAAATACGTTCACCCAACTACTGATAACGATGTGTTGGAAAAATAACGGAATCATTCCATTAAGAGTGAGGAATTATTTAATTTCACTTATGATTGCAATTTTTGCTTCCTTGCAATGAAACTCGAAATACATCGAACCCGTCTAATGATGAAGATCTGTTTCGAAAAAAAAGCAAAGGCCATCCATTAGGCGTGGGGGTTCTCTAGGAACCATTTTTTTTTAAATAATTGATTCGTGTGTTAATTAATTAACAGAATTTTTTTTTTTTTTTTTGAATTTTAGGACGCCCGTGCCTAAGGTCGTGGTTTCGATTTCCACTAGGGGTAATGGCTTTTATTTGAACATAAAAGAAAGAATAGCCATAAGCCCATTCCGGGTTCCCTGGATAGAAAACCTATCCCAAAGTATTTGTTATGTGGATGTTAATATTTTAATAAATAAAAAAGTTTTAATTTTACGTCCACTTATACATACATAACACTTATATAACAACAGATATATTCAACGGAAAGAGTTATCTTGTTTTCGAAAAAAATACCTAATAGAAGGTACTATTTACCAAAAACAACTTTTCTTTTTTTTTTTTAAATTGAGCCAGCTTCTTTTTTTGTTGTTGTTGTTGTTGTATGGGCTACAATGATCATGAGCACTATCATCTATTGTTTTAATATCAGCCGAGAAACAAGAAATCATTTAATATTTAAAATATTAAATCATAACTACTGCTTAGTACCTTCATAAGATAAATAATTTCTCTTTGTTTGGTTTTTAATACGGGAAGTTGCATTTTTAAATTTGCATGTACGTTTTAATGAAAGTCAACAATAGTTTTAAATGTTTCCGATTTGTTTAAAATTTCCATTCTGTGGATACCGAACTTATCTCAAGGTCTTTGCAAATAGTGATCGACGGTAAGCACATCACCACATCGATTGCACATTGGACGATGCCTATAGACGAAGTGGTGGCCATGTGTTAGACGTGTGTGTACAATACGCAGCCTCGTAATTATTACTGAATCTCGTCGACTAAGGTCATCGTAGACTTTGGTGGTGCGAACTAAGGGAGAAACTGCTTTCAGCTTCTTTTAAAGCAATTCTAAAAGAGGTTACCTCTTTATTTACTTGACATTTCACATTTATTTGTCAGTTAGTTTAAGCACATTCTTCAGACATGTTGTGTGAATCTAACCAACTTCTTGAGGAAAATAGTTATGCATCTTCTGCTTGAAGGACTTAATATTATAATATGATGATGTCTGTAAAAGGCAAGATTGTTGGGAGGAGGGCCAAGAAGGGTGGGTATAGTTGCCCAAGCAGCTGTATATCACCAAGCATACCAATCAGACACCAAGAGCGAATCCAAGTCAAGGTTCGACACGGGACCTAATTCCAGCATTGCCAATGTCTGCGGCCTTCGGTCCTCTTCTTTTAAATAATAAACAGTTTATTATGTTAATTTATCTCCCCCTCTAAATGTCCCTTGCCTGCTTGAAGGTCATGCAGAAATCATACACAGGTTTTACAGAACCCTGACCACATCTCAAGCAGAAGTAGAGGAGATTCGGCTTAACCCCAAGTGCTAATGCACTGTGATTCATATTAATGGATGAAAATTCATAAAATATAGAATGAGATAATCTGACAGAGAAAATAGAAGGCATTGTAGATGTAATCAATATTATTCAATTAAAAGAGAAAGAATTGGAATTCAATTATTTTAAGACTTGCTTAACCACGCCATCTCGGAAAATCCTCTTAAAACTGACTTTCATTAATATTTTTATAATAATTATGGATTTGAACCAAAACAAAAGGAAGGCCATCGACTAGTAATAAATGAATGGTTACGTTAAAAAAGTTAACAAATAACAAGCTATATGAAAGAGGTCATCGAATAATTAAAGTGATAAAAATAATAAAGCTCTTGAAAAAAAAAAAAAAAAAAAAAAAAAAAGTCTGAGCCCTATTTAACATCAGCTAAATATATATATAAATATATATATATATATATACATGTGTGTGTGTGTGTGTGTGTTTATATATATATATATATATATATATATATATATATATATAAATATATACATTTATGTGTGTATATATCACACTTTTTCTTATTTCCTTTTATGGCAGGGGGTCGATAAAGCAGTGCACCAAACGTTTTTGATCAACTACTTTATTTGCTCTATTTTGACCGACATATTTCGTGCCTTTGTTCGCGCCTCTTCAGGGGCAAAAATATTTTTTTTGTAAATCCCAAATTCAAATTTGTACAATAATAAACATTTATCGTTTCTCTAAATTAATTTACTTTTGGTAAAACTGAAGGAGAGTGTCCTCAGCACCGATTTTCTTCAAAGTTTGCACTATAACGTATTTTGATGCACTAAACACGAATCCGTTGAAAAAAAAAGTTGCTCGCAACTAGGAAAGAAGTTATTTAAAAAAAAAGTTCACTGTTATGAAGGTTAGGGAAGACTGCCTTGGACGACTTTTGGGCCATAGAATTCTTTTCATTTCTGCGAGTTGGATTGACTAGGGGTTTTGATGTTTTCTTGAGCGAGCGGAGCGAGCGGAAACGCATAGCACGTATGCCCAAAAGCGACAGTTTACGACCAAGTCAGCTACCACAGGTGAGTCTAAATTTCAATTACACTTCGTCATTAAGGACTATTGCGCAGGCGCGTGTTTACATATAAGCTGTTTACCCCGTCTTTTATAACCTCCATAAAAGTGAACTTTAGTGCTTAATAACTTCTTTCCTTGTTTCGAGCAACTTTTTTTTTCAACGGATTCGTGTTTAGTGCATCAAAATACGTTATAGTTCAAATTTTGAAGAAAATCGGTGCTGAGGACACTCTCCTTCAGTATTACCTTACTTTTAAACAAATAATATTTTATTAAAAATTCTTATCCTACCTTATCAGGAAGTCCTCTCGTCATGTATACTGGCTTGAGTCAGGCGTAATACTGACAAGTCATCTCAGGTAATGAATATGGCCGTATTCTATCGATTCTTTCGGCTTTATCGACCCCCTGCTGTAAAAAGAAACAAGAACCAAGTGAAAAATTTATATTGGGTCTTCATTCAGAAGAATTAATACATATATATATATATATATATATTATTTTTGAGGTTTCTTCGCTGGGGAGAATTATTTGTGTTAATACGGCATTCTCCAGCGGTCGAATTATTTGCGTAATATTTCGCAGAAATCACATTCTCTTCTTCAGACGGTCCATGGCTTTAAATTTTTTGTATACTTGTTATTTTTTAATAACCTATATATTCGATTGATCATATTGCCATATGGCAAGTTTCAGATGTGCTTTGTTGTACCGAGGCCTGTTGACATAGAGTAGAGCCGTTGGGACTGCTTTGAGACTGTTCTACGTCTTGCTTCTTTGCGCTTGCTTGTATTTTCCCACCCGATCTTCCTTCAATAGTTCTGAGAACGGGTTTCCATGTAGGATGTAGAATGACACCTTCATTCTGTTCAGAGTCTTAGGTTGCTTGAATATTTCGACAGCCTCTCTTACTAGTCTTCTTTGACGATTGTCTTCTTTGGCTAGGACTCTGGCTTCGTCAAAAAGCATTTGCCCGGGACATTCTTCACCATGTCTTGCAACGGCAGACGTTTTTGTGCGTCTCAGGCGGTAGTCAGCGCAATGTTGGCCTATTCTAGTGGCTATTTTCTTCCCCGTCTGTCCTACGTAGACTGTCCCACAGTCGCAAGGGAGAAGATAAACGCCTTTGTCTTGCAGCCTCTGTTTATCTTTTGCCGATCCTAGCCAGTCGCTTATTTTATCCAAAGGTCGAAAAGCGACGTCTACTCCTCGACTTATGAACAGTCTGCCTATCTTCTCACTTATCCCTCGGACGTATGGCAGCGATACTCTGTGACCCAGTTCTTCTTTTTGTGTCTCATCAATTTCTTTTTGTTTTTTCTTTTTAATACGACTAACTGCTCTATCTAACTACCGTTAGACTTGAGGTCGTTCTTGAGGAAAGCGAGTTCTTTACGAAGGTAGGCTTCGTTGCTACATAATTCGAAAGCCCTGTATGTCAGAGTCTGCACAACTCCTCTCTTCTGCGCTGGGTGGTGCTGGGATTCAGCATGCAGATATCGTCCGGTAGATGTAGGTTTCCTGTAGACTGTATGTCCCAATCCGCCGCCTGGTTCCTTGATGATCAGAAGACCCAAAAATGGAAGCTTTCCATCCTTCTCTTCTTCCATTGTACAATTGATTGATGGGTGGGAAGCATTCAGAAAGCTTATGAACTTTTTTAATTCTTCAGGACCATGCGGCCAGACTACTAATACGTCGTCTACGTATCTGAGCCACAATTTCGGCTTGAGAGTTGACGTATTTATCGCTTGCTTCTCAAATTCCTCCATAAAGATGTCTGCTACCACTGGTGATAGAGGGCTCCCCATCGCCACTCCATCCTTTTGTTTGTAGATAACATCTTTATATTGGAAAAAACAAGACGTGAGGCATATCTCTGCGAGCTTCATCATCTTACCTTGGAGCAGACTCTTTTCACGGATAATGGCAAGTGAGTCCGTAACTGGTAGATTCGTGAATAAGGCCTCAACATCAAAGCTCCCATCTATCGAACCAGTAAGGTCTTGGCAAGGCTATTAAAACCCACGGTTGGAAACTCTTTTTCAGCTGTAAAGAACTCAAGCCACCTAGTGGAGATCCTTAACAAAGTCAAAATAGAGGAAGGTGATGTGTTGGTGAGCTTTGATGTTGAGGCCTTATTCACGAATCTACCAGATACGGACTCACTTGCCATTATCCGTGAAAAGAGTCTGCTCCAAGGTAAGATGATGAAGCTCGCAGAGATATGCCTCACGTCTTGTTTTTTCCAATATAAAGATGTTATCTACAAACAAAAGGATGGAGTGGCGATGGGGAGCCCTCTATCACCAGTGGTAGCAGACATCTTTATGGAGGAATTTGAGAAGCAAGCGATAAATACGGCAACTCTCAAGCCGAAATTGTGGCTCAGATACGTAGACGACGTATTAGTTAACGAAATTGTTGAGACACAAAAAGAAGAACTGGGTCACAGAGTATCGCTGCCATACGTCCGAGGGATAAGTGAGAAGATAGGCAGACTGTTCATAAGTCGAGGAGTAGACGTCGCTTTTCGACCTTTGGATAAAATAAGCGACTGGCTAGGATCGGCAAAAGATAAACAGAGGCTGCAAGACAAAGGCGTTTATCTTCTCCCTTGCGACTGTGGGACAGTCTACGTAGGACAGACGGGGAAGAAAATAGCCACTAGAATAGGCCAACATTGCGCTGACTACCGCCTGAGACGCACAAAAACGTCTGCCGTTGCAAGACACGGTGAAGAATGTCCCGGGCAAATGCTTTTAGACGAAGCCAGAGTCCTAGCCAAAGAAGACAATAGTCAAAGAAGACTAGTAAGAGAGGCTGTCGAAATATTCAAGCAACCTAAGACTCTGAAATTTATAGGTTTAAAATGTCTTGAGAATGAATTATGATCATTTATATTTGTACATACACAAATATTGATATAATGTGTATTAGTAAAGCATAATAATAAGGGTGATCATCTCTTCCATTTTTCAAGAAGCTCACACATAAAAGCCACTAAAAATTGAAAATAAAATATACAAAAAAATAAGAGAAACGAAAAAATTAAAGAAGGGGGAATAATAACTTTAAAAAAAGGGGGAAATAAAAACAAATTGAAATGGAGAAGAAAAAAATTAATTAAATTAATATATGAAGTGTTTTCAGGAGAATATATTGAGTGCTAGAAAATAAAAAGTTTAAATGAAAGCTTAATATTCTAATCTAGGCTGATTTTACACCTCATTTGCAAAAAAAAAAAAAAAAAAAAAAAAAAAAAAAAAAAAAAAAAAAAAAAAAAAAAAAAGTTCATCTTGATCAAGTTCAACGTTCTGAACAAATCGCTCATTTAATGATTTCTTGATGATGTTTATTTTCTCATTAAATAAGTTTATTTTACTTCTGACATACTTCATCTGAAGAAGTTTGGAATATATCCAAAGTGCATTAAATTTTTAGTAACAAGGTCAGTCGATGCACCCAAATAAAATAAATACAAAAAAAAAACAAGGTAACGAAATTCATCATCCCTTACTCCTTCCCAATGGGTTTGTCATATAGTCTATTCAAAGTCCCGTGATAGTGGAATCATATCATGTTTTGGAACTTTATGAATACCTTCTATTGGAGAAGGCAATTGGTGCTTGCCATGTCAAGGTGTTTACTTGTTCGTTTTTAAATATCCCAGAATGTCCTGGGATCCGCACCAAAATCACCTTCCGTTTCTTTTGATGTAAGCTATGAATTCGTTCTAGTATATTTATTGTTAGCGGATGCCATGAAAATGAAAAACCTCTATCAAGGAGCAGAAAGAGAATCTTCAAATTTGATTAAATAAGGACCGAGATATACAGGGTGGCCTAGATAAGGGCCAAAATCTCCCAAGTGACTCTTTTCAGATTTACGATACGGTTTGAATTTTAAGTATACTTGTTTACACATATATTTATATACGTGTAAATACTAAAATTGTATACATATATAAATATATATATATATATATATATATATATACATATATATATATATATATAGAGAGAGAGACTATATATATTGACTAGATGAAAGGAAATTAATTAGTAAACATGAATCACAAAAATATAATAAAAATGAAATTGCAACGGCTAGATCGATTCGTGTCGATAAGAGAAACAATGAATATGATCTAAAATATATAAAAGATAATGATCTGTCGGTACTTGCTTATAATATATCTGCTCTCAAAAATAAAATTCATGATATTAATTTTCTTAACTACGTAACAAGCCAAGATATCTTATTATTATTCGAAACCCACGTTTCGAATGATTTTGAACAATATGCCGTAAGATTTGGTAATTACGTATTAAAATGGATTCCAGCTTTTGTGGTTTTTTAAATGGGCGCAACTGGGAGAATATTGTAGGCTTTGGTAGGGATGCTTAGAACAGGAGGAGTGTGTTAATATTATTAAAACAATAGTATTTATATGTGTATTTTAGTAGTTTTAGTTTTTATGTTTATATTTTGGAAATATAAATTATATCATGATGATTAGATAGTTAGCCGTCGAGGTGATAAGTAAAGATGGAATGGTTGGGATTCGGCTAAATAAACCTCAATATGATTTTGTTTTAAAAAATCTATATTTCGGGATATCTATATCTATCTATATAGATTTTTTAAAACAAAATCATATTGAGGTTTATTTAGCCGAATCCCAACTATTCCATCTTTACTTATAAATTATATGTTAATTATTAGGGACCGTAATTTACTGTTATGTAGCAGATATTTAATAAATAATTTTATATGGTATAATTGTATTAAAATATTAAAATTGGGTTGTTAGAAATTTTTTAGTTGTAAGCAAGTAGCTGTGATGTAAGTTTGTAAAACGTATCTTGTCTTTGCCTTTTTTGATATTTGTTTTTATCACATATTAAAGCTATTATTATGGTTGGTGATACCTCTTTCTGATGGCGGTTCGCCAAGAGTATTAGTCTTCAGAGTTATATGTATTCAGCAATGTTTTGTCTACACTTTGTTACAAGTTGGTTTGTTGTTTGGTTATGTTTTTTGTTGCCTAATAAAGACTATTTATCTATCAATCTATCTATATATATATATATATATATATATATATATATATATATATAAATAGTCTTTATTAGGCAACAAAAAACATAACCAAACAACAAACAGATTTGTATGTTTAAGTGAAAATTCTCTTGTATTTCTTTTCTAACTGTCTATATATAGGCAAACCAGAGTTACAGCGCCGAAAAGCGGAATGTATACCTTCTTCTTAAAGGATATTTCGTGTTGTTCTACCAAATTTATAACGAAAAATTAATTTATGTATTTTCTATATTATTCTACTATATGGAAAGCTCTTACGCCAGAGCTACGAAGAGGTCCACTATAAAATAATAATGAAAAAGTAAAAGCAGCTAAAAGTCTGCTTTAATAAATAAAATAAAGGCCTCTGTACAACCCTTTCATTAAACTCGCTTAGTCTTGAAATGTTTTCGAACTAAGCTTACTCAGCAGTATTTGAAAATTTTCAGATATTCTTCCCATCCATTGAAAGCACTTACAATATCCGTCGAATCTTCCATATTCAGGGGATTGGAACGTTTAACATGAATATCATTTAAATTGATATCAGTATAAAATCCTAGAACCATTATATGTATTTTATACGTGTATTACTTCGGTAAATATTTATTTTTTAATCGCTTTATAAACATTTACGTTTAATATCAAATTTAATTTAGGCAAAACACTTAATAAGTGTAAACCTTAAATTTTAATGGTCCTATTTTGCTTCTCGTTTTTCTTTTACATCAGATACTCCTCATATTGGTGTTAATAGCTCTTATTAGTGGGGAATGATATCACCGAGTTTCATTGAAATGAAATAAAATTAACGGCTGAAAATTTAAAATACATTTTTTTTTTTTTAATCTTCCCAAAATTTTAATATAGGTTTTTTTTAATGTGCTAAAAACAAATATGACATCCGTTTTTAAATATAATTGTTTTTTTATAATGGATAACGTTTTAAAGATAGGTATAAGGAATATTTTGGTAAAATAATGACTTCTATAGAGTCGAGTGTGTAAAACAATTTTTGATTAAAAAATGGATGTCAGATTTGATTTTAGCACATTCAAAAACCCCTGTATTCAAATTTTGGGAAGATTCCAAAAATTAAAAAAAAAAAAATGTATTTTAAATTTCGCTAAGGCGAAGAAAATTTTTTATATTTCAAAGAAAACCCCGATTCAAACCAAATTTAGAGGGTCGATAAAGGTTTTAAAGTTACATATTTTCGTCTGATTGGGGTATTTCTACGTGTTCCGGAATCGGCATTATATGGAAAAACGTTAAAATTGGACTATTATTTTTAGAACCATTTCTCACTAGTACTTCCCGAGATAATACAATAGTAATTTATATGGTTCGAAAAAGGAGTCTTTTTCTTTTCAAAAAGCTCAAGGACGTGAAGGTCGGGTTATTTTAAGGCGAGATATTGAATTTCGAAACGTAACCTACATTTTTCGCTTACAAATTTTTAGAACTCCAGGTAAATTTTCAACATTTTTCGTCAGCTGAATGCTTTAGAAGTTTAACAGAACCGTTTTCTAGTTAAGTACTACACGTGCCCTCCCCTTGTAAAATTTCAATTCGTACAATTCAAATATAATCCAAGCGTTCCGTTATTTAAATTACTCTTTTTGTTTAGAGGTGACCATGAGATTAATTTGTTCCGCAGTAAACACCCAACCGAATGGATCTATAAGCTTTAAAAAAAAAAAAAAAAAAAAAAAAAATCATTATTTTCATTAAACGAGCACGATGTTTGCCGAGTTACATTACAATGTAACAACGATTTCGATTGTTTGGGACGTATTAATTATTCGATTCCAAAGTAAACCCCCTCCCCCTTATCAGGTGGAGCAATCCCGCTGGTTAATGAATTCGTCCAATCCCTTGTTATGGGAATGCTATAAACCATGTTAACCCTTTGTTGCATCGTGATGCCTGCAGGCATCATATTCTATTTTACACTCCACAAGCATCAACAAGTATCAAAGGGGCTGGAAGGTTTTGAACATTGTACTTTGTTCCCAAGAAGGAATAAACAAGTTAATGTTGACAAAACCAGGAGTCTTGTTTCTCACCCCGAGGGGACCCGTTTCGCAAGGCCACAATACAATTAAAAACTTCCATTCTGACCTAAAAAAATTGTACTCCTTAGTACTAGTGGTGTATTTTACGAGGTGAAAGTTTGTTTTATTGAAGTTTTATTTTTTTGTGCCAATTTTTGAGGTTGTTCATTTGTTTCCTGTGGGCACCATCATGCATCTGGTACTGAGGTCCGAGCGATGGATCCCATTATCTGATCGATAATGAGGAGAAGAGAAACAGATTTTTCATATAGTCACAGCACCAGATTATAGTGCGGACGATGAAGATGTCGACGACAATGTTCTTTCTAAACCTTCGTGCATTTTCAGCCAATGTTTTAGAGGTAAATGGCGTCGATTTGAATGATTCCTTCTCAGATTTGAATGATTTGTTTGAGGATGTTTCTCAGAAGATGAGATGCAGGATAGAAAACTGCAAAAACCAAACTCATGGTTACTGTGATAAATGTAAACTTTATTTGTGTTTAACTAAAGGCAAATCATGTTTCAAGATGAATGAATCATGTTTCATGTGATTTTAATGAAAAGACAAGAGAGTTCTTTTTAACTTTAACTCATAAATTATATGTTTCTATAAATTTAAATGCTTATGCATGTTCATTCACAAAAACATTCCTCCCTCTACGCACAATGATGCCTACAGGCATCTTTCAGTTTTTCATAAATTTCTAGACAAAAAAAATCGATGAATTTTTTTCTGTATTTTTCCCGTTATCCTGAGGCCTATTTCTACCTCTCAGATTTTTTTTTATGCTAAAAGAAAAAATCATGCATCAAAGGGTTAAAAGGAGAAAAACGTTTTTGCTGCTATCGTGTTAACACATAGATATATTAGATTGGGATATATAAATTTGTGTATGTATAGACATATGATTCAACTGTTTATTACAAATTTAAAATTATCATCACTTATTTATTTATTTAATTTAATCGGTATTCTACTTCTTTAGCGATATATGGCAGCATCTTCTGAACTTGGGCTTACTTGGAAATCAGCTTGTTTGATTGTATATGCTTAAATGTATGTGTTAATGTAGTGTGTTTAGGATTTAAATCAATATATCACTTAATATTCCTTGTAACTTAATGTTTTTAAGACAGCATGCTTAAGGTCATCAAATACACTCGTACCTAAGATTTCTTGCATATCATATGGGAGATTAATAATATTTCTTCTGTGGCAGTCTGCAGGAAATGTAAAATTGTCATTATACATATAATGACACATATACAATTATTCATGGTTATTCTGTATTTATGTAGGTTATTTTATGCAACTTCTTCAGGAAGATGGCGTAAACAAAGTGGCTCCAGCTCCTGCGGGATGGAGTTTAAGATTGTTCTATTCAGTGAAACACTGTAGTATTTGTGCCTTTATAGGAATGTGTAGGTTTTTGTTAGAACACAAAACATTTCAAATGTTTGTTTGTAAAAGATAATATTTGTAGGTTGAAGGGAAACTCCCCTTGAAAAAAGGAGAAAGCCCTGATTGTAAGGTTGACGGAAGGGCCATGCCCTTGGTATCCTTCCTTCCTGGAGGCTCTGTGTGGCCAGAAGGAAAGCGTGGCTAAATGCTCCCAGACCATCCTGACCCACATACTCTCGTCCTACTTACAAACCACCCTCTGACCCAGAGTGACGGCTGCTACTTCTGCCTTTTTCAAGACAAAGCTCCTTCAAATCAATGCTGATTCTTTGAAGGACTACTGTAGACGGCTTTCACCCAGGATGCCATAAATCAGAAGGACAAATGAATCGAATAAGCGTGGACTTTCTTTTGCCACTTTCACGAATACCCAGAAGGTATTGTGCTCTTATTGCAGATCAATGCATGAAAAGCGAATAAAGGCCTTCCAGCTTGGACCACTCATTTTAGTTTTTAGGGCTAGTTTCGAAAAGGAAGTTCCTTGAGGGTATATTTCCAGAATGCAGCTTCTGTTGGGGATTCATACAGCTTTCTCAAGAAAACCAAACAATGTAATGAAATTAACATATTTAGAGCAAATATTTTTCTGCCGAGATGGCGTGTTTTCAAATGAGCTCAATTTCTTAATCATAATAAGAGAAGTATAGTATTTTTTCATAGACAGATAAAATAAATATGTGACCGTAGTTTTTTAACGGATCACAGTAGTGCCAAGAGGGGGGTTTCCAAGTTTTTCTTAATCTAAAACCCTATTATCTTCCAAAATAATTATTCCATCGAATTGGTAGCGGTCTCATTCGACTCAGCACTAAACAATTGTCCAAAAATGATACCGAAATCATTTAGATTTAATTAGCTACGGGTTTTTCGCAAAATAGGGAGTTTGACACATCGACAACTGGACCATTAGCTCCTATATGACCGTAATGATTAAATAGATCTCTAAATCCCGCTATGTTCCATGGGCGTATATAAGGGGGGCTGAAATTTTGTTTTGGTGAGAACGTTTCATGTAAAAAAAAAAAAAAAAAAAGCCTATAACAAGGAAAAATGTCTTCTACATTTACCCTGGCCTACTAGGTCTCCAGAGGGCCTTAAATCTAGCCATTTCATACTAAAATATTTAAAAATTTCCCATTTCCCTCTGAATCTATCCCTCTGAGTCTCTGAATCGAATAAACTTGGATTTAGTTGAAAAATTTCGTATTATGTGACATACAATCGCCCTACAACTCATCTCATCCTTGAGCTGCGAAGAAATTAAACGGCGCTCTTTTGAGGCAAACGGTTCATTATTCCCATAATTTAACAGGTTAGCATAACTTTTCTCTTTGAAATTGAACACAGGACTATGTGAAAATGTCAAAACTTAATGCTCCAAATGCTTAAAGTCTAAAAGTGCTTAATCAACCATAAGGGAATTAAATGATTTTAAATAATAACAACCGTGTCTATCATTTCGAAGCACCAAAAAAATGTCATCAGTTATTTATTTATCTCTTGATTTAGCACAGCGGCAAACTATAAATTATATTTTGAATCACAGATTGCAGTAGATACAAAAACCATAATAATTTGGTCCTCATCAAATCCTAGCTTCCATTGATCTGATTTTACTGATTAACAAACTGCTCTTTTCTTTTGTCACGTGGGTACTGTATACATATAAGTATAAAACGAGAATAATAATTAAGAAAAGTCCAATAAAAAGCACGTTTAAATCAAAATATTACTTACTTTTTTTATTACATTGTTATTCTGTTCTCCTTTTAGAGAAGCAGTCCATTATGCTTGGTCTTTTTTCTGTTTGCTTTTAGATTTACTTTATATTATTTGATCCCAATTTGTTAGTTTTGTGTATCAATACTATTTACCTTATTGATTATCACGAATTATAAAGCATGTATAAATAATAATAGGCAATAATATTTAAAATGTGATGTGACATATTTCTTGGCACTCATGGCCTAGATGCAGACGAGCCGTATAATAATAAAAAAAATAAATAAAATAAAAAACAAAAACAAAACTATATTTTTTATAACCTTCCTGAAATGCTCCGCACGATTTTGAATCGAAAAATGAAAGCATTACATTCTTTCCCTAATTCTATCTGGAAAATGTAACATTGTAGTTTTTTACCCTAAAGCACAAATGAAACAAACAAATATTTACCGAAAGTCATTCTTAATGTGTCGGAAAAACGGTTTAATCCAGCAAATCAAGGCACCTTTGCGTCAAGGTTTCCATCGTCAGTGATGAAATAATTCGGAGCGGAAAAAATTTGCAATCCCGTCTTACTCGATGGCAAATGCACGGTTGTTTAAGAGTTTCGCGCGCCATATCACGCCAGGCGGGGTTAACACACTCCCAAATCCTCGAGACAGCTTCGGCAAACAAGAGACATTGGCCCAGGTGTCGGACGTCAAAAGGTGCGTGGAGTCCATCAAGAGAGCGTTGACGCGGCGTTTACTTTACGTAATAGCCTTTAGGTTAAGGAGGGCCGTCACGCAGAATCTGGAGCACACCCATAGATCTCTATAGGAACTATTCCTAGTTAAGTCACGAGTTTAACTTAACATAACTTTCTAAAAACATAAACAGTCGCATGAAATAGAAGTAGAAAAGTAAACAGGAATTCTTCAACCTAGCAGCAGCAAAATATACGCGTCATTCGTGTAAACTACTTCAAATCCCACTATAGTTCCTTCATCTGACCTAGAACCATAAATCATTCATATCATTCTTTAAATAACATTTTTAAGAATTAAGAAGAAAATAATTTTATACAATAACTATTAATAATTATTGAGAAACTATTTTTTTTTTTTTGCCAAGTTTATTCGATTCAGAGACACGTGAATCGGGAAATGAGAAATTTTTAAATATTTTAGTGAAAATGGCGAGTTTTAAGGCCCTCTGGAGACCTAGTAGACCAGGGTAAATGCAGAAAACATTTTTCGTTATTATAGGCTTTTTTTTACATGAAATGTTCTCACCAAAACAAAATTTCAGCCCCCCTCCCTTATATCCGCCCATGGAACATAGCGGGATTTAGAGATCTATTTAATCATTACGGTCATATAGGAGCTAATGGTCCAATTGTCGATGTGCCAAACTCCCTATTTTGCGAAAAACCCGTAGGTAATTGAATCTAACTGATTTCGGTATGATTTTTGAAGTATGTTTTTGTGCCGAATAAAATGAGACCACTACTAATTCGATAGAATAATTAATTTGGGAGAGAAACGGGTTTTATATTTAGAAAACCGTGAAAAACACCAAGTATTCAATTTAAAAAAGTCATATTTTACTCAATTTGTATACTGTTTTACTTCAAAATGTATTAAATTAGCAACCGAAGTAATACTGTTAACTGTTCTCGACGTATTACACTTTATTACAATTTTCGCTTATAACGGATAAATTTTGACAGATTCACACGAGCTACTAGGTGGTACATCTCACTGTTAATGTTAAGTTATTTGCAATCACAAACTGTTGAACAACTCTCTGCAGAAAATAATAATGGTAAACTCATTTTTCTTGTAATAATCGCATCAATTCATTCTATTAGGCTGCACACACATACGGCCTAGTACGGCGATGAAATTTATAGGACAGCAACTTCAAAACATGCACTTTTAGGGAAAACAATGCGGAGAGGATAGCTAAGTAGGTACCGCTTTTTTTCTAGGCCAACTAAGGATAATTTAGTTTCAATACAGATATCTACAACATAAATGCACTAAATTCATTCAGTTTTAAAAGCTACATATACACATGAGACATACTGGGTAATACCATATTTTTAGGAATAAAATAAGTGGTATAAAATATTGTTCTACTTTTCACTAAAAACTGTGAGATTTTTACTCGGTGAGAATACGGTCAACAAAAAGGTGTTTTGTGGTCAGAACTATTAATAAAATGGAAAAGCAATATTAGAGCAGTAACAACGAATTAGGTATAAAAAAATGTTAGTTCAAACAGGATTGGACACCTTCCATTTTGGAGATTTTTTCCCTCTCGGCACCACTGTGCGGCGCGTCGGAAGTCCCGTCTCCCGCATGAGAATTAGCCATTACAGTTATTATATATAAAACTAGCTGTTCCCCGGCATGCCATGCTACACCTACTTTCTGCATCTAGAAAAGTTAAATTAAATAAGAAACCAAATAAGTAATATGAAAATCTAATAACGCAAATCTGTAACTAATTGGGTTCAGAGTTTCGAACCTGTGACCCCCGAACTTTGAGTCCTACACGATTTTAACCTAGCCTATGTCACTCCCCGTATCAAAACCTACCTTTGGGCCAAGTTTGGTCAAAATCGGCTGTTTGGCCAGTTTCATCATCAGTACCTCTTGGGTAGTCTCAAAACAAATCAGGTAGTACGGGAATGTTAAGAAAACATTTACAACAATTTTTCTGAAAGTCACAAAACAGATAAAAAAAAATTCAAACCCAAAATTTAATGCCCTTTAAAAGTCCCCGAAATCTAAATTTGTTTTTAGCCTTGAGAATAAAAATAATAAAGCATACTTTCATTTATTTATTTTTTTCATTCCGATGGTACAAATCAATCGTGAGTTATGTTCAAAGAAATTTAGGTTATCTATTCTTTTTTTTATTCGGCGGAGGGGGGGGGGGCACATTCAGAGCTGAGAATTTGGCTTTAGGCCATTTTTAGGAGATTATTTTGATCCAACAAATTTTGAGCGAAAGCTTCTGTGGTGCCGACAACCCATGCTCACTTTATTACAGTACTTTGGAATATTAAATATAAGTAATTTCTTGCAACAAAAAGTGTCTTAAAATCACACCAATCTCTCTCTCTCTCTCTCTATATATATATATATATATATATATATATATATATATATATATATATATGTTTGTTATTATTACGGCTTCCAACCACAGTGATTGTTTCTTAACGTTATATATCGCAGACACTGCGTCCTACTTGCTAAATCTGGTTGACTAAATTAACAGCTTTTTTTATCATTTTATAGTAACCTATAGTTGTAAAACTATATAGGTGTTAAAATCATGGTCACCAGTCCCAGGAAGCAGGCTGGGAAGTAACGAAAGAAAACAGCCGCTGAAGACGAAAGCTTTATACTAAATGAAAATGCTATTCAGCGAAGAATACATATGTTGTCATACCAGTCGGTAGAGACCGTCGTCACTGGCATCTGTGCGAGTACTGTGGGCCCACAGTACCCACAGACAGGTACGACAACAGTATATTTACTGGCGGACCTAACCCCTTAGATTATTTAAGAATACATATATTAGAACATGGGCGTATATAAGGGGGGGGCTGAGGGGGCTGCAGCCCCCCCGAAATTTTGATTTGATGGTACAAACTTGTCGTAAAACCCTTAAAAATAAATTAAATAAGATCACTTAGTTCTTAAAAAACATTTTATTTTAAGAGTAATAGCGTTTTAGATGCTTAAAGCTATTCCAAGCTCTAAATTTTTAGTATTCCATACCCCTGAAATGGTCTCAGCCCCCCCCCCCCCGAAATTTTCCCATCCCCTCCCGAAATTATTTTCTATATACGCCCATGTATTAGAAGAGAGAGAGAGAGATAAATACATTGGTAGATAATAAATAATAGTAAACAAATATCAGGCTGTGCCGTATGAAATGTCAGTTTTGTTTACTTTGCGATTTAATCCTTTCCCTTTTTTATTTCATGATTTACAACATGTTATTCATATAGAATTAAAGCTCTTTTATTCCTATTATTTAATCAGTAACTTGTGTACTGTTTTGTGTAAACGATCCTCTGAGAAAAAAATAAAACTTAAATTATGACTTCAACGGAAACCCGAATTATTTTGCGTTATGAATTTAAGCTCGGTCATAGCGTTGCTTGGGCGAGTATGAACATTAACACGGCGTTCGGGAAGGGGAGGGAACGGTGAATGAATGAACTGTTTACCGGTGGTTTTCCAGGTTTCGAAGTGGAAATTTTGACCTTGACAACGAGGAGGGAGGAAGGCCAGAAACCAAGCTTGACAATGACCACCTGAAAGAAAGGGTAGAAGCTTGTCCCTCAAAAAGCACTAGGGAATATGCCAAAGAGCTCGGAGTAGGAGCCACGACAGTTTCAAGACATTTGAAGGAAATCGGCAAGTCCAAAACTGACATTTCAGCCTGATAAATAAAAATTATATTTCTAAAGTTCAAAGATTCCATAACAATTTTAACAATTTTCCATAACAATTTTCAAAGATTTCCATAACAGTTTTAGCCAGAAGTTGATTGCAATCTGCAAATTTGTTCAAAGGAACGATCTCGACTATACCCAGGAAGACTTATAAAAGTTCTGAGCTGAGTTCAATGGTCGGATGAAAAGACCCTAAAGCAATTTTTTTTACAACCCTCTTAGTTAGGTAGTAGTCTCTTTCCCTTCCTGGGCCGTCAGACGCAACCCTCCAACCTAATCCTACCGGTGGGCATAAATCAGACGAGACAATAAAAGAGAGAGCTGGTCCTTCACCTCGTCCTTTTCACTCCCCCAGCCCCTGCAAACCAAAATCCTGGAGAGAAAAAAAATTGCCACAATCCAATAACGATGCTTTTTCATCAACGCAGTTTCCTCTACCTGAACTAGGAAGTTTTCTGATGGGTCATCTCCCTTCAGTAACCACTTAAAGCCGGCATAACTACAATTGGCTCCTTTCCGGCGAAATTGGCCAATAAGTCAAAACCTTACAAGTGAAACAGATTTCTGAGTAAAAGCTTCGCAAATGTTAAGCTCTTGACAACTTTACTACCGAGTTCAAATAACATTGTTGGTACAAACAAGGCCTACGCATAAACATAACAAAGTACTGATAATTTAATATGGAGGTTCTCTAATAAGGAAGTCTAAAAAGACATTTTTGGTGACTTTTGACAAATACTTCCTAGAGGTAGACAAAATATATGGACATTATTGAACTATAAATAGAATTAATTGTTACTATATTGAGCTGGCCGAAGATAAAAAAAAACAAACTGACTTTACCAGTTTCGCAACTTCATTTTCCTTATCAGAAATGTTCTTTAAATCTATGTAAAATCAAAATAGTGGAGTATTTAAGGGAAGAACAATGATGTCCAGCAGCCAAAAATGGTGACTTGGAAAAAAGAAATTTTTTTCTCGTCAAAATTACAAGTAAAAATACTGTTACATAATTTGCCGCAGAAATTTTTGGTATTAAATGTCCAATGTTTAAGATCCAAATATTTGAAAAAACAATTTTTAAGTGACAATTTTACAAGAGAAGATGGAAATTTGTACGATATTGATATAGAAGAAATTGTGACTAAGCTTCTATACTCTACTAATGAGAGTGGATCTACTTCTCGCTTATCATTTGGGGTGGATTTTTCACCATATGAATCTGGATAACATACTATCAATAATAGTTTCTTTTTTTTTATTATGCTTACATGCTTATCCTGTATATAGGATAAACTTACAATTATTTACAATGTTACTGAATACTTTTTTTGCTGCATTGCTGTGTTGTTTTTACACATGGTCAGAGGTACAACAACCCATGGTCAAATGTACAACTATATATTGTACCTTCGACCACAGTGCTATTATTTTTTTTTTAAATTAATAAAAAATATTAAAAGTAAAATTAGAACCTTGAAAAAATTAAATAGGATAAATATTAGAATAATAATTACAATAAAATAAAAACAAAATGGATTTAGCGTTAATGTTCAAGAAGCTTGAACATTAAGCTAAGAAAAATTAATTTTTTGGAAAGAGGTCAAAGGAACAACACCTTCCCCTATCTATATATATATATATATATATATATATATATATATATATATATATATATATATTGTGTCTATCGAAAGTATGATCGTATGAGAATACTCCTAGGGGTAAAACAAGACAAACAATGCAGTTCAATGCTGCCAACCGAATGATTCTATCTGCTTTTGCTCCAGACATATGGCGTTACAAAGATTATTTAGAAACATCCATATATCTAGAAAACCCCCAATTTTCTATGTTAGATTAAGTTTTAGCGCGGTTCCTCCCTCGCTCCATAGGGAGAAAATCCGCTTATGAGTTTAACCTCATGACGCATTCCGGAAGTGCCGAATTTCTAGTTTCATACCTCATGGATCACGTTACCTCAAATTAGTATATATATATATATATATATATATATATATATATATATATATATATATATACTAGATATGTGTATGTGTGTGTGTGTGTGTGTGTGTTTGTCTGTTCGCACTCCTGGCGGATCAAAAATGAAATTTAGATGGCTCTGATTTTGATGAAATTTAGTACAAAAATCATTCGTCTAATTTGAAAAGTCAAGTTCGTTAACCAACAGAATCCATCCACCGGAACTTGGCTTTTGGAGCGAAATTCGCGCAAAAATCGGAACGCTTACGGTTTCGAGTTCATATCCATGCTTGTACACTTTTTGTATGTTCCTTAACGTAAAAATACGAATGAAACCATTTTAGCGATATCTGTAACTGTTTTCGAGAAACATTGAAATACCTACTTTTCCAAACTAATTTTTAGTTTGAGTATTCAGAAACTATTAATTCAGTTGAAACTTGTTCCAGACGTTTAATATTCATCTAATCCAAGATAGATAAATTTTGGTTCCGTTTGGAGTTATTGAAGTACTAGAAATAATGTTTAAATTAAATAATAAGTTTTGGGATTTTCGTATATTTTCTAAAATATCTCGAAAACGGTTAAGAAATCATGGTAAGAGGAAGGTAACCATTCGAAAGCTTACTAAATTCCCTACAAAAAAGGTTCGAATGTAATTTTCGATGGGGCGCTGTCAATCCGAGAAATAAGTGCCTAAAACTGCGAGTCGTTTTTTAAATCAGCATTAAATTTGATTTAAGGCTAATGCCTTTTGCATTAATATACTTGCAGGTACACATTTTTTTTTAACGAAGAAAAACGAATTAAACCATTTTTACCATTTACGAGATAATTTGATACAACTAATTTTCGGTTTGGTTTGGAGTTAAGGAATTATTAGAGAAATAATATTTTATTTACAGTCACGAAACGTTTTGGGATCTTCGTATATTCCCTTAAATATTTCAGAAACTGTTGGGAAATCGTTGTAAGTGGAAGGTCACCAGTGGAAGCTTAGTAAATTCTGTACAAAAAAAAAAAAATGTCAATAAAAGACAAAAGAGCGTAAAACTTCGAAACTGTTAGTTTTAATCTTTTAAACGGGGTTTTGTCTCTGATTACATTACTTTTTAATTAGTTGTTTTCTGTTTTATTTTAATTGCATTTAACTGTAAAATGAGTATTTTAGCAAAAACAGGTGATAAAATAAGAAAAGTATTGGTAATAGTTTTCCTTGAGTGAATGTTGGGAAATACGATAGGGTACTTTCCACTTCGGATACTGTCACTTTCCTAAGCGCCTTAAATCTTCCTTCGCTTTGAGATAAGATCTGAAACGCCCTAGAGCGACGCAGTTCCTGCGAGTCAGACTTTTTTTAAATTACTATGGAGTTTAATTATATTTTAAATGTTACATTTATAGCAAGTTTAATGTAAAAGTTATAGCATTATGTTTATTTATACTTTTGAAATAATAAATGTTTCATATTTTTCAAGAATGGCATAATTATCTTAAAATTCTAAGCCAAGAAAAAATGCCTCAATTTTAGAAACCCTTTATTTTCCAATATAAAACTATTAGAAATTACATTTTTAAAGAGTGGCTTGAATATACGATGAACTATTCACCGAAATTACGACAATTTTCTTTAAAGTGTTCACTAAAAATAGTTTACCTGGTATTCATATAACTAAAACAGAAATTTCTTTTGAAGTAAATATTCCGTTATAAATCATTTCTCTTCAGATGTCAGCAAACGTCTGCTTAGGACTCCAGTTGATCGTAACAGCTCTATCATGTGACGACAAGTTACAGTTCCCTGAATAGTGCTTTCGCACCAAATGGCACATTTATGGTACTGAAATGTTACCGTTATAGGAAGCAACTGTTTCTAAGGCCCTGCAATATTTTACAGAACCCCAAAAAATGGGCTGAAGACTAAAACCTACGATCCAATACAAAGCTAACGGTACAGGTAGAGGGTTCAAATAGTACTGTTAGCTTTCTCGAATGTTACGGTACTGTTTTACTTGCGAATATAGGGCACTTCCAATTTAGTCTGTCTAGGAAAAAAGTTCTGTTTGTATGGACAACATTATTTTCTTCTAAAGGAAACAGCGAAGGTCCTTTCATATGCAAGTCGCCGTGACGAAGCTTGGACTGCCCACTTTTGTAGATTGGCTGAAACTTTGGAAGAACCTCTTCCTTTGTTTTCGTATTTCTGTACAGAAGTATAGCTTACTCGTTTTAGAAAGAAATGATCACAGCTGTACCGTTATGTTTCGTATAAGGTTATTAATAAAAAATTAATGGACGAAAATTATTAAAATCCAAAACACTTTTTATAAAATTGGTGGACTCTTTATCCCCTGAAAAAATACAAGTTACAACAAAAATAATTAAGATTAACCATACATACGATTAGCTCATGCCTACCTGATAACTAGGCAAGAAAAGCAAATGTGATACTCCCTTTGATTACGCGATGGTAGACACAAGAAATTTAAAATTAAAGACTTTGTTCCATGTAAGAATCAAGGTTTTTTTTTTCTATTTCAAACTTTTCTGTTTCCAAAAAAAGGACGCCAAAATGACAGCCTTGTTTAAATTATATCCCTCTCCTGGTAGCATTTGGTTTCTGTTATTATGTATCTGAGACTACTTTAAATTGCTGCATATTAGTTCTTAACTTTTATATGACTGTTATAATTTTTACATTTTCAAAACTATATTCAATTTAATTTATTTAATGTTATTTGTTGCTATTAAAACATACAAAATACACATACTCTGACTTTATTTAATTGTTTAATTGAAAGAGCGCATCCACTCCAAAAGGGATCAAAGAATTTATAAGAACTGTCGAGCATCAAAAAACACATCTCCTGTTGTTAATGTAGTATGAAGACCTCAATACCAAGCAGATTTGAGGTAAATACAAAGGATTTTGACGATTGACATATGTGAATCTTTCTACTTCAACTTGAACCCCATTCTAGAAATGAAATGGAATCTCCATGCTGCTAGGACTGATCTCTATTAGTACGAGAGCTAGCAACGTCAAGAATTTTAGTACGGTTAAATATTTACTATATTAACGCTCACACTCCCCGGACACTACAGGAAAATAGTAATTTTTCAAATAAGGTATTTTATTTTTCTTAAATCAATTTAACTTTTCGAAGCTTGAACTTACCATTGCCAGACAATATTATTGTTGTTTACAATTTACCAGACGATGTACATGCTCGTACAATGTATCAGAACTTTTTTTTTTTAAATATTTTAATGTGGCTAAAATTTATATATGATGTTATTTAAGCACTAAAAAATCTATAATTAATTTTCTAAACAATAATTCGGGCGTTATAACACTAGCCAGACCGATTAATAATTGGAAGGAGAGTCGGCCTGTTAAAGAAAAGTCCGTCACGCAGGAGCTGCATAACCAAGCACTTTCCTCAGAATTTGGGTAGTGTAGACTGCTTTCCAGAACAATTTGCTTAAAATATCCTACATAAATAAAATAAAAACATGAATAGATCTCTTTTAATTTTGTAAGGAGTAACTGATCAATTATTAATTTGCTTCCAGAGTTATGTTTACACATGGTACCTACTAAACTACGTAATAATTACAAAAAACCTCATATTATCGTATTTTGATCTAATGCAGGAACAGGATATAGTCCCTCTAGTGGTAGAAAGCGCTCCTTGCGGCGGCTTTGTGAACCTACGTCTGGCGGGCTTTTCTATTAAATTATATTACAAAGTAAACCCCGCCTTTCCGATTGACCGATTCAGCTCATTTTTACAACACTTCTTTCTCATGAGTTACCCACGACGTATACCGCGTTTCGTTACAATCCAGCAGAAATTACGACAGGTATGAGTATATTAGCAATTTGGGTCCGGAGTAAACCCCCATCCTAATGAACCGATTTAGTTTACTTTTACAAAACATATTTACCTGTAGATTACAACTACGAATACCGAGTTTCGTCGAAATATACCAAAAATCACGGCTGGTAGTGGCGAATTGGTATTGTGGGTCCGGAGTAAACCCCCCCTCCTAATGAACCGATTTAGTTCATTTTTATATCTCACTTTTCTGTCTATATTACCACTACGAATGCCAAGTTTCGTTGAAATATAACAAATATTACGGCTGACATGGTCAAATTAGTGTTTTGGGTTCGGGGTAAACCCCCCCCCCCCTTCCGGTGGACCGACTTTGGTGGCTAACGAACTCGTTCAATCGTTTGCTAATTGAATGCTATATACCAAGTTTCGTGACGAAAAAACAAAAACTCTGACCGCTATCGTGTTAACAGACACACATGAATGTATATATATATATATATATATGTATATATATATAAATTTTAACGGGGGTCATTTTCGGTGTCTACTAGGTAGGATAGACATATGTGTATGTGTGTGTGTATGTATATATATATATATATATATATATATATATATATAAATATATATATACATAGAAGTAGCTATAAGTGAAACAGAAAGGAATATACCATCTATTGTTAGCTTTAAATTAATGAGAAAAAAAAAATAAATAAATAAATAAGTTGTGTACAGTTACATGTTATTCTAATAAAAAAAAAAGGAACAGAATGTGCTTACATATTTCATGAGATTAATTAGTTAAAAACTAGGTTTAATTAAAAAATAAAAAAACAAAAAACAAAAGGTTCATAGGACGATTAAAACAGTAAGTTGTTCGTCCTTTAATTCATTCCATTCCATTCCATACTAGGTAGGATCGATAAAGATTTGAAGAAATTTTTCAAAAATTCCGTCATGAGTCGAACCTCAATAGCTACTTTCCTTCGGAGGAAAGTGCTAATAGAGACTGCGTTAGTTGGGCAAGCGAGGTAGGCACCTGTATAATGTCTGAGATTAAACCATAGAAAAATTCTTTCTCAAAAACGTTCCCATTAGACTCTATGGTGTCTAGGAAATGAGTATCTGCTCCTCTGGGTCCTCGTGGCCAGTTACGGGACAATTATTTTTATTTTTGTCTTTTGGATTTTCAAATAGAAAATTTATTGTTGTTTATATTTTAGAGTTATTTAAGTGTTAAATACTTTTTAAATTATTATAATGGTTTTTATTATATTACTGTATTGTTAGTGATTCATACCGAGTATAAGATAGTAAGAATCTCTGAGAAGATTGTATATATATATATATATATATATATATATATATATATATATATATATATATATATATATAATCAAAAAGCAAAAAAAAAAACTAGAAAGGAATGAGAATATAACTATAATAGTTACAAAACAATATAAGAGATTTGTCTGACCAGCATGAAAACATCAACTGACTATAAAGATTGGCTCTCACGTTCTGTACAGTGAACCGAAACCTTACTGAACAGTTTCATGCAATCTATGCCCACTTAAGCAAAACACTAGGCATTTCAGCCCACGCTTGTGTCTCATGGGACATTATTCAGGCATGAAAAACGTATTTTGGTGCACATTTTTCTATTTTCCTCTAATGCGATTTTTATAAGTAAAAAATAAAATCATAAAGATTCAGTTGAAGAAAATAAAAATGACTCCTAATCAATGAATGGGAAGTAAAAGTCCGTCACGCAGGAGCTGAATAACTCGCCCAAAATAACGTATATAAATGTTGACAAAAAAAAATGGCTTTTTAGCGCGGTTCCTCCCTCCCCCATAGGGAGGAACCCCGCTTATAAGGTTGATACAATGAAACAATCCGGAAGTGCCGACTAGAAAATTTTGCGTTTCAGAACCCCTAGAGACCGAAAATGATGGTGGTTCAAATATGTATATATATATATATATATATGTATGTATATATATATATATATATATATATATATATATGTATATATTTATATATATATATATATATATATATATATATATATATATATATATACAGACGAATGGTCCGATTTTGATGAAATTTGGTACAAAAATCCGTCGTCCAATTTGAAAGGTCAAGTTCGTTAACCAGCGAAATCCGCCTACCGGAAGATGGCGTTTGGAGCGAAATTCGCGCAAAAAAAATCGTAACGCTTACGTTTTTGAGTTCATAAGCTTCTAAGTACTCGTTTTATATGATTCCTGGGCTAGGAAAACGAATGAAACCATTTTCAAGGCGATAGCTTTAACTGTTTTCGAGAAAATTGGAAACATATTTTTTGAATACCGTTTTTGGTTTGGGTACTTAGAATCATGGGATTCAGTTGAAACATTTTCTGCATGTTCTACTTTCATCAAAACTAATATGTTGAAATTTTGGTTACGTTTGGAGTTATGGAAGGGTTAGAATAAAATATTTTATTAACAGACATAAAAAGTTTTAGTAACTTTGTTTACTTTCCTTAATATCTCGAAAAAGGTTGAGAATCTTGGTAATCGGAAGAATACCATTAGAAAGCTTATTAAATGCTCTAAAAAAAAGGTTCTAATGAAAGTTTTGATTAGGCGATGTCAATCGGAGAAATAAGAGCTTAAAACTTTAAAGTAATTGATTTCGCTTATTCGAACTGTTCTTTTTGTCTGTTTTCCATTCCTTGTTATTTTTTAATTGCTTATTGTTGGATAATGTATTGGAAAATAAAGCAAAGGTTAAGAAAAATAAGAAAAACAATTTAATGTTAGAGATATGGATTTCCAAGATATATAGCTTTTCAACTGCCTAGCGTCCTTCCTAGGGAGGGTTCTTTGTCTTTGATTTTGGTACTTAGAATTATGGGATACAGTTGAAACATTTTCTGCATGTTCGAGTTTTATCAACACTAATATGTTGAAATTTTTGTTACGTTTAGAGTAAAGGAAGGGTTAGAATAAAATATTTTATTAACAGACAAAAAAAGTTTTTATAACTTTGTATAATTTCGTTAGTATCTCGAAAACCGTTGACAATCTTGTGAAGCGGAAGATTACCATTCGGAAGCTTACTAAATGCTCTACAAAAAAGGTTCTGAAGAAAGTTTTAATTAGGCGATGTCAATCGGAGAAAAAAGTGCTTAAATCTTTAAATTAATTGATTTCGTTTATTCCAATGGTTCTTTTTGTCTGTTTTATTTCTTGTTATTTTTTAATTGTTTATAGTTGGATAATGTATTTGACAATAAAACTGGTTAAGTAAAATAACAAAAACAATTTATTGTTAGAAATATAGATTTCCAAGATTCCAAGACCTTGTAACTAGCGGGTCTGTTTCTACTGTAGCCGACCCTTCCAGGTAAGATTGTAAATCATGACCTTTCAAGACTTAACTACTCACAAGAATGGCGTTAGTGACCTTAAGGGTTGACACGCCATTATAATAATTAATTTAAAAAAAAAAGACTGGAGGAACCAAAACAATAACTGCTTCTATTTTAATCTTTCCAAATTAGACTAGGGATATGAACGGAACCGCGCTAAGATGATGCAGTCCTGCGAGACGGAATTTTGTTTTACATTTGTAATGAGCAACTGAATCAATTTTTATTTTTTAAATTAATTTTCTTCCAGAATGTTGTGTATGTGAGATAGTACACTTAATGAATACACAAAAACTTCAGAATTTAGTTAATCCCATAATGATAACAACGTAAATAACGGATCCTGCGCGCCTGTTTATCGCTTCTAGTGGTTGAAGTAACAACCAATACCTTTGGCGATTTTCCGGCTTAATTCAATTTGAACATAATACAGGGTAAACCCTAACTTCTAATCAGTGTTGAGCAAAAATTATTCAGAATGATGAATAAAGATTAATGAATAAATGTATTATTTTATTCATGAATGAAGAATAATTACTTTTATTCATTATTCTGTGAATGAAGTTTATGTTTTATTCACAAATTATTCGAATGATCAATCAGAATAAACATATTTTAGTGAATAATCATAGATTTATTATGATGTTGGCAGCCGGAAATATGTATATATATATATATATATATATATATATATATATATATATATATGTGTGTGTGTGTGTGTGTGTGTGTGTGTGTTTGAGTAGGATTAATCAGTAGACCAACTAAAAATAAATAATAACGAATGATGAATAACGAATAATTCATGATGTACCGTGCGAATAAGATAATTCAGTGAATTATTCATCATTCACTAAAAATTTATTTGAATAATCATTCGAATAATACTTTATTCCAATAATGCCCAACACTGCTTCTAATGAACCGATTTAGTTTATTTTTAAAACACATCTATCTTTCTTCAGATTCCCATGACGTACACCAACTTCGTTACAATGCTACAGAAAGTACAATCGATAAAAGAAAATTCGTAATTTGGGTCCGGAAGAAACCCTCCTTTCATTTAGTTTATTTTTACAAGACATATATTTCTTTAGTTGCCCACGGCGTTTACCGAAGTTTGTTGCAATATAACAAAACTTCCGGCCGATATGGGAAATTTTGTAACTTGGATTGGTGGTTAACGAACCATTGTTCTTTCGATTGTTCAATCATTTGATAGAGGAATGATATATAACCAGTATAATGGAGAAAAAACGTTAATACCTTTTCCCTTTTCCAAATAAAAGCCACTACCCCCTAGCTTTACTGATATAAAAAAAACAATACTATTTATGCTCAATTTAAATTTATATCAGCTTTTTTTAACACATTCTTGAGGAATGCGACGTGCAATAACCAGCTTGCTGTATTTAGGCATGCAGCTCCTGCTCGCCTACTATTAGTAAATTTTGAAAAGAATGTTGTTTAATGCTGGCACTGTCATCAGAATACTTCATAGTGTTTAGTTATTATTAAAGTATTGAAATAGATTTATGGTTTTATGGTTGTTTATAAAACAAGAATGGATGAAAACATAACAGCAAGAGGAATAAATAAGCCCACAGAAATCAGGATTACTTCATTGTAGAAAATATAGAAACAATATTAAATGCTGATATAATTTATTTTTGCATATGACCCAAAATATTTCTTAATATTTTCGAGTTCTTAGGAGGCTTAGAGTCGGTAAAGCAGTAGTCTTTAGTAGTAGACTACTTGTTTCGTACCTTTTCTTTGCAATTCATCAGGGGCAAATCTACAGCAAGATAATGTTTTGTACATCCAAATATCATATTTTGTTTAAATATACCAATATTTTGTAATACGTTATATAAAGTACAAATATTTTTAAAACGTTTTTAGTCCTATCTTGTTAAGAAGTCCTCTTGTCACACAAACCCTCTACGGAGGTGGGTATAATACTTGCTATGTACCAATATGGCAGCATCCTTATCGATATGTGGTTTCAGTTAAGTCGATCCTTCAAAACAAGCAATTAGGCCTTAATCTATTACACAGTGAAAAATTTTATGGATATTTTTAAGATCGTTTCTTTTTTATACAGACATTGAATTTTTCAAAATATAAATATTTTCTTTGATTTTTCTTTTTAGATATTTCTTTCTTTATTTGAATTTTACATTGCCTGTTCCGTCAATGTCTGTGCTGTTTTCTTTTGAGTCTATGCTTTTAGCGTGTTACAAAATTCATTTATATAATTACTGTGCCGACTCCCCAATATAATATTTGTCACAAACTTTACAATTTATTGTGTATACATTATATTTATATTCTTCGCCTACTACACATATTACGTACATTGTTTTCATATTTCCAGCTAATTTTACAAATATCTTTACACATTGTGTTCAGTCTGTTCGCTATAAGAGGATGATTAATGAACGTAAAATATCAATTTATTAGATTCAAATCTTTGTCAATTTTGTTATATTTTGTAAAATTAGACGTTGATTTAACATTATATGCTGATGTATGAAGGAAAATACAATTAAAGCAGAGCATAAGGCGTTTCGAGCACTAACTTTATAACATAAAATATGGTAGATTTATTGTACAAGAGCTATTAGTGAAAGAAGAGTGCGTTTCATGGATACTATTGGCGAAATTGATTGCTCCGCTTTTCTTTCTACAGCTGCCTGCTGGTCCGTGAAATAAGGGCAATAAAGACTGCCCAATTTCCATGAGGAATAGTGGGGGCATTCCTTCATTTAACAACTTTTTTTTAATTATATTTTTACAACTATGGTAACCCAATAAGAGTGTCCCATATCTTTCAATATACAACGCGTATGTAATAATTAAAAACATATACACACACACACACACACACACACACATATATATATATATATATATATATATATATATATATATATATATAGTAGTTAAAATAGAGAAAAATAAAAACATTACCATATCATAATAATATTATGATATGGTAATGTTTTTATTACTTTTCAATATATTATATTGAAAAGTGTCACAAAATACTTCAAATATACTCTACTATTATAAAATTAGTAATAACGTAATGAAAAAGAAAGTTAAAACGAACAAAAAGATGAAATGGAATCAAATCTTCTTCTTGGTATTTTTCGTGCTTCTAGTTATTTTTTATATCTTCGGAAATTAATTAGTCCCTCCTTGTGATCTTCGAATAGATTTTTTTCTGGCTTTCTCTTCTAAAAATTATATTTTTTAGGAGTTAATCGTAATTCTGGCAGTCATAACTATTTAAAGGGTGGTTCGATCACTGTTCTCCATTGGTTAACTTGAGCTTTCGTCAAGGAATCAATTAGCTTTAAAAGGTTAATGTTATGTCATCTTTAATCTTCAATTATTGAATATTCTGTCGTAAAGCGAACATACTCCAAACATCTAGCAGCTTATTTTTTTTTTTTTTTTTTTTATTTTTTTATTTTACGGCGCATCTACATCTAGGTCATTAGCGCCGACATCCAGGGTGTAGCGAGGAATTTCACCAGCGAGCCGTGGGATGATAAAATTCCTGCCGGAGGTTGGGAATCGAACCCACCATCTCCCGCTTATGAATCCAAGGCGCTAGCCATTAGACCACGGGAGACCCCTCTAGCAGCTTATTAATTTGTAAATTTAATTGTAGTGTATCGAAAAACTATGGTTAAAGTAATATTTTAAGAAAAAAAATTTAAAATTATTCCACAAGAAGCAGTCTTAAATCGTATGACTGGAGAAGATATGGAATAAGTAGCGGAAGTGGACTCATTCATTCCTAATTGCTTAATGAATTCTTTTAAATTATTTAATGGAAATAATCTCTGAACATCTATGGAAGTGCTTGGAGAACTAAGCTAATTTTACCGAAAGTATTCCTAAGAACCACGAAGATATTGTGTATAATGGTTCGGACACAAGGAAAGAGAGTGCAGCGTGTCTCCTGACTGCCGATTGACTCTACGAGTTTTCTGCTCGGGTTGAGATGTGACCTGCGGTTTGGCAATCTCTCTTTGCCTCGGCGAGCACCGCTTCCAAAACTAGTTGAGACAGAATCGTTGGGGCCTCGCCTTTACTAACCAGGTCAATCCGACCCAGCGAACTCACATCGCAATGCCTGCTCCGTCCAGATCTTGTTGCTTTTCGCAGATCCGGTTAGGTCCTTCGTCGTTATAGACCTTTCTTCCGGACAGGCAAAAACCTCTAGCTGGCAAATAGAGATTCCAATATATTATTTGTACAGTCTAATCACTTTAATAGCTCACTGATTGTACTAAGTAGAGGTAACGACATACATAATCTTTGGCATACGGCCTTCATGGCTGGCCCATTTACTTTATTTTAAACACGTTTTAATTTCAACAAATTGAGAGCATGCTGAGTAAAAAGGTCCTAAATACCTGTAACACAACCGGATAATTGATACGGCAATATATGGTATTTTATTAATTAATTTATTAATTTACAGCAGACATCTGATTGTACCACGTCATTTTAGTATTTTCGTAAATAAGACAAATAAAGTGTTTGGATTAGCGATGTGTAGTATTGGACGTTTTAGGTCCATATAGAGAGAAATATGATATTTAAAATTATAATATTTAAATTTATATATTTTTAAATTATTTTACTAGGTAAATAAATGGCCTTGATATTAATCCATACCAATTAATGTACCTGATCCAAATTATTTTCATTGCAGTAAATAGTCCATTATTTTTTAATAACATCTAAATAATTTGAATAAAACAACTGTTTGTGATCGCGGACACCTCAACGCGTTTGAAACATCACAAGATATCAAAACATTTTTTTATGAATTCGTTCATTAGTTGTTTAATTAAAGTCGTAACAATCGCGAACATCTAAGAAATAATTACTTCCTTTTTTTGCGGACCGAAACAACATGACTAACACGAGTTTTGGGCCTCTTTGAAAAAAAGGATGAGTACCACTGACCTAAAGTGTCGTACATGTGAGGTCAAAACACAGGCCTACAGTAAAGATTTTAATTTTGAGTAACACCATGTCGGAAAAGGGGACCGAGATAATGACTAGGCCCAGCCTGATTTTAATAGGTATCTTGAAAGGAAAAACTCTAGTTTGCCGGACATAGTTTTAACCAAACGATCTCATGAGAGTAGAGAAATATCAAGAGCCCCCTCAGCCTGTTAAGGGACCGTGTTTGTCGTGAGAATGTCTTATGACTGTGGTCTATAAATTTTACCATGGGTCAAGTGATTGGAAAGTGTTATTTTTTTTATTTTTTTTTTTTTATTTTTTTAACGGCGCACCAACTGTTTGGCTATTAGCGCCTGAAAGTGTTATTATGATACAAAATAATTTGGAAGGTTCTATACCCATCTAATTTGAATATACCCTTCCACCATCTTAATAACTTTATTTATAATGATTTCCCTTAAAGAAATAACTCCTTGCAACAAGAAGGGACTAACAAAAATGTTTCGACAACGTTTAAGTAATAAGCCGACTTGAGCAGACAGAAAACAACAAAAAGGCTGGATTTTGCATCAATGTAATAAAGTTACACGACTTTGTAAATGTTTTCTCCTTTAGAATCCTCCAGTTTCCTAGCTAGGAAGAACTGGAACGAGTCGTGGTGCTTCTTTAAGAGTTACCCGTCCATCATGAATCAATCAGAACTAGTGAAGACAATCAGAGCTGCATCATTCAATAGACCGTTTAATTAATCTACCATGCAACTAGGGATTATATCCAATAAGAGCGTGAAATCGTTCTGGTCTCATGGATCGTGGCTTTACAGGAGTAAATTGGCATTAAGGTAAACACGGCTAGCTATTCACATTTCCTCATTCTTACGCCTCTTTCTCTCAATCTTCTTAGTTTAAGCCGGATTTATTTTTTTAACAAATAATAATCTAAAACTATTATACAAATAAAAACTGTATGTCACGCAGGAGCTGCATAACTAGGTGCATTCCTCAGAAGGTGGGTAGTGTATAATGCATACCAAAATGTTTGCAATGCATACCTGTTATTTGATTAAAATAACCTACATAAATAAAAAAAATAATAAATAGTTTTGCTCTTTTGAACGAAACAGTACAGTATAGTGTACAGCAAAACCGTCTACGTTCATCGCCCCTAGCGGTAGAAGTAATAACCAATGCCCCAGCCGGATTTGCGGCGTAACGCAATTTGAAAAAAAATACAGAGTAAACCCCAACTTCTAATGTACCGATTTAGTTTCTTGTTAAATTTATTTATTTATTTTTATTATTATTTTTTTTTTTTTTTTATAGAGCTCGCAAATGTAGCGACTTGCTCTTATCCAGATGTTTGCAGTAGAAACCACTAACAACTAAACAAGTTAAAAATATAAATACTTCCAGTTATTCTTGTAAACAAAATGATAAGAAAGTTTAGAGCAATAAAAAAAAATAAAAAATTTAAAAATTTTACACTGTTGAATTATTCCAAAATTTAGAAAAAGGTAATACGTGAAAGTGAACATAAACATATTATCTATTAAAATGTTTTGCACATTTTAGGTTTAAAAAACTGTGTCTATTACGCAACTTCACGTTAAGTCATACATTTTTTTATATTGTTTAGTCATATTATTGTTGAAAAATATCTTTGTAATTAGATATCCACGAGGTATACGGAATTTCCTTACAATACAACAGAATTTACGACCGGTATGAGCAAATTCCGGAGTAACCCCCCTCCCCCCTTTCAGATGGAGCGATTTAGTTTATTTTTACATTTTCATTTTTCTATTTAGATACGTACTTAGATACGATTGCCGAGTTTCGTTGCAATATAACCAAAATTAAGGAAATATTAGTAATTTGGGTCCGGAGTTCACTCACCCCCCCCCGCTCAAGGTTAGTATCTAGTAGGTAGGATCGATAAAGATTAGAAAAATGTGTTCAAAACAACTTTCATAAGTGCTTCGATAGCTACATTCCTTCGGAAAATGCTAAAAGTATTTACGTCTAAACAATTTACATTCTGTTGTGTTTTTACTAATTTGGTCACTAATATATATATATATATATATATATATATATATATATATATATATATATATATATATATATATATGTAAAAATAAAATATATTTAATGCCAAGATATGTTTTCGTGGTTAAATCTTTTTACATGATCCAATTTTTATAATATTTAAGGCTCTGTGCTTCTACTAATTTAAGTGAATATCTTAAGTATCATAATGTAAATATGTAAATACTCATTTTAGGTATAAATCAAGGTTTAAGGTTAGATTCGGTATTTGTTAAAAGGATCTAACACAATTAGTACAAAACATCATTAGTTTTAGAGTTTAATTTAGTTTTAGATAAAATAATAGTTAAATAATTTAATAAACAAAAATAACTGTAAATAGTCAATAAAAAAATATTTTAGAATATCATTAGATAATTAAAATTGTTTCATCACAAGTTAAAAATTTTCAGTGGTGCCAATGGCACTTCGGCAGCCGAAGCAGTCTAATAAAAAAAATATGCCGAATAAGGCAATAGAATATGTGTTTAAATGTTCAAATAAATGCATTCTTCATGAAGTTTATATTAAATGAGAGATGAACAAACATTGCTGTATTTTTTATTGACTTCGTACATAGAAATCAAAAGAATGTTTTTCATCTTTTTTTTCAGGAATTTACCTAGTTCCTAGTTCAGTGATGATTAAAATTAGATAAGAAGAAATGGGATTCCTAATTAAAAACTAATAAATGTTTCACAATTAAAAACAAAATTATATCAAATAAATATAACCGATCGTTTTAAAATCAATATCAAAAGTTTTCCCTAACTGGCTTAGGTGTAACAGACTTCATAGCGTTAGACCGATTTCTTCTCTTAGTGTTTAGCGATAGTACGATTTTATCCAGAGAATACATGCATATTAAAACATCACGAGAGTTGGTTTCTTTTCAAAGAGTCTGTTTTCCTTGTTGATGGTTTGTTGCTTTTGTAATAAAATACGTTTATTCCTTTTAGCAATAGAATAAATTTGTCTGTAAAACGGCATACGTAAAATGAGAAACAAGATTATGTTAGTAATGGAGTATTTCATAAGAAGGAGAGAGGAACCGAAGTCGAGGAGGCGGATTTAGTAATTTCAACTTACGGTTGATCGGTCAGTTTTGTGGGGGTTAGTACAAATAATACTAATATTAGTAGCACTATTAGTGAGTATGTAGTAAAATTGACAGTTCTAATCAAATGTAGTATAATCACTAGTATATAGCAAAAGAAGAAAAAAACATAAATAAATAAAGTACAAAAAAAGATATGTAAAGATCGAATCGTTGGGATTCTGCTAAAAAAATTTTTTTAGCCAAATCACAACCATTCCATCTTTACTTATCACCTCGACGGCTAACTATCTAATCATCATGGAAAAAAGATATATATTTTTATATTTTATAAATAAATAAATAAATATATATATATATATATATATATATATATATATATATATATATATATATATATATATATATGTTACCGGCAAAGTATACAGGGTGTCCCACATTGAGGTGTCATAATTTTAAGGGTTTATTCTGCACCTCATTTGTAGTTCAGGGACGCAGAAATGAGCGTTCTATCTCAACATCTAGCAGAGCTATTCAAACTTTTGTCTCTTTTCAAAACTATTGGGTTTTCTTATGAAAAACAGTGTTTTCCGGATTTCTGGTCTATGTATCGTAAAAGACCACTAAAATTTTTAAAATCTGCATTAAATTTCCAATAAGAAACACCCATTATTGAAATGTTGTCATGTAAATTAGGAGCTACACTAAGAGCCATATAGATGTGAACTATTGTTATTAGGATTTTCTTAGCTCCTTTAATATTTTCTTAATCAGCTATTTGTAGACTTAGCGGTTTGCCTCCACCTCAAAAGTTGCCTTAGTTAATAAGCTTTAAAATAGTACCCTGTTGTTTTAAAAACAAAAATTATTTAAGTCTATTTTTTCTGATTTCTAAGTCAAAACCAATACATTTGCTGTAGCTTGACGAAGCCAATCTGACCACATTATTTAATTTCACGCAAATATGGTAATGTCCCATCCTTCCAACATTAGGTATACACACTTTTTGCTCTGATGAAGGATTAGGGGACACTTTGGAAAGAGTGAAAGATGACAGAAGAACATCTCACGTATGGTTTCTAGGTTTTGACTTAGAAATCAGAAAAAATAGATAAAATAATTTTTGTTTTTAAAACAACATGGTACCATTTTAAAGCTTATTAAATAAGGCAACTTTTTAGGTGGAGGCAAACCGCTAAGTCTACAAATAGCTGATTAAGAAAACATTAAAGGAGCTAAGAAAATCCTAATAACAATAGTTCACATCTATATGGCTCTTAGTGTAGCTCCTAATTTACATGACAACATTTCAATAATGGGTGTTTCTTATTGGAAATTTAATGCAGATTTTAAAAATTTTAGTCGTCATTTACGATACATAGACCAGAAATCCGGAAAACACTGTTTTTCATAAGAAAACATGTGTGTTTTTTGTTTATCTACGCAATCGTATTATTCCAAAAGCAACATGTCTTAAATGCAATAGTAGAAATAAAACACTTAAACACAATATAGAAAAGCCTGTTCAACCAAATATTATACTAGTTTCACCTTACACTTAGGCCGGTAATGACCTAGCAGTTGTGTCCCCTTAAACCCTAAGGAAACTCATCCGAGACATATACTTCTATCTCAGTCGAAGAACTGTTATTACATGGATGATAAACATGTTAATATGACGATGATCAGATTACTCAGACTTTTTTTTTATATTTTGCACTCATCGGCTAAGATACTTTTATACGTATTAATTATTAACAAGCTTTAACAAAATGTCCGTTTTCATCCAATGAGAGCAATTAAAAGAGAATGATCAGCCATGGATATAATGTGAGCCGTTTCCGGTGTACGGTACAGTGGAACGGTTCCCCTTGGTAATGACAGCGTGTTACCACACCCAGAGGCGGGTACTAAAGGAGGCGGTGGTAGACCTCGGCCCCCCAGTCACCATGAAGCCAGGATTCGTGCTCCTTCTAGTCTCCTGTCTCTTGGCGGCATCCGTTCTGGGAGGACCAGCATCGGGGAAGAAGAAGAAGAAGCTACCTGTACCGCCTCCGCCAAGGCATCATGGCTATCACAAGATAATGGATCTAGCCATGAAGAACCAGATGGATGGTGTCCGTGAGTAGACAACATTAATTTATTAACATTTTAAGCAAAAAGAACAGTTATTTGGTCTGTTTGCGAAGATCACATCCAGTTACTTTGAAGTATCTGTCGTGATTTTAAACAGTGATTTTGGTACTTACTGATTAGCGCAATATATTTCAGCTAGCAATATTTATTAATAAAAAGGTTAATATTATAAAAACTCAATGGTAATTGTGAAGATTAGAGGCCTTCTCATAAATATTGCTTGCTGAAATATATTCTGCTTATTTTCATTTATGCTTTACAATCCTGAAAGTACTAACGGTTAGTTAGAAACCATATTTTATAAATATAGTTGTCAAAAAAAGTTACTTTTAGTACTGACAGTGACTTCAAATACTTTTCATTACTATGTTAACTTTTGATTACTATATTTATATAATACGAAGACAAGGTATGGTTGGGATTCGGCTAGGAGAATAAAACGTCAGACCTTAAGAAAGAAATCTGTATTGGACGTTTCGGTTGCACTTTGGCAGCCTTCTTCAACTAAAAAATATATACAAGGCTGGAGAAGGCTGCCAAAGTGCAGCCGAAACGTCCAATACAGATTTCTTCCTGAAGATCTGACGTTTTAATCTCCTAGCCGAATCCCAACCATCCCTTGTCTTCGTATCCCTGCAAGGGCTAACTATCTCCATCTACACTTTATATAATATAGTTTCTAACCTTAGATAACATGTAAAGAAGGAATAGATAACCTGCAAAGAACCTGTAAGCTAATCAGTAAGTACTATAATCACTGTTTATAATCACGACAGATACTTCAAAGTAACTGGATGTGGTCTTCGCAAACAGACCCCTCTTATTTATTTGCATACTGCAAATGAATAATTCGATTTTGTATACTCTGTTTTATGGTTGTAGGCAAAGGGTTCATACTTTGAGAAAATTATTTTATTGTTTACTGAAATAATTTCATGTTCTCTTTAACTTACCGTTGACATTAGTCCAAACTTAGATACCTATATTTTCGTTACGATGGGAATAAAGGAAGATTTTATCAACTGGCGTTTTAAGTTTTAGTATATTTTCTTAAACTCCTACCTCGCGAACAGTTGCGTAATCGTTGTCAGATGAAGGTGATCATTCGAAAGCTCAATTATTTTTTACAAAATTAGTATGGACGAACATTTCGATAGGAATACCTCAGTCAGAAAAATATTGCTAAAAGCTTCGAAGTGTTGGCCTTGATACTTTAAAGGTAAACATTTAGGCAAGTTGTCATTAAGGACGGAGGGACTAGAAGAAGACCAAAGTCCAGACTACAAACCGTAGTCCGCCCACAAACAAAAGAACAAGGTAGTGCGCACGCGCTGCCTTTAGTCCATGTAGAGGAAGGCCTAGCTCGCCTCCGGCCACGCCCCTTCTTGTTCTTTTGTTTGCGGTCGGACTATCAATGACCTGGAGGGTGATTTACAATAGCTATGAGTTCGGAACCGGCGGACTCTGGCTCAAAACCGAAAGAAATGGTCAAAGATGGTGGCGGAGGCCGAGATCAAGGACTGTAGCGTCCGATTGTTAGTTATATCCGATATTAGTTAATGACTCAAGTGATGAGTTTTTATTCAAACCTTAACAAATCCCCCAGTTATAAATATAACATGGAAGATGAAACAGTTCGGAATTACAGTTGTTTGATGCCTTCTGCACATCGGGTTTTCACTTCTTTGGACTGCCTCAGAAACAGTTCTATAAAAATACTTTTCCAAATACTTAAAGATAGTTTGTTTCAGAAATACATTAGGCTTCAAAATGGGGGCAAAATTATAAAATAGGGATACAACTTCTATCCAGTAAATTGTAAAGGATAGTGGCTAGAATGAAGGACAATAATAAAGTTTTACTGCGAGAAAATGATTTTATTGTTTAACTCTCTCGAATAGTTTCACGTTCTCTTGGTGCCTTTAAAGAGCTGTAAAATTAGATGAAATAGGTTTAGGGTTTAATCTAGGGAGGAACGCTTTCTTCAGTAGGGCCAAGAAGGAGAGCAACAGGATCTAGACATTCCTTAAAGGGCCAATAGACATAGCTAGATCATAATAAAATAATTTTGTAATATTTCTTCGTTAGATGTTGTAGTCTGCCATATAAAGCAGACTATGTTAATGATATAGCCGGAAGTTTGACAGGACGAAACTATCGTAGATAGAAATGACACACTATCTATTCAATTTTACAGATAATGTTTTTTAGATTCAAGCCTTGGGTACTTGCATAGGATTGATCCGAAAATGTTTAAATTTAACGGATAAACACTCTTTCCTCCTTGCTGACTTTTTTTTATGTTCATCCTGATGGTACAGAATTAAAACACTCTGGTAATGAATATTTTGTGGACACAACATATAGTAATGTTCCGGATCACGATGTCTTTCTACAAGTTGTCCAATAATGAAATTATTAGAAGTATCTAGATACCAAAAACGTTGTTAAGATATCAGTTTTTGTTTTTTTATTATTATAAGTACAATGATCCGCTAGGCTTTTAGGATGTAGCCAAGAAACATGATATCTTGTGTATGTTATTTTACTTGTTTGATCTTAAATGGTGTTAACTTTTAATTTTCTTTTAAATTAAAATAGTTTTAAATAGTAATAGTTGTAAGATGTGCATGGATTCTTGGAATATATTGACTGCTGCCAGTAAGTAATTCGTACTTGCCATGTGGTAAGTCTAGATTTTTACATTGTTGGCATTCTATTACAACGTGTTTCACGGTTAGTTCACTGTTACATATTATGCATTTAGGCTTTTCTAAGATATTAGATCTGCTGAGTTGTTAAGAGTAAAACGTCTGGGCCCTTCCCTGTACTCATCAGTACTTGTAGGACTCTTCGGAAGAACTGTTCATAAATAATTCTACTCTAAAGCTACAAATTATGATTTCATAATATCACAAGAATTAACCCTCTTCAATTTAGATTAGAATTAAGTGATAAGAATACGATGAAATGTTTCTAGAAAATTAAAAACTTTATTCTTTTAATAAAATGTTTATTATTCTGTTAGAAATTTGGAGAAAAAAGATTTATATGTATCTTTAGGCATGAATTTGGGGGGGGACTAAAGTATTGGTAAATTTTGAATTTATTAAATTTTAATATGATGTGTGGAGATTACAAAAAAAAAAAAAAAAAATAATCAGCGAAAGAATTATTAGAAGCTCCTCAGCTGCCGTATATATGTCAGGTGAAGATCCCATTGCATTTATCAGAATTGATTTAATTTACTTGCATCCACTGATAAATCTCCAAGGAATTCTTTTGCAGGATTTATTGGACGTCTTATATGGGACGAGAACCTTTATGCGGCAATAAGGTGGGTGCATGATACAAAAATACTCGAGATATGGGTTATTTCCAATTAATTACTATTTCCAAACATTCAATTAAGAAGATAATGACAGGAGATGAATGGCGATGCAGGCTTTAATTGCCGACTGTTCCCAGGGATAAAGATAAAAGGCGAATAAAGCAAATTAACAATTAGTTTTGAATGTTTTAAAAGTGGAATTTTTCGAGTCGTGGGGGGGGGGAGGCATTGTTCAGTTTTTCTGTAAGATCATTAGTACGAATGAATCCAAAGCATAACAGTTATGTAACTAATATTTTGACTAAAGTTTAGTACTTACAAGTTTATAACGCTAATGATTTTCATAGAAGATCGTTAGTGGCAACTGCTATTTCAGGTTTCCAACAAAACTCAAAAAATAACCAGGCAGTACAGGCATAAGTGAATTTAATATATGAATGTCAGTGCCTATGACCTTAGCAGAAGGAGCGCCTATAATATAAAAATAACAAATATTAAAGAAATATATTTAGGAATGTACACAAAAAAGAAAATTTACGTAATTTATTTAAAGGATGTCCAATCAGCTATAAAGAACTATTCAATATTTTCCCCTTACTTAAACAAAATATTCGCAAATATTTACCATCTGATAGTGAAGAAAGAGATATTTCCTGAGAGGAAATAAAAATGATATTATGTTGGAACAGTGGGAAAGAAGATGGGAGAAAAGCACAATCCACCTGAGAACAGTTTATCCCTCATATCAGTTCGCTCTAGGATGACCTTAGCCGACCTTGTAATAATTATAAGGTTGCGTCGTCGATAGGCGTCGTCCAACGTGCAATAAATCACATTTTGGTGGACACGACTACCTGCAGGCCCACCTCAACCGCCTTGGCTTAGCAGACTCGGACATTTGCCCTCTCTGTTCAACCGGAAGGATGGAGGGAAGTCACCTCCTCATCTGTCCCAAACTCATCCACCTTCAACGGGTTGGAGTTCAAATGGCTCAACAGGTTGGATAAATTAACAATAAATAACATTTTAGTGGAATGCTCCCAATCGAAATGAACTAGAGATAGTTCTGATATTCAAATTATGGTAATTTTAAACTAATCGGAATCCTTTAATTGTTGACTGTCTTTAGTTCATCCAAACGCACAAGGAAATCTATAAATATAATTTCCCGAACTAAAGAACAAAAAACAGTGAGATTATTTATCTTAAAAAGATACTTTTTGTGTGTGTGGGTGTGTTTAACGGCATATCAACAGTTGAGCTATTAACGCCGGGCTATCTACAGGATGGCACCCATTTGTCGGTCACCCATTCAGGTACAGGCCACGCCCGGCAGGCCGCCTTAACCGGGGCTCTTGGGGGGTTTTCCATACCCCCAAAGATGGAGCGGGGTCCGGTGAAAAATTGAATATTTTTGTGTAAAATAGTCAATTTTGAGGTCCTCTGACATCTAGTAAACCAGGGTAAATGTTTATGACTTATTTCGTTCTTAAAGGCTATTTTTAACAAAATATTCTAATCAAAACGGAAAAATTAACTCAGAAAACTTTTTAACTGAATAAATTGTCATTTTTGTTCCATTTATATGATTTGTAAAATCTTTATGGTACAATTTGTATTACACTGAATAGTTGTATATGTTACTATTTAAACACACACTAAGTACTTCTCATCTCAATCGAACTACCGTTCAAAGCCAACAAACAACCAAAAACATAGAATTGTTAGCCAACTAAAACGCTATTACACTCACCAAAAAATTATTTGTTTCTGAACTACAGGTATGTGATCTTATTTAATTTTTTTTTTTTTTTTTTTTTTTTTTTTTTTTTTTTTTTTTTTTTTTTTTTTTTTTTATGAAACATTTTTACCGATTAAATCAAAATTTCGGGGGGTATGGGCTGCAGCTCCCTCAGCATCCCCCTTATAAAAGCCCATGCATTCAATGGTCTCAATTTTAGAGGCCAAAAGTAAGCCAGTGATGTCTCGGGATGTGCTCAGAAATAAAACTCTCTCGCCTCCACAAAGGAACCATGACATCTTAGCGTGACTCCGTAATAACCTTAATCAAAATGCTCCAGTATATATAATATAACAAGGACAAGTTCAGCGAAATAGTTCCTACAGAGCGTTCGTTAATTCCTCTAGAAGAAGCGTTATTTCGAGGAGTACCCATTACCTCCGAAGCAAGACACCTGTCATTAGGCATTAGATAAAGCGGAGGAAGTTTTGAGGACCTCCTATTCAGGGGCGAAATTAAATGTCTACTTGGAAACTATAGCCTGTTCAGTTAGATGCAATAGTTCTAATCCGCATGCGCTAAATTTTGAGGGAAATATTCCCGACGGTTCCACCATTTGCAAATCCCCATTTCAAAGAACAACACGATACGTGAAACATTATAAACACTGATTATGTCTTGCTTAAGACTAAGAAAGCCTTTGAGAGGTCGGACAAAGGAAATAGTGTCTAATATTTATCAATACTTAGCCAAAGCTAAGACTAAAACCGTTTTAATACCAGAGAGAGTTTTTACCGGAAATTTCTTGCACCGGGTAATAGGCCACGCGAACCCAGTAGCGTGTTGTTCATTGTAATGCAAATTGTGGAACCGTCGGGAATATTTTCGCGCATGCGGGATTAGAACTATTCCATCTAACTGAACGGGTTTTCCAACATTAAAGAGAAGCGTTTAGTTCCTTAGCAATGCGGCGTGAACTAACCCCCTTGTTCAGCTCCTGAGTGATGGGCATTTGATTTACTTTCGATTATTCAATTTTTCTTCCTTGATTTTAGATAAAAATGGTTAATTTTATAGTAAATAATTAATTGTGGTAATGTATAAAGACTCGCTGAATAATACGCATTTCAAATGTCAGAATGAAACTGCTAAGAAGGAAAATAACTATAGTGGTCTAGCTGTATCAGAGGAGGGAGCAGTTGGCAGAACCCTTCCTTGCAAACCATTCGTCCTTGAGTTGTGTAAGAAACGGATCTATTAATGCAAGACAGCTTTTCACAAATACAGTCAGGGCTGAATCGTTTTTACCATGTCCTTATCAACCACTTTCTCATATATTTTATCTTATTGTAGACTCTGTAGGTCCCTTGGGCGTATATAGAAAATAATTTCGGGGGGGGGGTTATGAATTACTAACAATCTGGAACTTGGAATAGTTAGCCAACTAAAACGCTCTTTTCTAAGTGACATTATTTATTTTTAAGGTTTTTATGATACATTTTTACCGATTAAATCAAAATTTCGGGGGGGGGGGGGCTGCAGCCCCTTCGACTTCTCCCTTATATAAGCCTATGGGTTCGTTTACATGTGAAAGTCAATGTAGGATATTTTTGTCAACCAGAAATATTAACTAAGTATATGCAAATACTTCATGTCTGAGATATACATTTCTATCACTAGCAATAAGGGTGTGTTCTCATCTGACACATCTTGCAGGAAATAAAACTCAGGTGTGGGATATAATAATTATGATAATTACGTATCCGACACCTGAGATATATTTCCTGCGTGAAGTGTCAGATGTAAACGCATCCTAAGAGGTACAGTTTAAAAATGGATATCGGCTCTTCTGGCTACAAAAAGACATTAAAAATCAACTCCATTATAGGCCACATGGGACCAGTGGGGCAGATACTGCAGAAGTATCAGATTCTTGACCATAAGGCACACTACGTACATAACGTCGTCGGTACTATTCTCAACCGCCTGATTTTTGCCTTTGCTGGTACCCTTTAATAAATTAATTAAAGCTGGGTGGGCCTAGGGACAGTCTGGAACCCCATATCCAACCCTCGAACTACAACACTAGACGATAAATTCTTTTGTGAGTTTTGAACTCGGGGCCTTCAACATATTAGTCAATTGCTCCAATACTGAGATTTCAAAAACAATGTTTCATTGTCTGCACCTGTAGACAGCTGAAGAATTACAGGATATACAAGCACACCTTATTGGAAATGACTTGAAATCACTTTGTAAGTCTAAAAAAATGATTATCAGTGAAACATAAATTGATATATATATTTAAAAAAAAATATACTTTCAGTGGATAATTTCCTATAATTTCCTTGTATCACCAATCAACACATAATATTTCCCAATTTTGATTAAGTCACTATCTTCTTATGTTTTGAGGTATTAATTCACAATTTACTCTATTTTCAAAAGATTTCAGATCATATATTCATTCAAAATTATATGTACTTCACTAAACGATATTTATTTGATCATTAATATCATCAATAAGTCATTAACATATATGTAGTCAACTAATTTTAACTTTTAATTCCTTAGTTATTGAAAAAAAAATTAATTAGTATTAGAATCAAATAGACATTATAAGGGTGCAATGGTCATTGATAACGAAAGGCCAACATCTATACAATTATATATGTCTTACACACAGATTTAATACTATTGAATAAAATTCACGTAAATGAGACTCATGACTACTTGATATGGAAGGACTCAAATTTGTGGTATATTATTTCAAAACGAAGAAGTTGACCAGTTCCTAAGAGCGAAATTCAAATAACATATTTTGATACACTTGTTATAAGCTGCAATTCTTTTATTTTGTTTTGATAATATTTTTAAATTTTGTTTGGTTATTATATTATGTTCATCAAAATTAATCTTCCATTTATTTTCAAAAATGTATACTCTAACTAATTGAGTTACTTTACTGCTATTACTTTGTTATTTTATTTATTATTAAATTTATATTTACATTAAAAAAGCAAAAAGTGAGAAATATTACTTTATTAGTGATTTCAAAATTATATTGTAGCGTAATTAAAATTTTATTATTACTCACTATTTCTATCCAACTTATTAATTATTCACTTAATATAAAATAAAAATAAAAAAAAAAATACATTTGGAATATAAATGACCATATTCCAGTAATGAGGGAGGGGGGGGGGAGTTTCAGAATAAAGTGAGCATAATTGACTTGTGAAAATAAGGCTAAGACAATTTATAGTTTTTTATTTAATGCTTTCATTACTTTTTAGAATAACTAATTGAAAATTCCTTGAATTAAAACAATTCCTTGTCTGATACTCTTTTTGATGATAGTTCGAGATCTTGAGGAGTGGGATCCAAACGACAAGCAGAACATATGGGAGTTGAGCGGTCTATTTGAAGGAGATATAATAGTTGATGAATCTAGAAACGCAGTGCGCGAGCGATCAGCTAAATGGCCTAAAGGAATTATCCCATACCACATCAGTGATGATTTCGGTTAGTAGTACATATCACACTTTTCTTATCTGTGCATATATTCACATTTTATTATTTAAATGTATTATTAATTTACTATATGTTTTTCTTATGGAATATATATGTTCATTCCAAGTTGATTTTTTAATTTAGTTATAAAATGTATATTTTCTCTTATGTCAGGTTCGTCTACTATAATATTTAATATTGTTACTAAAACTAATATTTTGTGAGTCGGGGAACTGGCTGAGTGTTTTAATACTAACCAAAAATTTGAGAATGTTTATATTGTGATAAAAGGCATAATACGGTGCTAATGGCCCAGATTTGTCGACGCGCCGTTAGAAAAAGAAAAGAAAAAGAAAAAAAAAGAGGCATAATACCTGCTACAATTTTTCTAAATAGGTGAAATTTTATTTGTTTAATTTTCGTGATATTTTACGGTAAAGTTTTTGTATAATTATTCCATTATTTTATATATTTACAGGACCATATCAATTTTGATCAGCACGCAACCAGTACATCATTAAAAATATTCATAGCTAAAAAATAAAATTCATTGCAAACATGAATGTTCCTTGTTATATTTTTTTTAATTTTAATTAATAAAAAAAATTGTAACAAGGAACATTCATAAGTTTTTACTAATAAAATACTTGATTAATATTTTTTCTACATATTAAATGCTTGATAATACACTGAAATTTCAGTTTTACATTAGCATTCTATAATGTCTGAGATTAAACCCTCAACAAACGCCCCACCAGATCAAATTATGTTGGCATTTTTTATGGAGCACCCAGACCCAAGGTCATTAGAAAAAACGTTATCAAACATTAAATATTATGTGTGATATATGCAATAATTATTTAATAAAACCAAAAACATATTGTTACGCATATGACAGGAACTCACATGATTAATAACTTAGATCTGACAATGTATGTAGATGCTACATCAGTTGTTTGATATAGATTCTTATTATTATAACAAGGGTTCGATTCCCACTATGGGGTGGAGGCTTTTCTTCAGAAAAAAGAAAAGGCATCAGCCCTATCCAGGCTAGAAATAGGGTAGTAACCTATAGATAACCCGTCCTAAAATTCTTAGTTAATAATAATGGACGTGAAAATTTAAATAAATAAATATAACGACTCTAGATTCTTTGATTTTGTCAGTTGGAATCTTCTCATTCCAAAGGGTTGCTATCCTATTATTTAGCCACCATCAACGTCAAAAAGTGGGTTATAGTTGGATTAAGGTGTTAATGACCTCAAAGGTTGACACACCTTAAGCCCAAACAAAAAAAAAAGTTGTATTTAGCATCAACAGATTTTTTATCAACGTAATACATTTCATATTCTTAGACATTTTTTTTAATTTCACTTATTCTAGCCTGTCCTGGCTAGAAAAGGGTGGTAACCTATAGATAACCCATCCCAAAATTCGTAGTTAATAGTAATGGACGTTAAAATTTAAATAAATAAATAATTTCACTTATCAAATTTCATCTTCACTTTGTTCTTTGATTTATCCCTAAACTCTTCTACTCAAAAATTAATTAGGACATCCTTTAATAGTAATAATTATATACAATTAATTGGAAGACATAACATTAAAATAAATAGAGGTTAACAATTTCTCATTTATTGCATATTCACTAAGCTACTTTATTTTTTCAGCTAGTTACTAAAAAAATAAATTTGGTGATTTTGAATAATATTTGTAAAATAAAACATCTTATAGGAAACCAATAGCCACAATTCGACATAACTCTGTTGTAATTGCCCGTTAGAAATCTCAAATTTTCTAGGAAAACATTTCATAAAAAAAATCATATTTATGTAGACATAGGTGAACTGCCTGAATATAATGCCTCTATGAAAGAGTAAAAAGTCCGTCACGCAGGAGCTGCATAACTAAGCACTTTCCTCAGAATTTGGGTAGTGTAGACTGCTTTCCAGAACAATTTGCTTAAAATATCCTACATAAATAAAATAAAAACATGAATAGTTCTCTTTTAAATTTGTAATGAGTAACTGATCAATTATTAATTTGCTTCCAGAGTTATGTTTACACATGGTACCTACTACACTACGTAATAAATACAAAAAACCTCATATTATCGTATTTTGATCTAACGCAGGAACAGGATACAGTCACTCTAGTGGTAGAAAGCGCTCCTTGCGGCGGCTTTGTGAACCTACGTTTGGCGGGCTTTTCTATTGAAATATATTACAAATTAAACCCCCGCTTTACGATTGACCGATTGAGCTCATTTTTACAACACTTCTTTCTCATGAGTTACCCACGACGTATACAGCAGAAATTACGACCGGTATGAGTATATTAGGAATTTGGGTCCGTAGTAAACCCCCCCTTCTAATGAACCGATTTAGTTTATTTTTACAACACATATTTAACTGAAGATTACCACTATGAATACCGAGTTTCGTCGAAATATACCAAAAATCACGGCTGGTAGTGGCGAATTGGTATTGTGGGTCCGGAGTAAACCCCCCCCCCCCTCCTAATGAACTGTTTTAGTTTATTTTTACAACACATATTTACCTGTGGATTACCACTACGAATACCGAGTTTCGTCAAAATATACCAAAAATCACGGCTGGTAGTGGCGAATTGGTATTGTGGGTCCGGAGTAAACCCCCCCTTCTAATGAACCGATTTAGTTCATTTTTATATCTCACTTTTCTCTCTATATTACCACTACGAATACCAAGTTTCGTTGAAATATAACAAATATTACGGCTGACATAGTCAAATTAGTGTTTTGGGTTCGGGGTAAACCCCCCCTTCCGGTGGACCGACTTTGGTGGTTAACGAACTCGTTCAATCGTTTGCTAATTGAATGCTATATACCAAGTTTCGTGACGAAAAAACAAAAACTCTGGCCGCTATCGTGTTAACAGACATATATATATATATATATATATATATTTATATATATATATATATATATATATATATATATATATATATATATAAATTTTAACGGGGGTCATTTTCAGTGTCTACTTGGTAGGATCGATAAAGATTTGAAGACATTTTTCAAAAATTCCGTCATGAGTCCAACCTCAATAGCTACTTTCCTTCGGAGGAAAGTGCTAATAGGAGGGCCAAATATACAAATGTTGAAAACATGCTGAGATCAAATCTGATGAAAAACTTAAAGATGAAAATTAGTTTTTCATTTTTAAGTTAAGATTAAAAACTTAAAATATTCATAGTGTTCTGCAAAAATGCCTCTTTATACATGATTCCTTTATTGACAAGAATTATTAATATTGAGTTTAAAAGTATAGTTTTCTCTGAGGAACCAACAGAGGAGCAGGCATTTATTAAATAAATGAAATAATATATTTTTTTATTAGTTCTAAGGCATGAGCGCTCCTCGCTTAAGGTTTGATTTCCACTAGGGATAATGGCTTTTCTTTCAAAAACAGATAGCACATCAGCTCTAACCTGGCTAGAAAAGGATGGCAACCCAGTCCCAAAATCTGTCTTATATTTTAAAATTTAAATAATTAATTTTAGAGATCATTGATCATTTTGATTGCAAAGGAAGATAAAGTCAGGGTTTGGACTTGGTGTCTTAATGAAATTACATTTTTTATAAGAAAATGTATTTTTTTTTTTTTTTGCCGAAATTTCAGATGTAAATTCAAGCCTTCATCGGGATGATGAGAAGAGGGAGAAATATGCCTCACTGATGTGCAATCATTTCTCAAATAAAACCCATTTTCTTATAAAAAATTATGTTTTATTATGATACCTTTAAATAAATAAATATTAGTTTTGCTTTGAATAACTCTCCTGAAAAAGCAACCTAAAACAGTTTGATCTTAACTATTTTTTAGGTATCTGAATAAATTGAAGATATTTTTTTTAACAATTAAACCAAGTTGATTTTTTCTATTTCCCTTAAAACGTACATAAAAAATGTCCTCTTTTATATTCCTGTATTTCTATTTCCATAAATGAACATACTTTCTTTGCCACATAACAATTAACAAAATTAACAGATTAAGTGGTTTGAATGATCTCTTCTGACTTCTATAATAATGAAAGAATGAATGAATGAGCGAATGAATGTGTTTATTGCTTTTAAGTACAAAAACTTACAGCAAGGAGTTGGCACACAAAATTAAATTTAAATTTCCATAATAATAATGATAACACAACAAAAATACATAAAACTATTAAGATAACAAACGGCTTTTTATGTGAGAACAAATAATAATAATGCTTGTAAAATAATATAATAATGCTTGTAAAATAATATAATAATGCTTGTAAAATAATATGATAATGCTTGTTAAAATAAATAATACATAATAAGCATCGAATTAGGCGACTTTAAAAGAAACACTTTAAGGGTTGGCACTGATTTCAGCCTAGAAGAGTCTTTCTAGCTTGTAGATATCGAAGAGTCTGGTAGCTAAAGTCATTTAGCTGTTCTTGGGTGTTGGGGGATAAGGCATCAACAAGTTGGGTAGACATTATATTATTATTATAGAAGTTGCTCTTCTATAATAATAATATAGATTCATAATGCAATGCCTTCCCTTCTCACTCTGCTAATGAATAGATCAATCAGTATGCATAAGAATGCTTAACCAAATATTAATTAGTAAATATTAACAGACTTTAGTAAATATTAAATCAAAGGTTGGAAACCATCCAAATTACACATAAATACATACAAGCAAAAAACGTTAACAAGAAGAAGATTCGTTGTTCCAGATGAAGAAGATGCCAATGTGATAAAGGGGGCAATCGAAGAGTTTCATGAGAATTCATGCCTTAAGTTCCGGCCCTACAAAGAGGGGGACTCTGATTGGATCTCAATACAGGGCGATTCGCCTGGTTGCTGGTCTTACGTTGGGAGACGAGGCGGAGGTCAGGTAGTGAACTTGGGGAACCGTTGTGTGCAACATGGAGTCGCTGCTCATGAACTACTACATGCTTTAGGATTTCACCATCAACAGAGTGCCTCAGACAGAGATAAATATGTCACTATTCACTGGAAGAATATTCGAAGAGGTATGTACAAAAAACAAAGCAACACATTTTATGCAAATATATTAGCACAGACTAGCTCTATTTACATTTTGTATCCTTTTAAAAAAACAAGGTAACTTCAATTATCTGAAAATAATAATCATAAAACATCACTACATACAGTACTTTGCATTTTTGTTTGAAATTTTAAAAGTTTTATCAATCATTAAATTAAAATGTTCAACAGAAATATTGGAATCTGTGTTTTTTTCTGGACATCTGAGCACAATATTTATCAGAACCATTATTATTACCAGAAAACTCTTTTACTCACTCTTGTTGAGATGGCTTGATACTATTTAATTTATGAATTGGTTAAATAGAGGTGAAAGATCTTTTTGGTACTGTTTTCTTTCAGCCTCAACAATCTTTTCTTTTAAGATACCCTAAGTCCGAAGCACTTCATATCTAGGATCTTCCAATAAATGCTTTCATCACTCCATTTATATGCTTTAAAGTTCTTTAGTCTTAATTAGCCTTTAAACCAATTTTAGGAATTTGCAAAATAAATTAAAAAAGGTGTTTTTGGCACCATATTCTTTCAGCCAAGGAAAACTTTTCTTCAATGACTTCCATAAGTCATTTAATAATTATTTATATAATTTATCAATGTTGTAAAACAGCAATTCTTATATTTCTACTTACCCTATGCAAGTACACTATCCAGTGGGAACTCATGTACTTCAAAATCAGACTTATCTGCTTGAGAGTATTTAAGAATGTCACTACAAGCATTCATAATACATTTTTAAGTCTAAAGGTTCACCTATCTGTTTTTAATTAACTTATTTGGACTTTACTTAACCTTTGCCATGCAACCAATTTATTAATTCGACCTCATGAGGAGTTTGGAGTGAGGCAATGGTAGAGCACTCGACTAATGAACTGGAGGACCTGAGTTCAAAATCCAGGCACACACTAAAGATTTTTATTGTCTAGTGTCGACGTTTGAGGTTTGGATTCGGGATCTTATATCGTCCCTAGGCTCACCCAGCCCTTAATTAATTTATTAACGGGTTCCTGCAAAGGAATAAATCAGGTGGCCAAGCATAGTGACCACATTTATCTCCCTGGTGTGCCATATAATGATCAAGAATCAGATACATCTACAGTATCTGCCCCTCTGGGCCCTTGTGGCCTGTTAAGGGATAGATTTTTTTTTCTTTTAGGAGGAGTTTATCAGCCTGACTTCCATTGGCTAGGTCGCTGATATATATATATATATATATATATATATATATATATATATATATATATATATATATATATATATATATAGGTCTCAAAAATGACAGTGTTACAAAGTTGTATGTGTGTATATATACACACAAATTTGAAGCACTGTCATTCTTGTGACATCTGGGATGAGAAACGTGGAAATTTTCATAAGTACTTTTGGATTGTGTCATCTGATCAATGGCATAAGCGGATTTCCTCCCTGTGAAGGAAATGCATATAAGTTCGACTTGCAAGACCTGTATCATCTTAGCAATAATTATATATTGTATGATCTGGAAAGCTTAGAATGAAAATAAGCCAAAACTTCAACTAAAAGGAGCTCATTAAAATTTATGGCTGAGCTATTTTAGTAGGAAATGTATTTGACTTTCAAATTATCACTATCCATTTACCATGATTTTGCAGCTGTTTTCAAGATATTTAATAAAATAGACAAGAAGTTCAAAACTGTCCATGACTGTAGATAAAATAAAAAAGGTAACAAAATGTATATATACCTTAGTGTTGATGAATGTAGGGCATTTGAACATAAATTCATGTGAGTGGCGTTTTTTGAGTTCACGATACGTAAAATCTAGTTTTACCAGTTACAAATCTGATCTTAAAGTAATTGCATTGGATTTCCCAAGACAAGTAAGGGGGAACTACATTTTTTGTCATCACAAGTCCACAATTATGATGAAATGGAATGAAACTGAAAGAATTAATGAATTAAATGAATAAAACCTTTTTAGTTTGGAATTTTTATAAGCATGAACAACATTTAGATGATTTTTGTTTGTACAAAATTTTTGTTTTTTTTTCTATGCAGTATTAAACTTCTTCCATTCATAATTTCTGAAGACCAACACCACATGCTTGAACTTATTCTTAGACACTCACAAGTACATAAGACATTTTAATAGTTACCAAATTATTCTAATTCCCTTAGGAACTGAGAGGAATTTCAAAAAATACAGTCCACATCGGATCAGTGACTTAGGAGTTGGTTATGACTATGAGAGTGTGATGCATTACAGCACTCATGCTTTCTCAAAGAATGGTAAACCAACAATAACGCCAAAAGTAAGTATTCCAGAAAACTAATTTTAGAATTCCAAAACTCAGCCAGTTCCCATTCACAATGGACTTTTAGCATTTTGTTTTTTCTCTATTTGATTTTTTTAAACAGTTTTTAGTTGCATTACACAGCAAAGTGCACCCACCAGGTATCAACTGAGCTTATGCTTTCTAGTATTTAATGCATTTACTTGTATATTATTATGTTAGAAATGGTTTAGTAGAGTCCAACCTTCAGTTAAAGAGTTTAGTTCAGCATTATGTATATTTCAGAGGAGCATTATAAAGGAAACTACTGAACTGATTTAAAGACAACATTGTATACTTTATTTCTTCTAAAAATGAGGATATTTTAGTAGGATAACTTAGCAATAGACTTAAAAAATAACTTATTTATGTCAAGTGGCAGCATAGTGATTGAAGAAAAAAAAAATAACTTCTATCTTCATAAAGAACATAGTAATTTAACTGGCAGGAGGTGCTCCCCAAAATTGTTGTGATGTTTCGAACCTGTTTAGCTTCATCATCAGGTATCTTATATTAAGTCATGTTTAGGTCTATTATATAGACATTATTCAATTGCATACTTTTTCAACCAGATTAATAAATCAGCATTCCATAGAGTAAACATTCTCCCTTCCTATCCTGAAGTACTTCTAGAACTTTGACTTCGATTTCCCAACATCCGGATTTCGAGATACGCCCTTTCTCTTCCAAAGTCCTGATATTCATACTGGAAGAATTCTAACCCAGAATTAACGTTTACTATCAAAATTCAAAATTTATGGACCTTAATATGAAATGTAATAATTATAATAGACCTTAACACAACTTAATATAAGATGCCTGATGATGAACCTAAACAGGTTCGAAATATCGCAAATATCAGTTAATGTTTTAAACAATTGGGAGCAACTCCTGCCAGTTACTTCAAGAATCCATTGATCCTTCCCCCCCCCCCTTACCTTCAACTTGATTTTACCTTCATTTGATGCCTCTTCACAGGTGTTACAAATTTTAATTGAATAGTGTGTGGAAGGAAAGCGAAACTTCCCCTTGGTCTACATCCAAACTAAGTTCATCTATATGGAGCAGCAGTTTGGACTTGGCCCTTATAGCAGAAGGTTTGCCTTCCTTAGGCTGTTTAATTAAATGTAACTAGTTGTATTGCCCCTGAAGAGGCATCAAAGGATGTGAAACCGATAGGGCAGTTTCAGTAATAAAATTATTAACAAGTGAAAGTGCTTTTAATTAGTCGACCGCGGCGCTAATAGCCAAGATTTGTTGATGCGCCGTAAAAAAAAAAAAAAAAAAAAAAAAAAAAAAAAAAAAAAAAAAAAAAAATTAGTCGACCGTCTGCCTATTTTATGTAGAAAATATGTTAAATTTGATTACCCTGATTATTGTGTTTTAACTGGTTTATGCATTTCCAAGCAATCTCACCCAGCACCATCCTCCAAATTTCTAAGAAACACTTTTCCCTTTCTGCTTGCCTTCTTCACAACATAGGCCATAAGAATTCTAAATAAGACAGAATTATCATTGAATATTGTTGAGGAAGAACACATGCAGGAAGGATGAGGCAAAGCAATATATCGTCAAACAAATGCAAAGTAACGAATGTGAAAAAAATGCATCTTTCATTGTCAATCTTTACTAATTTCTGCTGAACTTATGTACGGCAAATTCTTGAATCTTAGATCACTCTATTAAAGGGAAAGTATTCCACTATCAAAAGGTCAAATCTGCCGAATATTTGACTGTCCAAAAAAAAAAAGTTATCAATAAATGCTTTTCCACTCTGAAAAGTGGTGATTTTCACATTCGATACTTTGCATTTGTAGCGACGATATGCGATGTCGATTTCTTCTATCGATCTATTATAGAGCAACTAACGCTTTTAAGTCAAACACATCTGCATTAGTAGAATATTTGTCCTAATTCAACTTGACCCTACCCATCATAAGGCCAACTCTCCCAGCACTAAAGATAAGGTGCCTGCGTTCAATCCTTATGTAATATAATATTAAACTTTTGGTTTTGAACCCATTCAATATATTTTGTCCTCTAAGTAAGATATTCCCACATCAATGTGATTTTGAACTTATTTTTTTGATATTTTACCAGTCAGCCAACTTTTTATATTTCTTTATTATTTTGAATGCTTTAAGTTGTTAAATTTAGCAATATTTTATGGAGTTTAATTTTGTAGCTTTTTGTTAATAGATTGATGATGCTTAAATGTAATAATTATTTAGAATTAGGTACCTTTAATATTTAGTGCAACAAGAATTAAGCAAAATTTTCTCCACTTCAAGCAGGACTTATGATTTGGACAAATCAATTTTTTTTTCTATTAGTTTTATTCTTCCTATCAAAAGTTTGTTTTCAATTCTAGGAGGACGGAGCTTCGATAGGTCAAAGATTTCGAATGAGTGAAAAGGATCTAATGAAACTGAACATTATGTATGGTTGCCAGACAGAAGAGAAAACAGAATCTCCAGAAACACCTGACAATCCGTCAACTCCAGACTTCTCAGACTTTTGGGGATTTCATTTTAGGTAGCCAAAAAGATCTATAACAAAATAATACCATTCTTGTTGTTATTGTTAAAGTTTAATTATTGTAAATAGTTCAAAAAAGTACAATGTAAAAAAAATAAGATTTTTAGTAAAAAATGAATTTTATTTCATAATGAAATTGATTGTTTTAATAGTAATAATCTGTAAGAAATGTCATTATTGCACATAGATAATACTTGCTACTATCATACCTTACCTAATAATGTGTTCTTCAGAAATGTTAATTATAAGGATTAGATTAAATTTCTGGATCTTAATAATTTCATATTTTTATTGCATAACTGTTCATTCCTTTGTTATTAAATTATTTATTTGTTATATTATATTTATTTAAATTATGATTACTAGTTTTATAATAAAACACCCTAAGCTCCATTCTGAAACAAAAGGTTTTAGATTACTCATAGAGGGGGCAGGAAATCAAACAGAGCAGTTTCGAAAATCTATTATTTATTTATTTAATTTTAACGTCCATTATAATTAACTAAGAATTTTAGGACGGGTTATCTATAGGTTACCAACCTTTTCTAGCCAGGATAAGTCTGATGCCTTTTCTAAGAAAGCTCACGCCATAACATTCATGGCCACCGGGCCTCCTGGAAGTCTATGGAAAAAAAATGACACAACTTACAGAAATGAGATTTATTTTATTTTCTTCAGTATATCATGCCGTTTTATGCATTAAGTTTTAAAAATTACAGAAGGTGATTTCGGAAGTTATTTGCCATATTTAACACACTTTGACTGGTATAGCGGCAATTTCCTCTGGAAGTCGCTCTTCCAGGATTTCTTCTTGCTTCCGGTGGCCACAGAAGAAGAAGTCACAAATTCTCAAATCTAGTAAGTGCGTAGGCCAACCCACATCACATCTCAGAAAAACGAGGCTGATAGGGAACATCTACTGTAGTTTCGTCATGGAAATTCAAGCCGCATGGGCCTTAGCCTCATCCTGTTGGAACTAAATGTCACCCATATCTCTTTCCTCCATTACCTCTTCCAATTAAGGTTCAAAAATATTGTCCAAAAAACAAAAGTAGGAGAAAGAAAACATGACGTTGAGCATTTACAGTTACGTTTTGCCAATTCTCCTAAAAAATAAGGTCCAATCACTCCAAATTTTGAAAGCACAAGCCACACAGTTACTTTTGGAGAGTGAAGAGGTTTCTCGTGAATTTACTTTAGATTATTGTCAGTCAAATAGAAAATATTTTGTTCATTTATAATTCTACTAAGATCCCTCAGTAGCTTCTTTACTCTCCTCAAATATTGGATGTTCTAGCTGGTTATGGTCTTCCTAAACCCCTAGGTCCTAAGTATAGAACCAGTTTCTTCGAATGTATGCACCCAAGGGACAAGACAAGCAGGGTTATAGTGCAGCTGAAGAACCAGCTGAGTTGAGTAAAAGATAAAAGACTGACAATGGCTTAACAAAATGAGACCCCTCTCATCTTTCTATCCCCAACCCACAGGAAGTACAAACCTTTCAAAACTACCGTTTTATTTGCCACACCATGTATATTTACATATACTTAATTTAAGAATGTAATTGGTTAGAAATTTTAAAATTTTAGTTTAAACAATATTCGTAATCTATGAATAAATAATCATAAAACTATTATTGAATTCAGACTAACTTTTAGGTTTTTTTTTATTGTCTATTATTATATGATTTCATTTTAAAAATGTGTAAATTTATATATTAAATAGTTAAAATCTGATTTGGAGCCTTGAAAATGGAGCATAAAGTACAAAATGTTTTTATTATTAACACCTAGCGCTTTTAGCCGCTCAAGCAATTAGCACTAATAACAAAGATGTTTTGCGAAGGAAGTGATTCCACATTTCTCCTGAACATCATCTATTAGCAGCATTTGATATCAGAACAAATGTTCACCAAAGTGAACCTATCATTACCTAAATAAGTCAGTACATTATATTCTATTATTTCTATGATGTTACAGAACACAAAAATAGAGGGTTTTTTTTTATCACCTCATAAGTACCAATCGCCTTCAGATTAACTTAAATTTTTTTCGCTCAGGGGGGGTGGTTAGAGGGTAATGCTACAAAGCAAGAAGTAATGGAAGATTGTATGAAGCCATTGTAGTATTTTCCAAAATTATTTTAATAACAAATTTCAAATAAAAACAATGCAATCATTAAACAAAGATAAATAAAATAATTCTTTAAAAGTATAGCCATTATAAAAATTAGCCTTAAATGCCTCATAATTGTATTTACAGTCATATATTTAATTAATTTCTACCAAAAATATCACAGTCTTGAAGAGTCATTTGCTCCGATATTGCAATGAGTCAATTCCTTTAACAGTTCCTCTTTTCATGGGATTATTCATTCAGTACTTTCCTCTTGTTGAACAAATATATTTTCCATTAGTATTCCTATCTCCAGCATATGAGCAAGGGTGCTTTCAGTCACCTAAAAATAGAAAATAAAGGTAAATTAGAGTTTCTAATTCATTCTTTCTGTACAAAAGTTTCAAATAGAATTGAAAGTCCTCTCTTTGAGGGAGCAGACTATGGCGTAAAAGGGCAGTTATTTCAAGTCAATTATCTGGCCTGTCAGTATTCAATTGTTTAAATTAAATTAAATACACTTCGTTGGTTTAATTTGTTTTAATTTATATGCTTAATTGTGCATGCTATTTTAATTTATGCTCTTCATTACTTAAATTTTCAATACAACCCCTAAAATACACTTAAATTATTTAAAGTTTCAAGCTTGAAACATTAAATGAACTGGTTAAACATTAAATGTCTCGTTCAAGGAAATAAGACATTTTTTAACCTTTCTATTTAAAAAATAAATAGATAAGGAACAGGTCAGACGTGGCCCAGAGTTAAAGAAGTGGCAAGGGACAGAGAAGCATGACAGAACTTCATGACAGTTCTCTGTCCCACCTAAGGAGTTCCAATATTTAATTCAAGAATTTAAATACAAAAAATTGTCTGTTATGTAATTTTTTTAAGATTCTTCCATTACTGAATATGATTTCATAAAAATGTAATTACAGTGTTTACAGACCTATATGAACTACTATCATATTCCAGACTGTCCCGGAGCTTGTGCAAGGTATTCTGCAGAGGGGAGTGATCAGCATGACTGGGGAGCATACTATTTCCCTTGATGTAGGCTATTGATTATTTTTTTTTAGTACACAAAATGAGGATATACTGATATACATGAATTAAATGTTAAATAATATGAAGGGCCAGGGGGAAAAACGATGAATGTCACTTTTTTATGAAAACAAGATTTCTGTGCCTTCTACTAGCCTTAGAAGAGTACTATCAGCCTGCAAAATCTTACGGGGAAAAACAATGAGAAGAACTCTAAAAACACTGTACATTATGATACTTTCAGGTCTATTTTCAACAATGATTTCAATATTTCCTTCATTACCCCAGGAAAGATAGGTGCAGTACATACGACCAAGAGATACTCTTAAAAATCTTTACAGCGGGCCAGTTCTAATTCCTGAGCCTAAGTTCAATGACTTTCAATGCCTTACACAGTTTTTGATTAAATCAGCTTCAATGACCTTCTATGATAACTTGCCGCGAACATCTGCCACTAAACATAACATCGAAGATACATATCTGAAGGTAAACATATAATAATATGTTATCTGAAGAAAAAATACTTTATTAAATGTTTTGAATGAAAAGTTCTCTTGGTTTGTCCATATGTTTTTTAAATTTTATTTTATTTTATTTATTTATTATTTTTTTTTTTTTTTTTATAAAATACACACATTTTTCAAAGCTTGCTTGCTTAATTTGAAGTATTTGTGCATTAAACTGCCAAAAAAAATATTTTATTTGATTAGAAACACCTGTGGGAGTATAAGAATCCCAAAAAAATTCTGTTAGGATTGTAAAAATAGGAAATTTTGAACAAGAAACTTGTTTTGTTTTTTTCATTTTTCTCACAATTACTTTTTAGTGATATTCATTGTTTTCCCCTCTGGCCCTTCATATAAATATAAAATCAAAGAAAATTAAAAAAAATACAGGCCCATGGCAGTGTTTTAAAATGCATAATGTGTTAAGCCATATTATTGATTATTATACAACGGTATTAGAACTAATTGCATTAAAAATCCCAAAGAAATCAAAATTGATATTATTACACCTAAAAAAATTATTAGCATTTTTATTTAAAAAATAGAAACAACAATAACAGTAAGAAATGGTTAAGTTAAATCACCGATCGTATTTCTTCATTTGGACTGTAACGGAGTGCTTCAATGTCCCTTTGCAGGCAATCGGTCCAAAAAGATTTCACATATTCGGTGCATCTACTGCTCAGTTCCCTGAGAAGAACAAGGGTTCTTAACACTAAACATTCACTGTTATGATTCAACATAGCTCTAAATTCACCTTCTAGAAACAAAACAACAACAAAAATCGTTTCACATAATGAAATACCCATAAAAGAACAAGAAACAGGAAAGCAGTTATATAACAATTAATACCTGGATTTTCAAATGCTTTAACAAACTCGAGAGCTACATATTTATATTCTGGCATTTTCCTAAGAACATGGCTAAAAACAGCCATCAAATTCACCGCAATACGAACTTTTCTTCTTCGAAGTGATAGAATGAAAGCGTAGTGCTCCGAAAGTGATAATAGGACAGATATTTTGCAGAATTGTTCAAGAAATACCTCTTCAAAATGTACAAGATTTGATATTAATAAAAATATAACTTCTAATGCTTGGAGTTCTTCGGCATTCAGACTGTTATTTGGCTCAACCCTCTTGGTTATCATCTGGGTTGCGTAGATTAGTCTTGGAACAAGTTTTACTTCAGCATATGCCTAAAAAAGTGAAGATATAAACAGAACATTACCTTCAGAAAATAAAGTTTTTCTTATGCAATTATTATATTTTTCCCTTAACTCCAAGACATATCAACATATAATAATGTAAAAAAAAAAGAAAAGAAAGAGGGAACAAAAGTGTATGGAAAATAAATGATTGCAGTGAATAAATGTGAAATACATGCCCCAACATCAAAATATAATTAAGTCCAACGTTTTGTTGGACATTTTTATAATCAAGACTCATTCGATGATTCGAAGAAATATTGGAACAAATTAAATATACTTTGAGAGAGATATAAAACATATTTTAAGAAATTTCAAAAATTCATAGTTTTCCTCCCACCCTTCATACAAGGTTATAAATCAAAATAATTACAATTTGTTTTTTATGAGACTTTAATTTTTTTAAATCTTAAATTTGATTTAAAATCTTTCAGACTCACACTTTTAACGTTTTCACATACTTAAGGAAAAAGAAACTTTAATCTATTGGAAAATATACAGAAAAAAAGAGTACTGATATTATCTCAAGCTAAGCATTTACAGTAGACTCTCCCTAATCCGGTGTCGCCGGGACCGGGGTACAGTCACATTAGAGAAAACACCGGATTAGAAAATTCAGTTAGTAGCAGTCACTTATGTATTATTATTAGGAAAAACCTTATTAATTTTAAACTTTCTCCTATAATAATGTGCAAATAATTTGCTTTTGGGTATACTGTGTTTGTGCATTGTTGAGTTCATTCCTTATAATTAGGAATAATATGTCCCACAATTACTAAACATAGAAGTAAAACTAGAAAGTTTGTTACCTTTCGAATTTTTTCAAGATGCATTTCATCAAATGCATCAACCGCAAAAGGTATAGAAAACAGGCAGGCAATGTACTCAACAACATTGGCAGAACTTGAGCTAAGTGCACGACAAACCATATTGACAAATGCCTTGTCTCCTATAGATTCCCCATCGCCATCCATGATCTCTTCCATACTTTGCTGAAGAAATACGAGCCATTCTTCTGATTCCAGAGCACTCAGACAAACTTCTTGGCATCCTTCGTCAAGTTTTAAAATATCTTTTAACTCCTGAAAGATCAATTAATAAACAGTTATTTTATTATAATCACAATATCTCATGAAAATAATATATATATTTTTTTAATTTCATGTACCTCCAACTATTCATTTTTCATCTACTAAATCTCAAAAGATTACCTGATATTGTTAGTTTTCTGTGCCCGATTTATTTGAACTTTCCTCCTAGACTGTTTAGAGTACAGTGCATTGAACATGGGGCTAAGCCCCAAAAATGTTTAGCCTTAAATAACTAAGTGTTGACATTTTGGTTGGTTGTTTCTCTCATTGTGAACATCAATTTCCACCATACAGCATTTATACAATCAAATAAATATATATAATAACCCCCTGACAAAACATGGGAGATTTTTTTAAAATATTTATTAAAACAAAAGATGTGCAGTTGGAGATTTGGGCATTCCTTCCATTTACAACTCAAACTCACAGTTTAATGTATTCCCTGCATGCCTATTTGTGCTTTTTATAGACACATGGTTGTCACTTAGGAAGGTAAACAGATTTTCATCAGAATTCTTGTATTTAGGGAAAATAATATTTATTCAAACATTTTACCTCAAAAGCCATCTCATTCAGCAAAGACAATATCTCAGAGCAACTTAGAAAAAAGGAAGGGTAAATTACCCCATTTCTTCCTTTTTATTTAAATTTTAATGTCCAGATATACATGAAAACAATTTTTAGGGCAGGTTTTCTATACCCTTCTCTATCCAGTGTAGGGCTGATGCTTTTTCTTTATTTAAGAGAAAAGCAATCACCCCTAGTGGGAATCAAACCCTTTTCTTCCTTGCCAAAACAAAATGTTTAGTCATCCACAGTATCCTCTGACCCTCTTAAGATTAATAAATAAAAAGTCCGTCACGCAGGAGCTGCATAACTAAGCACTTTCCTCAGAATTTGGGTAGTGTAGATTGCTTTCCTGAACAATTTGCTTAAAATATCCTACATAAATAAAATAAAAACATGAATAGTTCTCTTTTAAATTTGTAATGAGTAACTGATCAATTAATAATTTGCTTCCAGAGTTATGTTTACACATGGTACCTATTACACTTCGTAATAAATACAAAAAACCTCATATTATCGTATTTTGATCTAATGCAGGAACAGGATACAGTCACTCTAGTGGTAGAAAGCGCTCCTTGCGGCGGCTTTGTGAACCTACGTCTGACGGGCTTTTCTATTGAAATATATTACAAATTAAACCCCCGCTTTCCGATTGACCGATTCAGCTCATTTCTACAACACTTCTTTCTCATGAGTTACCCACGACGTATACCGCATTTCGTTACAATACAGCAGAAATTACGACCGGTATGAGTATATTAAGAATTTGGGTCAGGAGTAAACCCCCCCTTCTAATGAACCGATTTAGTTTATGTTTACAACACATATTTACCTGTAGATTACCACTACGAATGCCGAGTTTCGTCGAAATATACCAAAAATCACTGCTGGTAGTGGCGAATTGGTATTGATGGTCCGGAGTAAACCCCCCCTCCTAATGAACCGATTTAGTTTATTTTTACAACAGTTATTTACCTGTGGATTACCACTACGAATACCGAGTTCCGTTGAAATATACCAAAAATCACGGCTGGTAGTGGCGAATTGGTATTGTGGGTCCGGAGTAAACCCCCCCTTCTAATGAACCGATTTAGTTCATTTTTATATCTCACTTTTCTCTCTATATTACCACTACGAATACCAAGTTTCGTTGAAATATAACAAATATTACGGCTGACATAGTCAAATTAGTGTTTTGGGTTCGGGGTAAACCCCCCCTTCCGGTGGACCGACTTTGGTGGTTAACGAACTCGTTCAATCGTTTGCTAATTGAATGCTATATACCAAGTTTTGTGACGAAAAAACAAAAACTCTGGCCGCTATCGTGTTAACAGACACATATATATATATATATATATATATATATATATATATATATATATATATATATATATATATATATATATATATATTGTAATGATATATTACATTCTTGAAAATATTTTTAAATTCAAATAACCATCGATATTTTGAAAAGCCCGCGCAAATCACAAACTAGATATACAAATAACATCATATTATATATAATCAAAATTAATAATATTTTTGGACAATACTGGTATACAATATATCCATATTAAATTTACATCCAGATAACAATAAATTAATTATTTGATACAAAAAACATAATTGTTATCTTTATATATATAATCCGGCAAACTGCGGAAGTTGGAAAGAGGGAAGCCAAAGTTTCTCTCTCGAATGGCGTCAGTCTAGTCTATTCTCAGCGTTGGTTGAAGGCGGACCTCTCCTCCAAGGAATACCAAATTTATTGAAGTTTTGTAGGAAGCGGATTGATTTAGAGGTAAGAATTGTTTTTGTTGTAGTTTTCAATTATTTTATTATTGTTTGCATGTAATTTAATATTGTTTGTATCTCAGAATTGTCTGGAGATAAATGTAATACCGTTCATTCACTCGGAACCTTGATCCCTGAGATTAAGTTAAATTAACATAATAAAACTAATTAAAATTTCTGTATTTCTTATTGTAAAAAATAAATCATTACATTTAATGGCGACCCAACGTGGTGCAATCATTTTCTTTTTATAAAAATTAATCATTACATTTAATGGCGCCCAACGTGGGGCAATCATTTTTTTTTTTTTTATAAAAATTAATCATTACATTTAATGGCGCCCAACGTAGACGGCCGAGTGAATTGAAGTTAAAAACGTTAAATAAATATTTTAATAACAATAAATTTTAAATAAAATAATAAAAAGTAAATAATGGATGATGCAATTGAAAATCGATTATATAGAAATGGCGGCAGCTCATTCCAGGATCTGCTACGCGTCACTAGGATATCGTATTAGATAACAGGAATTGAACTCAGGAAATGGATAATGAGATACATCCGCGTGTATAGGAAAATATAAGTTTATATCAGAATTTAATAACAAAATGGAGGAAAATATACAAAATGAGAAAAGTAATGACAATTTAACTAAAACTAATGAGATGCATTCTCAAGGCCTATTACAATTGATGAAGCTATTGTTGGAACAAAATAAAAAATTAGAAAATAAAATTGATGCAAATAGGATCGAACAAAATCAAATAAAGTTCGAATTAAGTAAAAATAATAAAATATTGGAAAATAAAATTGATAAAAATAATAAAATATTGGAAAATAAAATAGATGCAAATAGAATAGAACAAAATAAAAAATTGGACGATTTATGTGCATATTTAAATAATATGGGGGAAAATCAAAATGAAGAGACGATAGAGTTGGAAAAATCGAATAATAACCTTTTTAATAAAAATAATAGAAGTTGTCAAGAAATTATTGAGATTAATGAAAATAATAATGAAAATTTAATTAAAAATACCGAAAATGACGATACACAAATCAATAATGACGATTTAAGTGAATTAAGAAAAGATAATTTAAATTATGATTGTAGTATTATTGATCAAAAATGTGAAGAAAATAAAATATTTGTTGAAACTAAAGATGAAAGTGAGTATGTTTGTTTAGTGAATGAAGATGATAAAATTAAAGAAATATTATTGAGTAATTTGAATAATAATAATGAAAAAATAAATCAAATAATTAAAAATAATATAACTAATGATAATTTAAAAAATAAAATAAGTACATACGTTATGGATGAGAATTTGGAACAAAATAATAGTAAAAAATTAGTTGATGATCATATAATTAGTTTAAAAATAATGAGTTATAATAATAATAATGGTAATAATCAAAATAATATAATGAATAAAAATGTTAACAAAAATAATCATCTGAAAAATATGGACACCAAATTTGGTAATAAAGTAAAAATACTTTTTGAGTATCAATATCAAAATGGGATTGAAAAAATTGCAAAATTAAATCGGCCACCACGAAAGAGAATAAAACAAATCCTTAGGAATAATTCGGACAGATGCAAAAAAGATTTTAATGATAAATAGTGGATCCAGGACAATTTTTAAATGTAGTACTAGTTTAGAATTTTTATCTGTTACAAAAATTAGTTTAGTATAAGATTTAATTGAAAATAATAATAATTAAAAATTAATATAAATGTTGAAAGCACATTGGTTAGGATAAGAAAATTTTGATATTATGTAAAATTAATAAATTTAATAATAATGTTTTTTGTATATTAAAATAAACTTATTTCAATAAAGATCATTAGTTTAGCCTAAAATAAATTTGATAATTATAAAAATAATTTAAAATAAGTATATTAATAAAATACTATATTCATATAATCAAAATAATTAAAAATTATGAGACGAAGTAAGCTATCAAAATTTAAAAATAATATAATACACTTGCTATTATTCTGAACTCTCTATTCCGAAGCTCCAAATTAAAAAATTTCAATTTTAAATTTATTTTTTATACCGGACTAAAAACATTTTTTTTTTAAATTTTTTTTTTTAGACAGGAGTGCAAATGTAATGATATATTACATTCTTGAAAATATTTTTAAATTCAAATAACCATCGATATTTTGAAAAGCCCGCGCAAATCACAAACTAGATATACAAATAACATCGTATTATATATAATCAAAATTAATAATATTTTTGGACAATACTGGTATACAATATATCCATATTAAATTTACATCCAGATAACAATAAATTAATTATTTGATACAAAAAACATAATTGTTATCTTTATATATATAATCCGGCAAACTGCGGAAGTTGGAAAGAGGGAAGCCAAAGTTTCTCTCTCGAATGGCGTCAGTCTAGTCTATTCTCAGCGTTGGTTGAAGGCGGACCTCTCCTCCAAGGAATACCAAATTTATTGAAGTTTTGTAGGAAGCGGATTGATTTAGAGGTAAGAATTGTTTTTGTTGTAGTTTTCAATTATTTTATTATTGTTTGCATGTAATTTAATATTGTTTGTATCTCAGAATTGTCTGGAGATAAATGTAATACCGTTCATTCACTCGGAACCTTGATCCCTGAGATTAAGTTAAATTAACATAATAAAACTAATTAAAATTTCTGTATTTCTTATTGTAAAAAATAAATCATTACATTTAATGGCGACCCAACGTGGTGCAATCATTTTCTTTTTATAAAAATTAATCATTACAATCAAAATCAAAATATAACAAATATTAATATCAAAATATAACAAATATTACGGCTGACATAGTCAAATTAGTGTTTTGGGTTCGGGGTAAACCCCCCCTTCCGGTGGACCGACTTTGGTGGTTAACGAACTCGTTCAATCGTTTGCTAATTGAATGCTATATACCAAGTTTTGTGACGAAAAAACAAAAACTCTGGCCGCTATCGTGTTAACAGACACATATATATATATATATATATATATATATATATATATATATATATATGCATATATATATATATATATATATATAGATATATATAAATTTTAACGGGGGTCATTTTCGGTGTCTACTAGGTAGGATCGATAAAGATTTGAAGAAATTTTTAAAAAATTCTGTCATGAGTCCAACCTCAATAGCCCTGGCAAATAAAGGGTGTGCATATCCAGTACCAAAAATTTGTGTTATTTATTAAGGGGTGTTAACATTTTTATAAATCAACTAACATTACCCAGATATGTGGTTTACGAATCTTCATAAAAAGTCAGATCAAAATGTTTTTGGAGGAATCAGAACATCATTTTTTTTTTTTTTTTTTAAATAAGACATTTTGTACAATTTAACTAAATATACTTCTACAATAAATAACACAATAGCCACCATATTTACTGTAAGAAGGAAGATTACCTTTTGATTATTACAAATTGTTGGTCCATCACCAATGTTTACAGCACAAGCCTCATTGGTTTCCATACATTTCAGTCTTCTGATGAGGTCTTCATCATCAAAATCTGGCCGGGGGTAAAAATGTTCCTCGGGTTGATTCTTCTCTTTATTATCCTCCATTAGTTTATTTGACAGTCTCCGTTTTTCTAAATTATGATCTATTCTGAAAGGAAAAATTTAAGATATCCATAAGCCCCGTATAAAAAGCACATAAATTATCAGAGAATAAGAAGGGCAGTACTATACCAAAGAATAATCAAAATCAATCAGAAACTGATAATTTCCTTTAATAAATCTATTAACTATAAAAAGTATATTTAGTGTTTGTAAATTATCATTTTTTTTTTTTTATTTAAATATTTTAAAATACAGTAGGCTCTCCCTTATCTGGCGTCCCCCCCCCCATACCCATATCGAGACCGGGGTACAGTCGGATTAGAGGAAATGCTGGATTAGAGAATTCAGTTAGAAGCGGTCCCTTATGTATTTGAAAAACCTTACTATTTGAGGATATGATAATATGTACTATTTTTACCAGGGGGTTGCTCGATTGACAGAGTTGCCTTCTTCCTTTTCGTAGTAATAACAGAGCAAATTAAAAAAGTATTACTTTCAAAAGTTGCACTCCGCTCGTGATGAAAGATTGAACTAGACTGGCTAAAATCAGGCGTTCCAGCCACAGTTGGCTTAGTAGAACATTTATTTTCTTAGTAGAAACACAAGTTCCTGCCTCTAAAATGAAACATATATGCCTTCTTCGACTTCCATTCAATGAAATGCCATGAAACAAATGTTTGGGTAGCTAGGAAGAAGAGGTTTCCTTGGAATCCTTGAGCCGGTTTAGTTCCGGTCATTTCCGAGATCCGTCACTTATTGCCAGATAAGGGAGAGTCTACTGTATTTTAATTTATGCCTTCTCTTGCATTGTATATAGATAATTTCATATCATTTTATTTTAAAACTAAATTGAAATATAAAAAACGATAATTTACAAACAATAAATGTACTTTTTATAGTTAAAAGAGAAGAAAATTCAAAAACATTATCTATTTCTGATTAATTTTGATTATTCTTTGGTATAGTAGAAATATTAGTAGATTTAAGGACCTTTGTTTTTAATAAACTTGTGTATTAGAAATGTAATAAATCTTATTCTAATGAAGGCCTGGTGGCCGTGAGTGCTAAGGTGTTTGCGCTCCATGCCTAAGGTCAAGGCTTCCATTTCCTCTAGGGGCGATGGATTTTCTTTTAAAATAGAGAAGGCATCAGCCCTAAACTGGGCGGTAGAAGGGTGGTGACCTATAGAAACCCCGCTCCGAAAATTGTTGTCATGTATAAGTGTGCATTAAAATTTATAAATAAAGTTTTCAATATTGTTTTTTCATAATAAATCCCGTTTGATTTGGAACTTTTTTTGTTTTGTAAACAAAAATCTTCAATTTTGTTGTATGAATCAAATTGGCTGAAATCAGTAAATAAGTATAGCTTTACAGTGGAACATAGATAATTCGAACTTCGATAATTCTAAATCGTCTTTAATTCGAATATTTTTCTCGGTCCCTAGAATTTAGGGCATAAACAATGTAAAAAAATCGTGATTAATTCGAATAAAATTTTGGATAATTCGAATTTTTTACGAGTCTGTGCCTCCAATGGGAAGTGGAAGGAGAGGCGGTCGATCTTAAATCTCGTCATAATATTCTCCCCACGGGTAAGAAGGATAGTAAGATACGGATGTAGGGGTTCCGGGACAAGAAGCGCGGCGGTCTTATAGTCTAGTTCTTGGACTCTAGGAGTTCTACAAAGTGGTGGGTCGTGCTTCCTTCCTTCCAGGGGTTGTTATAGTTACATACACCATCCTGTCGTTTTATCATAGAATTCCCACCCACCATCCCTCCAATCTTCATTTCTTATTCAGTTCCTAGGAAAAAAAAAAAAAAAAAAAAAAAAAAAAAAAAAAAAAAAAAAGGATTGTTGCATAATTTGTGCCTTGAATTTTTGGTGTACAGTAAAGTTCTGTGAGTTGATTTAAGATGTCGAAGCCTAGAAGTTATAAAACTTTAACGTTACCAGAGAAAATAGCTGCGATTAAAGAAGTTGAAAAAATCTGAAATTGCCAAGGACTTTGGAATTCCTCCAACACATTACCAACTTACCTGAAAAATAAAGAAAAAATTCTTGCCCATGAAAATGACTTTTTTTTAAAACAATAGACTTTTATTCTTAGTTTTTTGGTAAATTATTTAATACTTATTTATGTAATCTTCAATTCATGAAATGTTTGTTTTTCTTTAAATAAAATTTATTTCTTTTTAAATTAAAAAATGTGAAAATATGCAGTTCGATTTTTTAGCCCTTTATTTTCAAAAACTTTTGCAATTCGAATTTTGGATAATTCGAACTTTTTTATCGGCCCCTAGGGGTTCGAATTATCCAAGTTCTACTGTATATTAGAAATTACACAACCAATCTAGTAGTAAATTAGAAACCAGCATTACCAAAATTAAGCTTACTGATGAACTATGAATAAAATAACTGAATTGTACACTAAATTTCTAAATAAAATAATATACAGAAACACAAAATAAATTGTTCATCAATCATTTAGGCTAAGAATTTTGAACAAATTAAAACTATGCTGCCATTTTTTTTTCAAACAAATTCAAAAATATTTAGCTACTTTGATGGCAAAAGAATAATAGCAAAATCTTCTTTTGTAGAAACTGTTAAGACATATTAAAATGGTTAAATACAAACAATATAGAAATTCAACCTTTTGTATTCAGATTGATCAGGTTAAATGAATGATAATAAAAAATTTATAAGCAATCAGCAATTGTATTTTTTGTCTTAGGTTTCAAACTCATAAGATTAGAAATAACATTTTTGCATTTCCTAAAAGCGACCTAGAATGTGTAAGTGAAGAAGTGTAATATTTTGTTCCAACCTTGACCTATATGAAGGCAAATTAAATGTATTTTGATTAAGAAATATTTTTTATGTATGAGACACAAGAAGGGTAACCACAAAATTCACTGCATAACGTCGCTACAAATGCAAAGTATCGAATGTGAAAATCTCCACTTTTCAGAGTGGAAAAGCATTTATTCATAACTTTTTTTTGGACAGTCAAATATTCGGCAGATTTGACCTTTTGATAGTGGAATACTTTCCCTTTAATAGAGTGATCTAAGATTCAAGAATTTGCCGTACATAAGTCCAGCAGAAATTAGTAAAGATTGACAATGAAAGATGCATTTTTTCACATTCGTTACTTTGCATTTGTATCGACGATAACACTATTTAAATTTTTGATTGCATAGAATATTTTTAAATAAATCTATCATTTATGAAAAATCTCACTCGTTCAAGTCATCTTTCTTAAAATATAATTGAAAAAATGAAAGAAAAACATACTAAGATATAAAACACAATAATTCTCTGTGAAACAGAAATTTCAGCTTTCATTTGCAGTTAAATTTTTATCACAATTCTAATTAAGAGTGGGTACTTGAGCATAATGATTCTATTATCCCATAAGGAGTCCATTTTGACTGGAATTTATTTAATGACGCATTCATATAGATAGCTCAGGAGGGTCTAGGGACAATGTTTAATTATATTGAATTTACTATGTACTCATATATTGACTTAGTACTACAAAAATATAATTTCTCATGTACACATTTTCAGTTCAAATGGGGGATAAAACAAGTGTTAAACAAAAAAAAAATTCAGGGTTAAAAAATCTCGACCCCCACCCCCTTGGAAGAACAAATGTTTCAACTAAAATAAAACATTTCGGTTTTTCCAGATTATTTTGAAGACCATTGATTTCAGAGAAAAACATTCGATATGTGTATATAAACCCCAATTGTTTTTGTAATTACCTCCAATTTCATACCCATCTCAAACCTCTCGCCCCCTTCAATGAGCCCATAAATGTGTTTGCTCTAAAATCAACTATTTTTAACACAATCGGAACTTTAATAATGACAATTTTTACCAAAAATGTTCTTCAGGAAATTTTTATGATAAAAAACTTTAATGCAAAGGTTCCTTTATTATAAAAGTTCTTATGATGAAGTTTTTGAAAGAACTTATTACCAAAAAAGATCTCAAAAGAACTTGATAATAATAGATCTAACAAGAATATTATTTCATAAAATGTTTCAACAAAGTTCCTAAAAAAAGTATAATTTAGAACAAGAACTTTTCCAAAATAAAAGAGTACATTATTCGGATCAGTGAGATATATGTGTATGAAACATACACAAGTATTACATATACATAACATGTTAATATGTGTGTTTGCTTTAATTAAAGAGATGCTTACTGAACATTTGCAGCTTTTAAGTCTTGCTTCTGAAGTTCTTTAGCATGAGCTTGTGAAGAAGTCAGTTCAACAGTAAGTGGCAAGGAGACTCCTATAAATTAAATAAAAATGTAGAAGGTGAAAAAAAATATTCTTATAACTGCTTTAGATTATTTTTAAGCAAAATGAACATGTGCCTTTTGTTTTTCTTATCATTCGGAAAAAAGGAAAAAAATGAATAACCCTTTTCATTCAACATCCAAGATTAGACACTTTCTTAAATCAATTTATTATTTTCATTTGATTACAATCTTTCTAAATGTTTTTATTAAATGGAGGTTTTAGGAAGAAATAAAAAGTCTTCTTTCTTTATATCCATAACAAATACATATGCACACGTAGTGAATATTTTAAATATAAATTACTACAATAAGAAGAAAATTTAAGAAGCCAAGGGATGGTTGGGGATTCGGCTAGGAGAAAAAATAGAGTTAGAAATCTGTATTGGACATTTCGACTGCACTTTGGCGACCTTCTTCAGCACTAAAAAATGTCTAGGGGGGGGGGGGGAGGGAGGAAGACCAAGAAGACATTTAGGTGACCATGTTTGAATGCATGATACATTTCTATAGAGCATGTAGTATACATTTCTATGGTTGAATGTATGAATGTATCATACATTTCTATAGAGCATGTATTAAACATTTCTATGGCTGAAAGTATGAATGTATCATACATTCAACCATGGTCACCGAAATGTCTTCTTGGTCTTCCTCCCTCCCCCCTAGGCGTTTTTCAATGCTAAAGAAGGCTGCCAAAGTGGAGTCAAAACGTCCAATACAGATTTCTACCTAAAGGTCTGACGTTTTTCCCCTAGCCAAATCCCAACCATACCTTGACTTCGTATCACTGCAACGGCTAACTATCTCCATCTCCATCCAGAAGAAAATTTAATTTCGATTGCTGATATACAGATGCTATATTCAAATATGATCAAATTGTTCTTAATTAGTATTCATTTATTTGCTAAGAGCCCTCTTTTAGGAGACTAATACTGCAATAATATCTTAATTTTAATATTAGTCTATGATGAATAAACTGATAAGAGTATATTTGTGTCAGCTTTCCTATCATTCCAAGGATAGTTTGTTTATTATTGTGGAAATATTTATTCACTTTATTATGATAATATACTTTGGGTCTAGAATGACCCATGAGTCGGTTTCATGAATTTTTCTTTAATTTTTTTATTTATTTATTTTATTTTTTTTGATAACCATTTTTATTGTGAGAACTTCTTCAGTTATATTCCTTTCTTTCACTTCTTTTATTGCTTATTTTAGCCATACAGGGGGTTATTTGGGATTCTTATTCAATCTTTTAAGATCGATTATGGCAGCAGCTCGAAATCCCATTTCATATCTTATAAAATCTTCTAAAATAATTTTGATAAAATACAGCAGGCATGGAGCCTCTAGCTTCAAAAGCTCAATTATTTCCAAATTTTACATTTTTTAGCTACAGATATAGAGGGTACACTTCTTATAATTGCCTTTCTTTCTCTTGTTAACTCATAAGAGCTGATTCTCATCACTCTTAACTCTTACAGAGAAATCCAAAATAATTCTGGAGAATGTTTGACAAGTTATGATCATGATTTGTGACATTTTTGTGTTCTAAATTTGTTAGTTTGTCGCTTGCTCCTGCGGAATCAAGTGAGCGAGCAAGCCGAGTTTCTCATTGATTTTGTGTCACTATTTAACTTTCATTTTTTGTAATAATTCCAAATTTCATGATTCAATTATAATGTTGTGCCTAATTTTTTCAATTCATTTACTTATTTTAATAAATTATATTTCAATAATGTTGTCCTATAATTGCATGTCTGATATCTATCGCTAAAAATTATGAACACTACTTTAAAATCCATCTACGCGGCCTGCAAACGTATTTGCACAACAAAATTTGGCCCACAACATGTCAAAGGTTGCCTATACCTGCTATAAATTGAGGAATACATTTAAATGATTAAAGCTAGCCCTGCATTTGAGTATGACTTTCCCAATCTAAAGAATCAAGTAATCTACAGAAAATGAGGGAACTGAGAAACACGTAATTCAAGTCACAAACCTGCTCAATTTCACATGAATTATTGTAGTTAAATTTTGAATTCAGAGAACATACTTTAGTCATTCTCAATATTATTTTAAAAATAAAAGGCAAATTGCTACATTTATAAAACTCTCAAACAATTAAATTATGTACTTATGGTTAACCAAACCACCTAAAAAAACTACTATTGTTGTCAAATAAAAATATAACTAATTATGTAATTATATTTTTTCCTAAATATAATAAACATATGTTTCCCATATTACATGGTATGCCATATGGCTTATGATTTATTTTTAAAAAGGAATCCCTTTCATTTCACTTTATTTATTTAATTTTTAATGCTAATCACTAAAGATGACAATGATGATTATTAACAAAAAAAAAGCTAACAATGACGATTTTTAGGACAGTTTGTCTACCTGTTATCACCTTCTTTTAGCCAGATAAATTCACTTTATATAACAGATAATATCAAAACAGGTTATCTCTTTATAACCACCATTGTAAATCAAAACAGGAGTGATTTTTTTTAATTAAAGAAAAATCAAACCCACACAGAGCCAAGGAGTGTTAATTAATTTATTTAAATTTTAACGCCCACTATTACAAAGCACAGTTTTCTTTACAGGTTGAAAACCTTTTCTTTTCTCGAAAGAAAAGCCAACACCCCAAGTAAGAAGGAGTGTTTGCAGCCACCAAGTTCCCAATGCTTTATGATTATTAATTGAATTATTAGAGCTAAATTAAGTGGAGTAAAGAAAAAAGGTTCACAAGGTGATATGCTATAATAGGGATGTGCCTGAGCGCAAAGAAAAAAATGAATGTATCTTAACATTAGGGGTTATAATAATGATTTTTTTTTAAAGACAATTGCTTTGCTCTAATGGAATAATTCTGCAATTCACTAAGATGTGGTGGCATTGAAAAAATTACCCTAATCTGACAAGAATATGATGGTAAACAAGTAGTGACTATGGGAGGCAAACGGGTCTAAAATTAAGACCCAAAGACCTTATAGAATACGCTTTGTCAGAATTTAAAAAACACAGTACTGATGAAAAGAAGAGGGTGCAGCTGTGGATTTCCAACAGGTTCATAATGTGCCCAAAAGTTGTACCATGTAGCAAATATTGAAATGTGCAGACAGGCTATGCTAAAAAAATGATATATACGTATATATTATTCAAGATGTTTTGAAGACCTTAGCATTTTGATAGCTGTACCTTGTCTTTCCTAGCAAAGAGCCAGCAGTCAATGGCCACTATTAATTCAAATTATGAATATAAGTTTAATCAATCTACTATATATTTGTCAAATACCACTCACTCACTCACTCACTCCTCTATCAACGCCCAGCCCAAACCGCTCGACAGAAAATTTTAAAATTTTGCATGGAAGCTCCCTATATAACGTAGGCGCTCGCTAAGACAGGATTTCTTGATATTCGTATTTTTAAGCATTTTTAGGGGGGTTTAAAGTTTGAGTTGGTTAGAGAAGGCAAGCCTAGGCAGCCTGCGTTGCTAGGACGATAAAGAACAGCTGTTACCTTACATTATCTATCTCATAGTTTTATTTCTAATTGAGGTTAATTTCAACTATGATGGCAGACCTTGAATTACTAGAAATTAACTGTCCCTCATAGAGTTTTAATTGCGTTTCTTTTCTGCCTGTCCCCGTCAGATAGGCTTGCCATATTTTTGGAGAGTTAAACCGGGACACATTAATATGGGATGGGCATACCGGGGGGGGGGGATAAAAAGAGTACAAATTATAAGCAAAATGGTTGGTAAGTTTTAAGCTTAGCAACTAACGGGAAGGGGGAATTAAACTGTTAGTCTACCCAAACCTTAAAAATAAGAGCGGAACTTTTTTTGCTACTTGATTTTCTTAAAACAATCTCTCTGCAAAATAGTAGTGTCTGGCAGCTGGCAGCGCTGTGCAGGTAGTTCCAGCGTTTTAAGGTTAGATTACTTCTCATTTCTTTAGCAGTAGTAGTAAAAATGTTAATTGTAGAAAAGTAACCGATTTAAAAAAGATTCTTATAAACATGAATTCATTACTTTTTACATCTTACAGCCTTTTCCGGGACATTGATAAAACTGGGCGGGACACCGAAACAATTGCAGAATACCGGGACAGTCCCGGTCAAACTGTGATGTGTGGCATATCCTTAGGTTTTCCAGGCGAGGTAATAATATCCGGAACCCTTGCACAGCCTCCTCGCCTATAACCTTGGTAATACTCGTAAATATATTGGGTGTTACCATATGACTTCTTGGAAACATAAACTTTTAAATTTTAACGCCGATTGAATAAAATATAGTATGACGGGAACCGTGCTGTAATAAACTGCAGAGAATTGTATAGTAACGTAATTTTAATGAAACATTATTTAACGCAATAAAATAATTACTTATCTGCCGTGACAAAGCACGGGTATTCAGCTAGTTTATATATAAAAATATAAATATTTTTCAATATCTAGTGATTCTTCATTTCTTCTTTCGTGGTTTCATTGACTATATCATTCTTTATTTAGGGGAATTAGCTCCTTGGTCTGCTCATTTGTTAAGAGTGATTCCACAGTGTGAGAGTAATCACATAAACGTTATTTATTTCAGAGAGCACTGAAAGCATCAACAAATCCTCTGTAGAAATCCATTTAAAGATTGACATGCCATGATTGCTATTATTGAACTTAAAGAGATTGGTATGATCAAGTTATTCATATCTTGAGATTCCTTTACAAGTTTCATAGCTTCTAGGGTGGCATAAGCGTCTTTAGTAATAGTAATGAAGCAGACACACAAGTCTCAAAGAATAAGATGTGAACGTTTTTGTAATTATATCAAACATTTATTGGGTTTATATATGATACGTAAATTACTCTATTTCAACATATAACCTACATTTTTTCATACATCATATTTGAGTGTAACACACTGAACACTGAAATTGGAGCAATGAGACTGCAGATGAATTAAAGGATTTGGGTTCCATTCCAGTAACTTTCTCAAAATTAACAAGCAGAAGGCATCATCCCTATCCTGGCTAGAAAAGGGTGGTAACCTATAGACAACCCGCCCTAAAAATTGTTGTTAATAATAATGGACATTAAAATTTAAATAAATAAATAAACAAGTAGAAGGAATGTTAAATAAAGAAGAAGAATTATTAGGAAAACGTCCAATGGAGAGACTACAAATTAAACACAAGTAATGAACGTAATAAAAGAAAAACATTTGTTAAAACAAGAACATACATAGGTATATAATGAAAAATAAAGTAAAAACTAAAGGGATAGATTTATGTGTTAATTTAAAACTAAATCAGAGTCGTTTAAAGTAAAGGATTACTTTTATTATCTAGACAAAAATAAATTTGTCTTCTACCTTGATCTGAAGTGATAAGAACATGCCCTTTGACAAAAGGATGTTCCAAAAGGTGAGGCCAAGATAACCGTTGAGTAGGATTTTTCTGAAGAAGTCCTTTCAATAGTGAAAGACAATCAGGAGAAGTAAACTCAGGCCATCTAACTGGTTCATGTCGGATAAGATTTACTAAGTGCAGTATATTATTAGTCTTGAAAGGCGGCGAACCGACAACCATCTCGTATGCTATGCAACCTAAAGACCTATAAAAAAAAGTTTTATTCGTAAACACATAATTAAAACTTGTTAGATTTAAGATTGAAAATAAAATACCATAGATCTGCATTGTGATCATAAGGATTTTCCTCCATAAGTTCGGGAGCCATATAAAGAGGAGTGCCTTTTATTGATGTAAGGACATGTGTACCCAGGCTCATATTTCTAGCAAAACCAAAGTCACATAGTTTTGCTATGCCACATTCACTTAAAAGCACATTTTGAGGTTTCAGGTCTCTAAAATAAAAATTAGGAGAGTTTTCAACATTATTAACAAATATTAATAAAAACAATTCTATCAGAAAAAAATAAAAATAAAATACTGAATACCAACATCCTACGGTTTTAAACTGATGAAATGGCTAAGATCAATGGTGTTTTGTTTTTTTAATGGGAACTTTCTTGAATGAGATCATTTTTTAAAAAACTGCAGGTGAAAAAATAATTGCAATTGGACAAAATATTATCTCCAGGAACTACCACGTATGGTAATGGGTGGAGTGAATAAAAGCTAGAATCTAACAGGATGTAGCCCTTAGATGTAGCTCTTCCTCAATACGGAGTGAATAAACAAGAGCTACTTCTAGGTAGCAAGATCCTAAGTAAGTTAGTCTCATCTCCTGATAAACTTAGGTAATTCTAAGGGTAGCTGTTGCTAACCCCTAGCTGCAGCTAGGATTCCTACCTCTCTCCCTCATCCCTCTTCCTTCCTGTCAGGGTTTGTTACTTGTCTCTCTCTCCTCGTAGGGCTGCGTGTGTCTTGTGCAACTGTCGACACGCATGGGCCCTATTAGGGGGGGGGGCGGAGTCCCCTCCGAAATCGGTAAAGATTTGTCAAAAAAAAAAAACCATAAAAATAAATTAAATGAGACCACTTTGGTTAGAAAAAATAATTTTTTTTTTTTGGGTGCAATATCATTTTAATTGGCTAACTGTTCCAAGATCTAGATTGATAATACTCCATACCCCCCAAATGCTCTCAGCCCTCCCCCCAAATACTCCCAGCATCTCCCGAAATTATTTTCTATATACGCCCATGCCGACCTGGATCGGTCACTTTTTATAACAGTATTACTCAATGATCCAGTGGCAATGGAAAAATCTAAATTACTAGCTGCTATTAAAGAAAGAAAACCTGCTTGGGAGAGCATTAGTAATGAATTTTCCATAGGGCGAAAGGCCACTGTTGCACAGTTAAATAAGTTGCTGAGTAACATGAAATCAAGCATAAAGAAGAAAACCGACCAAAAAGCCACTGGCAATAAGCCTATAAAATTGAAGCAGTAGGGAAAAGATTTTTACGAATTATTGATCAAGGGCAGAAATCCTAGGAAGAATTCAAATGGATTCACCGACTCATCAACAAGTGTCGAACTAGGAAGTAGGAACCCAGCACTGCTTCACAACAAATTGCAAATAAAAAATTGAAAAATGGTTGAGGTTTATGGTACGGAAGAAAAAAAAACATCCGTCAACTCCAGAACTTCAAAGAATCGTTTTACTGCAGGAAATGTAGCTAAAGAAGATGAAAATTGAACGTGAAGACGTCCCGGCGCTTATAATACTCTTTTTCCTTATGAACATGAATTAACGCCACCATGATTGAGTGAAAAGAAACGACTAACTAAAAAGCTAGCATGACCCAGACCAGACTAGCTTTATCCTTAGCAATTGCTACCCGTAGCCCGTAGAACCTAGTCACAGCTCTTTATTCACACCTTCTACCTAGCTGCAACTAGGAACCGTGATAAACTAAGCAAGTGCTAGGCCTAGCTGCAGCTAACATTTTTATTCACTCGGAACTAAGCAATTGCTTGGAAAATACTTAGTTCTAGCAACTGCTAGCTTTTATTCACTCCACCCAATGACGGAAGGTTTCATCATGCTAATGAAATTTCCACTTCTTTTATTCAGAAAAACGCTGTGTTATAATTTTCTTTTGTGTGTTTTTTGTTTAACGGTGTATCAACAATTGAGCTATTAAAACTGGCTGTGTAATAATTTTAAAATTATTGTTTTCCTCCATCTAACAGAAACTGGATAGTCAGAAGATGCTGGAAAGACATCTAGCTAAATATCGAGAAAAGGACAGTAACACACCGCTGGAGTGTGAAGCCGAGCCCCCAAAACATAATAAACTATTAATTTACAAAACACATGTGTGGGGATAAGCTCGCCATTTGAAATTAGTTAATCTTCTGACAACTATCAGTTAACCCTTTGACTATCACTACACTTGAAAAAGATTTCTCCACTGATCCCTTCATTTTACAATGCTGTATTTCTGAAGTTTGGTAATGAAATCTAAGTTAGAGGAAAACGATTTAAAAATAAAGACATACTACACTGATAATATAAATTGAAAAGAGAAATTATAATTCAGAGAGATTCAGACATTCATAATTGAATCGATCAATACAAAAAGGGCTTCAGTCCATTTTTTCCCAATATGAGTTGGGATAATATTCTCGTTAATATGAGTGATGGATTCGTTGTCTCTGAAGGTATTTACACTTTCCTTTTGTTAAAAGGACTTCAGTCTACATATTTCTCATAGAAACATAGTCCTAATTTTATTATTCCATGCAGAAAAGGCTTCAGTCTATGTCGTTTTCTCAAAACTACTGATTTTAGACTGAAGCCTCCTTTGCATGGATCTATTCAATTAGTGGTAACAAATCTAATTATCATTTAACATAGGATTAAAATGGAAAAAATACAAGTTATCAAGAAACATGAACGAACTACGGGACATAGTACTGACATTTTAGTAGATTATAAGCTATTAAAAAATAAAAAAAATCACTTAATTCTTTATCAGATTTTCATTTTTATTATATTATCATAAAGAAATATTATTACATCGTATTAGTGGATAAAAAAATCAGGTCAGTCTTATAACGTAACAGTACTAACGGACTAAAACGTCCCTAAAATGACAATCATCCATACATAATTTCGTAGATCGCGACAGACGAAAATGACGTCACATGAGATATCGAAAATAAGAAATTTATATCTGTCTATCTCTTTGGCATTTGCCTTAAACCTTCTCCAATTGTTTTGTTAGTGAATAAATTCGAGTGCTTCGTGCTATTTCTGAGAAAACTATTAAGGATGACTTATTTCTGAGGAGTACAATTCAGTTCTTAACGTAAATAACCATGTTGAGTCTTTTTGGAATGGCCTTAGTGTCCAGAAACTTTTCAACTTTGCATGGGCCTTTACTTTTCCGGGCAACTCCAATATTATTTGCCGAACCACTTAAGAAAAAGAAAAGAATAGATCCTCAGATCATTAAACAACGAGAAGAAAGGAAACGAAAACGTTTAGAAAAAATGATAAGACGACTAGAAAAAGGAGCAAAACAGGAAAAACCAATTGATGAGTGTGAAGTACCTGAAGAAATCATTAAGGAAAGGGCTTTGCGTACAAGGCAAATCAAACCTTTAACTGAAGAAATGGAAAATCAAAGGGTACTACTATTAAAACAATGGTCAGCTTACAAGATAAAAAGGCAATTAGCTGACATAAAAATGTGTGATCGGATAGTTTTATCTCAACAGTGGGCCCTGGACCAACTTAAAAGTGAGTCGGAAGAACTATACAATGCTGCAATACAGTTAGATGAAAGTTTAATTCCATTCAAAAGTAAAGGACCAGTAGAAACACCACCCATTGAATCCTATGATAGTCCTGATGGAGAATATATAGACATTTCAAAAAAGTGGGATTAGTTTTTTTCCAATACATTCTAAGATCTTGTATGTTTTAAAAAAAATAAATAGTGAATTACAAATAAGCATAATAATTATATAATTATTATCTAAAAAAACTAACCTGTGCAGTACTCTATTTGAGTGTAAGTAATAAAGTGCTGAAACAAGGTCACTTGTTATTCTTCGAGCTGTTTCTTCATTAAGGTAACCCTCTGTAGCCAGAATATGGAACAAGTCTCTATAGGCACATTCTGTCACTACTACTATCTATAAAATATGTTATAAATGAGTAAAATCTGCACTGTTTAACATATTTAATCAATAAAAAAAGTAAATGTCAACGTTCAAGAAATACCACACTTTTAAAAATATCATATATTTTATTTTGTGCTTAATTACTTGTCGGAGACCCGATGGCCGTGAGGGTTAAGGCGTGAGCACTTAACACTCCTTGCCAAAGGTCGTAGGTTCGATTCCCACTAGGGGTAGTGGCTTTTCTTTCGAAAAAAGAAAAGGCATCACCCCTATCCTGGCTAGAAAAGGGTGGTAACCTATAGATAACCCGTCCTAAAATTCGTAGTTAATAATAAATGGATGTTAAAATTTAAAAAAAAATTACTTGTCTCCACAAAATGAATAATAAAATTGCATTTTAAACTTCGAAAGTCGACTTCATACGTTTTCCCCGGACATTTTGGCCATGATTAATAGCTCATACCAAGTAGTACATTTAGTTGGTGTAAACTAGTCCAATACAAAATAATTAAGTCAATAATTTTGTATCACAATTAATCAAGTACTAGAAATTTACCCATAAAACTTTACTTCTAAAAATAAGTTAGACAGCAACAAGTTTTTTTTTTTTAAATTCTAATTCTGAGTTGGAGGCCCGGTGGCCGTGAGTGTCAAGGCGTGAGCACTTAACAGTCTGTGCCAAGGGTCGTGAGTTCGATTCCCACAATGGGGTGGTGGTTTTTCCTTGGAAAAAAGAAAAGTCATTAGCCCTATCCTGGCTAGTAAAGGCCTGTAACATATAGATAACCCGCCCTAAAATTCTTAGTTAATAATAATAGACATTAAAATTTAAATAAATAATTCTCTGTTATTTGCCCCTTTTCTTTCAGTACATTCGGTTTATAGAAACAATTATGACATCACCAACATCACAGCAATGATGTTCATTTAAAAAATTCCATAAGTACTGAGACCTTCAGTCAGCATTAAAATATAGTCACTAGACAATCAATGATCTTATGATAGAAGAATGAAGACGAATATCAGATATCCAAGAAAACTATTTCTACAAACCAAAATTATTTATTAAAGCTCATGTCCAAATCGGGGATAAGTTGGCTCAGTGCAAGAAACCTCGATTCATGTTCTTGAGTACTCAAATTCGAAACTCAGACAACAACTAAACATTTTATTTTCTTGTGGCAGTGCCACATATAGCCTTTAGGCTCACCCAGCCTTTAACTGGTACCAGGAAAATGAGAAATCAGGTGGCTGGACCATAGTACTTACCGCAGTATTTCCCTAGTGTACTGTGTGTCCAAAAATCAGATACCTCTACAGTATCTGAACCCAGTGAAAAAGGGGTGACCATCCCAGTACCAGTACTGATGTTAAATAATTCACGTCAGTCTTTTTTTGTAATAACCTTTCACCTTTGCGGTAAAAATAATTATTATGCTCGGTTACCCAAATTCTTAACACTAAAATTGTACAAAATAAGGGTAAATAAACTATGCCTGAACCTTTTATTATTTATTGCTTCTAATTTCTCAGCGTGAGGCTCTTGACAAGATAAACACTAAGTTCCTTACAAGGAAACAAACTTTGTACTAAAGTCTTGGTACTTGCAGAAGATTCGCCCCTTGAAAACAATGATTCTCGCTCAGTACTATACTACTAAAGAACTCCCCGGAGAATGCAAAACCAAGCAAGCCAAGTATTAAGATAAATGATTATGTAATTATCACAATAAATAATGTTTTCAATGAACATCATCTTACAACTCCCCCAATTTATTTTGTTTACATAGTGGTTTCGGAAAAAATCTTTACCTTAAGAAACCAGATGATTTTAATTTAAAAGAAAGATCCTTTGTGGCTCACTGTTTTCCTTTCATGTGTTTACCAGACACAAGATTTCAATCTAATGTACTGCTGAATAGACCAACAAATAATAACATTGATAAATAACTTTAAGTTTATACACCAGTTAGAAAAAAGTAGCTTACTTCACCCTCAGTCTCAAAAGAGTCCAACATTTGAATTATGTTGGGATGATTGAAATACCGCTGGATTTCACATTCTTTTCTCAAGCTAAATATTTCTTTTTCTGTTCTTCCATGCTGAAAATAAATAAAGATACATTCAAATGTCAAGCATCAGCTCTTAAGATACTCCTTTAGAAAATGGAAGTTACAGACCTTTTTTATTAATTTCAGAGCTACTATTTCATTACTGCTTTTTCTTTTTGCTTTAAACACCTGACCAAATGAACCTTCTCCTAACATGGGGAGGAAAATACTGTATCTATTCATTGGAATTGAATGTTGAACATTACACCAGTGTTTACTATGGTAACAGTCAGATAACCTTTCCTTTTGTTTTTGTTTAGTTCATTTCACTTCAAACTTTGAAGAATCCTAGTATGCTCTACACTCCATAGAGCTATGAAAGCAATATGCAATGTAGTATTTCTACTTCGATCTAAGATCTTTCCTTTACAATATTTACTAGTTTAGTTATGTTTAACCCAATTATTTTCTTACCATACTTGCTATACAGTAAAGAAACATTTATTCGGTAATACTGAAGGAGAGTGTCCTCAGCACCGATTTTCTTCAAAATTTGCACTATAACGTATTTTGATGCACTAAACACGAATCCGTTGAAAAAAAAAGTTGCTCGCAACTAGGAAAGAAGTTATTAAGCACTAAAGTTCACTGTTATGGAGGTTATAAAAGACGGGGTAAACAGCTTATATGTAAACACGCGCCTGCGCAATAGTCCTTAATGACGAAGTGTAATTGAAATTTAGACTCACCTGTGGTAGCTGACTTGGTCGTAAACTGTCGCTTTTGGGCATACGTGCTATGCGTTTCCGCTCGCTCAAGAAAACATCAAAACCCCTAGTCAATCCAACTCGCAGAAATGAAAAGAATTCTATGCCTAAAAGTCGTCCAAGGCAGTCTTCCCTAACCTTCATAACAGTGAACTTTTTTTTTTAAATAACTTCTTTCCTAGTTGCGAGCAACTTTTTTTTTCAACGGATTCATGTTTAGTGCATCAAAATACGTTATAGTGCAAACTTTGAAGAAAATCGGTGCTGAGGACGCTCTCCTTCAGATTTACCATATTTAATAATAATGTGATTTTATAGTTGCTTAAACTACTGAAATGTCATTTCTAAATAGTGCCTTACAACCACTTTTCTAGTAAACGTGTATTGCTTTCTTTTGAAGCCTACGTCGTAAGTAATAGTGAGTTTATTTTCCCTCATTAAGAATTACTAAAGCATTCTGAATTATACATTTTTTTAAATATTTATCATCAGTAAAGTATGTACTTTTATTATCAAAACGTTATAGCCTTACTGTGACGGCATCACTAGGAAAAACAATAGAATTTTAGAGATTGTTATAATCAGGATTTTAACTGAGTTAATTGAAATTATTTTGCAACAGATGATGAATTTGTCGTAACGAGTGAACTTAGTTAACAAAAGCTTATGGCTAAGTCCAAAATTATTGGTATATCTTGATAATACTTGCAATACCGTCATTTGGGGTGAGTTCGGACAATAATACAAGGCGCAGGAAATCTCTGCACTGGTGTGTTCCTGCGCCTTGTACTATTGTCCGAGCTCACCCCAGATGACGGTACCTCATAATCACATTAAAACTGTCGTAGATGATCTTGAAATACCCAAATATTCCTAAGTAACCTTTTCGGTTTTTTAGATAAGGTTTTGAGGCTTGTTGAGGTGTGTGAGTGTATGTATGTGTATATATATAAATTATAGGGCTTAAGTAAGCCATATATAGGCTCAGGAGAGTCATGGGTGCTACACAGCTGTATCAAAATGCCATTTCTTTTCATCTTGATACTACTTTAATGTGGTATAGTACCAGGAGGTTCTGGGAGCTGTCTTCAGTAGTCGTCTGTCTACAAAATAAGTCATATGAAACTAATTATTGATAATTAGGTAATTATATTCACGCTCTATTAGACTTTATATCAAGTACCCCATAGTTATTACATTTTATACTAAAGTTTTTCCAGTAAACAAAATATTATCATAATATCAGTAAATGTTTAGTTTGGCGTCGTTAAAAAAAATATCCCTTCTTCGTTATTTTTTCAGGACATATTTTTTATTTTCTGCGTTATAACAAGAAAAGCTTTGAAAAACAAGGTAACAGCGAGAAAATCTCAATCCAGTATAGTGGTCGCCAAGAGTGAACCCTCCCAACGCACAGAGGACCGATTCCCATAACTATGTGGACAAGCCTCAAGTAAACAGGTGATAAAACTAAGGCGATTATATGACGATAGATACTTTAAATAAGACGAATTATGCATTTAAATGTATATTCCCCAAATCCCTTAGCATTTGTTGGAAAACCGTTTATTTAATGATACAAATAAATTAGCATACGACCCTCTCAATATTTATAAGAATTAACTCACTTGCGTTGATTAATAAAATTTAAAAAAACTTAAAGAAGAAAATGAATGAAGCTAAAATGAGAGAGCGAGAGAGTTAGAGGGAAGATGGGAGAAGTGAGAGGGCGAGTATTTGGCAGCGACAGAAGCTCTAAGATTGTACAGCCAGTCTCGTTCTGGACGGAGTCCGTGAAGCTTGTGTTGTGTGTGTTTTCACTTGGGACGACAAATCATTGGCTACTTCTCGGACATGTAATACTCCTTCCATACACAGGAAACATGCCGCCCAAAATAACCATAGCAGTAAGTAATTCCTATTAATTTACTACAATATTAAACTGGCGAAACAGAAATTTCGTCAGACAGAATAAATTCATTTATAGCTTTTAAGCACATTATATTACAATCCCTCTTTAGTATTTTTCAACTTTTTTTCTTATTACTCAACCGTTATTAATTAATTTGGATTTTAACAAGTTAGCAAAACAAATTATGATGATTAGATAGTTAGCCGTCGAGGTGATAAGTACAGATGGAATGGTTGGGATTCGGCTAAATAAACCTCAATATGATTTTGTTTTAAAAAAATCTATATTTCGGACGTTTCGGCTACTCATTGGTAGCCTTCGTCAGCTAAAATGACAAAAAAAGAAATTAATACAGAAACAATCAAGAAAAATTTTTAATTGTGATAGGTAACAGAACTATAGATACAGTTTAACTTATAACAAAACATATCGTCTTAAAATTCTTAGAATGAGTAGAATGAAAAAGAAAATAGGTACAGTAATTGATTTTAATAGTAATTAGTAACATTAATTGATTTTACAAAGAAATAAGAGAACTATATACCAATGACAAATATAGTAGCTAATAGTAACATTAATTAATTTTACAAAGAAATAAGATACTACATACCAATGGAAATGCCGAGCGGCAGAGGAAGACCAAGGTTGGCAATTAAGTAACCATTGTGAAAGTGTCTAAGGAAAAAAGGAATCTGCAAGGGGTATATGTAACTGGAAACAGCAAGAGGTGGGGGAAACGGGCGGTAGGATCAAACAGATGTTTATGACATTTTATGACAGGAAAGGAGAAAAAGGTGTTAATGGAAGGATACCCAAGGGGCAAGGTAAAAATCTAGGTAGGTGGTCGGGCGAGTATTTGGAAAATATTAGCGTACATAGGAGAAATGCCTTGTTGGTCAGTTTTGTAATTTATATTGTTTTTGTTTAAGTTTATGTGTACACATTCCGAGATCTGTAGTCTTTTTTTGTTACGTTGTGTAGAAAGAATTTTCGTGTCGTCGAAGTTAAAAGTGTGTTTTTGTGTAATGGCGTGTTTTGCAAGTGCAGATTTATCTATTTCTTTATTAGTGATGGTTCGTTTATGTTGTGTAAGACGTGAGTGAATGTCATTTATGGTTTCTCCTATGTATACACCATTACAGGAAGGGGTTTGGCAAGGGACTTGGTAAACACATCGGGTTGTATGTTCAAAAGGGATGGGTTGTATGTTCAAAAGGGATTTTTGAACATACAACCCGATGTGTTTACCAAGTCCCTTGCCAAACCCCTTCCTGTAATGGTGTATACATAGGAGAAACCATAAATGACATTCACTCACGTCTTACACAACATAAACGAACCATCACTAATAAAGAAATAGATAAATCTGCACTTGCAAAACACGCCATTACACAAAAACACACTTTTAACTTCGACGACACGAAAATTCTTTCTACACAACGTAACAAAAAAAGACTACAGATCTCGGAATGTGTACACATAAACTTAAACAAAAACAATATAAATTACAAAACTGACCAACAAGGCATTTCTCCTATGTACGCTAATATTTTCCAAATACTCGCCCGACCACCTACCTAGATTTTTACCTTGCCCCTTGGGTATCCTTCCATTAACACCTTTTTCTCCTTTCCTGTCATAAAATGTCATAAACATCTGTTTGATCCTACCGCCCGTTTCCCCCACCTCTTGCTGTTTCCAGTTACATATACCCCTTGCAGATTCCTTTTTTCCTTAGACACTTTCACAATGGTTACTTAATTGCCAACCTTGGTCTTCCTCTGCCGCTCGGCATTTCCATTGGTATGTAGTATCTTATTTCTTTGTAAAATTAATTAATGTTACTATTAGCTACTATATTTGTCATTGGTATATAGTTCTCTTATTTCTTTGTAAAATCAATTAATGTTACTAATTACTATTAAAATCAATTACTGTACCTATTTTCTTTTTCATTCTACTCATTCTAAGAATTTTAAGACGATATGTTTTGTTATAAGTTAAACTGTATCTATAGTTCTGTTACCTATCACAATTATAAATTTTTCTTGATTGTTTCTGTATTAATTTCTTTTTTTGTCATTTTAGCTGACGAAGGCTACCAAATAGTAGCCGAAACGTCCGAAATATAGATTTTTTTAAAACAAAATCATATTGAGGTTTATTTAGCCGAATCCCAACCATTCCATCTGTACTTAAAACAAATTATACTCTTCTTAAAAATATATATATTTAATGATATCTCATAGACTATGACCGTCATAGTTCGCCGTTCTGATTAATGGTCAACAACTCCTACATCTTTATTAACTTTTATTTAGAGATTTCGGTTAGGTCGGACTAATAAATAATTCTATTTGTACGCTTGAAGTATCTTGAAAAATGAGCTCCACTGTCAGTTGTTAGTTTAAAATTTACAATCAATAGAGCACCGTAAGAAACTAAAATTTCTTGGGGTTAACATATATATTTATATACATACGTATATATATATATATATATATATATATATATATATATATATATATATACACACACATATACACACACATACATACACACACACACACATACATACACACACACACACACATATATATGTATACAACTATTATAAAACCATCGGACTGACAATTTGCCACATTTATTGTTTATGGCCATTTAAACATAAGAAATTTAGTTACTAGAATAAATAATAAGAATCAAATTTGTTTTTTTCTTCATAAAATCAAATGGATTATATTTCCTACGAAGTGGATATACCACTGTATCATAATAAAGCCCTCCGAAATGAGTTTAACAACTTAGTTGCCCCCGTTTCTGCTTCAGGTAAACCTATTTTTTTCCGTTTTTAACGGCGCATCAACAATTTGGCTATTAGCGCCGGGCTATCTACAGGTTGCCACCCTTTTATAATGCCAACAGCACGTGGTCGGTCACCCATTCAGGTACTGACCACGCCCAAAGTTGCTTTTAACTTCGGTGATCTACGGGAACCGGTGTATTCAACGTGGCTATGGCCGTTTGCTTCGAATGTTATTAAATACCAATCCTTCAAAATCATATTTAATCCAAATAGTTTTACACATTTAAATAAATCCCCACAAAATAATTTATAACTTGTTATATATGTACGCTTTGGACCATCCTCCAGTCAGATCACGGGGGGCTGAAAGGCCTTCCTGACAAGAAGTGCCCCTGAATATTCGCAAAACTCGAAACATGTCGGGCGAAATATATAAAATGAAGTAGTTACTAGGAGAAAAGATGTGCTACTTCCTCATCCCAAGCCTCACAACGAGAATGATATTTAGTTCGGGCCATCTTTCTTTACAGGGTGTCCCACGTTCAGATGTCATAACTTTAGGGGTTTATTCTACATCCCATTTGTAGTTCAGGGGCGCAAAAATGAGCTTTCTATCTGAAAATTTAGAGGAGCTACTCAAACTTTTGTCTTTTTTAAAAAGTTCTGGCTTTTTTAAAGAAAAACTGAAGTTTCGGAATTTATGATCACTGTATCGTAAATAAAGACCATATTTTTAGAATCTACATTAAATTTCCAATAAGAAACACCCGTTATTGAAATATTATCATGTAAATTAAGAGCTATATTAAAAGCCATATAAATGAAAATGTTTAACATTACTGTTTTATTAAATTATTCAATATTTTGTTAATCACTTATTTTTAGACTTAAGAGGTTTGCATCCGCCTCAAAAGTTGCATTATTTAATAAACTTCAAAATTGTATCTCTTAGTTTTAGAAAGAAATCTATTTCAATCTATTTTTTTCTGATTTCTAAGTCAAAACCAATAAATGTACTTTAGCGTGAAGGAGCCATTCTAAACAAATTCGTTAATTTCACACGATGATGTCGATGTGCCATCCTTCCCAAACTACATGACGTGTATAAAACAATACCATCTACCAAATAACAACTCACCCTGGTTTCAAATGGTTGGTTGTCCAGTTGATAATGGACGAGTGGTGACGGAATGGCTGAACACTGAATTCCCTAATCGTTGTATCGGCCACTATGGACCAGTGGTCTCTACTCTTTAATGTTCCCAATACATAGAAATCTAGAGGAGTCAGATCAGAAGGCAAACGAACTGGTCCACAGAGGCCGATACAACGATTAGGGAATTCAGTGTTCAGCCGTTCCGTCACCACTCGTCCATTATCAGCTGGGCAACCAACCATTTGAACACTGGTTTTGACTTAGAAATCAGAAAAAAATAGATTGAAATAGATTTTTTTTCTTAAACTACGAGGTACCATTTTGAAGCTTATTAATTAATGCTACTTTTGAGGCGGAGGCAAACCTCTAAGTCTAAAAATAGGTGATTAAGAAAATATTGAATAATTTAATAAAACAGTAATGTTAAACATTTTCATTTATATAGCTTTTAATTTAGCTCTTAATTTACATGATCATTTTTTTTTATTTATTTATTATTTGGCTGCCTCGACTGCTTTGGTCATTGGCACCTTTGAAAATAACTTCATTTTTAACGTACAATGAAGTAGTCTTCATACTTTATTGCTGCTCTAACATTTCTACTGTTCTTATTAATTTCTATTTTGGGGGTTGTTATTAAAAATAATACTATTGTTTAACCTACTTCTTATCTCTAAAGCTAATGGTAATATGTACAAATTGTGTTAGTTCCTTAAAACATATGTCGGAACTAACTTTTAACCTAGATCTAATCCTAAAGGGACTATTTACATATATACATTACACACACACACACACACACAAACACACACTCACACACACACACACACACGTTCAATAAATACATTCACACTCACACAAAACGCACTCAAACAATAAATACATGCACTAAACAAAATATATACATAAATAAATTTAGTTGTTTGTATATACTAAACATGAACACAGTACTATATCAGATTATAAAGTTTTAGGTCTTTTAAGTATCTTGTTATTTAGTCCACAGAGGCTTCATTTTTAGATAAAAGGTCCTTTAGGACGTTCGGAAGTTGGTGTCGTGTCCTGGCACCTTGAAATGCTGGGCAGTCTACCAAAATATGACGAACGTCGAGGATGCTGCCACAATGCTCACATTCAGGCCGGCGTCGTCCCACCAGATGATGCCCATGCGTTAGACGTGTATGACCGATTCGCAATCGAGTCATTACAACGTCGTCACGCCTGTGCAAACCAGCAGTCAGACTCTCGGACGTAACAGAATCCTCGACGTTCTTTATGAATGTATCTTTGGTGTTGTATTGTTCTTGCCACTTATTTTTGACCAGACTCTTCAGGAATCGTTTTTGATCGTCGATATGTAGTGGCGAGGCAGGATCTGCTACTGCAGATGATGCCTGCCTCGCCAACATATCGGCTTTTTCATTTCCTTCAATACTCGTGTGTCCTGGGACCCAGAGAAATTTTACACTCTGTCCACTGTAGGTAATATTACTTATTAAGATCGATATTTCAATCAACAGTGGGTCTCTGGTGAATTTATTTTTCATTGCGACTAGAGAACTGTGAGAGTCTGTACACAATAAGATGTGCTTTTCGAGACTCCCACACTTCTCCAGTGCTATTTTTATAGCAAGTAATTCTGCATGGAAGACACTTGTATTCCGGTTTAAAGGGACAGATAATTGCATTTGGTTTTCAATGAATATCCCACAGCCAGTTCCCGTTTCCGTTTTAGAGCCATCTGTGAATATTACAGTATGTTCTACATAGTGCTGTAGCTTTTCTAGAAATATATTTTTATATATCGAGGGAGCAGTATATTGTTTTGCCAGCTGAGCTAGTGTAAGATCTATATGTGGATCCGGGAGCATCCATGGACTTAAGACCGGTGGTCGCAGGTCCATTAGATTTCCCCAGGCTCCACCATAAGAATCTAAGGCTTCTTGTGCCCTCACTACTAGCGGTCTTGTTGCAGAACGCCTAAAACTGAAAGTATCTGATATTACATTATCTATTATAACATCATGCATAAAATGATTAATTTTAGCTCGCAGTGACGATGTGTAAAGGAGCATCATCTGATTTCTTCTATGTTCTGGAGGTAGGTGGCCTGCCTCAACGTAGATAGCCTCCAATGGACTCGTGCGAAAGGCGCCGATCGCAAATCGCAGCCCCGCATTGTAAAGCCTATCTAGCTGCTTGAGCCACGACTTGCGGGCAGAGCCGTATATAGCACAGCCATAAACGACTCTGGACCTGATTAGAGCATCGAATACTTTTAAGAGAATGGATCTCTCCGCACCCCATTGTAGTCTAGACAATCACCTTAAGACATTAAGAGAGGACTCACACCGTTGAATGATATGATTGATGTGGTGTTTCCATCTCAGTTTCTTATCCAACATTAAGCCCAAAAATTTATGTGACTCTCTAAACCTGACCTCGCAGTCACCCAGCGTTAAGCGAGGATGACTGTGAGGTCTCCGAAGCCTACAGAAGTGTAGAGCCACAGTTTTCTCGAAGGAAAAAGTGAATCCACGCCTTCTCGCAGCTGCATGTACGATATCAATTGCTTCCTGTAATTTTTGGGAGTCACAAACTTCAGCTGGGGTGGTCTCAAATAGGGCAAGGTCGTCTGCGTAGAGAGATCGGCCTATTTCTTGATTGATATTGTCAGCCAAGCCATTAATCGCGACAAGAAACAGCGTAACACTCAGGATTGAGCCTTGAGGAACTCCAGTTTCTTGCACCCTCATGGATGAAAGAGCACCGCCAACCCTTACTCTAAAGGTTCTTCCGGTGAGGAAGCTCCTCAGGAAGAGTGGCAATCTGCCCTTAAGCCCCCATCCATGAAGGCGTCTAAGGATGTCATATCTCCAGGCTCTGTCATACGCCTGCTTCAGGTCAAAGAAAATGGCTGTAACATGCAGACGGGAGTAGAAAGCCTTCTGAATATGATGCTCCAATAATGCCAACTGGTCCTGAGTGGAAAATCCATGTCTGAATCCTGCCTGATATTTAGATAAGAGATTTCTTTTCTCTATTTCATGTACTAGCCGATAGTTTACCATGGACTCCAGAAGCTTCCCCATACAACAGAGTAGTGAAATGGGTCGGTAACTTCCTGGATTCATAGGATCTTTACCGGGTTTCAGGATTGGGACGATAATCGATTCCTTCCAATCAGCAGGAAACTCTTCATTGGTCCAGAGTCGATTATACAGTTCTAGCAATATTATTTTACCTTCATCTGGGAGATTTAGGAACATTTCATAGGGCAGGCCGTCGGGCCCAGAAGATGTTTTCTGAGAGCCGGCATGAAGGGCTCGGTTTAATTCTTCCATTTTGAACACAGTGTTGTAATCTTTTGTGTTGTCTCCTGGTCCGAAGTCTAGAGGAATAGCCTCTTCCTCAGCTTTAATAATCCGAAAGTCTTCAACATAATGATCCATACAGAACGCGGTGGAAAAGTGGTCAGCAAATACATCAGCGACAGCTTGAGCTTCGCTAATGTAGTTGCCTTCATTCAATAGAATAGGGGTTTGCTTGTTTGTAGTCCTTCCCCCTATTGCTCTTATTTTCCTCCAGACTTCGGATAGAGGCGCATCTTTCGTCATACTACTAGCATAAGAGGCCCAGGACTCTCTTTTTTTCTTAATTTTTAGCCGACGTTCAACGCTGCTCTAGCTTTCTTAAATGCTATCAGGTTTACTTGGGTAGGATGCCTTTTAAAGCGATTAAAAGCTTTCTTTTTGGCTTTGTTGGCAACCCAACATTCCTCATCCCACCAAGGAACAGGCATCTTCCTTGGGCAAGACGAGGAAAGGGGGATTGCCTCCTTTGCTGCGTTAATAATCGACCTTGATAGCGCTTGTAGCATGGTTTCTGCTTCATCTGCGGGTTCGGGAGCAACAAACGATTCTTTGAACTTATCCCAGTTAGCCTTCTTAACGTTCCACTTCACTGGTCTTTGAGGTTCATTGCATCTACCGGCAAGGGTTATTAAAATAGGGAAGTGGTCTGATCGGTGCAGATCACCCAGGATATTCCAAGATAAATGTCTTGTAACAGAGGTACTCGTTACGGTCAGGTCAATGGCATCCAATGATCCAGACGATTCACAGAAATGTGTCGGAGATCCGTCATTAAGAATCAGAAGATCCAGCTCCTCAAGCGTGTCATAGAGTAGGCGACCTTGTGGGGTAGATCTTCTGGAACCCCAGGCTACGTGATGTGTGTTAAAGTCTCCGAATATTATTGCAGGTGGGGGTAGTTGCTCCATAATATTTTTAACATCTCTGACCTCGTAACCTCTGCCATCCGGGAGATACAACGAATAAACAGAAGCTTCTATTGGAGTCTTCAGGCGGACAGCGACTGCCTGTAGAGGTGTGACTAGTCTTATGGGTTGAGCTGCAAGGTTCTCCAAGGTGTACAAGGCCACACCTCCGTGGCTTCGCCCACCCGGTAAAACCGTAGGCTCTTTATTTACACAATTGTAGCCTGCCAAAGGCCTGGCAGAGCCCTCAGAAAACTTAGTTTCCTGAAGGGCCAGTACCAATGGAGAGTACGTTTTCAGCAAAAATCGCAATTCATCACTGTGCTCTGAAAAGCCCCTTATGTTCCATTGAAGGAAACTGTTTGCCTGGGTCATATTGGAAATGTGTAAGACGTTATTGCTTGGACTCGGTAGACTGCTTGATTGGCCTTCGTTTCCTACCCTTGGGCCAGCCTTTCTTTTTATTTTTAACAGGGCTGAATGGAGCTGCAGCCTCATCGCCCGTATCCTCGACGCCATCTGCATCGGAGATCGAGGGAGTAGCTGGCGATCCATTCCGTCCTTTTTCTATACATTTTAGGGAAATTTTATTTCCCACATCATTTTTTTCATCCACCGAGGCGGATGCAATAGAAGGGAAAATGGGGAGGGATGGTGGTGGGGGGAGGGGGGGATGAATGGAGGAGAGGTCAGGGAAATGGGAGCAGGACGGGGTTTAGGAAGGTTTAGTGGTGATGGAGGGGAAGATGGAAAATTGTTTCTATTCCTTCTATCGCTAGTTTTAGAACTTTCTTTAATGTCTTTACCTCTTTTAACTGCACTGGAGTAGTCACCTCTCCAGGCGTACGAGGAACTGTTTACTAATGCTCTAGCTTGAGGGAAAGTTAAGTCTCTTATTTCAGTATGCATTTTCATAATTTCTTTTTCGATTTCATATTCCATACAATCTTTTGATCTGGAACTATGGGGCCCATCGCAGTTTGGACATTTGGGAGGTGATGGACAAGGATCTGGACCGTGTGATGGGTAACCACAAGTACAAATCTCTTGAGCCGATTTACACATGGCAGCCGAATGTCCAAACTTTTGGCATTTAAAGCATCTCAGTGGTGGAGGGATGTAGGGCCGAACTTTTAACTTGTTAAAGGCCGCTTGAATACTGGAAGGGATCTCAGGTTGGTCAAACGTGAGCATCACACTCCCTGTAAACTCTAGCCTATCTTCAGGACCGTTCGTAGATTTCCTCTTTCGAAAAAATCTACGAACGGCGATTACTCCTTGATCTTTCAATCCCTCTAGAATTTCATCGTCCGTTGAGTTTTCCAAGTCAAAGCATGTTACCATACCTCTGGATGAATTCAGCGTTCTGTGCAATTCTGCATTGACGCTGAACACACCCAGAGTCTTAATATTCATGATCTTGTCAGACTGTTCCTTGCTAGCAGCCTCAATGAGCAAGGATCCACTGGACATTTTACTTAGCCCGACTACTGTCCCATACGTCTGGGCAACCAACTTATTGATGAGGAAGGGACACACTTTCATAAAGGAGTTTCCTTCTGTCCTGCTTAAAACAATAAATTTTGCGCACTTCTGCGTTTTAATAAAAGAAAATTCATTTATAACTCGCTTTTTCTCTCGTTTGAACCTCTTCTTCTCGGGAGACTCTGTTGGCGTTGTGTATGGCTCCAAAGTATACCGGGAAGGAGAGGTGGTATTTGGTATAACACAATTTCCCAGTGCATCCTTAAGTGTTTCCTGGCTTATGTTTTCAGTTGATTTTGGTGGGTCCGTTTCCATGTCAAGGTCTCTCAGAGGGGCCTGCTTACCCTCTGAGTTGTCCCTGTTGAAAGGGGAGTCCGGCGTTTTCCGTAATTGTACTCGTAGGAAAATGTTTTTTAAGTGACTCAGACCCCTAATCCTCGTCACCGAGTCTGCTGGTGGGGCTGCCACCTTGGCCGGCAGACCGACACAGTTCCTCCCGAAGGAGAGGATCCACTCAGCAGGGGAGGTGTCCGTGCCTCATCACGGATCCCCGCCTCTGCTTTTCGCCGTTCATGTACTCTACTAGAACGTTGCCCAGGGGGTACCAAGGGGAGGAAAAGCAGTAGGCGTTGACGGGAATCAGGTATACTAGGAGATGCTAAGCAGTGGAATAGGGCACTATAGCTTAGCAGAGCTCCCAAAAGAAGTCGGACGGCTCCCATATCCGCACGTCCGCTCCAGTAACCCTTTAGCCCGCCCGTTTATCCCCCTTTACATGATAATATTTTAATAACGGGTGTTTCTTATTGGAAATTTAATGCAGATTCTGAAAATATGGTTTTTATTTACGATACAGTGATCAAAAATTCCGAAACTTCAGGTTTTCTTAAAAAAAAACAGTAATGTTTAAAAAAGAGAAAAGTTTGAGTAGCTCCTCTAAATTTTTCATATAGAAAGCTCATTTTTGCGCCCCTGAACTACAAATGAGATGCAGAATAAACGCCTAAAGTTATGACATCTCAACGTGGGACACCCTGTATAATACATTTGTGTTAGATGTGTACGCGCGTGAGTCTATGTATAAGAATTAAACTTTGCTTCAGACTTGCAACGGTATCAAAGTACCGAAACGTTTGTTCAACCAATCTTAGCGCGTAGGGAGAAAAACCGCCTATTCGATTGACCTCATGACACAACCCGGAAGTGCCGTAATCCGAAAGTGTCCACTAGAAAATGTCAGGTTCAGAACCAAGAGATCACGAAAATAACGGCGTATATTTATATATATATATATTTGTCTGTTCGCACAAAACTGGTCCGATTTTGATAAAATGTGGTACAAACATAATTCGTCTAGCTTAAAAGGTTCGTTGACCAGCAGAATCCGCCAACCAAAACACGGCTATTGGCGAAATTCGCGCGAGAAAAATTGTTGCTCTTCGGGCTTTTCCTTTGTAGCCTTTCAGGTACAAATTTTATATGTTCTTAAACGTAAGAAAACGAATGAAACCATTTTTAAGGCGATATCTATAACAGTTTTCCAGAAATTTGAAAAAACTAGTCTTTGTAACTAATTTTCGGTTAGGGTACTTAGAATCGTAGGCTTCAGTTGAAATACTTTTTCATGTTTAAAATTCATCCAAACTAAGATATTTAAATTTTGGTTACATTTGGAGTTAAGAAAGTATTAGAAAAAACAAATTTTATTAACAGACATGAATCGTTTTGGGATCTTCGTACATTTTCCATAATATCTCAAAATCGGTTAGGAAATCGTGGTAAGTGAAACGTGGCCGTTCGAAAGCTTACTAAATTCTCTAAAAAAACGATTCTGAAGCAATTTTCGATTGAGAGATGCCAGTCGGAGAAATAAGTGCAAAATACCTCGAAAGTGTTAATTTTGTTCTTTTGAACGGGGGTTTGTTTCTATTTACTTCACTTTTTAATTTATTTTTTTTTATTTATTTTTTTTTTTTTGTAAATGCATTAAACAGTATAATGAGAATTTTAGCAAAGGAAAGAAAATGAGAAACGTATTGGTAATAGCATAATTTCCGCTTCCAGTCTCTAGTTGTGGTGCCTAAAACCATTTTTTTTTTTTTTTTTACAAAAGACCAAAACTTACTAATAACTGCTTTTATTCCATTAATAATGGCACTAGTGACATCAACGGAAAAACGCTAAGATAACGCAGCTCCTACGAGTCGGACTTTTTTCCCCAGATGCGTTTATAGCATCCAACGAGGAATAAACATTTTTAGTTTCTTTCCAAAGGTTTCAAATCACAGTACTTTCATAAATATGACAAGAATACAAATGCTGTCTAAATAAGAAGTTATGAAATCTTTGGAAATATGCCGAAGGGAGGTTGGAAACTCGTCAAGTGAAAAAAAAAAAACATTAACGAAGAAAAACAACTTATTTGACCTAGACTGCCAAAAGTATATATATATATATATATATATATATATATATATATATATATATATATATACATATATATACATATATACATATATACATATATACATACATACACAAATATATACACACCTTGGAAGGTACAGAGAGTTATGCCTTTGAGCATTTTCCGAAGGCTATTGAAGTTGCACTCTTGGAAGAGAATTTGAAATATTTCTTCAAATCTTTACCTATTATGTACAGATGGAATGGTTGGGATTCGGCTAAATAAACCTCAATATGATTTTGTTTTAAAAAAATCTATATTTCGGACGTTTCGGCTACTCATTGGTAGCCTTCGTCAGCTAAAATGACAAAAAAAAGAAATTAATACATAAACAATCAAGAAAAATTTATAATTGTGATAGGTAACAGAACTATAGATACAGTTTAACTTATAACAGAACATATCGTCTTAAAATTCTTAGAATGAGTAGAATGAAAAAGAAAATAGGTACAGTAATTGATTTTAATAGTAATTAGTAACATTAATTGATTTTACAAAGAAATAAGAGAACTATATACCAATGACAGATATAGTAGCTAATAGTAACATTAATTAATTTTACAAAGAAATAAGATACTACATACCAATGGAAATGCCGAGCGGCAGAGGAAGACCAAGGTTGGCAATTAAGTAACCATTGTGAAAGTGTCTAAGGAAAAAAGGAATCTGCAAGGGGTATATGTAACTGGAAACAGCAAGAGGTGGGGGAAACGGGCGGTAGGATCAAACAGATGTTTATGACATTTTATGACAGGAAAGGAGAAAAAGGTGTTAATGGAAGGATACCCAAGGGGCAAGGTGAAAATCTAGGTAGGTGGTCGGGCGAGTATTTGGAAAATATTAGCGTACATAGGAGAAATGCCTTGTTGGTCAGTTTTGTAATTTATATTGTTTTTGTTTAAGTTTATGTGTACACATTCCGAGATCTGTAGTCTTTTTTTGTTACGTTGTGTAGAAAGAATTTTCGTGTCGTCGAAGTTAAAAGTGTGTTTTTGTGTAATGGCGTGTTTTGCAAGTGCAGATTTATCTATTTCTTTATTAGTAATGGTTCGTTTATGTTGTGTAAGACGTGAGTGAATGTCATTTATGGTTTCTCCTATGTATACACCATTACAGGAAGGGGTTTGGCAAGGGACTTGGTAAACACATCGGGTTGTATGTTCAAAAGGGATGGGATCTTTGAGTTTGGTGTAGAGGGTTTTGAGTTTGTTGGTAGTTTTCAAACCAAAGTTTAGGGAAGGGTAGGATTTTTTAATTGTCTTTGTAAGTTTATCAGTCAGTCCAGGTGTAAATGGTAGAGATCGGAACATTTGGGAACTGGGAGTTAGGGAAGAACTGGGAGTTAGGGAAGAATTGGGAGAGATAGTGCTGGAAGGTTGGGATTTTACTTTTTTAACAAGGGATTTTATGAGGTTGGGGGGAAATTGGTTGCGTGCCAATATATCTGAGGCGATATTAATATTTTTATTGTGGAAGGAAGCGTGGGATAGGGAGAGGACTCGGCGAAGGAGATTTCTGGCTACATTAATCTTGAGGTGGTAAGGATGGGATGAATGAAAATTAAGTAACCGTCCCGAGTATGTGGGTTTTCCTACGCTAATATTTTCCAAATACTCGCCCGACCACCTACCTAGATTTTTACCTTGCCCCTTGGGTATCCTTCCATTAACACCTTTTTCTCCTTTCCTGTCATAAAATGTCATAAACATCTGTTTGATCCTACCGCCCGTTTCCCCCACCTCTTGCTGTTTCCAGTTACATATACCCCTTGCAGATTCCTTTTTTCCTTAGACACTTTCACAATGGTTACTTAATTGCCAACCTTGGTCTTCCTCTGCCGCTCGGCATTTCCATTGGTATGTAGTATCTTATTTCTTTGTAAAATTAATTAATGTTACTATTAGCTACTATATCTGTCATTGGTATATAGTTCTCTTATTTCTTTGTAAAATCAATTAATGTTACTAATTACTATTAAAATCAATTACTGTACCTATTTTCTTTTTCATTCTACTCATTCTAAGAATTTTAAGACGATATGTTCTGTTATAAGTTAAACTGTATCTATAGTTCTGTTACCTATCACAATTATAAATTTTTCTTGATTGTTTATGTATTAATTTCTTTTTTTTGTCATTTTAGCTGACGAAGGCTACCAATGAGTAGCCGAAACGTCCGAAATATAGATTTTTTTAAAACAAAATCATATTAAGGTTTATTTAGCCGAATCCCAACCATTCCATCTGTACTTATCACCTCGACGGCTAACTATCTAATCATCATGATTTACCTATTATATTCGTTAATGCGATACCCGCCAGAGTTTTTTCCGCCACGAAATTTGGTATATATCATTCCTCTAGCAAACTTTACTCCGGACCCAAATTACTAATTTGCCCGTACCAGCATTACTACTCGTTATATTGCAACGAAACTCGGTTAATTTCTTGTACGACTAAGGAGACATATAAGGAGGTAAATATAAACTAAATCGGCCCACCTGAAAGGGCGGTTTCCTCCGGACCCAAATAACTAATTTTCTCATACCAGTTGTAATTTCTGTTGTATTGTTACGAAACTTTATTGTTACTTGTATACGTCGTTTGTAACTAAAGAGGACGATGTGAAAATAAACAAAATAGGTTAATTAGAAATTAGGGTTTACTCTGTATTATGTTCAAATTGAATTGTCGCCAAACCGACAATGGCGCGCTCTCTCCGGTTTCCCGTTGTTATGATTGTGGGATGTTCCCTTTTAGCGCGTTTCCTCCCTCCCCCATAGGGAGGAACCCCGCTTATAAGGCTGATACAATGAAACAATCCGGAAGTGCCGACTAGAAAATTTCGCGTTTCAGAACCCCTAGAGACCGAAAATAACGGTGGTTAAAATTTGTATATATGTATATATATATATATATATATATATATATATATATATATATATATGTATATATTTATTTATATATATATATATATATATATATATATATATATTTGTCTGTTCGCGGATTTCTGGCCTCCCTAATGGTCCGATTTTGATGAAATTTGTTACAAAAATCTGTCGCCCGATTTGAAAGGTCAAGTTCGTTAACCAGCAAAATCCGCCAACTGGAAGATGGCGTTTGGGGCGAAATTCGCGCAAAAAAAATCGTAACGCTTACGTTTTTGAGTTCATAAGCTAGTAAGTACTCGTTTTATAGGCTTCTTTTGCTAGGAAAACGAATGAAACCATTTTCAAGGCGATAGCTTTAACCGTTTTTGAGAAAATTGGAAAAATAATTTTTGAATACCGTTTTTGGTTTCGGTACTTAGAATCATGGGATTCAGTTGAAACATTTTCTGCATGTTTTACTATCATTAAAACTAATATGTTGAAATTTTGGTTACGTTTGGAGTTAAGGAAGGGTTAGAATAAAATATTTTATTAACAGACATAAAAAGTTTTGGTAACTTTGTATATTTTCCTTAATATCTCGAAAAAGGTTGAGAATCTTGGTAAACGAAAGAATACCATTAGAAAGCTTACTAAATGCTCTACAAAAAAGGTTCTGATGAAAGTTTTGATTAGGCGATGTCAATCGGAGAAATAAGTGCTTAAAACATTAAAGTAATTGATTTTGCTTATTTGAACTGTTCTTTTTGTCTGTTTTTATTCCTTGTTATTTTTTAATTGCTTATAGTTGGATAATGTATTTTACAATAAAACAGATTAGGCAAAATAAGAAAAACAATTCATTGTTAGAAATATAGCTTGCCAAGAGAAGAAGATTCGATGACGTCTTTTGAATATTTTCAATTGCCTTTATGCTGTTGGTTTTTTTATTTTATTTTTTTATTGATTTTATCTGTAGAATTATTACTATAGTAAAATAACACAGGAATATGTGAAAATTTTGGATATTTTCCAATTCATTGAAACGTATGAAATGAAGTATCGGTAAAAGAGGTTTCTAGGGTCTTGCGGACCCGACCCCAGGTACAGCCATAAAACCCTTTGAACAAAGGCCGAGGAAAATATTATCTATTTCTATTCTATGCTTTTCAAATGAGAATAGGGATATGAACAGGAACCGGGGTCTCCCGTGGTCTAATGGCTAGCGCCTTGGATTCATAAGCGGGAGATTGTGGGTTTGATTCCCAACCTCCGGCAGGAATTTTATCATCCCACGGATGATAAAATTTTATCATCACGGCTCGCTGGTAAAATTCCTCGCTACACCCTGGATTTCGGCGCTAATGACCTAGATGTAGATGCGCCGTAAAAAAAAATAATAAAAAAATATATGAACTGGAACCGCGCTAAGATGACGCAGTTCCTGCGAGTCGGACTTTTTACACGTGGACGCTATTATAATTCATAGACATCAATTAACTAAAATTTGAAGTTATTAAGTTGTGTAGTACCACGTATACACTTCGGAAGAATATTACATAAAAAATGATTAACTGAATCAGCAGTTCATTACAAATTTAAGAGAGCAATACTATTAATTTTTATTTATATATGTTACTAGCTGAATACCCGTGCTTCACCACGGCCGGTAAGTATTTTTTATATTGAGTTAAATAAGATATGATCAAAATTAACGCTACTACATAATTTTGTACATATTATTACACCACGTCATACTATATGTTATTCATCATTGATAAGTAATTAATGCATAATGTTTCTTGACGTTGGGGCGCTCCGGACCAGTGTCAAGAAAGAGCTTATTATTGCACGGACTTTAAAGTTACCCAGGAAACACCATGTGGAGGTAACCGTGCTTGTTTCCGTTGGAGAGAAAAAAAAATACAACCGCTTAAAAAGTTAGGTAAACAGAGACAAATACACGTTGCAAAGCATAAAACTAACAAATTTGAAGTTTTAAGCACTTATCTCTTCGATTGACATCGCCTCACCGCCCGGCTGTCCCTCCCATGTGGCGGCCCTGCCCACCGAACATTACAACAGAATCTTATTGTAGAGAATTTAGAGTTCCCAACCTGTTTCGAGATATTTTAAAAAATATACTGAGATCCGAAAACTTTGTATCACCATTCATACAATTTTTAGCACTTTCCTCCGAAGGAAAGTAGCTATTGAGGTTGGACTCATGAGGGAATTTTTAAAAAATGTCTTCAAATCTTTATCGATCCTACCTAGTAGACACCGAAAATGACCCCCGTTAAAATTTATATATATCTATATATATATATATATGCATATATATATATATATATATATATATATATATATATATATATATATGTGTCTGTTAACACGATAGCGGCCAGAGTTTTTGTGTTTTCGTCACGAAACTTGGTATATAGCATTCAATTAGCAAACGATTGAACGAGTTCGTTAACCACCAAAGTCGGTCCACCGGAAGGGGGGGTTTACCCCGAACCCAAAACACTAATTTGACTATGTCAGCCGTAATATTTGTTATATTTCAACGAAACTTGGTATTCGTAGTGGTAATATAGAGAGAAAAGTTAGATATAAAAATGAACTAAATCGGTTCATTAGAAGGGGGGGTTTACTCCGGATCCACAATACCAATTCGCCACTACCAGCCGTGATTTTTGGTATATTTCGACGAAACTCGGTATTCGTAGTGGTAATCTACAGTTAAATATGTTTTGTAAAAATAAACTAAATCGGTTCATTAGAAGGGGGGGTTTACTCCGGACCCAAATTCCTAATATACTCATACCGGTCGTAATTTCTGCTGTATTGTAACGAAACGCGGTATACGTCGTGGGTAACTCATGAGAAAGAAGTGCTGTAAAAATGAGCTGATTCGGTCAATCGTAAAGCGGGGGTTTAATTTGTAATATATTTCAATAGAAGAGCCCGCCAAACGTAGGTTCACAAAGCCGCCGCAAGGAGCGCTTTCTACCACTAGAGTGACTGTATCCTGTTCCTGCGTTAGATCAAAATACGATAATATGAGTTTTTTTTGTATTTATTACGTAGTGTAGTAGGTACCATGTGTAAACATAACTCTGGAAGCAAATTAATAATTGATCAGTTACTCATTACAAATTTAAAAGAGAACTATTCATGTTTTTATTTTATTTATGTAGGATATTTTAAGCAAATATTTCTGGTCTACACTACCCAAATTCTGAGGAAAGTGCTTAGTTATGCAGCTCCTGCGTGACGGACTTTTTTCCATATACTTCGTTTCTGAATACCCAAACAGAAAATTAGTTTTGAAAAGTATTTCTATCAATTTTTCTGGTAAATGGCTACATAACTCGCTTAAAAAATGGTTTCATTCGTTTTCCTATGTTAAGGAATCTTTCGCACAAATTTCCCTCCAAAAACCATGTTCCAGTAAACGGAATCAACTGGTTAATGAACTTGACCTTTTAAATGAGAAGAAAGATTTTTGTACCAAATGTTTTGTATCAAAATCGGACTGTTTATGAGCCGATGAGGAACTTCTTAATAATTCAACCCCCCCTAAAAGTACTTAAACATTTGAATACCAAAAAAACCTTTCTTAGCGAGTGTTTACATTCGAAACGTATTTTCCGTGCAAAATTTCAAATTTTTGTGTGAAGTGGTTCGGGATATTATTACCTCGGGTGGACCATCACCAGGGCGTAAACTCTATGAGGGACAAAATCACATTTTATTTCTAGTAATTCAAGGACTGCCATCATAGTTGAAATTAACCTCAAAAAATTTGAAAATTTTCTGTCGAGCGGTTTGGGCTGGGCGTTGATAGGTCAGTGAGTGAGTGAGTGGTATTTGACAAATATAGAGTAGATTTCAAACAAATTATTCAGGAATGCAGTGAACACTAACCACCCTCTCAGGAATGTGCTTAGTTATGCAGCTCCTGCGTGAGCTTTTGGCTTGTTTGAGTGATGATACACGAGTATGGCTCGTCGTTCGAATGTACTCACTCAGAGGGTACATGAACGACTACTGTCAATACAAAAATGTAATATTTATTTATTTTTAAAAATTATGGAATGTGAATTCGTCGTGAATGATAAACTCCTAGAGGTCCATTATAACAATGGTAGAAGCCGAATGGAGCCAAGATAAATCCATCAAGCCATGGCATCCAGTGGCATGTTTCCAACTAGGCAGAGTCTCCGAGTCTTTTCCACACACATTCCAGGCCTTTCTCCCATCATCATTAATATGGCTCTCAGCTATTCCTCTCCACCAGTTGAGTTGTTAAATTATAACGACGAAAAAACCTGCGTCAATTAGGTACTTGTTAACTAAAATAAATGTTAAAGGTGCCACTATGTTTTGCTAATTATATAATACACAAAGTATTTTTTATAATTCTTAAGTACATGAAAAGATGACATGAAGGACCGATTGGGAAAACGCCCATTGGCCAAAACCTATTAGCTTCGAATTTTATCTTTTATCTTACATTTTGTTTTACAGTAGCTATTTAAAGTATTTACATTTATTATTTTTACATAATTTTACAAGTTTTGTTTGTTTGGTGGGTTACCGGGAATGGAGGATGAGGACAACTTATTGACTAGGGGAATGTAGTGACCAGGAAAACGTGAGTGGAAGTTTAGGTATCTAGTTTTGAACAGGGTTTGGACAAAGCAGATTTTTAGGTCGTTGATTGAGTGTTAATTAGGTTATATTCCCACTAGACGTTGTGACTTTAAAAAAAAAAAAAAAAAAAAAAAAAAAAAAAAAAAAAAAAAAATCGTTGGCCCTATCCTTGCTATAAAAGGTAACCTGTAAATAATCCGATCCAAAAACTTTATTACGTATAATCCGTATTATGAATAAGTGGGTGTTAAAATTAAAATAATAATAATTTCCCGATTTTATTGGTTAAATAATCCCAGTAGTTTCGTACGGTTTATAGCTAGCACGGGTGCATAACTATTATATAAAAATGAATCGCTAAATGTGTTGGTAAGCGCAAATCTCGAGAACAACTGAACCGATTTCGCTAATTCTTTTTTTATAATATTCCTTGAACTACGAGGATGGTTCTTACGGAGAGAAAAATTAAAAAAATTGCCTGAAAAAAAACAACACTTTTTCACTTCCTTAACGCAAATTCATTTTTAAATAAAAACATATGTTCTCAATTATAATATTTTTAACAGTTAAAGTATTTGGTTATTTGTGTATAAGCAAAAAAAAAAATAAATAAAAAAGAACATGTAATCACTAGGTGACATTAGAATCACATGTTAATAATGCAATTTGCATTAACGAAGTAAAAAAGACTCTACTTTTCTATATCCCATACATAAGATTCGTAATAATACTTTAAGGTCAATTTGAACATTAATACAATATCATAAAGTGTTAGTGGAGGGGTTATGGGAAGGCAAAACAATTGAGTGACATTAGTATCGTATAAATATTAATGTCAATATTTATACGATGGTAACATTACTCAAAAACAAATTGACTATGGTAAAATGTAAATTGTTTGTGGTAAAATGTCCAGCCGCAAATTTCTATAAATTACTAAAGTGTTGTGTGTTTGTGACTTACTAAATATGCCTCCTATAAGGCGGCGGACAAATTTAGGCAGAAGAACCCGAAATGCAACGCATCAAATTAATTATCAATCTAATCGTACTGCCCAGGAACGTGAAGATCGCAATGAACGTGAAAGAATTCGGTTAAGACAGACCCGAGAAGCGTTACATTCGACTAATAATGGTGCAAGTTTGAATCGAGCTAACAGTAATAATGAGAACATGTTGTGAGCGTTAAGGCTTGAGAACTTAACACTCCATGCCAAGGGTTGTGGGTTCAATTCCCACTAAAGGGTGGTGGTTTTTCTTTAGAAAATTGGAAAGGCATCAGCCCTATCCTGGCTAGAAAGGGTGGTAACCTATAGATAACCCGTCCTAAAGTTCTTATTTAATAATAATGGACGTTAAAATTTAAATAAATAAGAACACGTAATCACTATGTGACAATAGAATCACATGCTAATAATGCAATTTCAATTTATTTATATTTGTGTTAACGAAGTAGAAGTGGCCCCATTTTTCTATATTCCCATACAAAAGATTCGGAAAAATACTTAAAGGTCAATTTGAACTTTAATACTATACCATAAAGTTTAAGTGTTAGTGGAGGGGAAATATACCATCGTATATTTATACCATGGTAACGTTACTCAAAAACAAATTGTCTATGGTAACATGTAAATTGTCTGTGGTAATATGTCACTTAAAATGTAAACAAGGTAGGGATTGTCGGGATTCGGTCACTGCTTCTTAATAAAACTACATTTTGCCGTGAAAATGTTTTTTTTGTGGCCGACGTTTCGGCTTGAACTTCAAGCCTTCATCAGGGCGATGGGAAGATTGCAACTATACCTCACAGATGCGGGATCATTTCTCCTTAAATTATATTATTAAAATGTAAACGTCTCTTTCCTGTGCATCTATAATATTACAAAAGTGTTGTGTGTTTGTGTCTTACTAAATATGCCTTCTATAAGGCGGCGGACAAATTTAGGCAGAACAACCCGAAATTCAAAGAATCAAAAAAAAAATAAATAAATTAATTATCAATCTAATTGTACTGCCGAGGAACGTGAAAATCGCAATGAACGTGAAAGAATTCGGTTAAGACAGACCCGTGAAGCGCGACATTCGACTAATAATGGTGCAAGTTTGAATCGAGTTGCTGTGAATTCATTACAGTGCCTGCAGCTGTGTTGCTATTGGACCTATGAACTCAGTTTGACTATAAACAAATCCCAGGAGCATTCATTAAGTGTTTGTGGTATTAATCTAGAATACCCATGTTTCTCTAATGGTCAATTGTATGTTGCCTGTTACCATGTTGGAAAACCATATGCTCTGTTTGTTTACGCGCCAGGTAATCAAACAAAAAATATCGTGTACCATAATGTACTACAATAAAAATGAAACTTAATTTAGAATAAATAAAAATAAAATGAAATATAATAAGTAGGTATCATAATAAGAAATCTGATATTGTAATTTTCATTGTGATTTTTTAGTGACTATTGAAAGAATTTTAAGTGTATTATAATTTTTATATTTTGACATAATGTAATTGTTGACGTATTAAGGTTCTTTGTTCTTTTTTTTTTTTATCTTACTGGCTGAACCGGTGTCCCAAATAGCAGAATAAGTATTTTAAAAAAAAGATTAAAGAATCGACTGTTAGGCGGTACGAAGTTCGCCGGGTCAGCTAGTAGGAAATAATTTCGGGGGGGGGGGCCTGGGAGCATTTAGGGGTTATGGAATACTAATATTCTAGAACTTGGAATAGTATATGTACAACTAACACCCTATTACACCCAAAAAAACATTATTTTTTCTAAACTGTTATCTTATTTAATTTATTTTTAAGATTTTTATGACACATTTTTACCGATGAAATAAAAATTTCGGTGGTCTGCAGCCCCCTCTTATATGCCCATAACAGCTAGTTTTTTTTTCATTGTTGTTAAGAACCTTAAAAAATTACCGCCGTTAAGACCACATTAATACGACGGATCTCGATCACGATGGGTTTGGGAGTTTTGAGGTAAGCTCCCATCTCTAGCGGATCGAGTTTGCAGACTAGTGAATTCGTTATTTTATTAGTTATAGGATTTTTTTAAGCCAAGGTTTGAGCCATAAGAAAAATGAAATTGTGGTCGGTACCATGTTAACAAACATTCATACACTGCTTGTCAGAAGTTTAAGACCGCCTCAAAAATTATAATCCGTTTTTGGATAATTCTGATTATAACTTTTAATTTCTCTATTCTGGTAGCAAGACTTTTATGATTAAAGCAATAGTGCCGTTATCTACAGTGTAGATTCTACACAGATACAATTTGAACAAATGTTAATTTCATTACCGATGGGTTTTGAATGGTCGACCTGATAAGCGGGCTAAAATTACAACGTTGTTTTGATAAGTCCGAAGGAGAAAACTAATTTACCTAACAAGGAAATTAAGGAGTTTAATGAAATTACCTCCAACATCATGCCCCTCGTTCTCGCTTCACTCCCTAATTATGGAACTACTTGTTAGGGGTAAATTTATTTTATAAAGGTTTATTTTATGTTGACTAATTGCATTTAAATTCGCAAGTAAGATCTAGACTGTTGAAAAGTACCAATACTTCTAAATGTTTTCCATCATCCTTCCTTTTTCCATTCCTAAAATCTCTGGTCATTTATATGACGAAAAAAAATCGTATCGTTTACAAGACGTATGTTTATTGGCATTTTGACGTATTGCATAGATTAAAGCCTCTTTCAATAATTTTCCAGAGGACTAGGAAAAACTAATTTTTATATTTCAGATATTAAAAAACAAGTGGTTTGATAATTTTTCCGAACGTTCTAGATTTATTCAAACTAAAATTTAGAAGTTTAGGGGACGTTTGCAGGAGAGGAAGTAACACAATAATTATTTCATTAAAAAACAGGCGCAGGTTTTGGCGTTTTTTATATTTTGTAATAAATCAAGTAAACATTCGAGAAATCATGGTATGTGGAAAGTCACCATTCGAATGTTTAATAAATTCCCTCCAAAAAGTGGGGTAAAATGGGCCGGTTTTGATCAAATTTGGTCCAAAAATGCTTTGCATGATTTGAACGGTCAGGTTACTTAACCCCTACCGGAACACTTTTTTACGGGCGAAATTCGCGCGAAAAACATCGTTGCGCTTACGGATTTTCGTTTGTAGTCGTCCATGTACACTTCTGTAACATAGGAAAACGAATGAAACCATTTCAAGGCGATATCTGTAACCAAGAAAACTAGCTTTCGTAACTCATTTCAGGTTGGGGTACTTAAAATCGTAGGATTCAGTCGAAATATTTTCTACGTTTTGAAAGTCATCCAAACTAAGATGTTTAAATTTTGGAGTTAAGGAAGAACTGGAAAACAAATGTTTCATTAATAGCCATTAAAAGTTTTGGGATTTTCTTAAATATTTCAAAAACGGTTATGAGGTCTTACATCATGTTTGAAAAATGATAAGGCTTATTTCCTAATTAATGCGTTGTCGGATAACATCGCGACCTTGGTAGTCGGACATGGCCGGGTAGTACCCGGGTTTCGACGAATTTTTTTTTTTTTTACTGGGTGAAATAGAATTAATTTGTAAAATATAAATACTTAAAGGGCAAGAATCATCTTATAAATGGTAAAAATAGACTCTTATTACTTTTTAGAAGAGTCTTCTTTTAAATATAGGCTACTATATCGAAGTATCCTACTTTGTATTTGTATAAATATAATATTTTTACATTTTTTCCAAAAAATATGAATTTCACGCAGTATGTCGAGGTTTAAATAGTCTTTTATTTGTCTTATGGAAATCCTTGTGATTTTATAATAAATCATTTCTTTACTTTATGGTATTTTTTAAAAAGGACCTATGGTGGGGCACATGTAAATAAGATTTAAAAAAGAAAACAAGCGCCTTGTTTTAACCTGCTATGTAAATTTAAATTTTGTAGTGTTGTTTGGATTATTTACTTTAAATTATCTTGGTAAAAATTACCATGATCACATGTGCTCCCCTATTTAAAATAAAAATTATAATTTTTAAAATTACTTATTCCAAGAAATGCGGGTTTTTTTCAATGTAGGGTTAAAAAAAAAAAAAGCTTCTACAACTGTATAATCTTGTTAGAATAATACTTGAACGCAAAAAAATTAATACTAATGAGGAATTCTACAGTAATTCACGTTGTCATTTTTTCCATATGACAAAATAATTCAGGTACTAACTAAAATGTAATTGAAACTGAAGTAGATAGCATTTAGCCACTGAATAAATCGCTTTCATCAATGTTGCTTAGAATATCACTACACAAGTTCACAAGTGGTATTTGACTCAATGATGTAACCATTCTAATTGGGGGCTGAGCTTTAAGTCGAGGTATAGAAAGGTTCTGCATTCGAATGATGCGCTAAAAATAAACAGTGGCCCTGCCAAAACTGTTTCTAAAAAAAAAAGACCATTCTCGCGTTCGTAGTAAACACCAATCCCATTTACTATTCTTCAAGATCTATCAAACAAACAGAAGGAGCAATTGGAAGATTCTGCCTCATCGTAGCACTTTATTTTGAAACCTTTTTTTTAATTTTTGCAGAAATAGAGCATTTTTTTTTTTTTTTTTTTAATATTTCACTAATCCTTAAAACCAAGTTTATTTCCTAATTTATTTATTATTGTGGAGACTCGATGGCCGAGAGGGTTAAGGCGTGAGCACTTAACACTCCGCGCCAAAGGTCGTGGGTTCGATTCCCACTAGGGGTGGTGGCTTTTCTTTAGAAAAAAGAAAAGGTATCGCCCCTATCCTGGCTAGAAAAGGGAGGTAACCTATAGATAACCCGACCTAAAATTCTTAGTTAATAATAAATGGACGTTAAAATTAAAAAAAAAAAAAAAATACTATTGTCTAGTTTTTGTTCAAATGTTATTTCCGTCATTGCTAAATGCTTGATTGGCTGTATAATAAATTCCAAGTAGTTTTTAATGGTTATGCTTCGAGTTATAATTTGAGAATTTTAAACATACTCACCTGTATTGTAATCATCCATTTAAACGTATTACACTCAATGAAGGAGAGGTGGGCGAAAACTAACTTCCCGCCATTAAGCAGTGTTGCGCGTACACAGATATCAGTTACATTCCATGAAAATCTCTCTTGAACGTTCGTAAATAAGAAATATCAATAGATAAACAAACTTTGAATAAGCTAATAATGTAAAAATTGCATAAGCAATAATTTTGGATTAATGTTTGAAGAATATCGTGAACTTGTTTTGTGCAAGGTTTTCGCATAAAAAAAAATGTATCATCGGCGGGGGGCCGTCGAGGCTGCAGCGGTAATCGGCAAAAATGTGACATAAAACCTCAAAAATAAATTAAATAAGATTACTTACGTCGGAAATTTTTTTTTTTTTTGGGTGTTATAGCTTTTTAGTTGGCTAACTATTCTAAGTTCTAGGTTGTTAGTATTCCATAACCCCCAAATCACCCGGTCCTCCCAGTCTCCCCTTCCCCCGAAATTATTTACTATATATGCCCCTGAAATGTATCCCAATTTCTCAACAGAGGCTCCGAAGATTCAATCAGAAAATGATTTTGTTACAGGAGGTGATAATGGTAATTGAGGGTTTTAGTTGGGAAAAAAAGTTTATTTTAAAAAAAATTACTAGTTTTTAAATAGTTATTAGTGATAGATAGGAAGGGAGGGGGTATGAAGATGGGGACGCCTTAGATATAGGGTTGAGAACATAATTAAAAAGTCAATGACAGGATACATCCATTTACTATGATAAACCATATTGTAATTTCATCTACACTACACAACTCAAGCAGTGTTGACCAAGCCGTTCCTATTCGTCACTAATAGAACACCAAGGTTTGTACACTCTGTTAACATCTGAGGAAATCACTTGGACGCCACAGAGAAAAAGTTCATATAACATACGTCAGAGATAACAAGTCTGCCCATTTTATTTGTGAGTAGTGTAACTATCTGATTTGATGCATTGAAAATCCTGCTCAGTCAGCAAATGTGTCTCTTGGAACACCCAGCCTCCATTGAATGGTATGAGTTTGCCAATAAAATGAATTTGTGCCCTGGGCCATCAGTTAAATTTGTTTCTCACACAGGGGAGATAAAATTATATTTTGATTGGCTAAAGTATGCTTGCTGCTTATTTATCATAAAAACAAACTCCTATTACAGAAATATATTGGAGCTTGCTCATAGAATTGCATTGGTTATTGGACCACCTGGGGGGCTTGGGGGCATGGAACATCCCCTAAGATGGAGGGGGCCCAGAAAAATTTTAAATACCTTGTATTAAAAAATCAGTAAGTACTATAAACACTATTATGTTGATGAGCATAAATATTCATTCATAGTATGTACAAATAAAATAAAATTAAAATGACCAAAATAAAAAAAATGTGACATTTGTTTGAGAAGGACAGGTCGAAAACGACTGCCTGTGTTATCTTATTTTTACATTACTTCCTTCAGTCTAATAATTCACTTTAGACGTACACCACATAAGTTTTTTTTTTTTTTTTTAATTATAGGTTATTCTACGGCCAGGGTCATTAGCACCAATCTTCCATAATTAAACACAGATCACATACATTTCACAAGAACTTTGTCATTAGAATAACATTGAGCTCTAATATTTTTTTTCTACATTTATCTGCAGGTACTTTTATGTATCGCTCTGAAGATTATATCCTGTTATGGACGGCAATGTCCATTTAACTCCATGTGTTCCTGCAAGGCAGGTGATCCTTTTCACAGGCCAAATGTTGACACTGAAGTATCTTGTATTGGGGTGCCTTTTTCAAAAATACCAGGTAAATTTTTTTCAACAAAAATCCTAGCTAATGTTTATGTTATTTATAGATATGGCTGCAGTCGCAGGACTTTAGTCCACAGCTCAAGAAAAAATTTTCTAGACAAAAGAACATTGAAGGAAAAATAATACACATAAATGTCGTGGTTTAGAAGTATAATATGTATACAACATTTCTCAAAGTAATTGAAAAGCCTATTGAGCCAATTTGAATTCATCAACACACTTGAATACTAGTATTTCTAAAAAAGAACTGAGAATTTGTGCTTGGTCGTAAAATAATGCTTAGCGATGTCTTTAAATACCTAATAAAACTGTGGCTAAGTAAACAGACTATTGGTTTATGAAGAATGTACTTTTATTTCAGTAACAATTATCTCAGATTTGTGGAAATGGGGTTCATCTGGGCTTCTGGGGTGGGAGAAGCCACTCTTCATTCTACTTGTGCTTTATAATGCAAAGTACTTTTGAGCCTAGATACAAATTTTGGATGACTGAATTCAGAAAAGCTTCTTTGATTTGTTTGTCACTTTTCGTATTTGTTGAGAGTGTGTTAAGGCTCTTTTAGAAACTGAAGAGGAGGTGTTGGAATACAACTATAAATGGATATCATGTAACATTCAATTGTATTGAGAATCAAGAATGTATTTTGTATTCATGCTTTGGAATTATTTGTTCCCAAATGTTATGTTAATACAATATTAATTGAATAATCATTCATTATTATTTTAGACCTCCCTCATGGAAATATGTCTGCTATTTCGATTGTTGGAAGTGGTCTTGAGGTGCTTGCCGCTGATTCACTTGGGGACATGAAAACAGCTTTTCTAAATTTAATGAGCAACAAGATTATTTCAGTGCATGATCTGACATTCATGTGAGTATTAAAAGTCATTTATATCAAGCACTCGAGAGCCCCATCCTTGACGCTGGGTTTTAGTGGTCTAATCTCCCAGCCAGTTTTGTTTCAAGTTCTTCAGTGCAGTGCCAAAGACGAAAAAACCTCATAGAAAAGGAAGGGGGGGGGGATGACAATGATAATGATAATTCTCAACCTCCTGCTGCCCATGATTTTCAGCAGATTTTGTACTCCTGGATGGTCCCCCAGATGATCTAGATATGCAATGGAAGCCCACCAAGATAAAATATCTCAGCAAAAGTTCAGAAATTACACGGAGGGTTCCAGGCATAAGAGTCACGTCCAGCATCACTCCAATAGTCATCCCCTCCCCTTTCCTCCGTTTTGAGAGCTTTTAAAGTAAAGAAGAAGTCTAGGGTAAAATAGTTAGGCACAGTCTTTGAATATTCTAAATACGTTCATACTTGTATTTTGGAACCTTTAGGTACTGGTGATTTTACAATTTTAGGATGGATTTTTTGAACAAAATATGAATAATTAATATGACTAAAATTCAATAAAAATAAAAAAAAAATGCAAACAACAATTAGAGAAGCAACCTTTCAATAAATTAACTAATAAATCTTAAAGCTTTAGAATTCCTGCTCTCTGTAAAGGCCGTAAATTTTATTTATTATTACATGTATATAAATGTATAAAATAAAGAGGTGGGAGTAGAAATAGAAGAAGCTTGGGGGGCACCCAAGAAAGCTTGCAGAAAGCAAATTCATAGAGCAAAAGTTCTTCCTTTGCATGAATATGTTTACCAATAGTGCTTTTAGCTAGCATGACAACAGCAGCTGAGCTAGAGAAAAAGTTACATCAAAAAATAACATTTCAAAATTATTTTAAACCAAAACAAATAATCAAACTATTTTTTTCCTCCCCCGGAAAATTTTGAAAACTTAGTCCTTTAACTACACGATTTTATGCTAAGTTGAGCCTTTAATTTTTTAATGGTTTTTCCAAATAATTCCTCCAAAACAGTGTTTTGGTTTCTATCATTATCTATTTAAGCTTTACTTATTTTCTTTATTTTTTAAGGGTGAGGGGCAAGTATTACAGAGGCGCTCTCTGTTTTATTGTACAACTAATACCGGCAAGACAAAAGAGTACTATGTGCCGGGGGGGGGGGGGGGGAAGAGAGAGGACGAGAGCTTTGCTTTACGCGCCCACGCTGTGCGTAGGAGTGTCAGTGTCTGCATTTGGTAAGCGATCAGCCCCACATACAAAATGAATACCCTATCCTTATAACAAAGCCATTCCCCCACTCTACGTTACACGGAGAAATCGTTGTACATTTATGAATACATAAATTAATTTTTATTCAAACTAAAAACTGAATGTTTTAACAATTTCATAGTCATTCAAATAATCATGCGGTTTGTTTTTTTTATTTCTCAAAGGCTCAGGCACCCCTTGGTCACAGGGTCCAGGGCGACTGTCCCACTCACCCTTCCCTCACAACGGCCCTGATAGCAACCTATATCTATAAATGTGGAAATATCTTTTATTTATTGACTAGCTGTTACCCGGCGTGCCATGCTACACCTACTTTCTGCATATAGAAAAGCCTAAATAAATGAGAAACCAAATAAGTATTATTAAAATCTAATAACACGAATCTGTAAATGTTATGAACCCGTGGCCTGCCAACTGTGAGTCCTAGACGAATTTGACCTAACCCATACCCCCCCCCCCCCCCCCCCCGTATCAAGACATACATGTATGCCAAGTTTGGTAAAAATCGGTCTAACGGTGTGGATTTAAAAAACAAAAACATACAGACAGCAGCTGGTAGCCGTTTTGACCTAGCCTATGGCAATCAATATCTACCTGTGTTCCAACTTAGGTCGAAATCGGTCGAAAGGTGTGGATTTTTATAGGGAACAAACATACTGATAGACAGCTGGTAGACGTTTTTGACCTAGCCTATGACACTCCCAGTTTCACGACCTACCTGTGTGCTAAGTTTGGTCAAAATCAGAAGCAGGGTGTGGATTTGTATAAGGGACAAACATACAGACAGACAGCTTTTAGACATTTTTGACTTAGCGTACGAGACTTCCTGTATCAAGACCTACCATTATTCCAAGTTTGGTCAAAATCGGTCAAACGGTGTGGATTTGTATAAGGAACAAACATACTGATAGACAGCTGGTAGACGTTTTTGACCTAGCCTATGACACTCCCCGTATCACGACCTACCTGTGTGCCAGTTTGGTCAAAATCGGAAGAGGGTGTGGATTTGTATAAGGAACAACCATACAGACAGACAGCTCGTAGAAATTTTTGGCTTAGCCTAAGAAACTTCCTGTATCAAGACCTACCATTATTCCAAGTTTGGTCAAAATCGGTCAAACGGTGTGGATTTGTATAAGGAACAAACAAACAAACAAACAGACAGACACGTGATTTTTTTATATATTAGACTAGTATGTAATTTTATTTTGACATTTTATAGGTTGAAAAATTATTCAAATGACATGATCGGATAAAGCAAAAAACTAAAAAATATTCAATTCTTAATAAAAATAAATGTTGAAATAAATATTTAAAATTTAACACTGCACTGGATACATACTTATGAAATAACAATTCGTGCGAATCGCCTTGGTTCCCGATGCTCATCAATAAATATATTATAATCAAGTAGCTGTTACCCGGCGTGCCATGCTACACCTACTTTCTGCATATAGAAAAGCCTAAATAAATTAGAAACCAAATAAGAATTATTAAAATCTAATAACACGAATCTGTAACTGTTTCGAACCTGTGACCTCCCAATTGTGAGTCCTAGACGACTTTGACCTAACCTATAACACCCCCCGTATCAAGAAATACATGTATGCCAAGTTTGGTAAAAATTGATCTAACGGTGTGGATTTTGATTAAAAAAAAAAAAAAAAATACTGCAGCTGGTAGACGTTTTTGACCTGGCCTATGTCAATCCCCTGATCAAGACCAACCTGTGTGCCCAGTTGATCAAAATCTGTTAAACGGTGTGGATTTTTATAGGGAACAAATATACAGACAGACAGCTGGTAGAGGGTTTTGCCCTAGCTTAATGCACCCTCCAGATTAGGATCTACCTGTGTACCGAGTTTAGTCAAAATCGGACGAACGGTGTGGATTTGTATAAGGGACAAACATACAAACAGACAGCTATAAGACGTTTTTGACTTAGCCTACGATACTCCCCAGATTAAGATCTACATGTGTACCAAGTTTAGTCAAAATCGGACGAACGGTGTGGATTTGAATAAGGGACAAACATATGGACATACAGCTGGTAGACGTTTTTGACTTAGTCTACAACACTCCTCAGATTAAGATCTACATGTGTACCGAGTTTAGTCGAAATCGGACAAACGGTGTGGATTTGTATAAGGGACAAACACACAGACAGACAGCTGGTAGACGTTTTTGACTTAGCCTACGACACTCCCCAGATTACGATCTACATGTGTACCAAGTTTAGTCGAAATCGGACGAACGATGTGGATTTGTATAAGGGACAAACACACAGACAGACAGCTGGTAGATTTTTTTGACCTAGCCTGTTATCAAATTCGAACCATTTTTGAGCCGATGAGGAACTTTTTAATAATTCAAACCCCCCTAAAAGTACTTAAACATTTGAATATCAAAACAAACCTTTCTTAGCGAGTGTTTACACTCTAAAAGTATTTGTAAGTGGTTCGCGATATTATTACCTCGGATGGGCCATTACCAGGGCGTAAACTCTATGAGGGACCAAATCACATTTTATTTCTAGTAAATTATGGACTACAATCATAGTTGAAATTAACCTCAATTATTTATTTAAATTTTAACGTCCATTTATTATTAACTACGAATTTTAGGACGGGTTGTCTATAGGTTACCACCCTTTTCTAGCCAGGATAGGGGTGATGCCTTTTCTTTTTTTCGAAAGAAAAGCCACCACCCCTAGTGGGAATCGAACCCACGACCTTTGGCACGGAGTGTTAAGTGCTCACGCCTTAACCCTCACGGCCATCGGGTCTCCTCAAAAAGGACCATAGGGAAGGTCCGGAGTGCCCCAGTATCACGATTGAATTGCTAAAACCAAAAAACCGTTGAATAGTGTAAACTATATATAAGAAACCTCTAACCACAATAACCTCAATTAAAAATAATACAATGAAATAGATAATGTAAGGTAACAGCTGATCTTTATCGTCCTAGCAACACATGCTACCTAGCCTTGCCTGCTATAACCAACTAAACTTTAAAACCCTCTAAAAATACTTAAAAATTTGAATATCAAAAAATCCTTTCTTAGCGAGCGTCTACGTTCTATAGGGAGTGTTCATGCAAAATTTCAAATTTTTCTGTCGAGCGGTTTGGGCTGGGCGATGATAGGTCAGTGAGTGAGTGAGTGGTATTTGACAAATATATAGTAGATCCAAAGAAAAAATGTATACAAGGATATTGATTGATAATGAAATCTAATTTAATAAATCATTCATTTTAATAAATTATTAAGCTTGGAGTTTGTAAATCTAAGAAACTATATCTTAATTCTTATCTATGAAAATTCTTACCTGTAATTTAAAGAATCTTATTCCTGAACTTTGTTCTTGGGAGTGAATAAATTTTCTGGAATCTCTGCCAACAAAATCTACTATTTATTTGTCAAATACCACTCACTCACTCACTCATCTATCAACGCCCAGCCCAAACCACTCGACAGAAAATTTTGAAATTTTGCATGGACACTCCCTATATAACGTAGGCGCTCACTAAGAAAGGATTTTTTGATATTCGTATTTTTAAGCATTTTTAGGGGGGTTTAAAGTTTGAGTTGGTTAGAGAAGGCAAGCCTAGGCAGCCTGCATTGCTAGGACGATAAAGAACAGCTGTTACCTTACATTATCTATCTCATAGTTTTATTTCTACTTGAGGTTAATTTCAACAATGATGGCAGACCTTGAATTACTAGAAATTAACTGTCCCTCATAGAGTTTTAATTGTGTTTCTTTTCTGCCTGTCCCCGTCAGATAGGCTTGCCATATTTTTGGAGAGTTAAACCGGGACGCATTAATATGGGATGGGCATACCAGGGGGGGGGGATAAAAAGAGTACAAATTATAAGCAAAATGGTTGGTGAGTTTTAAGCCTAGCAACTAACGGGAAGGGGGAATCCTAAACTGTTAGTCTACCCTAACCTTAAAAATAAGAACGGAACTTTTTTTGCTACTTGATTTTCTTAAAACAATCTCTCAGCCAAATAGTAGTGTCTGGCAGCTGGCAGCTGGCAGCGCTGTGCAGGTAGTTCCAGCGTTTTACAGTTAGGTTACTTCTCATATCTTTGACACTGTGAGCAGTAGTAAAAATGTTGATGTAGAAAAGTAACCGATTTATAAAAGATTCTTATAAACATGAATTCATTACTTTTTACATCTTACAGCCTTTTCCGGGACATTGATAAAACTGGGCGGGACACCGAAACAATTGCAAAATACCAGGACAGTCCCGGTCAAACCGTGTTGTATGGCATATCCTTAAGTTTTCCAGGCGAGGTAATAATATCCGGAACCCTTGCACAGCCTCCTCGCCTATAACCTTGGTAATACTCGTAAATATATTGGGTGTTACCATATGACTTCTTGGAAACATGAACTTTTAAATTTTAACGCCCATTGAATAAAATATAGTATGACGGGAACCGTGCTGTAATAAACTGCACAGAATTGTATAGTAACGTAATTTTAATGAAACATTATTTAACGCAATAAAATAACTACTTATCTGCCGTGACGAAGCACGGGTATTCAGCTAGTATTTTATAAATAAACAGTGCAAATTAAATAAGCCGAAAATGAAGGTAAGGGCTGATGGAATCAACTGATTTGATTTTATTCAAGAAAAATATGATTTAAAATTGTAATTATTACGTATGAATTTATCTTATTTCTTTCAAATATGGTTCGAATATGTTTCTTAATGCCTTAACATTTTTTTTTTTTAATTCTAGGGTTATGTACAAAACACTTGAGAAACTTGATATGAGTAACAATAACCTTCAAGACATTCCAATAGAAGCACTGCTAACTTTTCAGAAATTGAAGACATTGAACCTGGAGAGGTACGTTTTCCTCCTTTGGCAGCTAATTTACAAAAAAATAGGTCTTTTTTTTCATGAATGTTGAAGTTCAAATTTTCATGTAATGTCTTTTGTTCCAGCAATGAGATCACAAACTTAAGAATATCCTGGGAACATTTAAAAGAAACCATAACCTCCCTATACCTAAGTGGAAACGATTTGAGTATTTTGCCACCGAGTCCCGAATATTCACTGTCTGGCCTCCAGTTACTTGTGCAAATATATCTAGACCGAAATTTATTATCAAATCTTGAAGCCAATGCCCTACCGTACTCCCTTCAATTACTAAGCATATCTGACAATCTACTAACTGAAATCCCATTTAAACTGATTGATGCACTGGAAGATCTTAATAGGTTGTACTTAAAAAACAATTATATAACTTCAATCCCCAACATTTCTTTTTCAAAGAAGAAAACATTTTCAGTATTAGATATATCTCATAACTTAATCAAGTCTATTACTCCATTTTTTGGTAAGAAAGTTGAAATAAAAGATTTGAATTTGCAGTCAAATTATATTGATACTATTGGAGCTCTTTCTTTTAATGGATTTTCTTGTAATAAATTAGATTTATCCAATAATGAATTAAGTTCATTACCTGAAAGAACATTTTATGGATTAGAGTACACACTGGAAAACTTGAATCTAGGCCACAATAAACTATCTAAGATACCTAAAGCATTATTGCACCTCAAGAACATTAAAATATTGTCACTGGATTACAATAATATACCAGACGGCTATCCAGATAATTTTTTGAAAAATTGTTCCCAAGCTATAAGAAGTTTATCTTTAGCTGGCAATGTAATAAAAACATTCCCAAGAAATATATTCAAACCAGTAAAAAAAATGAATTTTCTAAATCTGGGCTACAACAGTATTGAGAACATTGAGGAAGACGATTTTCTCAAGTGGGCAGAAAATTTAGACACCTTGATTTTTTCTGGTAATAGTATTGTAAAGTTAAGCGCCGGTGTTTTCAAGAATTTAAAAAAACTTGTTGAATTAAATCTATCATATAATAAAATTTCAAAAATTGATGGCAATGCCTTTAAAAATTTAGGGGATCGAATTAGAACTCTAGATATGAGTTATGGTTTGAGAACCAGTGAATTTCCTGAAATTCCACTAAAACCACTTAATTCCCTTATCTATCTTGCTTTGAGCGGAAATAATATAACAACTCTTTCTCGAACGGGAATATATGATCTTCCGAATTTACAGTACTTAATTTTAGATTTCAATAAAATTTCCGAAATTCCTGAAAACTTTTTTCATACCAAAGTCCATAAGTTTCTAAAAGACATTAGGCTATCTTATAACCAAATTTCAATGATCAATACTAACACATTTGAAGGGCTTGAGGAATTACGATATGTTATTCTTAATGATAACAATCTTGGCGTGATCGGTCAAGCTGCGTTTAAAAACTTGCCTAATACACTTACTGTGATTCTCTCAAGCAATCATATTGATAAGATTACTGCAATGGCATTTATAAATATTCCTAACCTTGTTCAACTTGATCTTAGTAATAATTTTATTACAGAATTTAGTTTTAATATTTTTCAAAATGTTACGAATGAATTGCAACCAATGACACTGAATTTGTCACGAAATCTAATCGAAAATGTTTATGTAGGTGAATCTCTTACTCCAATTTATTTGAAAGTTCTTGATTTAAGCTTTAACAAACTTTATCAAGTACCTCCTAATTTAATGGTGACAGTTAAAGATGTTTTGAGAAAATTAGATCTAGGAAACAATCAGATTAGGACTATTAACAACAATGAATTTCAAATCTATCAAGGTTTAGAGGTATTAAATTTGAGGAGTAACGGTTTAATAAATTTAAAGCAAAGTAGTTTTCATGGTCTGATTCATTTGCAGATTTTAGACTTATCTCACAACCATCTTGAACTTCTACATTTAGGCCAATTTAAAAACATGCACAGTTTAAGAATACTTGACCTCTCTCACAATCAGCTACGCTCATTGCCTAATGATGCATTCCATAACACAAAATTAGAAAGACTAATAGCCAAAAATAATATTTTCGTCTTGCTTCCATCCACACCTTTTCTGGATGTAGGTTATACTCTGAGGTTAATTGATTTTTCGTTCAACCAAATAGAACAAATTGGTAGAGAAATTTTTCCAACAATGCCCTTAATAAATACCATCAATCTTTGTCACAATAAGCTTATGCATATTCACAGCCATGATTTTAAAAGCGTGAACAACTTGATCAGGTTGGAACTTTGTGGAAACAATTTGACATTTTTAAATAAAGATATTTCTCATCACACGTCTAATTTAAGATATTTGAATTTAGCTGGAACAAATTTGAAGGAAATTCCCATATTTCACCTACAAAGCTTAGTTTCATTAAATCTATCCCATAACCATATTTCCCACCTGACAGAATCCTTCTTGCAAGGCCTTCCTAAGTTGCGTTATATTGATCTGAGTTTCAACAACCTCACTTTAATAGGGGGAGTCAAATGGAGTCATTCGCCATACCTCAAGAGCATTGATCTATCAAACAATCCACTGAAGGTAATAATTACTATATTTTCTGTCTAACACTATGGCTACCTATTTAATATGTTTTTACAAGTTGCACCGACTTCTTTAGCCTTTATCACTGGCTACCTACTAGTTGACAGTTGATTATAGTCCAACTAGAGAATCTCAAGCAACAGGTTATCTTAATTCCTAAATTAGCTAACTAAAATTAAGGGGAATACTACCTTTTAACTTTTTTTTTTTTTTTTTTTACATTTTGTTTTCCTAAATTTCTTTCTTAACTATTCAAAATGATATCCAAGAGTGTTTATGTCAAGAAAAATTGTTTAAATGGGCAAAAAATACGATTTTCCCAGTGAAGTCCCCATGCCGAGTAAACACGATGCTGATTTGAAAATAAATTTTTTAGTGAGCTTTGATTAGTCCATTTTTAATTTTTTTAAGTTTTTTTTTTGGTCCTCCTTCAATACATTTCAAAATTAAAACCCATTTTGTTTTATCTGCATTGTGCCACATTGACACAATACTGAAACATTTAAAGAACATAAACAGCTACAATAAAATATAACACCTAAACGAATACCAAGCCAAATTTTCTAATAAAAGCATAGCAAATATAAGAAAAATGTACACTCATTTAAAGAAAAGATAAGCTAACAGACCATTTTATTTTGCCCTCTACCAAAAAGTACTGAAGAAAATGCACCTCGCTACCAAAGCGATGCATAAAAAAATCAATAATAATAACAATTATCTGCATTACAAGAAAGTATGACAAAAAATTAAATAGGAAAAAAATGAACATTTCAGACCAATAAACTTTAAAGTCGTTTTCTCAAAACTGTTTTTCCAATCGAGCAATACTCTAGCGTCTTCAATTTTAAACTGATCAACTTCAAATTTTAACTGCAGCTTTTTAATGATATTTGCTATAGTCTGCCCACAAACAAAATAACCAGGTAGTGTGCTGCCACCAGCCCATGTGTGAGAAGGGTCTAGATCCCCTCTGGCCTCGCCCCTTCTGGTTCTTTTTTTGGCGGGCGGACTATAGTGAAATACGTAGGTATTTTTCGATTCATTGAATTATAACAATTTTATTACTGATATTCGATGGATTTTTTTAATAGAAAATGAATAATTGTTCAACATTTAAAAAAAAAAACCGTCCTTAAATTCTTATTTAATAATAAATGGACATTAAAATTTAAATAAATAATATAAAATGTCTAACAAGGAACTATACCAGGTGTACCTCACCGTTTTTTTTTTCTTTTTGTGATATGTTGTAGTACTTAGAGAAGAAGCTTTTTAGGAAAACTAACATAATATTTTGACTCTTGAGCACAGATATTTTCTTTTAAAATAGTTAAATATTATGATATTGTAAAATTTCTAAAGTATTATGATATAGTAAGCTTATTTAAAGAAGATATATACATCTTTTTGCAAGTAAGAAAATAACAAATTTTTTTCAGATGTTAACTAAAGACAGTTTTGCTGAGCTCACAAATTTGAATTACTTGAACATTCAGAATTTGGAACACATGGAACGTTTTGATTCAGATACTTTGTCTAAATGTCCAACACTTAGGACTTTGAAAATTCAAACCTGGCCTAAAATTGAGAAATACAGGTTTCGATTAGCAAGAATCATAATCAACTTGAAACAACTTAAAGAATTATCTGTGAAAATTAATGAACACAAATTGACTGATCAATTACAGCAAGCCTTTCCTAAAAAGTTACAATATTTAGAAATCACAGGAAAAAACCTAAAAGAGCTAGGTGAAAATAGCCTTGAAGGTATAGAACAATTTAGAGAATTTCATTTGCGAATATCTGGAACAAGCATTAAGAATTTTCCCAAAAAAATGTTCTGGAAAATCAAGAATAATAAATTTACTCTTGATTTAAGTAATAACCTTATTGAAGACACTGACCCAGAAATTTTTTATGAAAAAGGTGGCTTCAGAAGACATGGAACCCATGTTTATGCTGGTAAGGAATATCCATAAAAGTAAATGTGAGGCGATGACTATCAAAATGGGTTAAGTACATTTTATCATCAAATTAATTCATTTTCTATATACTTTTTTTCCTCACAGCAAAAACTTTTTTTTAGGGGGGGGGGGGTGTAATTCATTAAATCTCATCAAAAATAAGAAAATAAATGTTAGTGTGACCTCGTAAATATTAATTTCTTAAAGGAACTATACTAGATTAGATGATTTTTGTATCCCCTGAATAGTTTTACAATTTGGTCATATCCTTTTTTGAAAGTCAACACCTCATGTGTGCTCTATTATGTTTTACATAAACTAATAGTTCATTATAATTAATTATATGTATATATTTTTAGGAAACATTAACTTACATGGGAACCCTTTGATTTGTAGCTGTAATACAATGTGGTTTGGTAAATGGATGAAGCGATATCTTACTGAGTCACTGAAAATAAACACAAATAAGCCAGAATTCAATATGCAGTTAGAGCAAGAAGTAAAACAGATTGTTTGTTCAATTCCCAATGGCAAACTTCGTCCTGTATTGACTTATGAAAGATCTGGATGTCATGACATTCTAAGCAGTCATGCCCCAGCTATTGTAATAAGTAACATTTATTTTTTGGGTGTTATATTGTTTGTATTGAAATTAATTTTGTATTTATAAATCAAAGAATAAATTTTGAAATAATTATTATGTCTCTAACTATGGATCTATTCTAATGTTAAAAAAAAATTGAATAGAATTACATGATTGTATGTTAAGTGATTGCTTGTGTGGGCTATGTTCAGATTAAAGGAGAATCAGCACAGCTCCTGCCAGGAGAGGATTCTAAGCTTCCCTGCTCCACCATTGATGTTTAGAAAGGGTGGAAACCTATAGATAGCCCACAGCTAATGGCCGAGTTGTTGATGTGCTTTAAAAAAAAAGTAATGAAGCAGACACTTTATTTCTCACAAAACAAGTTATGTAATCTTGTTTATTTATATCAAATATTTATTGGGTATTTATATATCATCCTTACCATGTCAAACTATCGACTATGAAAATTGGTACTTTTCAAGAGAGAAAGATAAAGCTTTAATAGTGATTCCGAAATCAGTGCCCTTACAAAAGGACAATTTTAAATATTTTTTTCTATTTATACTGTTAATCATTTTAAGATGAAATTATTAACAAACTTTAAAAAAAAAAAAAAAAAATCAGTCCCGTAACAGGCCACAAGGGCCCAGAGGGGCAGATACTGTAGAGGTATCTGATTCTTGACCATACGGCACACTAGGGAGATAGTGTGGTCAACACTATGCTCCGGCCTCCTGATTTTCCCCTTGGCTGCTTCGACTGCTAGAGTCATTAGCACCCAAGGTACCCATTATTAATTAAAGGCTGGGTGAGCCTGGGGGACCCCAAATCCAACCCTCGAACGACAGCACTAGAAGAAAAAATCTTTAGTGCGCGCTCGGGTTTTGAACCTGGTCCTCCAGTTCATTAGTCGAGTGCTCTACCACTGAGCTAACCTCGCCTCCAACAAACTTTTTAATTACCAAAAATCATATTCATGAGTTTGCATCTGGGTGCTAATAAGTGATTTTTCTTGGATTGCCGATACGAATTGTTCAATGTGGTATTTTTGATAGTTTGCTGGTTCCAATGAACTAACTGTATAAATATGTAAACTTTCAAACTACTGAATTTGACACATTCGACATTATGCATTGTACTAATTGTATAGTATTAGTGATATTTACAAATCAAAGTAACGAATATACCATTTTCGTCAGTTTGCCAAATCAAGTTTTGGTCTCAGAAGTATGACGATAAGGAGCAAACTAGCGAACGAACATATTCGATACATTCATGAAGTAATATATTGAAAAATGTTCATATTCGATACTTTATTTAAGGCATTTCCGGCAATTCTAAAGAGACTAAAGTTTCAAAAATTTGTCACAAGCCGAATCATCCATAATGCAAGAGTACAGTATCGAATCTGAAAAACGAGATTTTTCAAATTCGATAGTTTGACATGGTAGGAACAATATGTTATATAAATTACTTTATTTCATCATATAACCTACATTTTTTAACCCCTAGAATACGGATGACTGCTGAACAAGTCAAAGGAGGCCGTGCTCTGGGTGCAGATGACCTCAAAAAAAAAAAAAAAAAAAAAAAAAAAAAACATTGTAAAGCCTACAAGTGAACAATATTTCAGTTTTGGGAAATAACTAAGACATTTTTCAAATATTGTTCAAGATATCAGGTCATCCTAAAAGTAATGTCGGTTTTTTATATTCTGTATGTTTATGTTCCCTCCTTTTAAATTTATTTTTGTTTACATTATTTGTTTATTGTAGCATTAAATACAGTTCTATTTATCATGTTTTGGTTGGTTAAACTTATTTATTCTGTGCCGAAATTACACTTGAAATGGCTGTCCCAACCCAAAACACAACTTACGCTGTGTTATGCTTTGGGAATTTGATAAAGGAGAAAATGCTTCTTCAACTTATCGAAAACTTGTAGAAATATAAATGGCAAAAATGCCATTAGTGAGCAACAAGTGCAGCAGTGGTTTGAATGATTTCGAGTGGGAAACCGCAAGCTTGACGACAACCCTCATACAGGTCGACCAACAGAGCTTGACGACAAATTCCTGCAGGCTACTGTAGAAGAAAATCCTGTTGTAACAGTTGAAGAGCTAGCAGAAAAACTTGAATCGACAATTTCTACAGTAAATCGACATTATTTATTGGATGACCTGATACATTGGGTGCTTAGAGTTTAGTCTTCTTCCGTCAATGCTAGAACTGCTTCTTCATTCCAATTGAGCATAGGAGCTGCTCTAGCAATCCAAAACAAAAACCCAGTTGTAACCACTCTAACATAGAATTTCTATGCACCTTGACAGTAAAAGTTGAGCATAAAATATCGTTCTATTTTAGCAGGAGGTAATGAAAATGTGTAAAATTTTAGCATTAGTGTATCTGCTTCTAGGCCATTAGCACCGTGCAATCTAATGGGTACCAACATTTATTTATTTTTGTTTTATTTAAATTTTAACGTCCATTTATTATTAACTACGAATTTTAGGACGAGTTATCTATAGGTTACCACCCTTGCCAACATTTATAAGCTCCTATGATGAAGCAGGGATTTTTTTCATTGAGCCCATCACTTAAAATAGTCAACCTGCCTTAAGTGGGACTTGAACACGCATCTCCCGCATTAGAATCCGGCGTCCTAGCCCTTAGACTGTGGGGAGAACACTGGATATTATTATAATCTACAATGAAAGTTTTTTTAAACTATTTCTGATCACCAGAATGATTATTTGTAACTATTCATTTAAAGAGAAATTGAAAATCACTCAGAAAACAGAAATGAGTGATTTCTACAAAATGATCTAGAGGAACTTCGTTGCTGAAAATTAGGTGTAAAATTTCCTCCTGGCAATTAGAAAATGTTAACAAAAAGTATCCCTTGCTTTCTATTATTTGTTTTACACCCCAAAGAAGATTTATATGTTCAAAGTTAAATTTAACAAACCTAATTTCTTTAGTCTTAAAGTAAACATTTATTTTTATATTATTAAATAATTTTATATTAAAGACTGTAATTTAATATAGAAAGTCTGTAAACCATGCATATTGTGATAGTAATTATAAAATGAGATTATTGTATTTGTAAGTTTTAGCTTTAGAATTATTTTTTATTTTACATTTTTAGTATCAATTTAGTTTCTTGCTACTTCTCATGGTAGTTGAAAAGACTCTTATTGTATTTATTTTGTATTGCTGTTTCACATAGATATGTTGAATTCATAGCTAACTGGTCTGTTTTGAGAGTGTGATTTATTGATGTTGGTAAGAGTGAATGCACGATGTAGCTTTTGCTTGAACAAAAACAAATAACGGGATAAACCAAAGATTTAATTTTAATGCTTTTGAAGCCTACATAATATTTTACTTGGAACAGCATAACTAGTCATTTGAGTCCTTAATTATTCTCATCACAGACATTATTTCATTAAGAGTGTGTCTAATTATTTTTAATCTCTTTCCAAATAGATTTAATATATAGTTGTGTAGTTTACATAACTCATACATGTGAGTGCAACAAAAATAAAAATACGTCGCCAACTCAAGTACATGCTACTTCATTTATTTATTTATTTTTTTAATCTTTAATAATAAATGATTAAAGGACTTAATGGAAAAAATGGAATTTAAATTCATGTTGTATATTTTCTGTCAATATGTATAATAAAGTAAGACTTAGTAATTAACTTCCTCAAGATGATCTTTCCTTTATGGACCACAAAAGCCATTCCCAATACCTTCAGACTATCCCATTATTCTATCTTTTTCAATTAAAACCTTTTTGTACAATGTTTCAATAGAGGAAAAATGTATCTTTACAAGAGAAATCATGTTAATTTTAACTTGGTGGACTATTCTAACACTTCTTTTTGGGAGTCATAAAAATTTTTTAAATAAGCATAACAATTATTTTCAATTTTTTATATGAACCATAATCCACTTGTGTTACCTATCTGTATGTAACTATCTTTAATACCTATGGCTTAAAATTATATAAAAAAAGATTACATTTCACAAAAGGTTTACTTGTAAAAAGCTGGAAGAAAGAAAACTTATTACCAATTCATTATTTATTGTTTCAATTCACTAAATATCAACATATTTCATATACTCAAGTACTCTTTAAAATGTTTAAGAGCCCTTGAGGTACATAGGATTATTAGCTACTGTATTGGTAGTATGAGATTGTAGTTTTTAATGGTAGCTGAAACAAAAACTTCTGATATCTCAGAAGCTGTGACTTGGCCTTTTGGTAGGGAATGGTGTTTCAAGAGAAGTATAACATGAATCAAACAAGCAATTTGTTTCCCTAATAATTTTCCAAATAATTAATAATGAATCCTGCTTCAAAGGATTCGTTAATATTAAAAGGCAATCAGTACAGTGGAACATGGATAATTCGAAATTGTCTTTAATTGGAGTATTTTTCTAGGTCCCTAGAATTTAGGGCATAAACAATGTTAAAAAATCGTGGTTAATTCGAATAAAATATTGGATAATTCGATTTATTTACTTATTTTATTATTATTAATTATTATTATTTGGAGTCTGTGCCTCCACTGGGAAGTGTACAGAGAGGCAGTCAAAATAAATCCTGTGAAAATATTCTCTCCTCGGAAAAGGCAGATAGTAAGATACGGATGTAGGGGTCCCGGGACAAGATGTGCGGTAGTCTCATAGTCTAGTTCTTCGACTCTAGGAGTTCTGTAAAGTGGTGGGTCGAGCTTCTTCCCTTCCAGGGGATGTTGTAGGTCCATCCTGTCTTTTTATCCTAGAATTCCCTCCCACCATACCTTTTATCTTCATTTCTAATTCAGTTATAAGTCAGTCATCGCCTAGATCTGTTTTATTGTTTGTGCCTTGAATTTCTGGTGTACAGTGCGGTTCAGTGAGTTGATGATTTAAGATGTCGGATCCTAGAAGTATAAAACTTTAACGTTGTCAGAGAAAATGAAGAAGTTGACACTTTACCAACTTACCTAAAAAATAAAGAAAAAATTCTTGCCCATGAAAATGACTTTTATTTTTACTTTTTTGATAAATTATTTATTACTTATGTATGTAATCATCAATTCATGAAAGGTTTGTTATTCTTTAAATACAATGTATTTATATATATATATATATATATATATATATATATATATATATATATATATATATAATTTCAATTCTAAGCTTATACAATTTCAAATTCTAAGCTTTTAGGAGGCTTTGAATGGAAAAAGATAATCCTAAAGATACAATTTATACTTAACAATTAAATTTTGGTCACAGCACTACTCAAACAGTGGTAACCCAACAAGAAGTAGCTTATTTATATATATATATATATATATATATATATATATATATATATATATATATATATATATATAACACCTGTAGCTAACAGAATATGTTAGCTACAGGTGTTTTTTTTTTTTTTTTTTTTAAGCAGATACTTACCAAAAGTACTTGAACCTGCTTCTTCACAGGAAAAAGTACAATGAAGTTAAGAAATGGTGATACACTTTCCCAAAAAATCTACATTATTAACCACAACATAGAATGGACTTCTCGAATTGTGTAAGTATCATTACCTATATCAATGTGTTTGCCTTTATATATATAGCCTTGGTGCTTCCAGCCCTCCTCCAAAATGTTTTTCTATAAACGTTAGTGTTTGTAATAATTGAAGAAATGAACAATAAATCTACCAACATTTTCTAAATAAATTTTGGAATTGACTGTTATAACTAATTCCTCTCTGGAGTAGTACAATTATTTTTTATCTCACATTTATCTCAATTTCAAATTCTAAGCTTTTAGGAGGCTTTGAATGGAAAAAGATAATCCTAAAGATACAATTTATACTTAACAATTAAATTTTGGTCACAGCACTACTCAAACAGTGGTAACCCAACACGAAGTTAAATATAAATTAAATAATAAATCATATCAGTTATATAGCATAATATTACTTACAAACAAGTAACGGACATAATTATTGTTTAAGTCTAGTTGCTCTATCTAATTTGGAGAGAAAAGACTTTTCACAAGGCAATTCAACCACACCAGTCATTGTTGCCTAAGGGAAGGGGGAAAAAAAAAAAAAAAAAAAAAAAAAGACTAAAATGGTTCATTCTTATTTCTAGGAATGTACCTATCTATCTTATCACTTCTGAGGTCTCCCAAAAATGCTCAACCAAGCTTCATATTTTCTCAAATCTGCCAAATGATGGCCCAATGGGGAAAAGGTTTGGCTAATGAGGCTAGTATTTAAAACAGTAATAATCAGGAAGTTTTTAAAAATAAACAATCAGTTTGGTGAAATGGAATTAATCATAAACCTTGTAAATTATAATTAACTGTAGTTTTGATGATTCATAATTACCTTTATATTTCTTTCTGCTCATCGGGGCATCCAAGTGGAGGGGGGCAAAGAGGACAATTGGTCAGAGACCGTGGTCTCATGGGACTCGGCACCATTTCTTTACTCGCATTATAATTTGAAACAAATACCACAAAGATATATACCGACCATTGTCCACTCCGTTCAATTACAAATGTATTTAATTTTATTTTAAGAGAAATATCAATTTTAAATAATTCCCTTAATAGTTTTTGGTAATGTTAATGGAGGGGGGGGGGATTAAGGGGCTGTAAAGTTATTCGGACAAGAGCCCGAAATTACTCTCGGAAGCCCTGGTTCCAATTGGTTCTAATTGTACAAATTAAAAGAAACAGAGTACAGATTGAGGAACTTATTTTCTGCATAGTTTTCGCATGAAAAACAAATTTATCTGGGGCGCATATAAGGAGGGGGGGGCTGCAGACCTCCGAAATTTTTATTTAATCGGTAAAAATGTGTCATAAAAACCTTAAAAATAAATAAAATAAGATCACCTAGGTAAAATACATAATTGTTTTGGGTGTAATAGCGTTTTAGTTGGCTAACTTCCAAATTCTAGATTGTTAATATTCCATATACCCCAAATGCTCCCAGCCCCTCCCCCCTCCCCACCCCCAAAATTATTTTCTATATACGCCCCTGATTTTCACAATACAGCTCTACCTCCCAAAAACTACGAAAAAATAACGAATAACCTCTTGGAGTTTTAGTCTATATTATTTCAAATTTGGTTGTTTACAGAGAATCCCCCCCCCCCCGTTTTCCAAAGCAATTATTTGTATTATTATTGTAATGCTTCGCTGCTCAGGTGTCTAGCAAAAAAATAGGAATATGTGTTCTATCGTTTTTTTGTCGATTGCACATTAATCTTATAATCTTAAGTTTCAATATTTACACACCTCCCTATCCTTCCTTGGCTTTATACTTTTATTTTTGAGTGGCAATAAGAAGACATTTAGATTTTTTTTAATATTATTTAGAAATGTTATTATTATTTTTGTATCAGGAAATATAATTTTGCAGCATTTGTACTCTTAAAAATTAATATTAAAAAACGAATAATTTATTTGTCTTTTATTAGGTTTAAATTAAATCTATGGTTAAGAAACACCTCCAATATAAATAAAATTCTGATTTATAATCAGGATAGGGATGTACTTCTGTTGAGGCTTCCTTTCCTCCTTCTGCGCATGTGCGGGATTTTATTTGTGTTTGGTGTTATTTGTTATCTATGTTTCTTTGCGTTTAAATTGAAGTTTAAATATGGATGGCAATCTTCCTTTATTGGAAATTACTTTTGATTCGTCCTTAAAAGTGTTTATGCCTGGAGAAGCTGTTACTGGATCTGTTAAGTTCTTGGAAAACAATGGCCTTTCGATTGAAAGTGAGTTATCAAGTTTAAAGAGCGGGAAAAAATATTTCCCTTTTTTAATATTAAGTTGAAAGTTTTGAATTTGTGTTAGATATTCACGAGCTCAAAAGTCCAACACAATTTCCACTTTAATGCAACATTACGTCGACATAAGAGAAAATATATTTTATTTTTTTGTCTTAACTCTTAAAAGCGGATTACGTTTTAATTTTCAGTCCTTCTCAAATGAACTCCATTTTATGCCAGATTAATTATTCATTAGGATATTTTTGACCAATGGAGGACTTTGGTATCCTTTCTGTTCAGGGAAAGATAAGGTCAATTAATATGAGAAAAAGGTGTTTAACTCATGTTATACTCAAGAAAAGTTTGCCTCTTTTTGTTAAATTTTGTTGGGTGGAGTGATTTCCTAACTATGAAAGAATTATAATTTAATTTAATAAATACAATTAAAAAAAGTGTTAGTATTCTATTGAATTAAGATAAAAAAGAATTGGTTGTTATAGGAATACATATTAGTTTCAATACTATCAATGTCAGTAAACAAAAAAACCTACAATATCCCTCTGATTAAGCTTAATTATATAACTATTCTAGCACTTATTTCTCACATAGTTATTTAGATTGGACTCTTTTTCTAAATGAGGAGCTAAAATTTGCAAATATTCATGATGTTTTTGTTTTAAATGAGTATAATCTTGCTAAGAATTTTTGCCCTTATTATCCGAAACTGATCAGCTTTTTCTTACACACACAAAATTATTAGATTGCAAGATTTGTGTTTTGTATACCCCCTCCTGTAGACCATAGATTTAGAAGCCGTGGTGCCTGTCACTTACTTAATACTAACATTCTGCTGGTTGGTAGAGTGATGTCCTGAAAAATAGGTAGGTCAATATTTGCCTTGTTAGGTATTTGTATTTTGCATATGGCGAATGTAATACAGATAGGTCATCTCAATATAGCCACAACTTTTCCACTTTATGGCTTAGCATATATCTCTTAATAGAAGTTAGTGTTTTTTTATATGTTCATACTTTTATTATTGTTATTTTGATTCTTTGTCCTAAATGATCTTTGCTGCTTGAGACTATCCAGGTATGGAATTGATAAGGAGCTTCTATAGGAAGGTTGCTTTAACAATAATTTCATAGTGAAATCAAAATTTGAGCTGAACTTTAATAGATTACTTGTTTTAAATGCAATTTTATTCTAAATATTCAGCAAATGTTTAACAATCATGTACTATAGGTGTTAGCTGAACAAGTAATGATACTCTTTGAATACTCAGCTCCCACAATCCTATTGAATAATTTCTATTAAATATTGAAATGTATTGTCAAACATATTGGTTGCTAAATTGTAGTTGCTGCATTTTTTTTTTTTTTTTTTTTTTTTAATTTTTAGTACTATTGAGAAAATATTTAAACATTTCTCTTTTTTTTTGCAATATTAAAAGGAATATTTATACGTGCTAAAAATAAAAAAAATATTGCATCAGGATCAATTCAAGATGTCTAAATCATTTATGGGCAATAACCGGCCAGCTGTAACATTTAATTCAGCCCATGAGACATTTTGAAAACCCCAATACAAAAATAATATTACACTACTCACTCACACACAGTCCAAATGAGGAAGATCGAGTGAGATGGGGTTTCTCAGTTATTCCACGACATTATTTAACTTTTGTAGTTTGTAATACAGAAGACTTTCCTCTATCCAGCGTTCTCTTATCCGTCGCTCTCTCTAGTCCGGCTGTCTCCGAGAGGAATGAGTTCCTAGAAAATCTTCCCTTCCTCGCTAGCCAATCTTTTGTTTCGGGGTATTTCATTGAATGGAAGTCAAAGAAGACTTATATGTTTTCTTTTAGAGGCAGGAAATTGTGTTTCTACTGAGAAAATAAATGTTTCTACTTAGGCACCTGTGGGTGGAACGCCTGATATACACCACAAAGGATTTTCATATTTTTAATTTATTTTATAATTCGGTACCTAAATTTTACTTTAATGTGCAAATAAATAAATAAGTATATTAAGAATGGTACATATTATTATATCCTCAAATAATAAGGTTTTTCAAATACATAAGTGACAGCTTCTAATAATGTTGTATCTATTTTTTTTTTTTTTTAATTTCATTTTGTATAATAAATTTTATTATAATAACATGGTCTGGCCAACGGCCATAGCCACGTTGAATGCACCAGTGTTGAGCCAGGTTGAGATCACCGAAGTTAAGCAACGTCAGACATGGTCAGTACCTGAATGGGTGACCGACCTGTAAGCCAACCTATAGATAGCCCGGCGCTAATAGCCAAATATTTGATGTGCCGTTAAAAACAAAAATAACATGGTCATGTTATTTCATGTCTCATATGATTAATTATGAACACTAATTTAAAATCCGAAGTGATCACAACCTCAACAAATTTACAATCCTTCTTCAGTGTTCTTTGCTAAGTACACTCTCTTCTATTCAATACTCAACAGAAGAAGGTGTATATAGTGAAGAGCGCTAAAGATGGAGGTATTCCTCTGAAAGTTGACTCCAATAAAATAAGGAAATCTTTAATATTGCCTTAAAGAATGTGCTTTAATATTTTGGTTGCAGTGGTTTCAGTCTACTTAACTGGAGAATACTATATTTTTAAAGACGACAATGAAGTGGCCAACATTTTTAGCTCAGCTTGTTGTCGTTTGGATATAAAAGGTACGATTTTATGTAAAACAGACATCTGTCTATTAACAATGGTTTATCCATATTTTTTTAGTATAATTTATTTGCCTTTCCCAAACAGGTGCTGGAGAAGGGAATACAAAAATGCCTTTCTCTTTCAATCTGAAACCAGATGCACCAGCTTCAATTGCAACTCCATTAGGTGGTGTAAGGTACCGAGTTTATGCCTCATTTTTTTACAAAAACTTGAACGAGGTTCGAAAAGTGGACATTGAAAAGTCAGAATATCTGTCAGTAATAGCTTGTAGACGGATTATAGATGATGAGGTAAGCGTCCTGATTGCTAACTGAAAACTAATGTATTACTTCTCTAATTATTTCCTTCCTTACATGGAACGTATTCTGCTGAAATCTACTTCTAGTCCTGTTATCACATTAATCAGTAATAAAACCAATGTTAATTGTAATACCTCTAAAGAAATTAACTATTATTTATATTTACTTCTCTTTTTAAAAGAAAAATGTTTTTTGCGTTTTTATTTCTCTGTACTATTTTCTATGGATGTTGATATAAGTTGTTTAATTTTAAAGGCCAAGTTCCTAATCAAATTGAATTAGCCCAAAGATTAAAACATATTGGTCTTGTGTGTCATCTCATTAACACGTTGTTGGCTAGACCACGTCAGGGAATGACTTAAGGTCATTCCCACTGGCTGAAGTGTTTTTCCGTCATGACAGAATAACCGATTTGTAAGGAAAAGTAGGTTGTGCCTTGAAAAATTCAGTGGTGGGCCAATCAGGTTTGAAGAAAACCCCTTTATAATTGCTACTAACAAGTAAGAAGTTGTTTTAGCGTAGTGAGACAAACACAGACTGAATTAAGAGAGCATTAAGTGTCGAAGGCCCTTCGACACTTGCCATATAAAAGGAGGCGTCCTAGTAGTACAAGTAACAACCAATGCCGGTAATGTTGGGTGGCTTAATTCAATTTGAAAATAATATAGAGTAAACTCCAAATTCTAATTAACTGATTTAGTTTTGTTTTTTTAAACACAGTTTTTTTTTCAACGAACAAGTGGTCATTAACACTAGATTTACCAGACCAGTCATTTTTACTGGTCGTGCAATTTCAATTCAAAATTTCTACTACACATAACATTGGCTTTCCTAAATGATATTATGACTTTTGTAGCTATAAGTAGAGAATACATTTAATGAAATTGATGTTACATTATATATATTAGTAACAAATATATTTTTCAAGGATGAAAAAACGGTCGAAAATTCCCACAAGTGTTTTATTGGCAAAACGTTTTCAGGGACTAAGCCCCATTTTCAATGCCCTGTGACACAATGCAGTAATTAAAACAGATTAAAAAAAAACAATCGTAAAACCTGAGACTACATATTAAAATAATATAAAACCCCATTTTGTCCAATTATTTAAAAGTCAAGTCAATAAAAAGTTAAAACACACATTCAAACAATAAATAATAAATACTTTCATTCTATCACAAGGCGGTACGTTGAAGCATGTTTCAACCTCAGCCCTACAGTCCCTCGCTGCTTTCCAAAGCCAGTCTAGGAGCAAGGCTCGGCTGAATAAGAGCCAATGCATGGTGGGTACTTAGCTTTCTCTCTAGTTTTTTCATATCATTGTATCCTATTTTAGACTTATTTATTCCTGCATGTGTGTTTGTGTGATAGAATGAAAGTATTTATTATTTATTGTTTGAATGTGTGTTTTAACTTTTTATTGACTAGACTTTTAAATAATTGGACAAAATGGGGTTTTATATTATTTTAATATGTAGTCTCAGGTTTTACGATTGTTTTTTGTTATAATTGTATTGTTATTTTAATCTGTTTTAAATTGAACCTGTTTTAATTACTGTATTGTGTCACAGGGCATTGAAAATGGGGCTTAGTCCCTGAAAACGTTTTGCCAATAGAACACTTGTGGGAATTTTCGACCGTTTTTTCATCCTTGGAACATCAATTTTCCACCATCCAGCATTCTCCAACAAATATATTTTTTGTTATTGACATATATACCAGTACCAGGTCTGGTAAATGTAGTGTTAAACACATGGTTAAAGAGCTATTTATACTGCTATAATAGTAATTAATGTGCTGGAGTTATTAATTTTAAGATTTGCGAATAGTGAAGCAATTGCTTAATAATAAAGTTTTTGTTTATTTATAGCTTTTCTCGGTGTTAGTTATCTTTGTTTTTGTAACTAATTTAGAACAATTTTTTGTATTAACCCAGCTCATTTGGATGTGAATTTAGTGCTAGCTAGTTTTTTAAATTTTATTTATTAGATCTGTGGAGCTTAAAAATTCAAAAAGCTTAAGGATTTGGTTGGGATGATCCGCTAGAATTTCACTAATTGTATTTCATAGCTAGGCTTCTCTTCTTTGCTTCTCGTAAATTCTGCAGTCAACCAGCAGGTGGTGTTCAGTTATTCTTTCATTGCATTTTATGCAAATAGGTGAGTCGCCTCAGATCATCAGAAATGAATGAGTTATTCACGTATGTCTGATTCTAAGGCGAGTCAGGACTCTTTCTTCTTTTTTCGATGATCTGATAGATGTCTTCCAAAACACATCTTTGCTTTTAGTCACCCATCACATAAATCGAGTTTTGTTACAGTACAAAAGAAATTATGAACAGTTTGAGCAATTGAGTAAAATTCTTACATGAGCCCCATGGTCTAGTGGTTCTCATTAGATTCTGATACAGGAGTCTCTCCAGCAGCAGGAATTTTCTCATCTCAGGGCTCTTTGAGAAGATTCCTTGCCACAGCATGGATGTACTAATGGCCCACTTGTCAGAGTGCCATAAAAATGTCCAAACTCAATTCCTTCAGAATCTACTAAAAAAGAACAGATAGAATCTAACAAAGATAAAACGGATTTATGATGGGTTTTATATTTTTTTTTTACACAGATAAATAGAAGCAAGGGTTTCCTCTCAGTGTCATATATTATAATTCTTATAATTGTGGTTGATTGGCTGGTGAAGGTTCATCATAGTAAATAGGATTCAAAGCAGGTCAAACACCTTCACTGTTTTATTTCTTTATTTTAACTAAAAACAATTAAAATAACATACTGCATACTGCAGTTTTTAATTTTTGACGTATTGTATTATGTGACTTACCCATGTGATTTAAGTTAAATTATTTTATTGTAATGTTGCCTTTGTTGATGGGTGTTAACAGGACACTGAGGATGAGGTGCTGACCTCGAAAACGTTTTGTTAAAATAAACGAATAAAACAGTGAAGGTGTTTGACCTGCTTTGCATCCTATTTACTATAATTTTTTTTTTTTTTTTTTTTTTTTTTTTTACGCCGCATCGACAAATCTTGGCCATTAGCGCCGGCCTCCAGGGTGCAGCCAGGAATTTTCTCAGCGAGCCCTGAGATGAGAAAATTCCTGTTGCCGGTGGGGATCGAACCCACCATCTCCCGCTTATGAATCCAGCGTGCTAGCCACTAGACCACGGGAGACCCCATTTACTATAATTCTTATTGTTTTCACAGAGAAGAACACTTCAGCTCATCCCAATTTTAAAAAAAATCACATTAATTTTTTTGTTCTAATTTTGTTTTATGCACTCCAGATGGGAAAGAAAGAAAGTGCTCATGAAAGAGGATTTTTGACTTGTTGTTTGGGCTCAGTTTCTGCAGACCTGGAGTTATTGAAATCCTCCTTATTGTGTGGCCAACGAGCCATCATCAATGCCTGCGTCATTAACACAACAAATAATCACGTCTTCATGACATCAATAGCATTAGTTCAGGTTAGCTTACTTCTAATTTTTTTCCTAAAATAAAATTCTCACAAAAATGGTCTAGGAAAGGTAATATTTGTCTTTTTTTTTCTTTTTCTGTGGTTATCACAGATTAATGTTATATTATTATTTGAAGTATGGAATAGTATGCAATCATTTTTTTTTTTTTTTTTTTTAAAGAAAGTAAACAACAGTTAAAATAATTCATAATTTGTACATATAGTTCAATCTATTTTACAATTTTTAGGATAAATAAATTAATTAATTAATGTTTTTAAACAGTTCTAGTTTTTTATTAATTTATTTCCTTCAATATTAGAAAGTTGTGCGCACCAAAGATGGGTATATATATAAAAACAAAGTTGTTGCTAAAGAAAGAGGAAGTATTATGCCTGGAAAAAGACAGGTTTGGCTAGCAGAAAGATTTCTTATACCTCCCCTTCCTCCGAGTGGATCCTACACTTTTTTTGATGTTTCTTATTCCTTTCTTGTAAGTGTTTTGTATATTATATTTTTTCTCTTGAAACTAAAGACTACTGACAGTGATCTAATTATTTTATATATATATATATATATATATATATATATATATATATATATATATATATATATATATATTGTGGTGTTTTGTGGGGGGGGAGGAGAGAAGAATTTAAAAGTTGTTATTTATAGGAGAAGAAAAGAATAAAAAAGTTATTATAGGAAAAGTTGATTTGGATTGTTTTTATTATATTTTCATTATATCTCAGGGTTCATTTAAAATTACCAAACTCACCACATACGGATTTATGAATAAAACCATTTGAATAATTAATGTTGATTTAATAAATTACCTGAAAGAAAAGCATGAGAAATATATGATTAGAACCACTTCTTACCATCTGTCCTTTTATGTGTTGAGACCATATTAAATACCAGGAGAAAGGTTCATTATAAATAAAAATAGAGTTGAAACAAATGACTTATATTGAATAAAATATATAATTTAAGATTTGGCATGGCTGTGATATAAAAAGAATATAAAAAATTGGTTGACTCACATAATTGTATCAATGTTGGGTTATTTAAGAAATGTTAGTACATAATTAAAATATTAATTTATATATTAAAAGATAAATATTGGCCATTGTTAAATTTTAGATAGCTTTTAAATTTAAATTGAAGATTGGCAGTTAGTGAGTTATACTCAGCTTATTTTACGGATGATGTTCTGGAAGTGAAGAGGCAGACTGGTTGTAGTTATGTTGAGGAGATTGATGGTCGGCTGCATAGATTGGTGTCTGGCCATCCTGTGAAGATGAAGTGAGAGCTTGGTGTCGGCTGACCAGCTGGTTCTGCAGCGAGACCGTGTGCCCTTCGTCTCTGGCACTCGAATGCTGAGTGGTGGGGGAAGGCCCTTTTTATAGAGGCGTTACTCCCACCATACCAAGGGTGTTTGTCTTCAGCGATCGCCACCTCGATGTTCAAAGGGCATCATTTGGAAGCACCTCCATTCTTATCTTCCTGGGAAAATTGTATCTCTCGATGCCTTATCGCTCCTAGCCGAGACATTTGGACTCTTCTTTTATTTAACACTGCCTTTTTTAAAAAAAAATAAATACTGCCAAACTAAGCACTGCCAATTGCTATCCCTTTTATTACTCTTTTATTTATTTAATTGGTTGACAAAAGATAACATTTGTGATGGACTTGTGTAATATAACTTAGCCTTTATTTTGAATAGGAATGCTACTCTTTGCTATGCCAGAAACTGACTCTTTCTAGAGCACCCCCTTTCAGATCATTACAATATATATATATATATATATATATATATATATATATATATATATATATATATACACACACATACATATATACATACACTTACATATTTATATACATACAGGGTGGCCCAGATAAGTGGGCCACAAGAGAAATAACTCCTAAACGGTAGGGGATATCAACATTTTTCAAAGGAGCAAACTTGTAGTTCTCTTTTTTTCTTTTTTTTTTCTTTTTTTTTTTTTTTAACGGCACATCTACATCTAGGTCATTAGCGCCGACATCCAGGGTGTAGCGAGGAATTTCACCAGCGAGCCGTGGGATGATAATATTCCTGCCGGAGGTTGGGAATCGAACCCACCATCTCCCGCTTATGAATCCAAGGCGCTAGCCATTAGACCACGGGAGACCCCACTTGTAGTTCTCATCGAGATCTTTAAAATGGTGCCCTTGGGAATAAGAAAATAACCCTTCCCAGGGCTCAAATAGACCTTAGGAGGGAAGGGTTTACTTTTTACCCATATGTTGCATAACATTTTTTAAAAGTACTAAAAAAAAAAAACAAGGAAGAACTGTAGCGCCAGATTTTCGATGATTCAAGTTATTCTCTGAAAAAATACGTTTTGATTTGCATTATTTCTCATCCAATTTCCCCAAAAAGAAGGCCCTTTAATTCATTTAAGTAGTATTTTTTTGTAGGAAGGTCTCACAATGAAGGTGTTCATTATGGCCTGTTGTCCTTCAGGGGAAGATTATAATTAATAAGAGGTGGTTGATAAGTTTAACCTTTAGGCTGTGTAATACACGTAGGGCAAGATGATACTGTGGCGCGGGATAGCCTTGCGCCTGGAGAGCCCCGTGTGCTGAATACTTTCCTCACACGATGTTTCGTCGGGATTCCCTATTCCCTCTTCTCTTGTACTTTGCATTCCAATTGTTCCAGGTGTTTCTTCAAAAGAAACATTTTAGGGTAAGTAATCAGAACCCTCATCGTCATCCGAAGAAAACTCCGCTTCACTTCCACTCACACCCGTCAAAAGTTCTAACAATTCTTGCCCAGAATAAATTTTCTTAGAAATATTTACATAAACAATTTTTCACTTGAAAAGCTCAAAATACACTAGAGAAATATGCAGAGTAAATTCCAGGTAAAGGAAAATAGTGTTTTTTGACAGTAAAAAAAGAGAGGTAGCTAGTATACGTACAAGTAGGCTAAGTAGTTGGAAGCTAAAGTGATAAAAGTGAAATCCTAAGCCCCCTATCGGCTTTGAAGGACACTGAAACTTCTATAAACAGCCTACAGATGGCAATAGTAGAAGGACTGATATAATCAGTCGTAGAAACCAAGCGCAAAAGAAGCCGGACTAATATAATAGTCCATAGCACCCTGGGCACTGCTCCCTCCGGACTAATATAATAGTCTGTAGCACCCGGGGGTTTACAAAATTGGGTTTTGGTGTTAGTCAAAGTGTCTCACCAGAATCAAAAAAGTCTGTCATGCAGGAGCTGCATAACTAAGCACTTTCCTCAGAATTTGGGTAGTGTAGACTGCTTTCCAGAACAATTTGCTTAAAATAAAATAAAATAAAAACATGAATAGTTCTCTTTTAAATTTGTAATGAGTAACTGATCAATTATTAATTTGCTTCCAGAGTTATGTTTACACATGGTACCTACTACACTACGTAATAAATACAAAAAACCTCATATTATCGTATTTTGATCTAACGCAGGAACCGGATACAGTCCCTCTAGTGGTAGAAAGCGCTCCTTGCGGCGCTTTGTGAACCTACGTCTGGCAGGCTTTTCTATTGAAATATATTACAATGTAACCCCCCCCCCTTTCCGATTGACCGATTCAGCTCATTTTTACAACACTTCTTTCTCATGAGTTACCCACGACGTATACCGCGTTTCGTTACAATACAGCAGAAATTACGACCGGTATGAGTATATTAGTAATTTGGGTCCGGAGTAAACCCCCCCTCCTAATGAACCGATTTAGTTTACCACTACGAATACCGAGTTTCGTCAAAATATACCAAAAATCACGGCTGGTAGTGGCGAATTGGTATTGTGGGCCCGGAGTAACCCCCCCCCCCCCTCCTAATGAACCTATTTAGTTTATTTTTACATCACATATTTACCTGTGGATTACCACTACGATTACCGAGTTTCGTCGAAATATACCAAAAATCACGGCTGGTAGTGGCGAATTGGTATTGTGGGTCCGGAGTAAACCCTCCCTCCTAATGAACCGATTTAGTTCATTTTTATATCTCACTTTTCTCTCTATATTACCACTACGAATGCCAAGTTTTGTTGAAATATAACAAATATTACGGCTGACATGGTCAAATTAGTGTTTTGGGTTCGGGGTAAACCCCCCCTTCCGGTGGACCGACTTTGGTGGTTAACAAACTCGTTCAATCGTTTGCTAATTGAATGCTATATACCAAGTTTCGTGACGAAAAAACAAAAACTCTGGCCGCTATCGTGTTAACAGACACACACATATATATATAAATATATAAATATATATATATATATATATATATATATATATATATATATATATATAGATATATATAAATTTTAACGGGGGTCATTTTCGGTGTCTACTAGGTAGGATCGATAAAGATTTGAAGAAATTTTTCAAAAATTCCGTCGTGAGTCCAACCTCAATTGCTACTTTCCTTCGGAGGAAAGTGCTAAAAGGGAACCCTTCTCTTCAAAGGTCTATTTGAGCCCTTAGAAGGGATATTTTCTTACTTCTGAGGGCACCATTTTATAGACAAGAACTACAAGTTTGCTCCTTTAAAAAATGTTCAGGTCAATATGGAGGGGTGAACTATTAGTGTCATACCATTTTTTGTTATGCTCCATTTGCTCATCTGTGTGAAGGACTGGACAAGTGTGTCTGCAATTCTTCTCATGTCTGAATCCTTTCAATTGAATCCCGAGAAATTTTCACTTTATCAGTGGTTCAACATCGGTCTTTAGAGTGTACATTTTTTTAACTTTGTCGTCAGCCCTTGAAGTAGAGGGGTGCAAAGGTCCAGGATGTCCTTCAATCTACATGTATCCTCTTTTTAAACATTGAAGCCACTTGTAGACAAAATTTTGTAGCGGGTGGTTGTCGCTACTAAAGGTAGGCTAGGAAGGGTTGGAAGGATGTGTCGGGAGAAGGTAGCCAGGTAAGTACTGTGTCCCGGTTAAGGGCGCTTCCTTGAACCTGGGGGATACCGACTAGGTACGTTAGCTGTTCCACTGAGTCGGGGAGAAGGTGTTCGGTACTGAGCCGTAGCCGTTCCTCGAAGTAGGAGTGAGAGGGGTAAGGAAGTAAATGAATAAACCAGGTATTGACTAGAGTTGGGGGAAGTAGGAGTCGGGAGTGTAATGACTGGAGGCTGGCTTGACCACTGGGTACATCGAGACGGCGGCTTCGTACTTTGTCCAGAGAGAGAGGTCGAGCAGGTAGCTAGGTCCTTGGTCCTGAGTGCATGGCTGGAGACTGGTCCTGAGAGAGCTTGAGTATCCTGGAGAGAGCGCCGGATCGGAATGAGTTCTGGCCAGCAGGAACGCCCCTATTCATAGGCCGAGGTCGGAGTGCCTCGGTCAAAGTCGGGAGTGCTCGGCCAAGCGCTCGTTCCTATTGGCTGGCCCGGATGCTTCTCATTGGTCCACCAGTGGTCGCTTGTCCAATCATTACATCTCCACAATTTTTACTTAAAGCTATATTAGGCTTAACAATACAGCCTACATTTGTGTTCCACAACAAAAAACTAAATTTCATAGACATGCGTTCTCGCAAGTCAGCCATTTCCCGTTTCCTCCGAAAAGAATAAAGGCTGTTACTGTCTTATTTTATATACATAGTCAAATAAGAGATATGGTATCGCTAGGCAATTGATCTTTAGGTACTGAAGAATATTACTTCAGGTCAAGACTCTTCATGACCTATAGGTTATGTTACTTTGATATTTCTCATCTGCACATCTGGATTTTCTTTGGGAGTTTCTCCCTTTGGGGAGAGCAGAAATACTAAAAACGATGTCCTTGTGTAGCTTGTCGTGTGAAATTTGCCTTTCTCCTTCCTCTTGGTCATCATCTTGCTGTGCCTTTTCAACTTACCTTACTTTTGATTTCCTCAGTTTTATATGACTTCTTGTTTTTTAATTTATTTCAGCATTCATATTAATTTGTCAGTAAAACAAATACATAAAATAAGAAACAATTTATTTTTTTTGTTGTTTTTTTGTAATAGGTCTTTCCGAGTGGAAGTTAAAAGGGCCGAGTGACCAGTTTTCGCTTCTGTTAGTAGCACCTAGACTTTTATTCTTCTTCAATATTTCATTGGAGTAGATTCTTTAATTCTTCACAAAATATCACCTTTATTTATTCCAGGCTTTCCAAATGACACTACAGACAAGAACAGAACAGCGAGTCGGACCTTTTTTATTTTCAATGTACATTCTTAAATTCAGCCCATATTATATAATGTACTAGTTGACTACCCGTGCTTCACCACGGCCGATAAGTAGTTTTTATATTGCGTTAAATAAGGTATGATCAAAATGAACGCTACTACATAATTTTGTACATCTTATTATAGCACGGAGTTACCCAGAAAACACCATGTGGAGGTAACCGTGCCTGTTTCCAAGGGCGTAAAAAAAAAAAAAAAAAATACACATTGAGAAGAATAGAACTAACAACTTTGAAATTTTAAGCTTGATCTCTTCAATTGACATCGCCCCACCGAACATTACAACAGAATCTTTTTTGTAGAGAATGTAGTAACCTTTCAAATAGCCGCCTCAAACTTACTACGATTTCCCAACCATTATATCACCATTAATACAATTTTTTTTTCCAAATACTTCTTACCGCCAAACGATACCAAAGTTTAAATATCTTAGATTAGATGAATGTGAAACACCTGGTACAAGTTTCAAGTGAACCAATCATCGTTTCTGAATACCCAAACAGAAAATTAGTTCCATCAATTTTTCTCGTAAACGATTACAGAAATCGCTTTAAAAATGGTTTCATTTGTTTTCCTACGTTAAGGAACCTATATAACGAGTACCTGCAAGCAAATGGACTCAAAAATGTAAGCGTTCCAATTTTTTCGCGCAAATTGTGCTCCAGAAACCATGTTCCAGTAAACGGATTCAGCTGGTTAATGAACTTGACCTTTCAAATGAGAAGAAAGATTTTTGTACCAAATGTCATCAAAATTGGACCATTTTTAAGCCAATGAGGAACTTCTTAATAATCCAAACCCCCCTAAAAGTACTTAAACATTTGAATATCAAAAAAACCTTTCTTAACGAGTGTTTAGTTTAGTAGTGTTTAGTGTTTCTGTTGTTTGGGCGTCAGTGGTATCAGTGCGTGAGTGGTATTTGACAAATATACAGTAGATGAATGAGTAGTGTTACTTATTTAAGAATAGGAGTGCCATTATAGTGTTGATTTGCAAATGATTTATTTAATTTTTGGTACATAATTTACCTTCCATTTAACATTTTTAGATGGAGATCCAAAAATCCATGGCAAAAACTATCAAAATAAAAATTCCTATAACTATTGGGAACATCCCTCCTAATTGTGAAGTGTTGCCATCTACTTGGAACGATTCTTCAGGTAAACTTGATTATATTATCTCAAATAATGTCATTTATTCTGTTACTGAAATCTCGTTTTTAAAATATAATAATGGCTCATAAAATAAAATTGCTTTTAACAAATTGGTTCTATCAATATATCAGTGAGGTACTACTAAACCACTCGTACCTTACCTGTCCCTCAAGGAAAAATTTAATTATATATATTTATTTATCTTAGTTTTTCACCATTTAGTGATAAAACTATATCTTTTTCTCTAAACTCTTCTCACTATCTGGTAAGATAGTAATAAGAAGAGTTTTTTTATATATATTTAAAACAAATTGTTAATGTAAATCCTGATATAACAATAATTAGCCGAATATCAAAAACAATCAGGTTATTCATTATTTAATTAAAATTCTGTTACTTTCATGGTTGTTTATTAAATCATTGTTACAAAATAAATATTTCTCTTAGAGATTAATTTTGATACTTCCATCAGAGAACAGTTCTTGTTTGAGGGGGAAAATCTTTTATTATTTTATTCCGTAATTAATGGTTTTATTAAGTATCAATTTATTTTTTGAATTTATATTGACTTATAGCTCTACAATATTTGAGAATATCTGACTAAAAAGTCAATGTATAAGGCACAGTTCATTGAAATATTTGAAAAAGTGTAATAGTCGTAATGTGAATCATTTGTTTGTTCATCTTACACAATACTTGTCAAAGAACCACCTGATTAAATATAGGCCTAGCTTGGCTCGTTTTAGATATGCTGGTCTTTGGTTTATGCTTCTTACGTTATTTTCACTTTCTTCCTATCTGATGTATATTTAGACAATATGTATGAGATAAATAATATAAAGAGTATTTGTAAAATGGCTCAAGAAACCCTTATAGCTTCAAAATAAGGAATATTTTTGGGCATTAACGAATTAAGCCGAATTAATTGGCCTGTCTATTTCATTTTTTTCTTTAGGGTATATAAGTTAGTATAATTGAAGTTTGTTTGTCTTCTGCACCTCACTTTGTCATTTATCTTAGTTTTGAGTTAATTGCCCATTGTCGCATATTCACTTTATTAGCTTGGTCCTTGGTAAAGGAGCATGGCTGAGACCAGAATCTAACTACAGGTAGCTTACGGCTGTCAAAGATTAGCTTTTTAAAGTTCACTTGCATAAAAAGATAATGTAATTATGGTAAATAACTTGTACGTACACATTTCCTTAAGGTTTTAAGAATGTGAACGCATTATAAATCTTAGCTGAAGAATGCTAAAATATTATACTTTTGTTGGACGTTTGCGTCCTGCCTGCAGCATGGATTTTTACCAATCCATTGTCGGTGTGCCGTTACAAAAAAAAAAAAAAAAAAAAAAAATAGTTCTTTTGTAAATAAATAAATATTAAGTATATGTGTAAAGCTTTAATCTCCATCCAAAAGAGATTTGTGCGTGCGAGCGTAAAGTGTTCATGAAACATTGTGGGATCTCATTAAAAATAAAAAATAAAAAAGAGATCTTTTTACTCTAGCTTTCCATGAAGTGCCTTATCAAATAGACTATATACTGACCTTCTTTACTCTAATACAGGGTCAGACAGTGTTTGCCAACCTTAGTAATTCATTGTTCTCTTAACTTCTCGTAACTCATTTTTCTGGTATCTTTGTTGCAGGTGATTTAGAATTTTGGTGCTCATATCTTGAAGAGTCAATGAAAGATGTCGGATTTAGACCACTTTATGTATCATATGCAATGGAATAAAACTGTATGTAAATAAAACTTTAGTGTATATTTTTTATAAAGTGTAAATAGTATTCTTAAATGGTATCACCAAAAAGCTTTAAAATGTATTCGTTTTTTTTTTTTTTTTTTTTTTTTTTTTTTTTCCTTGAATTTTATTTTTCCTATAGAAGCAATTTTCTTCCCTGGAGTTGCTAAACAACTACAGTAATGCAGTTTATTATCTAGTATTCTCATACTGATTCTTTCTGATGGCTACTTCATATTTCTTTTTTAGCGCTAATATTATTTTAATTTCTTTTGAGTTTTTTTTTTTTTGAGTTTTATATTTTTACCTAATAAATTATATTTTACAATATTGTCGTATTAAAAATATATTTATGTGATTGTTTTATATGTTGTAATATTAAAAATATATTTATGTATTTATATATATTTTTATGCATTTATATATATATATATATATATATATATATATATATATATATATATATTTATTTATTTATATATATTTATGTATTTACATATATTTTTCGTATTAAAAATATATTTATGTGATTGTTTTATATGTTGTGTATCTCTTTTATTTAATTATATCCTATTTTTTCTTTTTCTCAGTTAGTCATTTAAGAATTGTTAAGCAATTTCAATGTAAATGAATGGTGCAGGTTAAGTCTGAAAACATAAAAAAATAAATAATAAAAAAACAGCTATATAAGGTATTTTGTGTAAAATAATACAGGGAAACTAAAAATTCCTTCGATTTTCCTCTGATACATAGTTTTAAAAAAATATGGAGGATTGCTTTAAACGTAAACGTGGGTGTATATAACGAGGGTTGCATTTTTTTTTTTTTTTTTTTTAGCATAAATGTGTTTTAACTATCACTAAACTGGAAAAAAAAATATTACAAAAAAGTATCCGCTGGTGTATCAGGCATGCGCAGGGGGTGCTGGGAGGTCCGATGGATTTGGGGGTAGGGAAAATTTTAAATATTTTAGTGAATAATCATGAGTTTTGAGGTCCTCTGGACACCTAGTAAACCAGGGCAAAAATTACAGACATTTTTCGTTTTTACAAGCTTTTCTTACACTAAATGTTCCCGCCAAAACAAAATTTGGGGGAGGGGACTGCAGCCCCCCTTATATCCGCCCATGTTTTAAGCACTCCCCATCTTTCTTTCTTTTTAAACTACGCAAAATAGGAAAATAGAGGGAAGTTTTAGATTCATTAAAAAATGTATTATTTTACATCAAATACCTCATATAGCTGTTTTTTTTTTATTATTTATTTAGTTTTGTTTTCAAAAAAACATTGAATAAATTATGTTTAATATACATGATATAATAAGGTTTACAACTTAGCTTTGAACTAAGATAAATGGAGAATTAAAAAACAAAACCGTTCAACGAGAATGGAATGGTGGTGAACCATAACTATATTGATTCTTATATTATTAATAAATTGTCTTCCCTTAGGGTATATATTTTCCTAGAATATTGGAAACAAAATTATTGGTAAAATTGTCACTATTTGAAAAAAAAATCATGTAAATAAATAAGATTTTCAATTCTGAATAGTAATTAAACAAATTAAATCCTTAAAATTCTAGCATAAGTTGAAAAATATCCTAAATTTTTAGTTAACAAAAATTGTGAGTAAACAGAAGCCCCCTGTCCTGGTGGAATAAAGTAGCTAAGATGCTTGACTATCGAAGGTCAGCTACCTTAATCTAGAGAGGGCTGTGTATCCGTAGTGATATAATGCTGAAGATAGAAAGCTGTACTGCCCCGGAATCTATCAGAACACAAACAGGTGGTGTTGGTTCATTCAACTCTCTCCTTACTTCAATCCCCCCCCCCCCCCCCCCCGTCCTTAAAAGGTGCCTACAATAAAGTGAACAGTCATTTACAAACCCTCGGGGATTATATAATCATTAGTGGCATATTAGAGCAATAGACCTTAGGAGTATTTTGTGTGAATTTTTGTTTTTGTTTAATGTTTTCCACAATGTAGCTTCTTGTTGAATGAAGCAGCCCTACATTATGGGACTTTATTTTATGTATGCACCATCATATTAATATATAAATACATTTTTGCTAGTAAAGTTATTCTTATTAAATATATTCCTCATATAATGCTAAAATAAAAATAAAGAAACAAAATAAGGCAACAATTACAATAAATATAAGTAGAAGTAAATATATCAAAATCATTAATTATTAAAATTTTATTAACATTAAGAATTATAAAAACAAATTACAAATAGTGATTAACTAATGCTCAAAAGAATACTGTTACTTTAACAGCTCGATTCTTTGTAAGAATTTCATTAAATAGACAAAATTTTCAAATAAAACGGTTGTTTTGAAGCTGACCATTCTGCATGGGTGTATATAGAAAATAATTTCGGAGGGGGCTGGGAAAATTTCGGGGGGGGGGCTAAGACCATTTCCGGTGTATGAAATACTAACAATTTAGATCTTAAAATAGTTTTAGCCAACTTAAACGCTATACACCCAAAATAGAACATGTATTATGAACTAAATGATCTTATTTAATTTATTTTTAAGGGTTTTATGATATTTTTGCCGATCAAATCAAAATTTCGCTAAAAAAGAAATATGATGGGCTGCATCCCCACCCCTCATATACTCCCATGCCATTCTGTGTTTTTTAAATATAATTTTCAACCCTAGCTGATGCCTTATAAACTATATATTAAGCAGTTGAAGACAATATAGTCAGAGTATTGCTCCAACTGCAATTTTAAGAGCAGTCATAGCAAACTATGTGCACAGATATCATATCGGTGAATTCGTCAAACTAAAAAGAAATGTATTCACATTAAATTACATCATGTTTTAGTTTATCTACCATGTCATGACTCACGATTTCAACACCCATTGTGAAAGAAAGCCCAGATAACGGGAGTTCGCTAATAGCAGACATGTTTTATTTTTAAAATCTCAAAATTAAGTCTCACACGCTTAAATTTTTCCTTCACAACCGATCTATCTTTAAAATGTTTCTTCAGATTTGCCAATATATGATATGTTTTAAATTGATTGTTTGGGTGGCCTTGTTCTTTTTTTTAAACAAGTTATCAAATCACGTTCTTTCTGTTTTCTTAATTCGCTCTGTGACTTAACCCTTGAGTGGTCACGTCGGGTCATAGTGACCTGACACTTTCTTCTTTCCAGTACATTCATATCAAATCTTGCAAGTACATGCTTCAGCCTTTTGCTTACCCTCCATTTTCTTCCCTCCTTTAATCCAGTTTATATTTGGCAGTGCTATTGATAATTGTTCCTTTTATTTTACCCGTTTTGACCCGAGGTGACCACTTGTGTAACTGTTATTGTGAGACTGACAAAAAACTAATAGACAGCTCCTAGCTGCATTTCTTGATTTGATGAATTTTACGGGCATCAATTCATAGATAGTTTTTAAACAAAATCAATTACAAAAAACATCAATTTCAAAATGACCCTTCGTATATTTTTGAACTTGGGCATCAACTTCTCCAAAGTCATCTAATTGCGAGGTCGCCTTTTGCTGCCAGCAGGGGGTTATTACGATAAAAGAAAGTGATAAAGGTTATCCTGGCCTGATTGAGGATCGGATAAATTCTAGTTATTTATTCATTACAATTTGTTTTAATTACCTACTACCTTCTAACTGTGAATCGTTTAATATCGGAAACGTTTTCTTAAGATCGACTCAAAAAGCATTCGCGATCGCCTGTTTGAGCACCCCTACTCTATAGAGTACTTCTATAAATAAAACTGACATTGCCGCCCAATAACCCTTGCCAATACCACCATTTGCAGTTTTTATCTAAATTATAGAAAAAGTATATTTTGTGTTCTTCATTGTCACTAAATGACGGAGGTTTTTACAACGAGGCCCTTTTTCCTTATGCGTGGCAATATTTGTAGTGTCTCGCATAATTATTTATGATCACTGTTGCAATCGCATGGAACGTTTTGGACATAGCTACTTAAGTTTTTGAACTGTTAGGAGAGGTCAGATGCCTCTGTTCGTTGCCATTTGCTTTTCTAATAAAAATTTTCTAAATCAATTTGCACCTTATGAGTTTTAAGAATACGCAGTTACTAATTTCTAAACCCTACAAACAAATCTCACGATGTGAGGATAACTGTCTTGTTCAACCTCTCAGTGACGTAAGGGTTTTCCCGATTATTCACTACGTTCAATGAACTATTTGCTTTTCCTCTTTAAAGATCAGATTAAGATGTAAAACATGACTAAGTGAAATGCAATACCGTATTATCGTATGGGCGAATGTTGATTTAATCGATAAAAATGTGTCATAAAAACAAGATCACTTAGTTCAGAATAAATATATTTTGTTTAATCTAATAGTGTTTCTGTTGGCTAACTGTTCCAAGTTCTAGATTGTTAATATTCCATACCCCCAATTGCTCCGAGCCCCCCCCCCCCCCGAAATTATTTCCTATACACGCCCATGTAATACATGAGAACGGAGTACTTTTCTGTGCAAGACAACTATGGCTTATATGATCGTGGTCAGGTGAGCACATACCCCTAAAATCAGAGGAATCGATCGAACCAGTTTTAATAGAAAATGTATCCTCAAGACGCACCTCTTGAGGCGTCATGGCGGGCTTTCAAAACGAGCAAAATAGACGTAGGTAAAATGATGGAAAAATAATGTGAGCGGAACCACATTTATGAACACGTTTCTCGTTCGAATTAACATATTTTGATTCATTCGTAGTTAATAATAAATGGACGTTAAAATTTAAATAAATAAATATTTTGATTCAGGATATAAGTGTAGACATGGAAAATGATTATTATGAATATTAATAAATTGCGAGACATCAGAGTATTTAAATTGTTACCTACGTTTCTTGTGCACAATCAAAGCCCGCCTAAACTTGCAATATTTGGAGCCATGCTCTCTTTAACTTTAGGAGATATAATGTAAAACAATAATTGTGTAATTTTTTCATACGGTTTAGCGCATTATATTAACGCATTGTACTCCTCAAGTAGTCCATCATGTTCCAGCATCAGATATTTTATATTGGAATTATTCATGGGCGTATATAAGGGGGGGGAGGCTGCCCCCCCCCAAATATTGATTTGATCGGTAAAAATTTCATAAAACATATTCTATTTTGGGTGTAATAGCGTTTAAGTTGTTAGTATTCCATACACCGGAAATGGTCTCAGACCCCCCCCCCCCCCCGAAATTTTCCCAGTCACCTCCGAAATTATTTTCTATACACGCCCATGGAATTATTGTCAATAATAAAAGGCATTAGGGAAGAATTAAGGCCTAGGGGATGAAGAACATTTTGATTAAGGCGCACGGGGAGATAAATAAACCCATCAGATAAATGGGATTCTGGTGTGTATTCCTTATTATATTAGGAATATAACCTTGGATGTGGACCTTGGTAGTATTATTCAAACAGATTAATTTTCCTTTGTTAGGCCAATATTATAGAGCAAGATTATGGAAGAGACATTGGTTCTAGAAAGACCCTAACGTCATTCAGAAGTAAGGCCAGTATTACAAAAGAGCAATTAGCTTGCTTCTCTTCTTTCGTATGAATTTTAAGTAGTATCTATTGAGAGGAGATCGTTGACTGTTGGGATTGCGAAGGTAGATATATTCAGGGTTCGGTCGTATGGCGCAGGGACGTGTACAGGAAATAATTTCGGGGGGAGTGGGGGGATTTAGGGATATAGAATACTAATAATCTAATACTTGGAATAGTTAACCAACTAAAACTCTATTACACCCAGCAAAAGTGTTTTTTTCTGATCTAACTGATCTTATCTAATTCATTTTTGAAATGTTATGACACATTTTTACCAATTAAATCAATATTTCGGGAAGGGGGGGGGGGCCTGCAGCCCCCTTATATACGACCATGTTTTTTATTATTATTTATGTTGGTAACATGTATTTTATTATAGCCGATGTTTTGGCTTGAAATTCAAGCCATCGTCAGGGCTGCAAACCAATGAGTACAGAGTTAATAGAAATTTATATAAAGATGAAATAAAATGAAAAACATTGTAGATAGACGAGGATGAATGTGTGTTATAGCTTAAATTAAAGATAGATTCCCACTAGAGGCGGTGGCTTGGGGGAAAAAGAAAAGGCGTCAGCTCTATCCTGGCTGGAAAAGGGTGGTGACCTATAGATAATCCGTCCTACAATTATATATATTAAATATATTAATTAGATTGATACAGATTGAAAACAAAATATGGTTAACATAGGAATAGACATAAACTTAAAAATACAGGATGAAAATAGTCTTACCTATGAGAAGAAGGAGAAGTATGCTTCACGGATGTACATTCATTTCTGAATGATCCACTGGTTGTTCACGGTACTTTTGAGAAAATGAGGGGGGGGGGGGTACCACCCATTTAGGGTAGGGTGGTCAAAAGTGAAATGATAATGGAAAGGAGGCAGGATATTTTTTTAGTAAAGGAATGTGGGTTTTTAATAGAATTCATTAAATAAATATTATTACTTAAGTATCATTATCCTTCCTTAGCTATTGAAACTAGTTCTCATATCGATGAGATCGTTTGTGATCATATTTCGAAAATTATAGCAATTTTCAAAAAATGAGTAATCCTTCATTACAAAGTACCGGAGGCCATGAAACTGCCCCCCCCCCTCCACAGAGAAAAGGAAAGAGGCAGACCTTGCCGCCAGATTGGGACCTGCGCGCAAGCCTTTGTTGGAACTCACTTCTGTCAGGCCGAGTGATTCAGTGCGAGACCGGTTACCGATCTCCTATCTGCGGTTCAGCCTTTTGGCAATAACTTATTTATAGATTCTTGTAATATGTTTGGCAATATGGTGTGTTCTTAAACAATTGTATTTTTGTGAATCCTCGAGTGTTTGTATTTGAAGAAAAATGGATTTAAAGTGCAGTCTTTGGGTGAGTACGCCTTTCTATTATTATTATTTTTTTTTTTTTATCAGACCTAGGTAATTTTTAGTTAAATATTTGATTGGACAGGCCATTTTTCTGTTGTAGAAATTTTTATTGCCCATTTTGGGGATAATCACTGTGAAAGTATACTTTCATTTCTGCCCTTATCATCTGAAGGAAAACTCTCTGAAATCAGTTCATTTTCTAACGTTATGCTAATCAAGTTGCACACGTTATTAAATTCAGAAAACCACAATTTAGAGATTATTGAGAATAACTTGTTTATTAATAACCTCTTGGGATACTAAAAACTTTGTGTTATTTGGAAAACTCTTATCAAAGTTGATAGTAGGGATGTGATAATGGAAACCTCTTAACATTGGCTTTTATATATCAGAACCGTTCTATGGAGACATTTTTTAGAATTAATTTAATTTATAAAACAATCTTGAACTGTTAATATTAAAGGAAATTAGCAATGTTATTCTATGACTTATTCCTACATCACAGTTGGGAATCTATGCTGGCGTAAAAAAAAGTTTAATGGTTTAATTTATTTAATCTGTGAGACAGAATCATAAATCAAAGCTATTCAACATGATTATTTATAGAACTAACTGTTTTAGGTTAAAAATTTCCTCTAGATTTGTTTTGATAAACATAAACCATACTTTGATTATATTGTGTGGTTTTGCTTTTATCTGAAGTTACTTGTAAAAATTAAAAATGTTTTCTATTATTAATACTAATTTTTGTTTCAAATGGATGTTTCTTACTCTTGGTAATTGTGTTATCTTTGTATTTTAACTTAGCTTATTACTTACCTTTAAAAAATATTTATTTTAGTTTAACCTCAAAGTTTTAAAACCTTAACTTAAAAAACAATTGTGGGGATTTTGTGATGGTCTTTTTGCAGTATTTAAATACTGTCAGTTGGGTTTGTTTTTCACATTAATCTTAAGTGACATAACATAGAAGAATTATTTATCATACTTGTTGATGACATTATTAATACGTACTATATTAATTGAATTTGGATTGTCATAACTTGGCTAACTATGAAGCTCAGTGGAAAAATTACATCACTTTATCTGAATCCTTTGGCACAAAATCGGCGAAGCTCTCTTGTAAACCATACTGACTTGCATCACATTGTAGTGTAGCTGGTTTCATGGGATCAAAATATTTTAAGACTGGGGTGGAGGTAACCCGGCTAACAAGTCGCCTAAATGCTCTTTCATGAACTGGCTCCCAAATCCAGGATGCTTCTTCTTTGAGGAGGGTCCTGAGTGGGGCAGCTTCATCTGATAAGCGAGGAACAAATTTTCCAAGATAGGTGACAAATCCAAAAAAGCGTTGAAGCTCTTCTTTGTTTTCCGGTGATTTCATTTCTTGTACTGCAGCTACTTTTGATGGATCAGGCTTCAATCCATCCTTTGATATTATATGCCCCATATATTTCACCTGGTCCAGACCAATTTTGCACTTTTGGTAATTAAATTTTAAGTTGAGATCTCTCGCTCGATTCAATAATCCAACTAAATTCCTGTTGTGGTCCTGTAAAGCTTGTTTGTCTGTATCTCCTGATCCAAAAAGCAGGATATCGTCTGCTATGCTGCATATACCACCAAGGCCATCCAGAGCTTCATGTATTCTTCTTTGAAATTCTTCTGGCGCAGACTTTATCCCGAAAGGCAATTGTTTCCATCGATACCTTCCGAGAGGGGTCCAAAATTGCTTGATTCTTCGGTGCGTTGAACATGCCAGAAGCCATCTTTCAGATCCAGCACACTGAAAATCCTTGCCTTGGCGAGCATTGGTGCTATCTCCTCGATCATCGGCGCTTGATAATGAGGACGCTGGATCGCTTTATTAAGGTGATAGGGATCTATGCATATCCTCAGCTTATTGGGCGTCTTCCCTACTACCATGGCACTGACCCATTCGGACGGCTCAATCATCCTTTCAATAACCCCAAGCTTTTCAAGGCGCTGGATTTCCGAGCATATCTCTTCTTTCAAGGCGACAGGATATTGAATATAAAGCGTTCATATGTGACATTCTTCCTATCAGTAAAGTATCTATCAAGACGAGCAATTATGTCATCTAACGTGGCCTCATGATTGCATATCGTTCTTATTAATTGCAGGCCTCTTTTACCAATTAAGGAACTAAATAAAGCTAGCTTTACCTCTTCACAAGAGAGCTTCGGCGATTTTGTGCCAAAGGATTCAGATAAAGTGATGTAATTTTTCCACTGAGCTTCATAGTTAGCCAAGTTATGACAATCTATACTGACTCCATTATGGATTTGTAATTGGATCATCGGTTTAAATGACCGATGATCTAATTACATTTAACAACATATGATCTAAATACAATTAAATATATTCCTAACAGTTTTATTCTTCAACCCAAGTGAATTATAAACAAGTTTTATATAATTTTCATTGGATAAGAATTAGTTAAGTATATACTATAAACATGAGATTTTACAAATAAATAAATATTACGATGCATGTGAAAAGGTGCCTCATTTTGTCATCCTGAGGATATTAATTAAATAAAAAAAAGTTGATTATATTATGCAATGAATTTCATGTCACTTTTGCGCATTACATTTATTTTATACTATAATTGGGGTTGGTGACTGCTGAAAGTTCTTCATCTTGTACAGATATAAAGAGAAAACTGGTGATAAATACCTCCTTTGTATATATTATATTGAGAATACTTTAGAGAGGTAAAACATCATCCTAGTGTTCGTCTAGCCTCTCGGGAATTCCTTTGACTGTAGTTATATTTCTCTTATGAAAAGAAAATTACATTTTATTTGACAGCTTGTCTGTTTTATATATTTATTTATAAGATATCAAAAGCATTTCCAACCTTTTCCATTTCAAATTCAACATTTTTCATTTTAAATTCAAATCTTTCCCTTCGAAATTTTCCGATTGTCTTAGGAAAGGAAAAATTTGAATTAGAATATGCTATATAAGTAATTGAACTATTCAGAAAATTGTTTTTAAATTGTGTTATTTCCATTACATTGGCTTAGCACCAGCTAATTATACATTAATATTATACGGTGGGGATCTGTGTTATTATTATTTTAAAACTTTCCAATTTTACTAACATATATCAGTAAAATAGCTGTGTTAAATTTCTTATGTTCATCTTTAACTGGTTCAAAGTTATGATAGGGTAAAAATTGGCTCTAATACTCTGTGTAATATACATTCTGTGTGCTTAGGCCGGAACTTGGCCTGGCGCACTACCGTGTTCCTGGATGAAAAATACATCAAAAAGTTCTCAGGAATAAAGCAAGTACAGCTCGCGTAGAAAAAGAAAAATTAAATCAGTCCCGTAACATGCCACAAGGACCCAGAGGGGCAGTGTAGAAGTAGAAGTATCTCATTCTTGCCCATAAGTTACACCAGGGAGATAGTGTGGTCAGTACTATGCTCCAGTCTTTGTATGTTCCCATTAAATTTATTAAAGGCTGGGTGGGACATCAAAACCGGCAACACTACTCTATATTTATTAGTACTAAATTGTTTAAGTTTTAGTGTCTGGGAATATTTTTTTTCAACACCAAAATATTGAACCTAGTACCATATTTTAAGGATCGTATTTAATATTTCTGATTTTATTCTACAGCCTGGAGGATATCAAATTTTAAATATTTGGTATTGACAACAAAAACGTATTTTTAGCGTGGTTCCTCCCTCCCCCATAGGGAGGAACCCCGCTTATAAGGTTGATGCAATGAAACGATCCGGATGTGCCGATCAGAAAATTTCGCGTTTCAGAACCCCTAGAGACTGAAAATAACGGTGGTTCAAATTTGTATATATATGTATATATTTATATATATATATATATATATATATATATATATATATATATATATATATATATATATATATATATATTTGTCTGTTCGCGGATTTCTGGCCTCCCTAATGGTCCGATTTTGATGAAATTTGGTACAAAAATCTGTCGTCCAATTTGAAAGGTCAAGTTCGTTAACCAGCAGAATCCGCCCACTGGAAGATGGCGTTTGGGGTGAAATTCGCGCAAAAAAAATCGTAACGCTTACGTTTTTGAGTTCATAAGCTTGTAAGTACTCGTTTTATAGGCTTCTTGGGCTAGGAAACGAATGGAACCATTTTCAAGGCGATAGCTTTAACCGTTTTCGAGAAAACTGAAAAAATAATTTTTGAATGCCGTTTTTGGTTTGGGTACTTAGAATCATGGGATTCAGTTGAAACATTTACTGCATGTTCTACTTTCATTAAAACTAATATGTTGAAATTTTGGTTGCGTTTGGACTTAAGGAAGGGTTAGAATAAAATATTTTATTAACAGACATAAAAAAGTTTTGGTAACTTTGTATACTTTCCTTAATATCTCGAAAAAGGTTGAAAATCTTGTGAAACGGAAGAATACCATTAGAAAGCTTACTAAATGCTCTACAAAAAAGGGTTCTAATGAAAGATTTGATTAGGCGATGTCAATCGGAGAAATAAGTGCTTAAAACTTTAAAGTAATTGATTTCGCTTATTCGAACTGTTCTTTTTGTCTTTGATTTTGATACTTAAAATTATGGGATTCAGTTGAAACATTTTCTGCATGTTTGAATTTCATCAACACTAATATGTTAAAATTTTTGTTACGTTTGGAGTTAAGGAAGGATTAGAATAAAATATTTTATTAATAGACATGAAATGTTTTAGAACTTCGTATTCATTCCCTAATATCTCGAAGACGGTTAGGAATATTGGTAAACGGAGGGTTACCATGTGAAAGCTTACTAAATGTTCTACAAAAAAAATTCTGAAACAATTTTTGGTTAGGCTATGTCAATCGGAGAAATAAGTGCTTAAACTTTGAAGTAATTGATTTCGTTTATTCGAACGGTTCTTTTTGTTTGTTTTTATTCCTTGTAGTTTTTTCATTGGTTATAGTTGGATAGTGTATTTGACAATAAAACAGATTAATTAAAATAAGAAAAGCAATTCATTGTTAAAAATACATCAGGCTGTACCGTATGAAATGTCAGTTTTGGATTTGTCGATTTCCTTCAAATGTCTTGAAACTGTCGAGGCTCCTACTCCGAGTTCTTTGGCATATTCCCTAGTGTTTTTAATTGCTTATAGTAGTCAAATGTATTTGTCAATAAAACAGGATACGTATAATTAGAATCAATATTTTGTTTGTTAGAATTCGAAGATGCCATATGAATATCTAGATTACAGTACTGGTTTCGTTCTTTAGAATTATTCTTGGTATTCCCTATTTTCATCTGTTACCCATAGTTTTTTTATTGTTAGTAGGTTTTTCTTATTGATTATAGAATATAAATCTATTTGGCTATAAAACAGGGTACGTAAAATTAGTGACAATATTTCGGAGATTCCTGAGCGAAATACTTTTAAGATTTTCTTCCACCACAAACGGTTTTTTTTCCTCTATTTTTATCCACTAGATAGGCTTTATTTTGCATATTATTCTATATAAGTTTTATTCAGCAGGGGATTCTGATGAAATGTTGTGTTTTTGCTGTGGATTTTAAATACGATGTGTCTAAGATTGGATAACATTAGCGAGTCTACATATTTAAGAACCGACGACGGAGGATTACTTCTTGCTATGATTTAGTCTACATATGTATATTAAGTCCTAAATCCAAAAAATAAACTTCACAACGGTTAGATACTATGAGGGAATATGGCGGTTCAATGCCCGTAGAAACAAGGGGGCCGCAGGAAATTTACCTGCTAAGAGTTAATCCTCAAGAGCTGTAAATATATCCCAGGTATCTGCCGACACAAATACAAAGCCTAGACAGAGAGCACCCCAAAAACTCAGATCCAAACATAAGTTAAATACTAAATATTCATAAAGACTCCTTAGTTGTAAACCGATTCATCAATTAGCAATCAATAGTTTTCAACAAAGGTTATATACTAAATATTGATAAAAAGTATTTAATTAGAAAAAAAAACAATATTCCACAAGACTTGTTTTTGGTCCATTTGTGTCTACTCCATAGACTTAATTAGGTATATTATTCTATTGTAGTTGGGCAACTAAACTTTGTTTTATTTTGCTAAATAAAGTTTTTTTTCTTGACTTGTTATTCGTCAAGACTTTTATTTGTGTATTTACTAGATAGGCTTTATTCGGCATATTATTCTATATAGGCTATATTAGGCAGGGCATTCTACTCAATCTTGTGTACTTCTTCTTGATCCTTCTGTACATGGGCGTATATAAAAACAATTTCGGGGGGGGGGGGGCTGAGACCATTTCCAGGGTATGGAATACTAAATATTTAGAGCTAAGAATAGTTTTAGGCAACTAAAATGCTATTACACGTAAAATAAAATATGTTTTATGAACTAAGTGATCTTATTTAATTTATTTTTAAGGGTTTTACGAGAAGTTTTTATCATCAATTCAAAATTTCGGGAGGGGCTGCAGCCCCCCCCCCCTCATATATGCCCATGCTTCTGTATCCTCTAGAAAGGCTTTATTAGGCATATTTTGAATTGATTTATAGAGCTTTGCTTTAGAATGAGAGCCGGATTTTGTAATTTCCGCTTCTGTGTAAAAGTTAGTTACTGTCGGTCTCCCTGACGCCTTAATTTCACTTTTATTCGAGATGTTCGAGAGGATTTTGACAATTTTCACGAGAAAAAAAAAAAAAAGTTTATTTCTTTTCTAAGCTTATCAAATGGCACTAGGGACATGAACGGAACCGCGCTAAGATGCTGCAGTTCCTGCGAGTCGGACTTTTTTATATCATGCAACTTGTTTCCTGAGAACATTTATTTCATTCAGAACCCTCAGCAAAACTTTTGCTATCAGAATCCTTCATTTTTAAACAAATTGTAATAATTCTATTAACTTAGTATTTTAACTCAGTTTGTATAGCCCAAAGATTTTCTCCAATCTATGATTGAGCATAAATGTTTTAATGTTTACTATTTCTTTACCTTTAGGATATTATAATAAACTATTATTGAATTCTTATAAACTATTTTTGAATGTAACTACTGAATTCCTTCAGGATTGTTCTGCTGATTTGTAGGAGGACTTCTTGTTTGATTTTGAATTTTATGGAAAATTTTTGGATAAACTCCATGACGGTGCAGCGAGCTCCAAACATAAGTCCTATTACGTCTTACATGTGAACTTTATATTTCTCTTCAAAATATAGGATGCAATTTTTTTTCTTCTTCTTATTGTCTACCTCTAGTTGCTCCTCGTCTAAGTCAAACCGAATTGTCAGGTCTGATATAGCGCCTGAAGATGCTTTCAGGTTAATTATCACTATGTCGGCCCTTCGATTTAAACCTTGATCAACGACAAAGTGTACCTCTTCAAACACTTCTAACCCCTCGATAGTACGTATTTTACGGTGCCTGTTAATCCTCATTAACTCAGTCTTCCCGCAGGCACCCAGGATGTGCGAAAGGGTTAAAGTTTCTGCAACGGAATCCTGAGCTCCTACCAAGATGAGTTCATAAGGGTATCGAATTGCAATTCAGTTAGATAGCTGCGGACCTCTCACTACTAGATAATACTGAATTGGAGAACGTCCATGAGTTTCCTTTCTTGAATTGTTAAACAATTTATAAGTAGGCTGCTTTCAGTTTGAATCCTTGTTGAACTGAGCTGAAATGAAGAAATAATAAATCTTGAAATCATCACTCTTAATATTTTCTTTCTATATATTTGTTTTAAGCTGGTTTGTTTCACTGGTGATAAGCGATTGAAGGGAACATGACAGGGGGATAGTAACTGCATGAGCTATTAATATTGCTAAAAATATTGAATTGTGAAGTCTGTTTGAAATTCGTCCAAAATATCTATGCATTTGTTAAAAAAAAAGACAAACAAAAAAAAAAACCTCAATCTAATTCTATATGCTTTAAAATTACAGTAAGACCAATTGTGTTGTGTTTTTAACATTTATTTTAAAATAACAGGGGTTTTTGTTGTTTTTTTTTTACACAATTTTATATTTTAATTTCTGGAAGCTATTCAAATTTTATTTTATGTTTTCAGTTCGAATTCTTGAAGTTTTATTTAAATGCTCCAAGTGGCCTTCAAAAATGGCGTCGTTTATCATTTTTTTAACAAAAGGTACCATGTAAGGTTGAATATTGCTTAGTTCTTCTGCAATATAATTTCCAAATGCTGAAAACCTCCCAACATTGCTGTTATTTGTTATGCCATGTGCATCAGTTTGTACTTCTTTATTTTCGAATTTTCTACTTGGGCTCCTTTTCGTTTTCTGATTGCTGGAAATTAAACTAACAGGTGGTCTGTATTTTTCTTCGTGCTCCTCCATGAAATATTGATTGGACAATTCATCGTTGTCTTCTGAAAAATCCTTTTCGGCCTGGAAAACAAACCAAGAAGATTAATTTGTAAATAATTTTCTAAAATTAATTATTATTTAATCAATATTTTACTGATATAAAATATCTTTATAAAGACTGATTTTTTTTTTTTTTTTTTTTTTATCAATTACTGTGAATTATGTAAAAAATACACAAAAAAGTTTTTAGGAGTAAAGCAAGTACAGCTCGTGTAGGAAAGGAAAAAAAATCAGTCCTCCAACAGGCCCAGAGAGGCAGATACTATATAGGTATCTTATTCTTCACCACACGGCACACTAGGGAGATAATGTGGTTAGTACTATGCTCCGTTCGCATGTGCCCCCGAATCCAGCCCATTAGTCTGTGCCTGAGTTTTGAACTCAAGCCCTCCAGCATATTAGTCGAGTGCTCTACCACTGACCTAACCTTTCCCCCACAGCTTGTTTAGGGTCTCAAAATGTATTCCTTAATTTTATTTTTATTTAAATAAAAATCAAACCTCTGAAACCTGGGTTGTCCTGAGGTTTGGGTTCTGGAGTAAACCCCAACTTCTAATGGGCTGATCTTGATTTTCTTTACAACACATGTTGCCCATTAGTTGGGTATGATATCTATCGAGTTGAATTGCAAGGAAATAGAAATAACAGCCAGTACAGACAAATTTGGTTTATTTTTATAACACTTTTCTCTCTTAATCAACACAACCTATGCCAAGTTTTGTTGCAATATAGGAAACATTTTCTACCGTTAGGGACATATTAGTAATTTATGCCCACAGGAAACCCCTACCTGCTCCCCACCTCTAGGTGGAACAATTTTGTTGGTTTACAAAATTTTCTGAGCGTTTATTACGATAATGCAATATACCATGTTTCTTGACGAAAAAAAAAAAATCTGCTGTTATGTTCGTATATGTATGAAATGTGTGTATAAGTGCATGGTGTCCCCTAATAAAAACAAATCAAAAAAATAATAACATATGTATCAATAGTGGTTACATATATGTGTAATCCCTATTGATGCATATGTATGCACATATTTCATTTTTATTAGGGGATACAATGCACTTATCCATACATTTCATGCATAAATACATACACATCCTTCACCTTCATTATTAAAGCTTGCAAACATAAGTTCAGCAGCTGCAATACCTAAAATTAATTTCACACGACCATCATTTTAACAAATAATCTACTTAAGAAATAAAATGTAATTGATACTTACCAAAAATGACCCCTTATATATATTTTTTTTAATGCGTACATACGTGTGTGTGTCTGTGTATATATATATATATATATATATATATATATATATATATATATATATGCAAATAAAAATTTTCGGTAGCTAATCAATCGATGAAGATTTCAAGAAATGTTAAAAACATTTTTTTTTTTTAGTGAAACCTCAGTGGGTACAATTGCATTAAATAAAGTGCTTCCCAAATAAAAGAAAAGTGAGCTGGTAGTACAATAAATCCTTTTCCCACTAAAAAAGAACAGCAATTTTTATATACAATTAATTGGGAGCTCACATTACTTACAGAATCCTCCTCCTCTTTCCAGTCCATAATGGCGATGCCATCATGAGTTGAATCCTGGTGGTGTAGAAATGAGAGCAAATCATAATACCAGAGGGAAGGCCTATATTCGCTACCATTTCTCTTTGATTCCAAAACCTTTCTCACTTCCTTATTACAAGCAGATCGGAGGCTGTTAATTTTGCTTGTTACACACTTCTTTGTGGCTTTTGGATTGAACTCCTTGAGTTTTTCCCAGAGGACAGTGTAGGCTGCATTCCTTGAAACGGCATTGTAGTAATTAATATCCGACTTCAACCACAAACAGGGGAAACTCCTGTAGATCTGAATAAATTCGTAGACCAAGTTTCTGTCTTTGGACATGGGATTCTAGGTCGGAACAAGGCCGCGGAGCTTCAGTTCAACTGATACTGACATGCTCGCAAATATATTGAACGAATCCCTTTCAGTTCCAGTTTCAGCCACTAGGTTGCAGGGACGCATGGGCTCACTCCTATTGTCCTAGTCATACATTTTAGCACTTTCCTCCGAAGGAAAGTAGCTATTGAGGTTGGACTCATGACGGAATCTTTGAAAAATTTCTTCAAATCTTTATCGATCCTACCTAGTAGACACCGAAAATGACCCCCGTTAAAATTTATATATATATATATATATATATATATATATATATATATATATATATATATATATATATATATATGTTTGATGTTATTTTTCGTCGCTGGGATAGTATTTTTAGATGGAACGGCATTTTTCTCCAGCGGTGGTACTCCTCCTCACTTCTTCCCGGAATATTTCGATGGATTCATCTCCATCTTCTTCAGCCAGGTACTTGTTTCTTCCTCGGGGGAAGCCAAGGCCATTCCCTTGGCTACCACCGAGGAAGAAACAAGTACCTAGCTGAAGAAGATGGAGATGAATCCATCGAAATATTCCGGGAAGAAGTGAGGAGGAGTACCACCGCTGGAGAAAAATGCGGTTCCATCTAAAAATATATATATATATATATATATATATATATATATATATATATATATATATATATATATATATTCGGGGGGTTTACCCCGAACCCAAAACACTAATTTGACCATGTCAGCCGTAATATTTGTTATATTTCAACGAAACTTGTTATTCGTAGTGGTAATATAGAGAGAAAAGTGAGATATAAAAAGGAACTAAATCGGTTCATTAGGAGGGGGGTTTACTCCGGACCCACAATACCAATTCGGCACTACCAGCCGTGGTTTTTGGTATATTTCGACGAAACTCGGTATTCGTTGTGGTAATCCACAGGTAAATATGTGTTGTACAAGTAAACTAAATCGGTTCATTAGGAAGGGGTGGTTTACTCCGGACCCAAATTCCTAATATACTCATACCGGTCGTAATTTCTGCTGTATTGAAACGAAACGCGGTATACGTCGTGGGTAACTCATGAGAAAGAAGTGCTGTAAAAATGTGTTGAATAGGTCAATCGGAAAGCGGGGGTTTACTTTGTAATATATTTCAATAGAAAAGCCCGCCAGACGTAGGTTCACAAAGCCGCCGCAAGGAGCGCTTTGTATCTAGAGGGACTGCATCCTGCTCCTGCGTTAGATCAAAATACGATAATATGAGGTTTTTTGTATTTATTACGTAGTGTAGTAGGTACCATGTGTAAACATAACTCTGGAAGCAAATTAATAATTGATCAGTTACTCATTACAAATTTAAAAGAGAACTATTCATGTTTTTATTTTATTTATCTAGGATATTTTAAGCGAATTGTTCTGGAAAGCAGTCTACACTACCCAAATTCTGAGGAAAGTGCTTAGTTATGCAGCTCCTGCGTGACGGACTTTTTTGATTCTGGTGAGACACTTTGACTAAAACCAAAACCCAATTTTGTAGTTACTCATTTTCTTCGCGAGGCTGAGGATTCCTGCTAGCCGTATGAATGACAGTTTTTACTACAAGTTTTTTGAAATTACGATTTCAGGCATAATTGGCAGTAACACATTTCGTCATCCAGACTCAATTGTTGGCGCTATGAATCCATTTTTTGTAAAGGTTTTGAGGAGTAGGCACTTCAAAGGGAAATTATTTTACATTTAAAAAAAAAAAAATCTAAGAATGTTTTTCCAAAATTAGACAAATGTGGCATTTTTATTTGGCGCCGTGGCAAAAAGGGATTTGACAGACTCTGGTAATTAGTAAAAGAACAGAAGAATTTATTGATAGCTTTTGATTTTGTGACGGCCCCGCCTTCTCAACGCTCGCCCTAGGAAAACACTAATACCAATACTTTTCTCATTTTCTTAATTTTCTTACCTTGTTTTACAAAACTACTCATTTTACTGTTAAATGCAATTTAAAACAAAAAACAACCAAATAAAAAGGGAGTTAAACAGAGATAAATCCCCTTCCAAAAGAACAAAACTAACACTTTTTTTAGGCACTTTCCGATAGACATTGCCCCGTCGACAATGGTTTCAGAACCTTTTTTTTTTGTAGAGAATTTAGTAAGCTTCCGAACAACCATATTCCACTTTCCACCATTGTCACCAGTTATTTCTTAGAGATCGATTTATCTGTCAGAAAGCAAATTTATTGAATAAATTATTGATGTAATGTGAATATTTCTTATTGCAACTAAACGACAAAAAAATGTCAGATTCTGCGCTCTTGACAGCAAGGGCGTACATAGGAAATAATTTCGGGGGGGGGGCTGAGACCATTTCCGGGGCATGGAATATGAAAAATTTAGAATTTAAAATAGTTTTAGGCAACTAAAACGCTATTTCACCTAAAATAAACTATTTTTTATTAACTAGGCGATCTTATTTAATTTATTTTTAAGGTTTTTATGACACATTTTTGCCATCAAAGAAAAATTTCGGGGGGGGGGCTGCAGCCCCCCCTCCTTATATACGCCCATGCTTGACAGTAATTATAATTATTATTGAATAATTATTATAATGAAGTTACTAATAACTCCTGATTGTGCAGTGGTGGTTTGCAAAAGAATTTGTTATCATTGAAAGAAAATGAATCATTTACGAAATTTTTATTGCCACTCCATCATATATCAGAAACATGTGCCAAAATATTATCCATGGAACAGTTTATAAGTGTTGTAAAAAATAATTAACAGCATTTGAGAAATCTACTTTATCATTAGTAGCAAATCTATTGAGGTTAACTAACGAATGGATTGATTGGAAAGTTGGTCGCCAACGTGTTGTCGTTCGACCTCTTATCTAACTGGAGCCAAGGGATTCGGTCCTATGAATTAACAGTTGGCTACATCATGTCGAAGTCGCAACATTTCTTCGTTAATTATTAATTTCGTACTCTATTAATACGTATTATTATTATTGATTGGAGTGCTCCACTTCATTGGCAATTCCACTGGGTTTATATGAGGTCAATATTATGTGCAATGAATAGAAGCCTTGCAATCGTTCCAAGTACAGAACTTATTTTACTAATAAGAATCTTTAGAAAAACTATATCTGTATTAAAGAATGACGACACTAAATCTCCAAGATTTATTCAATTGACCTGAGCACGAACGTTCAAAAGACGACAGCTCTCCTGGAAAGATTTTTAGGTACGAGGATTCATTTTAAAATAAATTATTTGAGAGGAGATCGTTGACCGTCGGTGATGCGAAGGTAGAATATGTCAGGGTTCGGTCGTGCTTTCTTAATAAAACTACATTTTTAATAAGTAAATGAGGTTTATATTTTACCGACGTTACGGATTGAAATTCAAGCCTTCATCAGGGCTGTAAAACAAGGCGGGTAGAGTTAATATTAATATACAGGGTGTCCCGAATTTAAATGGCAAAACTTCAGGAGCGTGTAGGGGGCCAAAAAACTAAGACAAAAAGTCCTTTAGAGATTTGCTCGTTTTTGCTTCGTTTTGGAGAAAATCGCAAAACAAGAAACGAAACAAGTTTTCATTTTTGTACTTACTTATTTAAAGTTTCAATGGAAAACAATTGTCATTGCGAGTTGTTTCAAGAAACCAATTACTAAAATATTCAATCTCTTGATGCTGATATAGTTTTCGCGCACAATGTCTGCAACGGTAATGCGTTAGAAGCGGTTTGAGCGTATGCGCGCCGATTCGCAAATAGAAGAGTCCTTAATTGACGAGTCGTTCGTTAACTTTTAATAGATTAGGAGACTGGGTCATTCTTACTTCATAATGAGAGCGACCCATTCCAGGCAGCATTAAGAGAAGATCGTCGGTGAAGTAATTGAGTCCAACACCCGCATTAGGAATATCGCAGGCAATATGACGAACTTAGAAAGGTGATAATCGCCACCCGTACCATCTTCAAATATTGCAGAATATATTAGTTCAAATTATGCAAAGATATGGAATTTTAGTAATTGGTTTCTTCGTATGGGGAACCTTGAAGCAGGAAGATTATTCGGTGTCAATCAACTCAAGAGAACAATAAAGAGATTGAATCATAGATGAAGTGCACCAAAAATCACCAGGACCGTGTTTAGCTGCAATTTAACAAGTCAGTGCTAGATGTAATGCTTGCGTACATTAATGCATGAGGGCAACATTTTAAGCAATAACCAAATTATCTTCTATTTGTGAATCGGCGCACAAACACTCGCACCGGCGAGGGTAGGGGGGGGGGTTTAGACCACCCAGAGGTAGTATGGGACAGGAGCCTGGGGAGAGGTGTCATAAAAGTGAGGTGATAATGGAAGGAGGGAGATATTAACGGGGTTTATTTCAGGGGTATAGATTTTAAGCAGGATGTTTTCAATAAATGGAAAATGGAGTAGGTGGAGAACATGACTTCTTTATGAATTTTGCCATTAACTGGGTTATTTTCTTGGTGGATAAATATAGATTCAGAGAGGAGGCGTTTTTCAATGTAGGATTCAATGGAGAGGATGGAGTATTGGTCAAAAACCAGGTTATGTCCGTCTGTGATGGCATACTATACGTCTGTGATGGTGGACTAACATCATTTTTAGGTGTATTGATTCGGTTTTTTATTGTTTTTTTTTATATGTCCAATGTAGGTGCTAATGTAGTTTGTTGCGATACATGGAATTCGGTAGACGACGTTGGACCTGTCTTTTAGCGCGGTTCCTCCCTCCCCCATAGGGAGGAACCCCGCTTATAAGGTTGATACAATGAAACAATCCGGAAGTGCCAACAAGAAAATTTCGCGTTTCAGAACCCCTAGAGACCGAAAATAACGGTGGTTCAAATTTGTATATATATATATATATATATATATATATATATATATATGTATATATATATATATATATATATATATATATATATATATATATATATATATGTATATATTTGTCTGTTCGCTCTCTAGCTCGAAGACGAATGGTCCGATTTTGATGAAATTTGGTACAAAAATCAGTCGTCCAATATGAAAGGTCAAGTTCGTTAACCAGCAAAATCCGCCCACTGGAAGATGGAGTTTGGGGCGAAATTCGCGCAGAAAAAATCGTAACGCTTACGTTTTTGAGTTCATAAGCTTGTAAGTACTCTTTTTATAGGCTTCTTGGGCTAGGAAAACGAATGAAACCATTTTCAAGGCGATAGCTTTAACCGTTTTCGAGAAAATTGGAAAAATAGTTTTTGAATACCGTTTTTGGTTTGGGTACTTAGAATCATGGGATTCAGTTGAAACATTTTCTGCATGTTCTACTTTCATTAAAACTAATATGTTGAAATTTTGGTTACGTTTGGAGTTAAGGAAGGGTTAGAATAAAATATTTTATTAACAGACATAAAAAGTTTTGGTAACTTTGTATATTTTCCTTAATATCTCGAAAAAGGTTAAGAATTTGGTAAACGAAAGAATACCATTAGAAAGCTTACTAAATGCTCTACAAAAAAGGTTCTGATGAAAGTTTTGATTAGGCGATGTCAATCGGAGAAATAAGTGCTTAAAACATTAAAGTAATTGATTTTGCTTATTTGAACTGTTCTTTTTGTCTGTTTTTATTCCTTGTTATTTTTTAATTGCTTATAGTTGGATAATGTATTTTACAATAAAACAGATTAGGCAAAATAAGAAAAACAATTCATTGTTAGAAATATAACTTGCCAAGAGAAAAAGATTCGTTGACGTCTTTTGAATATTTTCAATTGCCTTTATGCTGTTGGTTTTTTTATTTTATTTTTTAATTGATTTTATCTGTAGTATTATTACTATAGTAAAAGAACACAGGAATGTGTGAAAATATTTGATATTTTCCAATTCATTGAAACGTATGAAATGAAGTATCGGTAGAAGAGGATTCTAGGGTCTTGCGGACCTGACCCCAGGTATAGCCAGCCATAAAACCCTTTGAACAAAGGCCGAGGAAAATATTATCTGTTTCTATTCTATGCTTTTCAAATGAGAATAGGGATATGAACAGGAACCGGGGTCTCCCGTGGTCTAATGGCTAGCGCCTTGGATTCATAAGCGGGAGATGGTGGGTTCGATTCCCAACCTCCGGCAGGAATTTTATCATCCCACGGCTCGCTGGTGAAATTCCTCGCTACACCCCTGGATGTCGGCGCTAATGACCTAGATGTAGATGTGCCGTAAAAAAAAAAAAAAAAAAAAAAAAAAAAAAAAAAAAAAAAAACTGGAACCGCGCTAAGATGACGCAGTTCCTGCGAGTCGGACTTTTTTTTGTGGTATTGGGTCTTTTAAAGTAGTGTATACGTTTTTAAGTTTGCTCTTAGTAAAAAGTCCTAGTTTTACGTTGTAGACTGTGTTACGTAGGGAATTTTGGATTTTTTCGTATAAATTCTTTTAAAAACTCCAAACCCCTCTCCATTCCCCCCTCCACAGTTTCCACCTTCCCACTCTAGGCTAGACCTTGAATGCGAACATCCTCTTTCTTGTTTTGTGTTTACAACTTCATTGGGCACCATCTGTATTCATCAGGGCCGCCACGTGGGGGGGGGGGGGGACAACCGGGTACATTTGTCCCGGGCCCGGGCCGATCCTCGTCAATTGAAAAAAATGTACCGAAAGTGACCTTTGCAGCACCGATTGTCGGCTTTTATTCTCATTTTGCTCAAAACTGAAGATGAAAATAATTTTAAAATGCCCAAAGTCCTAAAGAAAAGTACTAGAATTTTCATTCTGGCTCTGAGAAGTGGGGGCCCGTGATCTGGTCCCGGGCCCGGCTCTGCGATGTGGCGGCCCTGGTACTCATAGATAGAAGAATAGCCTGTGTATCGATTTTCTAATTTATTATTAATCAGGCTAAGTTTATAACCTTGATCTTTGCTTTGTACTTGAAAATGAGTTCCGTTGGTTTTATTTGCGCCTTACCTTTAAGTTAAATTCAGATAGGTAATAAATGTTTTATTCTTTGGGTAAATACAGTGATACTTCCAATGATGGGGGTATTGCCAAGATAAATTAATTTTTTTCGCTCATATATATATATATATATATATATATATATATATATATATATATATATATATTTATTATTGTAGATGACTCAAAATATATCTAAATTCTTTTTGACCTTAGGAGTCATGGGGTCGTTAAAGCAGTCTTGCTGTCTTCATACTACTTTATTTAATAGGCCCGACATGTTTCGTGCATATTTTCGTACCTCTTCAGGGGCACTTCTTGCTAGGAAGTCCTTTTGGTGCCATGTGACATGGCGACGAGAGGACCTGAAGAGGTGCGAAACAAAGCACATGTCGGGCAAAATATGCAAATAAAGTTGTTGAAGTAAACGAATGGCCATAGAAAGAAATAAGAAAAAGAAAAGCATATACATTGGACCATATTTCAGAAGAATTAATATATATAAGTTATCTTTGATGTATAATTTATTCAACACAAGAGTTCAGTTTTGATGAATAATCCTGTTCATAAGAGAAACCTGAAAAATAAACTAGCTTCTGTATGTGAGAAGGTGTAATGTAGGGCTTGTCAAGGTTATTACGTTAAGAGTCACGAGCAATCAATAGTCGCTCCTACCATAATATTAGCCTTAACGAGAAATGGAAAGAAACTGTACAAAAATAACGTATAACCCTTATTAATTTTGACTACTTATGTTTATGAATATGTATAAATACAGGGTGTATCGCAAGTTGATACTCGAGGTGGGGAAACTAGACCAAAAATGAGGTTAAATTCTGCCAATCTCAAGTTTTTATCTGATTTTGTTCCTGACGTATGCCGTTCTAAAGGTTAATTAGAAAAAAAAAAGTGTTGTAGAAAAACCCCATATTTCTCTGTTTGTACCAACTGTGAAATTTTCCAGTAAGCACTTCCGGATTGGGTATATTGCATTTTGAGAGGGGCCTATAGAGAGAGAAAGGAAGCGCACTAATAAATAATTATTTAAGCAACAAGGAAACAATTCATACAAGGGGAGTGCACGACGTGCCCCTCACCGATTCAAACGAGAATTTTTGTATGTGTAGTACTTAACTCGAAAAAAGGCCCCGTTAAAGCGAGAAAACGCACTTCTCAAGCATTCATATGAAAATGTTGAAAGCTTACCTGGAGTTCTAAAAATGTGTAAGCGAAAAATGTAGGTTACGTTTTGAAATTTAATATCTCGCTTTGAAATTACCCTACTTTTACGTCCTTGGGCTTTTTGAAAAGACTCCTTTTTCGAACCATATAAATTACTATTGTATTATCTCGGGAAGTACTAGTGAGAAATGGTTGTCAAAATATAAATTTGATTTATGTATGATACATATAACGTCGATTCCAGAACACGTAGAAATAGCCCAATCGGACGAAAATTTGTAACTTTAGAACCTTTATCGACCCTCGAAATTTCGTTTGCGTAGGGTAAACGTTCTTTGAAATATGGACGGATTTTTGTATCTTTAACTATTTTTAGAATCTTCCCAAAATAGTTACCATAGTATATCAAATTATAGTTCAAGGTGCAGGAGCTTACTGAAAATCGCCTTAAAAAATTGTATTAATTGATCAGCCTTAATAATGATTTATGTAAACTTATATATGTGTGTATATATATGTATGTATATATATATATATATATATATATATATATATATATATATATATATATCAAATCAGCCAAATCAGCTAACGCAAATAGCCTTAGCAATCGATACACCAAAAAAATATAGATATTTATTGTTTTTTTTTTAATTTCAATTTTAACGTTTATTTATTAACTCATATTTTTAGGACGGGTTGTCTACAGGTTACCACCCATAGTGGAAATCTAACCATAACCTTTATCACGGAGTACTCACACGTTAGCACTCACAGCCATTGGGGCTCAAGATATTATTTTAAATTAAAAAACAAAAACAATAAGGGAGTGACGATAGCCGATTCAATAGATTAGAATAACGATCTGTGAAAGAGAAGTTACGAAAACACAATTTAAAATGTAAATGAAGAATTTATTTACTTCTTTTGCCGTAATAGGGGTCTAAAAACAATAGGCTAATATTTAGTGAAAATAAATAATTTTCTGAGTATTTCTACTGGGTATTTCATTTCATATAGACATTCAATACCTCTTGGAGTTGGAAAATTAGTATTGTTGATCCACTAATTGTCAGGAATTGAAAGTAATTCTTTTCATACAAGGCCGCGGTTCTGAATGGAGTTGGTATTGTGCTGTAATACATCTTATCGGCAGTGTCCTGTTTGGCTGGATTGGCACAACCTGAACGAAATTGCCGAAACATTGGTCGTTAAAGCGAGAACTTGTAGTCTTCAGACAGAGGGTCAGAAGTTAAAAAAAGGCCGTCACGCAGGAGCTGCATACCTAAGCTCATTCCTCAGAAGGTCTATATAATTAAAATAAACAAAAATGAATGCTTTTCCTCTTGTATATTTGTAATGGGGAGGCCCGGTGGCCGTGAGTACTAAGGTGGGAGAACTGCATGCCTCAGGTCGTGCGTTCGATTCCCACTAGGAATAATGGCTTTTCTTTGGAATAAAGAAGTCCTATACTTGGAAAATTACCAGTCCCAAAACTCTGAGTTATGTATGAGTCGGCGTCAAAATTTAAATAAATAAATATTGTAAGATACATTCGACTCTATTATTTTTTTAATTAATTTTCTTCCCGAGTGTATGTGAGATACTGCACTGCTAAGGGGTAAATCTACCTTGTGATGTCAAAAACGACATCATTTTCTACAATTTATGAAAAACAAATAAATCAACATTGTTCAATTAGTTTTATAAGGGCTGTTAAATTAACCAAAAAAAGGTTTTAATTCTTTGAAAACAAAATGGCGGCGCTGTCTGTCGATCGAAAACCCCGGATTTCTCCCTATTGAGGAAAGTAGGAAAAATTCTATTACACAAAGGCGAACACATAGTAACGAAAACGCTACTCATCAAGATAAATTACTTTAATATGCCCATCATACAGATATATACTAGAATTAAAAGCTCCATATTTAAAAGAGGATATAATAAAAAGAGATATTTTTTTTGTAAATTTTCAGTAAGAGAAATTTACAAGAAAGACGAAGCATCTTTTTTTCCCCGGTGCATCGACTGCTAGGGTCTTTAGCACCAACAAGGTGGTATTGTTAAATTATCTCTTATTCTATAAAGAATATAATCTATACATATAATAAAATTCTAACGTATCGCTGTCTGTAAATGGAAGATATATGGAGGAAAATACTATTGGGGCTCTTTATCAACGCAATACTACCCAAAACAATGATTTTTAGAATTTTTGTCTGTTTATCTGTGCGCGCTAATCTCAGAAACCACTTATCCGATTAAGTTGCAGTTTTCACTAACATATTGTGGTAAGCTTTACCTAACATTTAGTGTTTGTTTCATGTCAATCGGTTCATAAATAAAAAAGTTATGACAATGTAAAGAATCACGTCGAACATTTCATGAACCTATCGTTAACACGATACACACGAGTTTCTTATTTTTTCGTCACGAAACTTGGTATATAGTATTCCCCTAGCAAATGATTAAACGAGTACGATAACCAGCAAAATTGCTTCATCTGTTGGGGGGGGGGGGGGGTTACTCCGGACCCTAAGTAGTCATTTGCCCATACCGACCGCAATTATTGTTCTATTACAACGAAACTCGGTATTGTTTTGGAAATATTATTAGAAAAATGTGTTGTAAAAATAAACTAAATCGGTTCATTCGGAGGGGGGGGGGGGGTTACTCTGGACCCAAATTACCAACTTGCAACTACCAGCTGTAATCTATCTACCTATACATATAATAAAATTCTAACGTATCGCTGTCTGTACAAGCAAGATATATGGGGAAAATACTAGTGGGGGCCTTTATCAACGCAATACTACCCAAAACAATGATTTTTAGAATTTTTGTCTGTATGTCTGCTGTCTGTCACAACACTCTATACACACTAGGGTTTAACAATCCCCAAAGGGTCAGCTTAGTGGCTCTGTCACGTTTAACAATCCTTGCAGCCTGTATACTTGATCCTCCATGGATACACCTAATATCATGTATAGAGAAGCATTACTGTAATGTCGATTTTTTTTTTTTTAAATACCCATACAACGGTGTTTATGATCCAAAATAAACCAAAAGATATATCCAAAAATGATGCCTTATAACAAAATTATTCAAAAACACGTTTTTTCATAATAAATAAACGAATAATATAAATGATTCCAATAAGAAAGCAATCCCGATTATATAAATGAATTAAGCAAATCAATAGAACTCCTCGTTTGGGCATCTAATAAAGAAAACCCAAGAAGCAAGGTCTTGGAGCGTTCTAAGGATTGATTAGGGAATTACAGAGTCTTCATGAAAACCTACAGAAAACTAATACGAACAAGAGGTTTGATGAAGGTTGAGTGAGGCTGACCAAGTAAATAGGCAGAAGTTATATTACTCTGGAAGGAAAAGAAAGAAAATCTGAAAATTCTTATAATACATAGGTCTAACTTTCTTTAGACTGATTAATGTTCCATGGGCGTATGTAGGAAATTTCAGAGGGGGGGGGGGCGTGAGCATTTGGGGAGTATGGAATACGAACAAACTAGAACTTAGAATAGTTAATTAGCCAATTCAAACGCTGTTACACCCATAAAATTATTTTTCCGGACTAAGTGATTTAATTTACGAAGTCAAGGGATGGTTGGGATTCGGCTAGGAGAAAAAAAGAGTAGATCTTCAGGCTTAAATCTATATTGGACGTTTCGGCTGCACTTTGGCAGCCTTCTTCAGCTGAAAATAAATATATACAAATTACAGGTAAGAATAATCAGCCATTAATGAGCGTTTTATTATAACCTCATGACAATAAATTTTGAACCAATCTTATTTTTAAAAAATTGAATATTAGGTAGATAGGTAGTTATTATACAAAATATGGTTGTCAGTAAGAAAAAGTAAAACTATTAACAGTGATGTAAAGGTAAACAAAATGCAGAAAGACCAACAGTAAACAGAAACAACTGGCCGCATGAGCAAACAAGTAACATCATTAACAATTTTATATAGCAAGAAAAAAACAATATATTCGATGTGTGAAAATAATTTATAATAATTAATACATTATAAAAAAAGTAAATTATATTCACATAAAGAGTATATTGTTTTTTTCTTACTATATATATATATATATATATATATATATATATATATATATATATATATATATATATATATATATATATATTAAAGTGATATAATTTATGCCCAATGTTGGTTGCGTCAATATATACATATATATATAAGTGATATAATTTATGCCCAATGTTGGTTGCATCAAAATGAAGTCATATTAATTTATTATAATTTATAAGTAAAGGCAAAAATATGTTTTTCCTTTTTTAGGAAAAACGTATTTTTCTTTTCCTTTAGAAGTGCTTAAAACTTGACTTTCAAATCAAACTTTTTTTTCTGAATGTGTTATTTATTTATTTTAGTTGTTCGCAGCTATAGCGAATCAACTGCTTCAACAGAATAAATACAAGTACACAAGATATTCATGTTTTGCCATGTGTAGAAGTTGACTTTAATTTCTCACACAGTTGTATTTATATCTCATTTATGTGGAATAAAGTAAAATAAAGCAGTTCAAATCAAATGAAGTAAAATATTAGAAAAATTAAATAAATAGGGTTTAGATTAAGTTATAAAGGTTTACTTTTTTAAGATAGTCCAATAGCTGTCCTATGTAGTGACTGTCATCTGTAAGTAGTTCATGTATGTTGTGTGGGAGGGTATCATTTTGTCTCAGTCTACAGTCAGTCAGGATGTGTTTAATGGTGAGAGTTGTATTACAGTATTGACATGTTGGTCTGTCTTGTCTAGTCATAAGGTAAGAGTGAGTCAGTCGTGAATGGCCTACCCTTAGCCGGCACAGGACGACTTCTTCTCGTCTGTTACTTCTGCTGCTTGAAGGCCATTCATGAATTGTGTCTTTAATCTCTCGTAACTTATTATTTGTTGTCCTGTATCATGTCTCCTGCCACCTTTTTGTAATTATTGTCTTGGCCTCTGTCAATAAGTCCTGGTACGTTGAGTCCTGAATGTCTAGTTGGTCTTTTCGTGCTGCAAGTTTTGCTTGTATGTCTACTTCAGTACTAGGAGCAATGTCTTCGTGGCCAGGTAGCCAGTACATCGTTATAGGTTTGTTCAGTAGTGAAAGTTTGTTAAATATATTTATCGTTAAAGGATTGTCACTGTAAATATCCTGTAATGTTAGTAATGTACTCAGTGAGTCAGTGCAGATTGTTATGTTTTTGTGGTCAGTGTTAGGTATATTGTCTAATGCAAGTATAACAGCGTGGAGTTCAGCTGAGTAGGAACTTGTCATTTGTGGTAGCCTCGACGTTATGATTTTTTCTCCCACTACAGCAGCTGCTCCGGTTCTCCCCACTGATTTCGATCCGTCAGTGTAGATGAAGAAGGTATCTGTGTTTTCCGTCAGTCGTGAGTAAAATGTGTTTTTGTAAAGATGTCTGGATGTTGGGTCGGTTTTGTTGAATTTCGTCAGTTCTAAGTCTAAGTTTTTGTCCACGGTATGTAAGTCGAATCAGGTTTTTGTAGAGGTATAGTATGTTGTAGGTCAGAGTTATATGTTAGGAATCTAACATGAAGGGGACGTTGTCTGCTTGCATAACGTTGATATAGATCTAAATAGGTTTGCTTTATTGAATTTGGAGAACATGGACTATTTAGAAACTTGCTTTTCAAAACAAACTTTACACAGTTGAACATACGTCTGAGCTCCAATGGTGGTTCTCCACTTTCTGCAAAGAGACTTACGGTTGGGCTTGACCTAAATGCACCAATTGCAAGACGTAGACCTGTTGTGTGTATTGGGTCCAATATTTTCAGTGTGCTGGTTCTGGCAGACGAATACACTACACTCCCATAATCCAGTAGAGACCTGGTATATGCTCGGTAGAATGTTAGCATGAGACGTCTGTCTGCTCCCCATTCAGTATTGCCAAGAATCCTTAATAGATGCAGAGATTTCTTACATCTATTAACGAGTTCCTTCAGATGGGGTACCCAGGTGAGTCTGCTGTCGAATATTAGTCCTAGGAATTTGAAAAAGCATATGATACAGTTTGGCGTAGGACAATCGTTTCTAAATTATCTGATTGGAATATTCATGGAAACTTCTTGAATTTTGTTATTAATTTTCTATCGAATAGAACATTCAGAGTGAAAATCGGTAATTCGTTGTCTAATGAATTCCTGCAAGAAAATGGCGTCCCACAGGGAAGCGTACTTAGCACAACATTCTTTAAAATAGCTATGGACACCGTACGAGAACATATCACTCCACCGGTGCGTTATTGCCTTTACGTAGATGATTTGCTTATATAAATTAAAACAAGAAATATAGACAATGCCAAAGATGTAATTCAACAAAACATAGCAAATCTAGAAAAATGGAGCGTTACTAACGGACTACATTTCTCAACAATTAAAACACACTATACGATATTTACAAGAAAAAGACATATACCAAAAATTGACTTATACTTAGGCAATGAAGTAATCAACGTAACAAACACACTCAAATTCTGAATGTGTCTTATCTGAAATAACTGTTTGTGTGATAATTGCTGATTTTAGATCCTTTTTTTTACAGTTGCAATCCATGTAATTACTTTTACTTTTTTTATGACCTTCATAAAATTACATAGGCTTATATAGGAAATAATTACATACAACTTTTTTTTTTTTTTTTTGACTTATGTTCCAGTAAATGTCAACATTTCGCTTTCAGATTACATTATCATGTTAAAGATTTGAACATGTTTGCCTCCCTAAAGGAAGGGTAAAACACACTAATGACAGAATAATATGAAAACGTTTGGGGAAAACACAGTATTAAAAAAATATATTTTATTGATAGACATGGCATCTTGAATTTTTCTTATAGTTTGAAAACAGTTGTGAGAAATCATGAAAGAGAACATTTGAAAGCTTAAACTATTTCCTACTAAATGGGTACTCAAGTTAATTTAAATTGGACTATCTCAGTCGAAGAAATCAGTACTTGCATTTTTGAAACTGTTGTTAATTACTATTTCTACGGATTTTTAAATTCATAACTATAATGAGTTTGTCTATTTAACAAAATTTTCAAAAATGAAAAAGAGCTTGTCTTATTTTAGTGATTTTATTTTATATTTGTAATACTGCGGTCCTTTCGAACTACAGGAAGTTGACAAAGAGGAGGAAGTGGATTATGACCATTTTATCACCGGGAAGATTTCTTCTTTGGAAATTTCAAACTAGTAGGTATTTAGTTAGGAAATTTAAGGCTAAAACAATAATAGCAAAATAAACTTACTTAAAACGTTTCTGTACTAATATTTCCAAAAAATAATATAAATAAAAGTTAAACATTTTATGGAAACACTCTGTGGTGAAGCTGTTCCTACTGAAAATACTTTATTATTAACTGTTAGATCTGTAAGATATTTAATAAATTAACATAAAAAATGTATGCATTTTGTAAGATTTTAGTTTACATCTAAAAATAATATTTCTTTTTAGGTTCTTCTTTTTGTTGTTCATTACGTGGGTTCTGACCTTGTGAGCTGCCCTTTTAATGAACAATGTATCTGCAAAAAGGAGTCTGGATATTCCGAGGGAAACCAGATTTCATCCATTACTTGTGACAGGACCCCCCTTTCGAAGCTACCAGGTAAAAAAATTGAAAAAAAAAACAACAAAGAAAAAGGATTTTTTCCTTTATTTATTTAGTACTTTATTTCTTTAGTGAAAAATTCCAGATATTTTTGGAGACTTTTTTTTTCAAGTTATACATGTATTTACTGCGACTCAGGTGTTCAGGGTTCTTGTAGAAGGTTCACAAAAAGGCAATTTTACATAATTTAAAGAAACCCATTAAAATATTTCACATTTTTTTAAATAAGAGATTAAGAAGAGAATAATGCATAATTAAATACGCATTATTTTCATATGATGTATCTAATATAAATAACTTAATTATTTTGTCAGGATATATATTACTAAGGAAAAATATAAATGAATAAGAGAAAATTATTATTTTTTATTGAAACTGTCTTCTTTCTCAACTTAACACGTTCAGTGCGGTACGGGGCCGATTGACCCCATGTCTAACTTTCCACTAGTGCGGAGCGTGTAATAGGTAAACTTTCAAAAAATGTTCGAACCAGTCTTAGCTTTAGACATTTCAAGGGGTTGAAACCAATATGCCTATGTGTTACTAACTTCGAAAATCTATCAAAATCCGATAACAAATAGTACAGGGTCAAGTGACCCCGTGCCGCACTGAGGTCTAAAATTCGACCTCTAGTGCGGCACGGGGTCAAAAGACCCCGTCCTACTCTTCTCGGAAGAAAGGTCCACAGACCCTCTTTACAGGCCAAATCTGCAGTTCAAGGAGATTTTGTCAAAAGCTTTAGCCCTGGCAGCAGAACAAGAAGTGTTGGAACAGCCCAGGATACCACATCCACACGCTAGCTCACGACGTTGGGAGGAAGAGGAAAAATTGTTCAGGCTGTTATGAAAAGCTTAGGAAAACCGTGACCTCTAAAGAAGCTGATAACAAAGTCCGCACATATTGTGAGGAGTGCTCTACGAAGGTCTTTGTCTTCCGTCTTCAATGATGGACACGATTCAATGCCCTAGTCATTATTTCCTATTGTTTAACCGCTTGAATTATTTTATTTTTTTAGTGTGGTATTACTATTCGTTTTTCTCAAATACTATTTTTTTAAAGCAATGTTTTATGTAAGTCAAATGTAAAAATATTAAAATTAAAATAAAATTTATTGTGAGTGTTATTAAAGGTTGTTGTGAATTTTGTTTTCATAAAATATGAAAAATGGTATGGTTTAATTGGGGGGGGGGGGGGGGGTACTAAACTTACATAAAAATCAAAGTCATTTTGTGTCTCCAAAATCTTATAAAATTATATTTCAAGGAGGGAAAAGGTGCTTAGAATTTAAAAGAAAAATAATTTATGTACGAATACGATTTCCATGAGGTTAATAAACTTTTGAATGAATCAATGAATGTCCTGCTCCTGTGGTATACTCGCCTAAACCTATGGAGTGGGAAAATAAATGTTATTGCCTAAATTAATCAATTTTCAGTTTGCTGGATAAGTTTAAACTAAGGAAAGAACACGGGGTCAATTAACCCCGAGTCGCACTTGTGGATGGTTACGGGTATTTCCAGCCGCACTGAACGTGTTAACACATACCACACAAATGTGGCACATGTACCTCAAGCTGAACCTTCCTGTCTGGTATGAGTGGGCTCTTTTATGACATTGAAATCATGATTTTGTCATGTGACATTTTTTGCTATTCCTTTTTTTGTTTTAAATATTATTACACGTAGTAAAATGAAATATATATATTTTTTTAGCATTTCCAGATATTGGAGTTGATAAAGTTCAAATAAGTGATAGTGGACTTGGAGTATTGGAAGATGGAGCTTTTGCAAATTTGAGAACAAGAAATCTAATTCTTGATAGAAATGGTATTTACTTCATATCTAACAACACTTTCTTGTAAGTAGTTTTCTGCTTAGTATCTATTTTTAGTTTTTCTATCAGTCAATAACTTAGTCAATTATTCTAAAAACTTGCTAAAACTATTATTATTCCTTATAAATTTAAAACCTCTTAATACCTTTCTGGATAATTCCCCTTCCCCCCAGAAAGAAAATTTCTTTATATTTTTTAAAAATTTAAATACTTATCAAACAAAATTGTAACAATATGAACAATAAGAAGAATTTTAAAACATTTTCGGTTTTATGATTTCAAACCTTGTTCCGTTCCTTCAAGAAAAACAATTTCTAAGTTCAATTTTACTAGTTGATGCCTATCTTTTATTTTAAATGAAATTCTAGTAAATTTAAAACAGATCTATTATTACTTTCCAAGTTTGCACTTCTTTCTTATGAGTAATAAGAAAATTTCTTATCAATGTTTGCCCATTTTTTTTATTTTAAAGCACTGAGCACTTTTGAAAATTATGTCATTCAGAATGGTTGCCAACATCAACTTGAAAACCTTTATTAGGGCATAGACCTTTCAAGACAATGCCTTGTCCTGGTTAATATAAATTTACACATTATTAAATAAATCTATCTAAATATATTAAGATATATACAAACCCAAGTATTAACATTAAAAAATATAAATAAATATATTATTGTTAATAGTCCTTTTTTTTTTAAAAAAAAAATAATCATTTGATATTCACTTGTATCTTGGTCTATTTTTAATACTCTGTTCATTAAAAAACAAAACAAAAAAAACACAGCTATTGTGGAAAATGAAGAAAAAAATCAGACCCATAACAGGCCACAAGGGCCCAGAGTTTTAGGAATAAAAAAAAATGTATTTCGTTTAGAGCCTTCTGCTCAAATTCAGGAACATAAATATGCCTTAGCTCCACCCGACAATGTAATGTACTGTATAACATACAGTCTTCTTTGTAGTTCTTCGTACATGGCCACCCTGCCAGCGTGAGCGCCAGCGGGCACTTTTTTGTAACGGTTTTTGTAATGCTTTTTTCCAGTTCAGTCATCGCTAAAGCATATTTATGCTAAAATTGCACTTTAAAAAATAGGAATAAATTTTGGGTTATTTATTGTAAATAACTCTTTAAAAAAAAACATTTAATATATCATTTCACTTGTATCATGGACTACTTTTAATACTTCGTTTCTTAGAAAAAAAAAAAAAAAAAAGACTAGAAACTAGAAATGTTACCATGCTAAAATCCAGAGGTTATTAAAATAGCAGTCCTAAACATCTATACATACAGACCTATATAAAATCTGACCCGTAACCCCGTGAGGCAGATAAGGTACTTAATTCTTGACCATAGGGCACTCTAGGGAGATAGTGAGGCCAGTGCTATGCCCTGGCCGCCTGATTTTCCCCTTTGCGAATAATAATAAGTCGAATAATAATAAGCAGACTTAATATACATATCGATGGCCTAGAATGATAACCACCTAACTCAAAAAATTCAAACTTTACAGGAGAAGCAAATGTGGCAACTGAGAAAGATACATGGTTTCATTATTTGTCGATAGAGTGCAGCACGAGTAAGAGTAAGTTTCTTTGACAATCAAGTTTTGTGAAATACGAGATTATCCATCTAATTATGTATAAAAGTTATTTACATTTTTTTTTTTTTTTTTTTTTTTTTTTTTTTTTTTGTGATACGAGGTTTTCATTCTAAGCCATCGATATACAGTGCAGAAGCTCCTTAGGGTCCATCAGGAGTTTGTCTTCCAGGATGTGCTAGTGCGTTTATAAATTGTTTCTGTGAGTCAGTATAGCTACAAGTGATGCCTTATGGCCACTACTTTATATCTTTCAACGATTTATTCGGGAGGAGGAGACGAGACAAGTTTGCCACCCCTATTTAAAATAGTTTTTCGATGTAACAAATGGGGAGGAGTCTTCTTCGAAGCATGAATTTTATAACTACCCAGATTATTTGGACCAGTAACTACCGTGTTGCCATGCTTTCTCTTCGCTGACCCAAACATTGACCTAATGTTATGTTTTGGAGTAGGCTCTGAGTCTAGGAGATCTCTTCCACTACACATCTGAGTCCCTTTGTTTCCAGATGAGAGTTGGTCGCCAAATCTCTTACAAGCCTTACCTGCTAGTTAATTCTCTATTATTCTATCTGTATATGTTTATTTTTTTTCCAGGCTGATGAATAAAAGTTTAGAGGAGTTGAGTTTAAATGACAATCATTTGACTGAAATTCCTATGAAAGCGTTGTCTCCTTTATTAATGCTAAGAAGTTTGAAGCTTGAAGGGTAATATTTTTTAATATTATTTGCAAATTTACAATTTTGAAAATAAAAATGGCACATATATTTTGCTCATATATATTTATAGATATAATTTCAGAGTTTACAAAAATTATTTTCTTTCTTTTTAGGAATGGAATATCATCAGTTGTTGTTGATTGGACCAATTTGAAGACCACCCTTAATGAACTTTGGTTGAGTAATAACAATCTTGACAGCCTCCCCTTAAATCCGGAAATGTCATTGTCTAATCTGAGATATTTAGCCCATATTCACTTAACTGGCAATTTATTGATTACTTTAGAAAGGAACTCTTTGCCGTTTTCATTGAGGACATTGAATGCTTCGAGCAATTACATAAAGGACTTCCCAGAAGATCTTTTTAGTAATCTTCAAGAGCTAACCACATTAAATTTGAGTGATAATATTATTGAAAGTATTCCAATGCAAAAATACGAAGGAAAAATAAGCTTACAGAATTTAGATTTGTCTAGAAATTTTGTTGCCATGATGAAAAAGCCTTTTAGTAAATCAGTCAAAATAAATAAATTAGATCTGAATATGAATAAAATTACAAGCATTGAAAAAGAAGCGTTTTCTGGCCTCGATTGTAGAGAACTTTATTTGGCGTACAATAAATTATCAACTCTTGAGGATAATACATTTTCAGGACTAGAATCTACATTGGAATATTTAGATCTTTCTCATAATAAGTTCATAAAATTTCCTGACGGCCTAAAAAATTTAAAGTCTTTAAAAACATTTAAATTGGCTAACAATAATTTATCAAAAGTTAAAAATTCTTTGGATTTCTTTAGTGGACTTGAGAAATTTTCACTTGCTGGTAATTCTTTAGGTATTTTTCCCTACGATTCTTTAAAGTCATTGAAATCTCTTAAAGATTTGGACTTGAGTTATAATAAAATTGCTGATATCCGGAAATCTGATTTTAAGACTTGGGGGCGTAGTTTAGAGAAACTATCTCTCCAGAGCAACAGCCTTTTCTACTTGGAAAATAAGACATTTGATTATGTTACTAAACTCTCAGAGTTAAGCCTTTCATTCAATGTTATAGCAGATATTCTCCCGGGTGCTTTTAATGATTTTAACCAATTAGAAAAGTTGGATATGAGTTTGAGTCTTAAAGGCTATGGTTTTCCAACTCCAATTTTTTCGTTAAAGGGTCTTAAATTTTTGGCTTTGGATAATAATAATGTAAACTCCATTCCTAAGGATATCACAAAATTGGAAAATATAAGAACTCTTATTTTGGATTTTAACCGTATAAAGGAAATAGAAAGTAGCACTTTTGATTCGAAAGCTCATAAGTTTTTAAAAGATCTTAGACTTTCTTTTAATTTCATCCATAAAATCGAAAGCAATACATTCTCTGACTTAAATAGTCTGGAATACATTAGTCTACATCATAACAACATTTTGAAAATTTCTGATTTTAGTTTTATAAATTTGCCCCAAAATCTTTCAATATATTTGTCTAATAACAGAATTCTAGAGATTTCTAAAAATGCATTTTCTTCCCTCCCAAATCTGAAACTATTGGATTTACACAGCAATAACTTACAAACATTTGACTATAATATTTTTCAAAATGTTACTAATGAAAATGCACCGATGCTTCTTAATTTATCTTGGAACCAAATTGACTCTTTAAAAGTCCCTGATTATCAAAGAGCTCCTGTTTACATAAGCACTCTTGATTTAAGTCATAATAAAATTTCCAAAATTCCTGAGAAACTCGTTGAAATTCAAACGTCATTAAAAGTCTTAGACCTCGGTTATAATGAAATTTCTACCTTGGAATCGCAAAGTTTTTATAGTATGGTAAGCTTAGAAAGTTTAACGGTTGTCCACAATAAAATTTTAGAGATTAAAGATGGAGCATTTTTGAGTCTAAAAAAACTGCAGTCATTGAATTTGTCTCATAACCATATTGACAGCATTGGAGCAGGTCTTTTTAAAGATTTGGAGAATTTAAGAATTTTAGATTTATCATTTAATAATGTAAGGACCATTTCAATAAGTGGGCTGGACAATACTAAACTAGAACACCTCATTCTCTCCAACAACAAAATATCTTCTATTTCTTCGTCTGCGATTTTAAACATAGGGAAATATCTTAGGTTACTAGATTTGTCTCACAATCAAATAGATAATTTAGACTCTAATTTTTTTCAATATTCGTCAAAAATTCAGGAACTGAATTTATGCTACAATAACTTTACAAGCGAAAATATAGCTATTTTTCAAAATGGTTCTTCCCTTTTGAAACTTGAACTTTGTGGAAATTATTTAATGTCGATTTCCAATGATGCTTTCAGTAACTTAACCAACTTACGACACTTAAATCTTGCGGAAACTGGACTTCAAACGTTCCCCAATTTAACATTACCCAATTTAGTATATCTCAACATTTCTGGAAACAACATAAAAAACGTTACTGAAACATTTCTCTCTGGTTTTCCAAAATTAAAGGATCTGAACTTAAGCAATAACAAAATATTTGAATTGCACCGCATCACCTGGATTTCAAGCCTGAACAGTCTCGACTTATCACATAATCCAATAAAGGTAAGCCCTTGATGTTACATAAACATATTCTTGGTTTAATTTTATTTAAATGTTAATAATTGGAAAAACAAACTAGAAATGAGAAATAAATGTAACAAAACAAAGTGGGAGAATATTTGAAATTTATGTCCAAATAAACAGATGATTTTTTTTTATATATCTATCTCTAGTGGCTAACCCCTTGGATTCTCTTGCGGGAGATGGGGTTCTAGTCCCACCTGCAGCAGGAATTTTCTCATCTCATGGTCGTTGAGGAAATTTCCTACTGCACCATGGATGTCGGGACTAATAGGACAGACGTTGGTGGGGGGTACAAAAAAAAAAAAAAAAAAAAAAAAAAATCTGCAAACAAGTGACTATTAGCCAGCATTATATATTTTTTTAAAAGGAAAAGGTAAATTATTGATAAAACATAGGTAAATTAACAGATTTATAGTGACATTGAAGTTTATTTCTTCGGGTAACTCTGGAAGCAAATTCTTTACAAAATTAATAATTTAACTGTTCTCATAAGAAATGTAAATGAGCAGAACTATTCACGTTTTTATTTTATTTATATAGATTATTTACATCAAATTATTCAGTAATGTAGTCTACACTACAAAATTCTGAGGAAAGTGCTTAGTTATGCAGCTCCTGTGTTACGAACTTTTATTGGAAGTCACTGCTATTTTTATGAATATGTACATTTTCCTGTTATTATAATTTTATGATAAATCTTTCCTTTCAGGTTTTGGACAAACCATATTTCTTTGGCTTATATAATTTGAGGAAATTGAACATCCAGCATTTGGATAACATTGAACATATTGATTCAGGAATATTTATGGATTTGGGACAACTTTTATCATTGAAAGTAGATTACCAGTGGAAACTTAATTTAAATTTAACAAAAACGCTTACAAATTTGAAATATCTAAAAGAATTGTCATTGCGATTTATTGACCATAAACTTTCAAATGATTTGGTTCAGGAACTTCCTAAGAAACTGCAGACACTGGAGATAACAGGGTCTAACTTGAAAACAATCGACGATACCTTATTTAAAGATCACAAGTGTATTTACAATTTGAATTTACACATTACCGGAACTGGTATTAGTCAGTTCCCTAAGCATTTTTTCAGTTGTTTTAAAAATAAAAGGTTGTCGCTTGATCTGACTAATAATGATCTTCAACATATTGGGCCTGAAATACTATATAATACTTATGGAGATCTTAGAAGATATGGCACTAAAGCTTATTCCGGTAAGGAACTAATATTTTTAATTTACTGCAGAAAATTTTTAATTTCTCATTACTTCTTATTTTTAAGTATTAAATTTAATTAAATTATTTTGGATCATCCGCAATCTCTGTGCTGGTGGTGAGGTATTTTGATGTATATTTCACTTTTGGTAGTCTTTGACTGCCATCTTTGATAGTCCATATTTTTTAGGGACTATATTAACTTCTGTAAGGTAATATGGTTCCAATAGGTGTCTTTGCTCAATTCTTAAACGATAAAACAAAATCAGGACTTTTAGTAGGTATTGTTAGTAGAGTCCTGCTCTAGTCTTGCCCATTTATTACTATGTATAGACAAAAAAAGCAATTCCTGTTAATTCTTAATCATGAGAACCCTAGGAAGATAGTCTGATCACTATGCTCTAGCCACCTGATTTTGCAGACACTCATTAAAGGTTAGGTGAGCCTAGGGTCCGTCCTGATTCCGATCCTCGTAGGATGATACTAGAAGATAAAAACTTTAGTGTATGGCCCAAGTTTCGAACTCGGGTCCTCCAGAACGCAGTCAGGTGCTCTACCACTGAGCCAGTCTCACTCCACAAATGAAACTACTTGGAAAAAAATAGAGCCATTGATTAATTAAATTGTAAAATTTATTTGATTAAACTTATATATTTTATTTAAATAAAAATGTATTATAATCTATTAACAAAATAAAATTTAATTTCAGCTGGAATAGATCTGAGAGGCAATCCATTAGTGTGTGGTTGTAATGTGAAATGGTTTGCTGAATGGTTAAGGAGATATCTTGTTGAAACTCTGGATGTTAACAATCAGCCTGTTCATGCAAGATTGAGGATAATTGAAAATATGAATCATTTGACTTGCCATGACAAGAAAACAAATCAAAAATTCCCCATTTTAACTTACGATCTGACATCAGACGAACTTTTATGCGGTATTGTACTTAATTTCCCAAAAGTAAAAGATAAGTCGGGAGCTGCAAATTTTATGGGAAGTTTAAGCCTGCTTTTAATCTCAGTATTTTTTACTTTAAAACAGTTGATATCGTAATTGTACAAGATCTTTTCATACAGTCTACTGTCAGTTTTTAATGAATCTAAAACATGTGATACTCTATTGTGATTGTTGTGATTGATACTGAGTTTATGAGGCGCAGAAGGTTTGTTTTTATGTAAATAAAAAGTTAGGAATTGTTTAAATCATTGAAAAAAATTGTTATTTTTTTGTTTTTGTTTTTGTACTTATTGAATTAAGGAAAGGAAGTAGTTTATATTTATTATTTTATAGAAGGAAGTTCATAGAAATGAGAGAATAATCTCTAAGAAAGATTGCCTGGTTATTGAATCATTGGCTCTATTTATTTAGAAGGAGATTAAAATAATTAAAAACAAAACTTTGAGTCTTAAGTAATTTCCTTATTGTTGATTGATTGTTAATTATTTTTACTTATAAGAGTGAACAGTATTATGGATGCCTTTCAGAGCAGTGTCCCATGAATGTATTCATTCCATTCAAGTTAACATAATCATTTACAACAAGTAAATACATAAAAAATGTTATAAAATCATTTTATAAATAATAACTAAATTTAAACTATTTGCTAACACTAATACAGTTAAGAAGTTCATTTGACGAGAAAGAAGTTTAATTGATCATAATGTAGTGATTACTGGAGAAAAACATTTTAAGAATTGTAAATGAAAATGAATAAAATAAATTAGTATAAAAGTAAGTTTTCTTGATATCTTTAGTACGTTCCATGTTGAATATTAAATTAAATTATATTGAGGTAAGCATGCTGTAACTTGTTTTTAATAATTCTTAAATTAAATTTAGGGATAAAAATAATTGCGAATTTTAAAAAATGTAATGGTTTCATAAATTTCCATTCTATTTTCCTACTTTAATTTTAATAATAATATGCTTTAAAGAGTGCTTTTGCTCAGATAAAATATATTTATATTTGCGCTTTGATTTGTAATAATGTATACATATTTCTGTAGAAGTTGATTTATTCATTAAAACATGTTTAGTTGAAAGTCTTGCTTATTTATCGAATGAAAATTATATATATATATATATATATATATATATATATATATATATATATATATATATATATATATATTCTCTTTTTAAATGCCAGATAACTTTAAAATTCGTTCTCTTTATTTCCTTGACATATAAGGCCATATTATGTAAATGTAATTTTTTGATATTTTATGTATATGTATATATATATTTATGTATATATATATATATATATATATATATATATATATATATATATATATATATATATTGAGCTAAAAGTCTAATAATATTATATCATCCAACTTGAAGGGCTGAAGAGTTTTACCAGCCTCTGTTTTGATGGTTAGAAAGATACGAGATTTACAGAATACTTCAGAAATATTTTCCAAATTCTAGTTTCTTTAGTTTTATATGAAAACCGTGTTAACAAGAGAAGAGCGTATGAGTATGTGTGTGTATGTGTGTGTGTGTGTATATATATATATATATATATATATATATATATATATATATATATATATATGTGTGTGTGTGTGTGTAAACAGATGCTTTTAAAAAACTCTGATCTTACTATTAATCATTATGGCATATAATTTATAACTAATATTATGTAAAATCTCCATGCTGGCAGACCACTTATTTATATTTATGCTTTGAATATGGTAAATATTATAATAACAAATTTTTGAAGATTGTAAAATTATTTTAAAAAGTGTTAAGACATTGTTTTACTGTGTGTCTGCCAACTTAATAAACACTACCAAAGATATATTTTAAATGTAATAATTACTTGCAATTATTTTTTTAAGTTTTACATTATTGTAAATAAAAACGTTTTTGTTTGAAAATTTTATTTCATAATTTATACGGGTCATTATTCATCTCCCTCTCCCTCATTGAGTTTGACATATGATAACAACTTGGCTTGTCGTGTGTCAGGCTCCATCTTGGGTTAAGTACATTATTGTGTTATTTAAAAGTAAAAACTTTTTTTTTTCATTTCCATTTAGGAAAACAATTTATCAAACTGTTGTCAAATTGAAGGAAAGAGGTAAGTGCGTCTGTGATAAAATATCACAGTGCCGTCATAATTTCTTTTACCTGCTGTAGTATGGGAATTTGAAGTTATTTTGACCCATTAAAGTATTCGCTGTTCGCAACTTACACATAATTACTCAATGACGAAACAAGAACATCCACAATTTGAAATAAGTAATACAAATCTCAATATAAATTATCTACTTATATACTGCACGAGACAACGCCACGTGAACATGGGATACAATTGAAATGAATTGCAAAGTGAAGGTAGCCAGTACATAGATTTACTTCTTAACCTAAACAATATTGTATTGTTCGATCCCATTTGTAAGCAAATATTCTTTTTATTTTACAATGGTGTTCTTAGGGAACTAGAATGCTCCATTGAGAGAATATATCCCTATTATGCCTTCTCCTAATTACCCTCCTTTTGATTATCACAAGTGTATTTTTTAAGCACCAATAACTGTTTAAAAAGTTGATATTAATAAAAAAAGTCAAGTTAGCGACAACTTTTTGAGCACCACTGCTCTTCCAAAAAAAATTCTGCAAGCTGCCAAAACTCTCAAAAGTTGTAAAATTTAAGTACTGTTTCAAAGGTATACTCTGAGATTAGCTCTCAATTTCATAATGTAATTTGAAATTTAGGGAGAATAAACAACTAATATCTTTATTTTTGTAATCCTATCAGGAATAAACGAGAATTATTTTTGATGAAATTGATATTTAATGATTACAGTAAGTCATACAAAGAAGTTGAAGAGTGCCCACGCTCATTATTTACAGAATAATTAACAGTGGCTGCTTTAGCCCCCCAGAATGAAAATTCACAATCTTTTCCGATTAAGTTAGAAAAATAAATTGTTCAGGCAAATTAATAGTAATATATTCTAATTAATGTATGTTCTTAATTTATCAAATACCTCCTTAATGATTTCCAGGTGCCTGGTTATAAAAATTTGATTCTACACCCCCAAGCTCGGCAGTAAGCCCATACTAAATTAGCCCCCCCAGAAATGTTTGTCTAGAGCCGCCTATGATAGTTAATGTGTATGCAGCCAATCAAGAATGGATATACACACAGTTTTGACTCAGTAAAGGGTTAGCATGGGCGTATATAGAAAATAATTTCGGGGGGGGGGCCGAGACCCCGGGGTATGGAATACTAAAAATTTAGAGCTTGGAATAGTTTTAGGCAGCTAAAACGCTATTACACGTAAAATAAAATATTTTTTATGAACTAAGTGATCTTAATTAATTTATTTTTAAGGGTTTTACGACAAGTTTTTACCATCAAATCAAAATTTCGGGGGGGGGCTGCAGACCCCTCAGCCCTCCCTTATATATACGCCCATGCAACGAAGCCATTCCACACCCTCCGTTACACGGTGGAAGAGTTGAAAAATTTCACATTTTACAGTCATTCAAATAAATATGCGATTTCTTAACTTTTTTTTTCTTCAAGGCTCAGACCCTTGATCGTGGCGCCCAGTGCGACAGCCCCATTCGCCCTGCCCTCGCGACGGCCCTGGATGTATGTTTCATGAAATATGGTAACTTATACATAAACGTATACTCTCATTACAAACTATTTTATTTTTAAGAGATGGAGGTAATATTAATTAAAAGCTGTATTGCCTATTACCGAAAACGTAATAAATAAATAAATCAAGAAGTATGGTGAAATGTATGTCCCCCCCCCCGAAAAAAAAATTCAGCAGTTGCTCATCTTTTGTTTAAGTTCTGATTTTGTACTCTTTTTATACAAAAATTATAGTCTTTATATCCGACTACATAGATCACTTATTTTGAAACAAGACAACGAATTCACAGCTCTGTTAACATGTATGTAACTCTAGTCGTGCAATACCTCTCGTGCAAGATATATTACTGTTTGATCACTTTTCGTAAAAATTCATAAAAACAGAAGTTCGGAAGTAATTCGAATTTTTATTGCCATAATTTTTGCCACGTAAGTTTAGCTGCATGCAACACTGGGTTGTAATTTGTCAAGGTTAGTTTTATTATCATTTGACTTAACTGACAGCTTCCATACTTGTTGATAACTCTCTTCTGTACAGTTGTGTTGAAAAATGAAGTGGTTTAGTGGAACAATAGCTGATGCTATATCTTTTGCACAAGTGCAAAAAGCTACATTCGTTGCTTACATAGAAGGCAATTTTCCCCGTTTTCCGTTTTGTAAATCATGATTTGCTATTGATTTAAATTTTAAGTGTAATAATGTGTCTCCTATCTTCTCAGGTAGCTGTGAGAAATCTCAACTTATGACATCTGTTTTCAATGACAGGGAAGTTTGTAATAACCTGGAATGCAGCAGATTTGTTTGTGTTAAATTTGAAGCTGAGAGTATAGGACATCGGCAACTGGTGGAAATCTGTAAGTCAATTTATTTAACTATATTAGTGAATGACTTTTACAGTTGTTATTTGTTTTTAACCAGCAATAATTCTTTTTTCCTTGGGTTAGATAAGAGAATTCCAATACCATCGCTGTTTTATATTTCACATTCTGGCGTGCCTTTAGATATTGTCAGTGGTGTGTTATATAATGAGTTGCCTGAGCTTAAGGAGGCAATATTGGATGCAACTGTCAAGTCCAATCAGTTAAATTTAAATCAAAGTCCACCACGAAGTGATGGTAAGTTTTGTTGTTTTTATTAATTTTAAAATCAAATATTCACTGTTTTCCAAAAGAAGAATCTTACTATTGATGCCCTGCGGTGTTTACAGGTACTTTATATTGGTAGAATCGTAATTGAGAGTACTGATCAGGTGTTGAATTGAAATTTACAGAATGATATGTTCTAGTGGAAGTGTGTATTTATTGCTAGAATGACATTGTAATTAAAAAAAAAAAAACAAAAAAAAATACAAGGGATAGAATTAATAAGTAATCATGGCACATATTTTATTTATTCATATAAAGAATGACTATATCTCTGGCTGATATTACATAAGTTTATTAAAATGAAATTTAGTAATTTTTCAAATTAAATTATTGTTGGGGTCTCTCCGTGGTTTACGCATTGGATTCTCATGCGGAAGATGGTGGTCTGAGTACTGTCTGCAGCAGGAATTTTTCTCATTTCAGGGCCTCTTGAGAAAAATCCGAGCTGCACCATGGATGTCGGCGCTAACAGCCGAGATCTCGGTGCGCTGTTAAAAAAATAAATAAATTATTATTAACAGAAATAATAAGGGGAAGAATCCCCCCCCCTCTACAATGCTACTTCTCTTAATTTCTCTTGTATTAATACGTTCACTCTTTTCACTATTTTTTCTCAATGTCTGAGCTAATATTTAGTAATCATTCTTTTCCATTCATGGACATGAACAAACATGGAATTTCATAAACAATAATTTATTTCTATACCTTTCATATCTGTTGCTTTTTTTTTTTCCCCATACCAATTTGTACTTTCAAAATTATACTATTTCAGTTCCGCAAGACAAGCTGCTTGAAGAAAGACGAATCCAGATTGATCAGATTTTGGAAAGCAGAATAAAAGAAACAGAATCTAAAAAAAGAAATAAAACTCCCAAACCAAAAGAGGTAGTATTATTTTGAAAATTTCATTTAAATACTTTGTGAAAAATTTAATAATTTACTAGCTGAGCCTCTTACTTTGTACAAACTGAGCTCCTAAATCCAGGGTGGCGGAGACCTAATGACCACAGTTAAAATGGATACCTCTAATTTTTGAATTATGGTGATGAAATAAACACAATCTGTAGCTAATGAATGGAAGTCTTACTCTAAAATAATTTACAATCCTTCATTTATCATACTGTAACATTTTGGATGTGACTAGGCTGCTTGTGCATTCAGCAGCCAGATCTCTTGGGTTGTCAGTAGCTTAATATTGGCAATTTTACTTTCTCACATATCCATCTGCTTAGAAATTATTCAGGAATAATGTGCATATTGTGACAGACTTTTTTTTAATAAGTATTCAGAGGTTATGAATTGAATGAAACCATGTTCAAGGCATATTAATTATAAATTGTTCCTCATAATATCCTCGTTCCTTCGAAAAATAAAATAGCCAATGCTAATTGAAAACCTTAATGATCAGTCATGAAGATTAGATAGTTAGCCGTCGAGGCGATAAGCAATTAGGAATTTGTTGGGATTCGGCTAAGAAAACATCAATACGATTTTTGTAAAAAATCTGTATTTAGGACGTTTCGGCTACTAATTGGTAGGTATGTTGTTACAACATAATTGTTCTCATATTTTAGCAACAAATTATTTATATATTGTAAAGATTAATTTTTATAAAAGGATTGCGCCACGTTGGGTCGCCATTTAATGTTATGATTATTTTTTATTTAAAATAAAACGATTTTAATTAGTTTAATAAGTTTTATTATATTAAATTGATTTAATCTCAGGGATAAAAGTTCCGAGTGATTGTATAATATGATATTTATTTTTTGACAATTCCGAAATACAAAACAATATTAAAGTATAATCAAACAAACAATAAAAAAATTAAACAATACAAAAAAATAATTTTACCTTTGAATTAATTTACTTCAAGTAAAATGTGAATCTACTGCACTTCAGTAATTTCTTCTTCAGTGTAGTACGCTTTCTTGCCAGGTGCATATGATGGATATGGATATCTTGATATTCTGGACTCAGTTGTTTTCTCTACCCGTCTTCTATTATAGATAGCAATAGACAGAACACTGTACTCTCCAAAGGATAGACTTTAGCTCTTCACTCTACGACTGCTAGGAATAGACTGACGCCTTGTTAGCAGGAAAGTTGGCGTCTTTTATTTCCAACTTCCGCATTTTTGCCGGTTTATGTATAAAAATAATAATTATATTTTTGCAATACTAAATAATTAATTTATTGTTTTCTGATTGTTCATTTAATATGTATATATTGTACATCAGTATTGTCCAAAATATTATTAATTTAAAGTGTATATAATACGATGTTATTTGTATTTTATGGTTTGTGCTTTTCAAACTATCGATGGTTATTTGAATTTAAAAATATTTTCGTGAATGTAATATATCATTACAGTGTATAAAAAAAAAGTTGATTTATATGTATAGATCTATCAGTTATGCAACTGTTAAACCCTTTTTCTCTCTATTAATTCTATTTTTTGTCATTTTAGGTGATGAAGGCTACCAATGAGTAGCCGAATCGTCCTTAATACAGATTTTTTTTTACAAAAATCGTATTGACGTTTTCTTAACCGAATCCCAACTAATTCCTGATAGCTTAATGATCAGTGTTACATCTATCACTATTTTCCTTCTAAGCTTGTTTCTTGATAGGAAAAGAACAAAAGCGTAATATTTTAACCCTGCATCAAGATGTACTAATATGAAATTCAAAGCATATCATGATAATACAATTTTTTTTAATTTTGTTGTTTATTGTCAAAATATTCTATTATATTTATATTTTACATTATAATATGCAATAACTGTCTTCTTTTTTGTTGTCTTCTCTTAGGAAAGTGGTGAAGGAGAAAGCAAGAAAAAGGAAAATGTTGAAATAAAACAATCAAGAATGCCTCAGCAAGATGCAGAACTTAAGAAAATGGCAGAAGAAAGAGAAAGAGAAAAAAAAGAGGAAGCTCAAGCAAGACAAAGAATTCTTGACCAAATTGCACAAGATAAGTATGTTTTTTTTTTTTTAATAATGGTCCCCTTTTTCAATAGTTTGGTGCCTCAATAAAATACTTTTGTTGGGAAATGGTATTCGGATTGACTTATGTCCTATTCATGGTTTCACCACCTCCAGGTTCCCAAAATCAATATTTTGATATAGGAACAAGTTTAGTTTGATATTTTGTATATTACCTCTAATGTGTAGACGGCTTATTTTTCTTTTAAAAAGGTTCATTCTGTGTAAAATAATTTTATATCTCCTTTTGTTCTTCCAAGGAATAAAATTGTTTATATTTGTGTCATGACTAGTTTTTAATTTCCTTTTAGGGGGTTCTTAAAGTGATGGAATTGTAAATTAAGAATATTTTGTTCGACCCTCTCACTTCATCTTTTGCTTTATATTTATTTATTATCAACAGAAGAATACTAATTGCGGTCTCCCGTGGACTAGTGGCTAGCGTGCTAGATTCATAAGCGGGAGATGGTGGGTTCGATCCCCACCGGCGACAGGAATTTTCTCATCTCAAGGCTCGCTGAGAAAATTCCTGGCTGCACCCTGGATGTAGGCGTTAATGGCCAAGGTTTGTCGATGCGCTGTAAAAAAAAAAAAAAAAAAAAAAAAAAAATACTAATTAACATAAGTGATTTGATCAGGGCTGTTTTAAAAATGATTAAGTAAGCAGCATGGAAGTTTTTTCTAAGATCAAATATCCGTTATTAAAAAGAAGTGTTAATATTGTATAGAGCAATAAGTTAACTATTTCATCACTTATTCCAGGGCTGAAAGAGCTTTAAGAATGAGATCAGCAGAAGCTATTCCTAAAAGTGATGTGAAAACTTCTCCTCCCTCCAACGTCACATCCTACAGGTAGGCTTGAATAATGTACTTGAGTGAACTTCAGAAATTAATCTTAGTTGAAGTTTTAAAATATGAAAATATCTTGTAAATTATGCTGACATTAAAGACTTATTTGGGGGCGAGGTTAGCTCAGTGGTAGAGTGCTGGAATAATATGCCGGAGGCACCTTTGTTTAGTGTTGCTTTGAAGTATGTGTAGTTGGGTTCCAGCTTTGAAGATTACTCAAATTATAGGAGCAAATATTTATAGGACGTTTCCGGTGAGCTCACTGGCACCCATCAGCTAAAAACAAATTTAAAAATTACTTATAAAAGCAACCACCAGTTCTCCACCACAAAGATTTATTGTTTTCTAATAGCAACATTTTCAGTGTCTAAAGCTCCGGAATAAATGCATCTTGTTTGTCACCGAGAATGGAGGTTCAGAGTCCGGAAGCAACGCATGAGAAAATAATAAATCTTTGTTGATTTTACCTGTATGATGCAGCAACATCTCCAACTGGTTAAATCAATGCTAAGAAATTAAAAAAAAATGTAATATTGAATTTTAACACAGAAATAGTTACAGCAATATGGTAAAGAAAGATTAAAATGGAAAACAGGGCCACAAGGTGGACCAGAAGCTAGCTTATTGAGCGAAGCTGGGACACCTTAGAGTGGAGCCCCCTTAGTGTTTGGGCTCCATGTTGTTATTCATCTTATGATTCCATCAAAGAGAAGAGTTTCTTGTTCTTATATCTTCCTGGGGATACTGTGTCAAAGGTATTTGGGAAGACTGTTTCTCTTCTCCTCCATTTTTTGTTTATTTGGCTGACATCTTGGCATAAGATGATGGATAACAAACCTGAACAAACATTACAACAACCTGAACAATGTTGGATAACATGATGAATTAAACAAACATTTGGAGAGTGGTCATTGAGCATAAGGTAAAAGAGAAGAAGTTGTCTAGTGCTGCTTTCGAATATGCCATTCATGGCTGACACATCTACACCCCTGGCCAAATTTTATTGTACACCTATTATCTGGGTTGTATCTCTATTATTCCAAGGTAAAGACATTAGGATAATTTGGGTACTTAAAACTAAAAACAAAACTCCTTTTGAAATGATTTTATTAGAAGTATAAGCTTTGTAATAATTTTTTTTAAAAATTATTCAGTTAAAAGTTGGCCAAATTTAATTGTACACTTAAAAATTAATTCAAAAACAAAAAAATAATTAAAAAAACTAGTAATCAATGGCATTTCCATTTATTTTAATATCATTTAAGACTCTTCTGTTCATTGAGCAGTACAAATTTTACAATTATTCTGGCTTTTTGATTTTAATATTGTCAGCTGCTTTTAAAATAGCCTGCCATAATTATTCATCGTTTCGGTACGCTCCCTTCTTGTAAACCTCTGCAGATAGTGCTCTCCAATAATTTCCGATGGGATTGAGGTCAGGAGAACGTGCTGGCCACTCTAACACTTGAAGACGCATTTCGGACAACCCCTGCTTTGTAACTCTGGAAGTATGCACGGGAGCATTATCTTGCAAAAAATAATATTTTCCATCTGGGAACACAGATTTCATACAGGCCACGACTTTTTCTAACAAAAGTGTTAAATACAGCTGGCTATTAATTTGTCCAGAGAAGATTTCTGAGAGAAAATCGCCTGATTCTGTGATTGCACCCCAAACCACGACTCCCCACCTCTCGATTGGCGTTTAGGACGGTTAAATGAGGTACTAGGACCTTCCATACAACTATACTCCTCATCAGGGCCAACTTTAGAAAAATCTTTCCAGGTGTCCAGATGAACTGGTCTAATGCGAGCCATTAAACTTTTTTTTTAAGCAAAATTCCCGATTAGCGTTGGTAAGAGGATTTTTTTCACAACTTTTTTCCATTTTATACCAAAATCTTCTTATTGTTCTTATGGACGCAATTAAATTGAGATTGCCTTGAGTTTCCTGGAACTAACCAGTTCAACTTCTTTAGATAATCGACAGATTTATCTTCTTATGTGCGATTCCGATCTCCTATTTACCTTTCGGTTGGGTCCTCTTTTCATTTTTATTCTGTTATAATCGTTTTTTTTTTACCAAATACGCCACTGTAGTATGTGGAAGACTAAACTTTTCCGCCACAGCTCTATATGATGATACTTGTTCTACTTCTTTTTTTACTCGTGAAATAAGACCAAATGAATATGTTTTGGTTTAATACAAGACCGGTCTCAGACAGTAGGAAACTTTAAACAGACTTAATCCACGATTTCAGGGTAGATAAGAGGTGTACAATTTTATTTGGCCAAGTTTTCTTTGTCATATTCTGATTAATCCTATTTCTATGCAAAAAAGGAGCTAGTAAATATTCTAGCCTGGTTATTGACCTTATTATTTGTTTTACATACAATCAGATACTCATTTCCAATCATTAGAAATTAAATCAAGATTTAATGGTTTGCACTAGAAACAAAGTGTACAAATAAATTTGGCCAGGAGTGTAAATCTCATGAAAAGACTGGACAGGCTGACATGTGAATTATATAACACCCGATTAACTATAAAACTCATATTGACAGAATAGCTATTAAATTAAATTTTAACGTCCATTTATTATTACCTACGAATTTTAGGACGGGTTATCTATAGGTTACCACCCTATTCTAGCCAGGCTAGGGCTGATGCCTTTTCTTTTTTCTAAAGAAAAGCCACCACCCCTAGTGGGAATCGAACCCACGACCCTTTGGCACGGAGTGTTGTGCTCACACCTTAACGCTCATGGCCACCGGGCCTCCAAATGGCTATTAAGAAAAAGTTCTGGTTTATGACTGAACTACTCTCAGTTGGGGGTCAATAAATAAACGAGATTTATGCTTACTTCAAAAATAAAACTTCTTTGAGAGACTAATACTATACAAGGAAAGAATATTATATATATAAGTCCGTGAAACCTCCCTACAGCATACACCTCTATTAACGGACATTTTCTGACAGTTCCGAATTTTACTATAGGTAAAATAAACCTCCATATTGCGGACACCTCTGTACAAAGGACACGGACAGAAAACCCTGATTTCTTACCTCCTTACTACGGGCAATTACACCTAATGTTATTTATAGAAGTGTTCCCATTGGTGTAGGTTTCCAGAAAAATGTGTTAACAATATCAAACTCTTTGTAAGAATAAGATATATATATATATATATATATATATATATATATATATATATATATATATATACAGAATAGTGACTACAAATATCTTCCTACGAATTTCACAACAAGAACCCCTCCCTTTTCAGCAGAAGCATATGATTTTCCTGCTGGCAGATTACTATTGATTTACCTACGCGGTATCACGGTTCTGGGAATATTCCATAACTCTGTTCGGTTCACATTCCTTCCGCAGAACTTCCCTCTCTTCACTTTTCAGTTGGTTTTAGCTCTTTTTGAGTAAGTATAGTGCTTTCTCTTCAATATCTCTAATCGGAAATCTCTGACACTTAAAGAAAAAATTGACGTGATAACATTTTCCAATCGCGAAAATTGTGGTGTGCATAAAGTTGCCGAGTTTTTTAAGATAGGGAAAACACAAGCAGCAGAAATATTGAAAAATAAAGATGAAATTTTAAAGAAATGGACGGAAAATTGTGACAAAAATGTTGTCCGAGAACTAAGAACTTCTTCATGCTTTAAACTTTTTAGAATAAAAACTTTTTTTAAGTTTATACTTATTGAACTTCTTTCTATATACTTAAACAAAACTTGTTATGGGTAATTATTAAATGGTTAATTAAAACATGAATTAAATGTACAAATTCGGTACGTATCCATTTCGACCAACCCCTCTGTATAGTGGACACCTCTCTATAGTGGACAACTTTGGTTCTCCCACAGGTGTCCGCTATAGGGAGGTTTCGCTTTATATATTTATAATTCATCTCAGAAAATTAGTAATCTATAACATTGAGATTTATATATCTACATGTCAGTAATGCGCTGATTAATTCATGACTACACATAATTATTAAATATAAACATAAACTGTGCAGATACAGTTAAATGTTCCATTTTTTTTTTTTTCTAAATTACATTTGAATTGTTTCATCACCATGTAGCATAAAACAATAAATAAATACAAAGTGTTTTGATTTTTCCATCTTTCCTGATACACCCAGAAGGCATCGTTCCATTTCTAGCAAACCAACTCAAAACTTTCTGCTGTCTTATAACCATAGATTGGATGTCCACTGCTTTTGATGACATTTTTATTGATCAGGAGTTTTTCCCATCCTATTTTTCACTTTCTATTCTGCTTGTAGTGAGTATTTGGCCTTGGTATAAAGACAATTTGTGGCCTCTCAAAATCAGTTTTAGTAGTCTTTTGCAATATAATTTGTGACAATTTAATTTTTTGGATAATTAATGGAATAGACAAATCTATGTTTATTAAGTTTTTAAAATTGCTACATCTCATATTTATTATTTTTCAGCTCACAAGCTCGTATACAGTTCAGACTTCCAACAGGAGAATCTAAGTCGAATATGTTTCCTAATGAAACTACACTATCCCAGATTAGAAATTATATTGATAGCAATTTTGAGCTACCATACAGGTAAGGTTTAGCAATTTATATTTATTATATTAAGCTACCAGGCATTTTATATATGGAGAAAGAGATATTTTAAGTTCCCTATTTATATAGGTATAAAATACACAGCTCAAAAAATTAAAATTTGCCAAATTTATAATTTCTATTGTAAATTTCAAAATTTTCTTACTCTAGCTTAGAAAACAAAAACTATGTACATATGTATCTAAGGGAGCATTGATATGTTGATCTGGAGTGGGGAGTTCAGGTAAACCACTGGTAATAGTTATGATGTAAGAATAGTCAGTTTATTACAGAATTAGAATGACAATGACCATGTAATATTGGGCATAATTTTTGATGAGAGTTTTGGATAAATGGAATATTGAGGCCATTCGAGAGTCGAATTTTGTAATGAGAATAAATAAACGAAAGCGTTGAATTTTGAATGAATTGGAAGGCTTTGTAGATACCCAGAGTTGTATGCAATAAGTCCATAATGAGCTTGATGTTGAGTATAAGTCAAGTAAATGTAGTAAAAGTCTTTACCGTTTGTTGTGTTCTTGTCTCTTCTAGGTAATATATGGTCTTCAAGTTATTTTTTTGTTAATTATCATTCCTAGGTAATAGATTTGGGATTGTTGAGGAAGAAATGAATCCTTAATCCTTCTGAGACGGCCTGTCCAACCCTACTAGTACTGCTGGCTGGGATTGAACAGTAGTGCTTCCTCCGCTTTACTGGTGAAATACTAATAAGGGCCTTTAGAGGGCCCCAAACTTTGCAAAGGGACGTTGTAGGAGGGGGAAACCCTCATTCAATAGCCTCAAACTGCATTTTTATGAGCTCCAGCAGATGCAAGAGTGACTATAGCTTACAAAACGTACCACTGGATATCGCAAAAAGCTGTGGTGGCTTTCAATTCCGAAGTGAAGAAATGCCCTTACAAAAGTGACTACCTGTCCACAGGACATGCAGATCCACTGCTACAACATGCCGGCACAAAAGTGGCTTACAGTCTCAAAAGAGTTAAGGGACACCAGAGGGCAAAGGTTAAGTTTCAGGATTTCTGTGGGTTTACTTTGATTGTCCATTTGATGAGCCAAAAATCAATGAGGTTGGGGTGTGCCTGAAGGGATGTGGATGTGAGATAAAGTTGGTAGCTGCAGAAAACTAAGGCTGTCTTTGGCAAACATATGGAGGGAGAGATGTCTCGGGTTGATATAGAACATCACCTGTATTTACCAGGAATAGGCTAAGAATTCCACCTTGTTCTGCTGAGGGAAAATCTGTCATGTCACTCGTGGTCAAAAGCCTGAGCTACATCGAGGTTGACACCTTTAGCAATAATGTTTGTTTTTTAAGACTGTCAAAATCAAATCCACAATTCTGTGACATTTCATGTGTATAGTGGGATGAAATTGAAAAAAAAACTAAGTCAGGAAGACTAGTTTATGCGTTCAATGATGACTTGGGTATGTTCTCTTAGGCAGTAAACATACTTACAAGGGAACATCCCCATTTGCCTGGAGCTGATAAAGTTTGTACTTTTATTAAACATGTGAAACTAATCGATACATATTTTTTTATATTGGCCCAATCTCACGTTTAGGACGTGAAACCACCCTTCCAAATTACACCTCAAATATTCTAACTTTTAAACTGGCATAGATAGAAAAAATATTTTAAGGAAAAATGTATGATATTTTACATACAAAACAAATATTTAAAAAAAAATGTTGAAATAATAATTTATTTCTAAAACATTTTTCTTTACTCGATATCAACAATTTTGTTATGAAACGAAAGAATAGGAATATGTTGCTGCATTATAGGAAGTATGATATTTTTAATTTCCATCTCGGATTTCAGTGAATATATATATATATATATATATATATATATATATATATATATATATATATATATATATATCATAATAGGAAAACCAACAAACTCCAAGGTCTCCACCACAAATGATTTATTTTATTCACTCAAAGCAAGCTTTCGGAGTCTACAGCTCCATCCTCAGTGCTTCTACAGCATAGAAAAACAAAACATATATAATCTTTAACACCTGAGAATAAGCTTATCAAATAAATTTGAATTGTCAGGAACCATTTAAAAACAATCAATGCAATCATAAAAACCAATTAAATCCTAAAACACAAAACACGTAATCAACCACACAAGCATTCATACTCAAAAATACATTAAAAACAGCAAAATACACACTTTCTGTCCAAGCACACGTACGAAAAAGTAAATAAATAAGTACATAAATAAAAAAAAAAAAAAAAAAAAAAACAAAAAAAAAAAAAAAAAACACTAGTGAATCACAAGTTAAAAATAAAAATAAAAACCTAATGCTGAGGTACCCACCCAGTTCTTCACTGCAGGCGGTTCACCCGTAGACTGAGGTCTCTTCTTGGGAACTCTCTGAGCCGGGATAATCCTTCTTCAGTCCCGTATTTTAAACGCCAAGTATCCGTCCTCGTATTGAGATTTTTACCTTTATTTATTAGTTTATTTAATTTAATCTCGATCCCTTCTATCACGTTCATCTTATACCCCTTTTTAACATTGTGCAACAAAGTTACATCTGTATTGTGGTCTTATTTTTGCCAATGAGTGAACATTTCAGAAGAGTTATACGTCATATGCTCATAACACCTCTTCTTCAGTTTACGACCACACTGTCCAATATAAGACACCTCACACGATGTACATGTTTTGTTTGAAAAATTTTCCCTGATATTTACAATAATTTTGGCGTAAGCAGATTTTAAGTAATTGTATGAATTCTGAAATAACTACAGGATTGATTCAAACAAAACACAGGCCTGGTTATGGGTTCTCCCATTAGCCCTTTAGCGGCTGACATGTTTATGGACTGGTTTGAGGCATGTTTCATAAATACTAAGAAAAATCCATTCTATGGTCGGATCAAATTTTGGTACAGGTATGTGGACGACGTATTTTTTGGGGTTTTCCGGGTCGCGTGATGAATTGACTGGATTGTTAAAGTACGCCAATGGATGTCATGGGTCTATTCGGTTCACGTCTGAATTGGAAGTTGAGGGACTGTTATGTTTTTTGGATTTACAGATAACGAGAGAGAAGAAGGCTCACTCATTTGGCATATATAGGAAGCCCACTTTCACAGATACCTTGATTCCATCTGACTCGAGTCATAGTTATAGGCACAAATTGTCTAGTTTTATATATTTAGTTGACCGAATGCTGAGGATCCCACTTAGTAAAGGAGACTATCAAAATGAACTAAATACCATAAAACACCTAGCACAGGTGAATGGTTATGGAAAAACGTTAGTGGATAAACTAGTGAAGAGACGTCTCAAAAAAATATATGGGAAAGATGGGGACAAAGAAGAGTCGCATAAAACATCGATCAAATGGTGTTCTATGCCATATATAGAAGGTCTTTCAGACAAGTTGGGGCAACAGTTAGGTAGCCAAGGAATTAATGTGGCTTTCAAAAACCTTGGCTCTTTAAAGTCTCTACTGTGTAATGCCAAGGAAAAAGTACCCTTAGTGGAGAAGTCTGGGATTTACAAGATGAAATGTACATCGTGTGAGGCGTCTTATATTGGACAGTGTGGTCGTAAACTGAAGAAGAGGTGTTATGAGCATATGACGTATAACTCTTCTGAAATGTTCACTCATTGGCAAAAAGAAGACCACAATAAAGAGGCCCTCGATGTAACTTTGTTGCACAATGTTAAAAAGGGGTATAAGATGAACGTGATAGAAGGGATCGAGATTAAATTAGATAAACTAATAAATAAAGGTAAAAATCTCAATACGAGGACGGATACTTGGCGTTTAAAATACGGGACTGAAGAAGGATTATCCCGGCTCAGAGAGTTCCCAAGAAGAGACCTCAGTCTACGGGTGAACCGCCTGCAGTGAAGAACTGGGTGGGTACCTCAGCATTAGGTTTTTATTTTTATTTTTAACTTGTGATTCACTAGTGTTTTTTTTTTTTTTTTTTTTTTTTTTTTTATTTATGTACTTATTTATTTACTTTTTCGTACGTGTGCTTGGACAGAAAGTGTGTATTTTGCTGTTTTTAATGTATTTTTGAGTATGAATGCTTGTGTGGTTGATTACGTGTTTTGTGTTTTAGGATTTAATTGGTTTTTATGATTGCATTGATTGTTTTTAAATGGTTCCTGACAATTCAAATTTATTTGATAAGCTTATTCTCAGGTGTTAAAGATTATATATGTTTTGTTTTTCTATGCTGTAGAAGCACTGAGGATGGAGCTGTAGACTCCGAAAGCTTGCTTTGAGTGAATAAAATAAATCATTTGTGGTGGAGACCTTGGAGTTTGTTGGTTTTCCTATTATGATGCAGTACCACCACCGTCCAGCCAAATCAATGTCAAGATATATATATATATATATTTAGAATATTTGAGGTATAATTTGGAAGTGTGGTTTCACCCCTTAAACATGCGATAGGGTTGATATAAAAAAAAAAAGTATAGATTATTTTCACGTGTTTAATAAATGTACAAAGTTTTATTAAAATCAGCTCCGGACACTTGGGGATGTTCCCTTGTTAGTATATTATTCTCGTTTTTTTTTTACATATATTTTTCTAAGACTAGTAATATTATGTTTTCTGTTTCAAGGGATTACCGATTAGCAACAACCTTTCCAAGAAGAGAATTTACTTCAGAAGACAATGGAAGTACTTTGGAATCTTTAAGTCTTATACCCACTGCAGTAATCCTCATTTTACCTGTAATTATTCTTTCCTTAATTTTTTTGTTGACAATTTCAACTGTTAGTGCTGATTGTATTCATATGAAAAAAAAAAAAATCATTTTTCTAGTTCACAATGCTTTGTGTTATCTGGTAACTTTCTTCATTTTTTTTCTCTCTCTCTAAAGTTATTGTAATTTCATGTTAGAATACAAGTACCAGAGTAAGCCCATATTCAAGAAGCTTGGTAACAGTGGTGACAGACATGGTTCAAAGCCTTCTTCAACCTCTCTACTCTTTGTCCAATTATATTCGTGGGATTATCTTCAGGCCAAGAGAGGACAACCAACCTCCTCCTACCCAGCAACAACCTGATCAACCCTCTACACAACAGAGGCAACCGTAGGTTTCTTTATACAATTTTACTTAATGAAAATGTATTTCCTCTTTATTGATACAATATAATTTAAAATCTAACTTCAAAATAATTTTATCGCTAATACAGGAGTATGAAATCTTCATTTTACTTTAATCATATTTGCAAATTGTAGGAATAAAAGCAACGCCACTCCACCCACTCAACCATTATGTCCATTGCAATGTAAATCGTTCCTAGCCATTCAATAGAAAACTCTTCTCAGTAAGAACTATAGAAATCTTCACCAAATTAAGCATTGGTGCTCAAAATATCACCAACAACTTCTTCCATCTTGGGCGTTGACAGTACCTAAAATTAACCTTTCCATTATCAAATTTACTAAAAAAAAAAAAAAATCCGCTGATACTGCTGACTGAATTTAAGAAAATCAAAAGTGAGTTCCCAGGAGGATGAGATAAATTTACTGATGGCTCGAAGGACAAAAACAGTGTTGGAGGCGCCACTCCGAAAAAAGGGGACACATGTTCACATTAAGACCTAACTGCAGCAATTACACAGCCGAATTATTAGCTATCCTCTTAAGACTCTTCTTATAATAACTTTAAAATATGACAATAGTACACACTGATTATTAGCACTAATAGCTATGAATAACTTATTTCCCAAATGGCCATTGGTCATAGAGATCATAAAATCACTTGAGAATCTAAACCATCAAAATCAAAATGTGATATTTGTCAAAATTTCGTAAAATTGCGGTATACTGAGCAATTAAGCAGTAGACGAGTTGGCTTAAAAGGCGATAGGAAAAGGAAGAAAATATTACAGAATACCTAAGCTTGATGAAGTATAAGATTCCAGAAAAATGGCAACATGCTTGGGATATTGTAACTGGGAACAAATTACATATAGTCGATACAAAAGCAAAGTTTCAAATATGAAAAAAACACATTTTTTATTTTCTATCTATACTGATTGCTGTTGGACTGATGTAGGGCAAACTCTCGAATCTTAAGTTCACTCTTGAAAGGCAAAGTAACCACTGTCAAAAGGTCGATATTTTGCATTTGTATCGACGATATCATAAAAACACAACACCCAGGAATACATCAATTCGACCACCATAAAATGAAGAACGTGTCCTGGCTCTTCTAAGGATTAAACATACAAAAAAACTCATTCATTTCTAATGACTCGAAGTGCCCTTCAACTTTGTAATAACCAATCCTAATAGATTACAAAAACTATGAGAAACAACCATGCCATGTCATCTGGTGGATTATGCCAACCAGATCAATTTAAACTTAAGTTTTCCAAAACTAGATCTTTGCAGTATGAATATAGTGGCTGAGTATAGACGAAAAAGAGCTACCTTCATCGATTCCAACCAAACCCATCATGAGTTAAGTTACTGTTGCGCTCTGAGTAAGAGTAACTTCTACTTCATGTATGTAGCTTCGTCCAATAATTATCTAGTAATTTACTTACTGTGTAGTAATGTTCAGCTAAGAGGTTTCAAGTATTTCAAACTCCATTGTTATATTATTGAAGTTTGTTTTAACACAAAAATCCGTAAGAGAACAAAATAATTTAACTTTCTTGTTGAGTAATTTGATCATTGTTTCCAGGAGGACTTATGTCCGAAAGGTTGGCAATATTCATAGTCTGAGGGATCTTAGAGATGATAATGATGAAAACAATACATGGAATGGTAACTCTACTCAGCAAATGTAAATTACTTGTATACAAATTATTTAATAATAAAAAAATGGTGAAAAAATCTATTTGTACAGAGAGTAAAGTTTGTTTTGTTTTACTTGTATGTCTCTTCAGACTTTATATTTAAGATTATAATTTGTTTTTAATTCTGTAAATTAAAAAACATTAAATGATAAAAGTTCATTATAATTAATTTCCACTATTAACACATTCATTGCGGGTCTAAAATTCACGTTTTTCCCGTAAACGGGAGAAATTTGTATGATCAAATTTTGACATAACCATGTTATATTTGTTTTATTAACACAAAAATTGCGAAAATTATAAACACTGAATAAAAATGCACATACCTTGAAATATTTTAAAAAGTGGTTGGAGACTAAAAATTTAAATTTGAAAACACAAACGATTTATACCCTCTGAAAGAAGAACGATATCTGAGGTCTTCCCGCCGGTCGGTTGGGCAGGTAAAGGAGAAATCCCCTCTACGAGACACTTTTAAGTGAATGGAAAAGTACTTGGCTTACCCGATAGATCTATCGGGTCCGTAGGAGCGAGTGGGGAGGCACCCGATAGATCTATCTGGTCCGCAACGAATGTGTTAAGAGGTTACTAATTAGAATTTAATTTATTTCTACTTTACCAGTTAATCTCTCTCTCTCTCTCTCTCTCTCTCTATATATATATATATATATATATATATAAATATATAATATATATATATATAAATATATAATATATATATATATATAAATATATAATTATATATATATATATATATATATATATATATATACATATACATATTTTTTTATTTTATTTTATTTGTTTCCTCCTTACAGTAACCCTGCAAGGAGGGAGTTTATTTTTTTTTACCTGCAAGTCTCATGCAATATATATATATATATATATATATATATATATATATATATACATACAGTAAGACCTCCATTATCCAGGGTAATGACGGGGAGGGTGGTCCACGGATAATTGAAACACATTTTATTGACTAAATATGCTGGATTATAAGGTTATAAAGAAAAACTGTGTACAAGATGTCAAATATAAACCTTTTTATTTGCATTGAGAAATGTGTATGTTAACGTTTCATTAATTAATAATTTGTATAAGTGCAAAAAAAACTCAAATTAAATTTTTTTTCCGAGAAAGTCAGTAATTTTTTGTTACATAATTCTTTTCTTATATCTGCTCTGATCTCCTGTAACAAGATAATTCTGCTGAAATCGGCATTCTCCTGCACAAAATAATTCAGCAGAAGTTCTACAGCCTGTAATGCCTGGTTGTGCTTTATTTTCGTTGTCATCGCTCTCATTTCCTTGGTCATTCTGCGCAGAGGTCGAAGGCTCGTTTTTTCGGTGCAGATCTGCTATCTCAGTTTCTATAAGTTTTTCAAATCCCTCTTCATTCATGTCACATTCCAGCCAAGTTTTCATGCCATTCGTATCAACATGGATGAAATCTGGAGGAACTTTGGTGATTTCGAGAATGATTCCGTTTCAACATTGAGAGGTTTCCTGGTCATAACTGTAGTGTTCTAATATTTTCGCCCATGAACTTGTATATATATATATATATATATATATATATATATATATATATATATATATATACACACATATATATATTTCTCAAGGGCTTTTTTTTGTGTCGGTACGCCAGTGCTTCCTTAATACTTCATCAATTTTCATAAATGAGACACCATTTTAAAGCTTTTCTTAACTGCTACACAGAAAAAATATACAAATTACTCACATTTAGTTGTTTCGAGAATATCGAAATGAAATCGATTTCATACTTATATTGTCTCATTCTGTATTTAATTTAGATTTAAAATATTGAATTAAGATATTCAAACTGCTGATTTATTAATAACATGAATTAAATTAATCAGAAATTGAATTTATATTTGATTCCCCAAACAGCTCGTAATCATTTGTTTTTACTGACAATTCGTCCATGACGACCAACTTACTTCGACTCTGCTCTTGATGATAAAAAAAACCCAGCAATCAAATCAGACTATTCACTTTAAGGAAATTTTATACATGAAACTATACTACGTCATGGCTGGTCTCAACTCCCCACTACTATGATATGAAATACTGTATACTTTCTCATGCAATCTGGCCTCCAGGTAACTTCGTAATACAACTTTCACAAATCATTTAGTGCATCTGATCTGGCCATGTTTATTGCTTTACATTTCTTTTTGGGTCTCAGCTTCACATGATGTCAAGTGCAAGGGGACTTCACAGAGGCAGACACCATTCAGAGGAAGAACACAGACCCTCAACCGTGTCTCGGCAAACACAACTTCTGCGAATGCTTTGCACGGCTCAACTAGTATGAACATAATTTTATATTTATGATTGGTTAAATCCTCCCAGAAATTGATCAAGTTTGTAATTCAATTAAACAGATTAAGGAATAAGTACAAATAGCAAGCATACTTTAAGCACAATTTAAAGCTCTTTTTTAGGTAGAAATAGAACTCAAATAAGCAACAGACTAAAGAACATAAATTTATTTTACTTTAAGAGCTGCACAGCAATGGTGATCTGCCCTAAAAGAATTTATATAAAATATAATAAATAAAATAATAAATTATAAGCCAAGGGTCAGTAACAAAGTTAAAAAATAAAGGGTATGGAGAAGGATAATAAAAGAATAATAAAGAAATATATAAGCAATTAATAAAATAAATAAATACAGAATTAAACGTATAATTTTAATGGTAATAATAAATAGTAATCATAATGATATTTTTGGAGTTGAAATCTGAGAAACTTTGACTTGGGAGTTATGTGTGGTATAACTACATTTTATTATATGTCTTTGTCGCCTTGAAGTATGGTATCAATATGTGGGGTTCACTGAGGCTTCGAGGAATCTGTAAGTTGTCTCTTTTAAGGCAGTCTGTTAGTGTTTTACAGTTAAAGGTACGTTGCATGCCTCACATAGTGGTTTGTCTTGTCTTGTGAAGAGGTACGAATGGGTGTCGTGTATGTCCGATCCTAAGTCGTGTTAGTATTACTTCATCGCGTCTTGTCCTTAGTTCTCCTGACGAATATGGCTTTATACTGCACTTTATTTCCCTGAGGTGGTTATCTTGTGTGCAGTACCATGTTGCTTGCCATCTATTCAGTATAGTGTGTGTTATTTTTGTTTGTAAGTCTTGTGATATAAGTAAGTGCTAGTTGTAGCAAATTTTGCCTGTTCGTCTGCTTTTGAAGTCTCTCCAAGGTTCATAACATAAATAATAACTAACTTAAAAACATACTACAGTCCTTTCCACTTGATAGTGTCACACCCGGAGCAAATATTGCTTTGCAGGCTTACCACATCCAGGGATCGGTAGGCCAGGTCAACTCGCAGCAATCTAAGGGTCAAACATAGAAACCTTCAATAATGCATTCACTCCATAAAAGTAACATTTTTGCTTTAATGGTCACTGTAAAATTTGAAGGAATTTAACTATCAGTCCAGTCAACGAACAGTTATAGGTGGAAATGTTTGGAACACAATTTTTAACTTCATAACTTTGTTTTGGCTAGTTAGGTGGTCAACATATCAAAAGTCCTCACCTGTTGCCTTTGAGCCGGGGTTTACAAGGTCCCATTGTTCGGGTTTTCACTTATATCTCGGAAACCCTGCGTCCTAGCGACATGACCATTCTATAACAAATGAAAGCTTATTAAATTTTCTACAAGTTCTATTTAATAAAGTATATGTTGACCACCTAACTAGCCGAAACAAAGTTATGAAGTTAGAAAATGGGTTCCAAACATTTCCACCTATAATTCTGTTTCCTGGGCTGTTAGTCGCTACATTTCAGATTTCACGATGAACACTGAAATAATTTTTACGTTTGAAGGAAAATATATAAAATAGCAAAGTAATATATATTATTGAAGGGAATGCAATACTCTACAACCTTATAACCATTATTTATTATTTTGGTAGATCGTTGAAGAGTTATCCGGTCAAAACGGGGGAAAAATATGGGGCAAAAGTGTTTTTTCCCAAAATGACAGACTTTCAAGAGCGGATATTTCGAAAACTAAAAATATCTCGAAAAACTTTATTGAATAGAACTTGTAAGAAATTTAATCAGCTTTCATTTGTTATAGAATGGTCATGTCGCTAGGACACAGGGTTTCCGAGATATAAGTGAAAACCCGAAAAATGGGACCTTCTAAGTTGGATTTGTAGGAACAAGTTTTTGTTTGCATATCATCGCTCAAATTTCACATACGCATAAGTCAATTTTCCCAACTTTTCAGGAGGGCATTAAAATATAACTATAATGATCTCTAGCTTGAAACTTATAAGTATACAATAATTTCTGATTTAACGCATAATTTTGGTAACATTTAAACGAAAAAACTTGCCTGAATGGCCTAAAATAGATTTACAGGGTTATAAATAAACAATAAACAGATAACCAACTTACGCGTTTTTGCATTGATTACTTTTTCCTATTGATACATAAGAAAAAGTTATGTCGTACTCTTAATAATTAAAAACAAAGTAAATGTGGGGTAAAGAATTATAATAAAAAAACTTTTATTAAACCAAATAGAATAACAGTAAAACTACTTACAACTTTTTTTTTTTAAGGAACTTAAAATGAAAGCAAAATAAAATAACATACAGAAGGACTGCCCTTAACACAAAGAAACATCACTTACTTACTTTTACTTAGTTGGTTAATAAATATTGAATCTCATAATTTTTCTAAAGAGGTCCCTAATTTTACATGGTTATTATTTATCATTGTGGGGCAGAAGGTCATAGAAAGACTGGGCATCTTTCCCAATAACACATTTGAGTTGATGAAGATGATTCCATTTTGAGAATGAAATGTTTTGCCTTTTCTTGTACAAATTGGTTGGTGTGATATCAGCTTCTACAGATCTTTTTCTAGCGGGAATTTGGTGGTATTCATCGGAAAACTGAATTTTGAAGTATATTTTACCATCAGGTGTGTACTTCAGAGCTCGAAGGTCATTAATTTTCGGTTCATCAGGTTTTCTACCAGGACGAATGGAATAGTAGATCAACAAATCTTTGTCAGAATGATTTTGAAAAAAGTCATGCGAGAGGTATGGGGATCTGAAAGGGAATGGATTTTTCCTAGTCTCTTTTGTAACAGCGTGACACTGACTAGGTAAATAGATCTCCCTTCCTTTGAGTTTACGTTCAATACTACTGTGAACCATGTCACATTCCATTTGAGTTTGTCCTTATACCAAAAACTTTTGTTCTATTTCGATACCCGTTCCTATAGGAAGGCATTTGATAGAACATGGTTTCTATTTTGATTTCTATTTATCTAGCCCAGAGGTACATTATAGCCAAATTTCAAGGTGCATAAAACACTTCATGAAAAGTGTGTTACCAGCTCTCAGACTATCTGGATTGTGCAATCTCTACCTTTCTCTCTTAGACTTCCGCCTGATCAACCATTTTCATAACATAAGTTTTTCTCTCATCCCAATTAGTTCTTTCCAAAATGTGTAAAATATTTTATTTCTTTGTTCCTCTGTTATTTCATTGCACTTCCTCTTTTTAATTTTCTTAGAGAAGTCTGACTTGCATGGTAGTTCCATCTTTATTTTGTCTTTTTGAACGTCTTGTATGATTTTTCCTTCCTCATCTCTTCTAAAACCTAAATAAGCTTCTCCCAACATCCGTTTCTCTTGTTTATATTTCTTACCCAATCTTCAGAGGTTTTCTTAAGATGTGTCTTTGTCCTATTATCCAGTCCTCCCTCTTCTAAAACTTCCACAGTATGAACCAATGCGTCTGAAGCAGTTACTTATTCATGATATTCAAGTTGTTTAACCAATGTGTGTGAAGCAGTCACTTCTTCTTGATGCACGAGTTGTTCGTTTAAAGCAGTCACTTCTTCATAATGTAAGAGTTGTTGGTCTGAGGAGGCAATCGCCTCTTCATAATGTACAAGTTGTTGGTCTGAGGCAGTCACTTCTTCATAATGTTTGCGTTGTTCAACCAATGTATCTGAAGCAGTCACTTCTTCATGATGTATGAGTTGATGGTCTGAGGCAGTCACTTCTTCATAATGTTTGAGTTGTTCAACTAATGCGTTTGAAGCAGTCACTTCTTCATCATGTTCTAGTTGTTCAATGTTTACCTGAGAGTCTAGAGATAACTGGCTGTCAAAAGTAATATCGAAATCAGAATTGTCGTAATAGTGTTTCATCACAGATTGGCTGAATCCCTTTTCCTTCATGATTTCAAGGGTGTTAAAATTATCATTATTTTCTTCATTGGACTCCATGTCGTTGGATTCTGTAGTAGGAAAAAGTCTATATTAAGCCAAACTTATTTTAACGTGTTAAGCCCGTCAAACATGCTGTGATTTATTTGTGCAAATTAGTGCACAGATTATGTACCTCAAAATTTGTGTAGATAAACTAAATTACTCAAGTAAATAACATGCTTGGCAGATATAATATTATACTGTCTTATTCATCTACAGGTCATATTTTCTGAAAATATAAAATATTGTTCTCACACATGAAATCAAACTCCTGATTATCAGAGTCCGTATTAAAACACAGTATTAGAATACCGCTTATCTCTGATTGAATTAATGCAATACTGCATATTGGTGATGAGATAAATAACTCTTGTTCCAAAAAAAAATTTCCAATTTTGGTAAAATGAAGTTATAGGAAATGACATGAATGAAGAAAAGAGCCAAAGGATTATCAAATATTTAAAGAAAATAAAGGTTTACTGAGAAAAATACTTGCATGCAACTCGTGGAGATCAAGACTTCACTACTTCACAATGGAAAATGAGAGAGATACGCGATTGTGCATGAGCGTTTGAAATCAGTTTATTTTACGCGGAAGTAATTGAGTCAATTTTAGCGCCCTCTATTGATTTTTATAAAACCTTTGTATATCCGGTAGGGAATAAGGATTCTAAAGATACCAATAACTCAATTTAGCTAAAAATCGACTTACGCGGTTGTGAAATTTGAACGACGATATATTATTTCTAGTTAAAGATTCACTACTCGTCTAAGCTTGTATGTTCAAACTCAGAGAACTTACCACTGTGAAAAAGCTGAATCTCCCCTTTTTCAGTAAATGCAGAATAAGGTTGATTATGAAAGAGTCTATTACTCTAGCAAGGGACCACTTCAAGGATAATTGCAATTGCTGTAGTTTAAACCATTTTGCTGAAACCTGACATAACTATTTAGCCCTACGATGAAAAATATTTTTAGGGAAACCAAAAACCAGAACTGATTTGTAGAATAGAATTTATTTTAATACAAAGAATAAGAGTAAAAGAAAATTAACAATAGTTAGAAACCACTGCATAAGATCACCAAGCACTTCACATAGTTAACTCCTGTAAATAAATAAAAAAACTGGCATTATTAATCAGCAGTTCAGTGATATGTTTGTAAAATAGTAAAAAAATGAAATAACAAACTAGCAGAAAGCCATGACGTTTTGCAAAAAGTTTATCAACTTGTATCTGAAATAGGTTAACCAGATGGTTTTCACTTAGACACAAGTATAAATATTATGGATGTTGGCAATGGAAGAAAAGTAGGCAGCTACTTAAAATAATGTTTATATAGCTACTGCCTTCACAAGGACCCATGCTCAATATCACAGCCAATGCACAAAAATCAATAAATAAATAAAAAAAACATTAACATAATTACTCCCAACACAATTTTGCGTTTGAGGTATTTTATTTAATGAAAATGGCATTCACTTGCAAACACTTTTTGCTAATAATAATAAGTTTGTAAGGAAAATACTTTTCTATCAGTACCCAAATACACAACTTCACCTTTCAAATAGAAATTGTGATGAAGTGGTTACTTATTCCTTCTTATCAACCAAAAAATTAACATAGAATTGTGTTCAATCTTTAGATTATGAAGGATAGAATTGTTTTTAATAATATGAAATCATAAAATAGTTTTAACATTTTTGAATAGGGTACTTTTAAAAATTAAACAATTTACTACTTTAACAGTAAAAAAAAAAAAAAAAAAAAAAAAAAATCATAGCTTGGAATTTAAATTACGCTAATTTGGTAAGGATACCAAATAATTGAGCAAATCTAATTAGTACTTATTAATGAATTGAACGAAATTATAATATCATCAAATAGCTTACCATAATTGCATTCACTATATCGTTCTGATTGTTTGTAAGGGCCTTAACTGCTTTATTTCTGCTAACATTTGCTTGCGACATTACAAGCTCAATATCCTTTTCTTCAATCCCTGTTGCATCTAGTTCCTCTTCTTCACTTTCTTCTTGAATTGGAGCAACAACCTTAAACAAAAATTATTATATATTAAATTTAAATGACAGCACTCATCAAAACAAATCGCACTGTTGAAACTCAATATGACTGATTTACTTACTAAAATGGATTAACTAATTATAGCCGGCGCTAATGGCCAAGATTTGTCAATGCGCCGTAAAAAGAAAAATAATAATAATAACTAATTATAGCATGGGCCAATTGGCAAACTTTTGATTAGTAATATACATGTTATTTATTTATTTAATTTATTATGATGGAGGCGAAATTTACATGTTAGAAGAAATAATTTTTGTCTGTTTTTGAAGTTAATGGCGCCCCGAGCGCTGCCGCCAACAGACTTATTTCCACATTTAAATCACTCATACTACTTATAAATAGTCTTAATATTTACCTGATTATTGTTATGGCTAGAAAAAGATGGCAAACTGTAAATAACCCGTAAAAAATGCTGTATTATGTTAACTGAACGTTTAAATTTAAATAAATATAAAGGTTTGTTTTCAATAGACAAAATATCTATGGAAGGTTATGTAGGAGAGAGGCTGTTGTTCTTTTAAATTATTTGAAAAATTACAGGGTCCTGTGAAAAACAACAAGGCCATTTCCTCCACAATGTGCTTTCAAAGCAAACACCACACTATCAGTACCTTTTTCCCAGTATAAAGGGGTCAGCGAGGCGAGGGGCAAGCCGTCATGCACCTTCTCACCTCATGAAAGACTTGAGTGCAAAATTAATAGTGCTGATAGGTCCAACATTTAAAAAAGAAATCAGACTTCGAATTGGACAACTATAATCCTGCCAAAGATTAACTGCCACACTACAGATTAACAAAAATTTTTATAGAGCAAAATAATTTTTAACATGATTACAACTTGTATGTTATAAAACTTGCAAGGGCAAAATAACTGAACTTACCAATGGAAGTGCACGACGTGCCCCTCATCGATTTAAACAAATATTTTTGTATGTATATTACTTAACTAGGAAAAGTTTCTATTAAAGCAAGAAAACACATTTCTCAAACTTTCCCCTTAAAAAAAAAAATGTTGAAAATTGACCTGGAGTTCTCAAGACACTAGGACATGTGAAACATTTATAGCATTCAAATTTTCTATTAATATATGGAACAAAATGTTAAAAATTAAAATGTCATCATTAAAAAGAAAAAAAAATCTTTATTTATTAATGTTATAAAATAGTTTTAAGAACAAATAGAGCCTTCTGCTCTAATTCAGGAACATAAATATGCTTTAGGTCCACTCGACAAACCTATGCAATGTAAGACATACAGTCTTCTTTTTCGTACTTGGCCGAACGCCAGCGGTCACTTTTTTGCAACGTTTTTTTTTTTCAGTTTAGTCATCGCTAAAGTATATTTATGCTAAAAAATAAATAAATAGAAATACAAGACGAGATTCAATCCAGCGATCTTGGGGTTATAAAAGTAGAACGCTACCAACCGAGCTACTGGGGTGCTTCGATGATTTATCAGGCTGTACCGTATGAAATGTCAGTTTTGGACTTGCTGATTTCCTTCAAATGTCTTGAAACTGTCGTGGCTCCTACTCTGAGTTCTTTGGCATATTCCCTAGTGCTTTTTGAGGGACAAGGTTGGTTTCTGGCCTTCCTCGCTCCTCTTTGTCAAGGTCAAAATTTCCACTTCGAAACCTGGAAAACCACCGGTAAACAGTTTGTTCATTCACTGTTCCCTCCCCGAACGCCGTGTTAATGTTCATACACGCCTTAGCAGCGCTATGACCGAGCTTAAATTCATAACGAAAAATAATACGGATTTCCGTTGGTCGTTATTTAAGTTTTATTTTTTTCTCAGAGGATCGTTCTCACAATACAGTACACAAGTTACTGATTAAATAATAGGAATAAAAGAGCTTTAATTCGATATGAATAACAATGATGTTTGTAAATAATGAAATAAAAAAAGGGAAAGGATTAAATCACGAAGTAAACAAAACTGACATTTCATACGGTACAGCCTGATATTATCGGAACGTCTTAAGAAATTCAGGTAAATTTTCAACATTTATTTTTCAGGTGAATGCTTGAGAAGTGCGTTTTCCCAATTTGACAGAATCTTTTTCTAGTTAAGTACTACACATTCAAAAATTTTTGTTTGAATCGTACACTCCCCTTGTAAGTAAGAACATGTAAGTGATATTGTTTTCTTAATTTTATTTGATACTACAGAAAATGACTATTGAAGGTAAAAAAGAACTTACTGTTGTAGCACCGGTATCTGTTGCTTGAGAAAGTTCAGGAGCTTTAAATTTCTCAGCAGCAGCCATCTGGGCTTGTTGACTGAGATCCTCAATCTGTAAGAAAAAAAGAACTCTTATTAATCACTGTGTTTGAATGCATTACACTTGTAAATGTGCAAGCCTATTCTATTCATTTGTCATAATAGAATGGATGATTATATTCAATGCTAACACTTATTTATATATAGTTTTTCATAACAAATTTATATATAGTCATTTTTATCTTATTTATATTTATTATATATAGTTATTTTTATTTTATTTATATGTATATTTAATTTTATATATATAGTGTTTTTCATAACAATAAGTTTTTCATTTTCTGGGATAATTTTTACCTTTGTTTCTCCAAAAATAATGTATGTATCTGATGCTGGATTTTTGAAGACATCAGGTTTATTTATAACAAACAAAATATTCTTGGACTTCCTAATGGTAACTCTAGAAACTCCTTGAATCTAAAAAAAAAAAAAAAAGAGAATAGTTTATTTTAGTAAAAAAATGAAATGGAAAGAAATATGTAAAATAAGAAAAGGAATTCGGAAGATGCTCTAACTGGCTGAACTATTTTAATTTTATTTATCACCAATATTTAACCCTTTCTCTACCGTGGACTGCTCCAGCAGTCGAGAGCGGTCAGGACCTGTGTACCGTTGACTTGTGTAGAAGTCGAAGCAAGACGGGACCCACGTACCGTTGACTTATACAGCAGTGGAGAGCTCTGCGTATCTCTCACATTCTTATTTCTCGACTTTAGAGCTATCTAGTGTTACCGTATTGTACTTCTAGTATTCCTGCCTATTACTAGATGGCATTTGAATGAAGTTTTTGGTCGTTTCCAGTCGAATTAGGACTCGTTTCCTTCTCCGCCCATTTACCTTCTTACATTCCCAACAGCATGTTTTTGCAAAATAAGTTCACTTTTAGTCCTAAAGTGTTACGTTCTCATATTCCTGTTTTGTTAAATTTAGAAAGCCCATTTTTTTTATTACATGCCCTTCATTTTTAAAAAAATATTAAATATTTAATTGATAAGTTTAATATATTACATATTTAACTAAATAATTAATTATCATTGAATATTTATAATAATCCTTTTGTTTTTGTAAATAAGTTTTATACTAAAAAAAAAATGTAATTTACAATTACATTTAAAATATACACAGTTTTTTAAAACCTAAAATGTGCAATACACATTCACGTATTACCTCTTTCTAAATTTTGGAATAATTCAATAGTGTAAAATTTTTACACTTTTTATTTTGTTTTATTTATTTTTTTTTGTTTTCTTAGTTGCTCTAAACTTTTTTAACCTTTTGTTTACAAGAATAACTGCAAATACTTATATTTTTATCTTGTTTAACTGTTACTGGTATCTACTTCGAACATCTGGATAAGAGCGAGTCGCTACATATGCGAGCTCTATAATAAATAAATAAATATACATACAAAAAAATAAATAAATTTCTAACTTCGCCGGTGTCCAAAGTCACGGATCAAAAGCGAAGATGGGAAACTTATTTGCTGTAATAATTAGAGTTAGGATTATTATATTACAAATTTTTGGGAGCTGGAGGTAGTGGAACCTTAGCGTAAATATCAAATTACAGGAGTCTATCAACCAAAATATTTTATTCCTCAGCTTAGCCACCTCACAAAAAATTAAATAACCAATCCTCAATGTAAAATAGGAACAATATATCTGTGAAAACCAGTATTTCATTATCTGAGTGATATAAAAGTAACATAAACATATGTAAACTAAAACATGATTCACAAGACAATCCTGTAAAATAAAAAATTACATTAAATAAATAATCAGAATTATTGAAAATATTTATTTATAGGCTTTAAGTGCCCGCAGTTGAGTGATATGCTCTTCATTAAAAATATAGTTAAAATTAAATATTCAGTCAAGATACCTCTTATATAAGAGATAAATTAATCAAATTTTATCCTTCAGGCTTTGTCGTTGGAATTTCTTTTTTTTTTATCACGGCATCTGCCTCTAACGGTGCCCAGTCCCTAAATAATTTTAAAATGGCTTTTATTGATGACATTTTTTTTTTTTTTTTTTTTTTTTTTTTTAATAATCAGTTGAAGTTCTGTAGCAGAAGCTTATTTTAAGATTATTGGAGATGATGAGTTCCAATAGAGAGAAAGAACAATCTGCTCTTCCCTAATTGTCTCCCACTCATACTGAGTGGGAGACAATTGGCTGACCATCCTGAAGCTCTGCTAACTTCTACTTTCCTCTTTTATAATATTATGCCTGTTTATTCTGCTTCTGAAGGATCTGTTGAAAGTCAGGTACACACGATTTTTAATGTTCCTAATGAGCAGGAAGTTTTGTCTTTAATTTCCTCTTCATCAGGACCTCTGCTGGTGATGGCTGGACTGCCTTAAAATAGTTGCATTGTAACCAAGGACGATATAGAATAAATGTGTTTCACAACTCACTTTCTTGATGAGATCCTGATTGTCTGAAAATGTCTTTCAGCCATTCCATTTCAATGCGGGTAATTTGAGCTTGATGTCTTTAGTGAAATATGCCATTTCTTGAGAAACTCCCTAAAAGTTGCTGAATCAAAAGGTGGACCATTGTTTGACAGCAAACCATCGGATGAAAATATGGATAATAGAATAGATATTACGTATATGTGCATTCTTTTACAGTAATTTTTTGAATTTGAACAAATTTTCAGAATTAATCTACAACGATAATATAGTCTTAAAAGCTTACACAAAGCAACTTACGTCAATTTTCATCCAGGATCTGGAAGGAATTTCATAAGAATTATTAGGCTTCTTTTGAAAAGCAGCAATCCATCCTGCTCAGTAATTTCTGTCTTGTTTTGATAATTACTTACTTCTAGGTTACTACTGAGTTTTTGTGTTCAGGCCAACCAATCTTGACATAGATACTAAAACTTCTACCAATGCTGCAATAACTAAGTCAATCTTCCAGTTATACAAGTATTCAATCTCAATGAGTTCAGGAGCTCTTGATAACATATTAGGAATTGTCATTTGCTTGCCGGGAATATATTGGAGTTATTCTATACGTCAGAAATTTGATGACCATCCTTCAGGTCTAGGAGAAAAACTAAACCATGGTTTCTTGGCGATACCAAGAAGTGGCCTATGATCAGTAAGTACGAATATGTCCCTGCCTTACAGGTAAAATTGGAACTGCTCACAGGCAGTGACTACGGAGAGAAGCTCTTTCTCTATATGCGAATAAAGAAAGAGCTTCAGAGGTTTGTATCCCACTGCTTCCACCATGTAAAACTAAACAACAAAAAAAACTCTGCACAAAGCCTGTTTATTAAATAACCATATTGTTCACAATTATTTATTTATTTAAATGTTAACGTCCATTATAATTAAATCGGAATTTTAGGATGGGTTATCTATAGTTTCCACCCTTTTCTAGGCCGGATAGGGCTGACGCCTTTTCTTTTTTTCCAAAGAAAAGCCACCACCCCTAAGTGGGAATTGAACCCCACGACCCTTGGCACGGACTGTTAAGTGCACATGCCTTAACTCTCACAGCCATCAGGAGAGTTATTATGGTATAACATAAGTTATTTACTTATGGTATAACATAAGTAAATATAATTGGAATTTTATAATTTATTCATTAATCTATTTTCCTTTGGGGAGGAAGGAAAATATTTCAAATTTTCCCACAAAAAAGGTTAACATTTTTTTAAACAGTAGATTAAATGTTCCAATTACCACATTAACATTTCTAACTTTGACACGTTAAAATTTCTTATTTTAAGGATGAACTGTGGCAGCAACAACTCCTTTATAGATTCGTTAATAGTTTGCAGGAGGTCGTTTATATATATATATATATTAAATCTTCTGAATGATGACCCAATATATATTTTCCACTTTTTCTGGCAGGGGGTCGATAAAGTAGTACACACTTTTTTCACTTTAACTACTTTATTTTGTATGTTTCGCCCGACATATTTAGTGCCTTTTCGCTCCTCTTCAGGGGCTTTCCTATTCAACAATAATTTTTGTAAATCTTAAACTTATAATTTTTGTATACTAATATATATCTATCCTTTTCTTAAATAAATTTACATATGAACATATAATATTTTATCTTAATCTTAATCCTACCTTATCAGGAAGTCCTCTCGTCGTGTTGTCTAGCTTGAGTCAGGCGTAATACTGAAAAGTCATCTGTGGCAACATTGGTAAACAAGCACGAAAAGGCAATTTACTTTAAAAACATTCCTGACCATACAGACATTTTACTAGCTGAAAAATTAATTCAGTATGAAAGACTTACTAGGAAGTTTAAAAAAGACAATCCCGATGTTTTAATAATAAAAGCTGACAAATCAAACAAGGCAGTTTTAATCGACAGACATACGTACAATCTTAAAATGGAAAACATACTGAATGATAAAAACGTGTATAAGCAAATTGATTACAAACCAACTACTAGTATAAAAAATAAGGTTATTAAATATTTGGACAAGTTGGTACACAAACGCTATTTAAATAAATTTGACAAAACCAAATTAGTTAATCATAATTGTTTGACCCCCTTAATTTATGGAATTGCACAAAACAGATATGCCTTTACGACCGATTATCAGTGGCTGCGAATCCCCAATACAAAAATTAGCAAAAATGTTAGCAAACTATTTAAAACCATTTAGTGAAGATAACCCTTTCGATATTATCAATGCGATGCATCTTATTGACAATTTAAAGAATACTTAGATTTTACCAGGTTTTAAATTACTCTCATTTGACGTGGTTAACATGTTTCCAAACATTCCAGTAGATTTGGCAATAAAAATCAGTAGTAATAATTGGACGCAGATTGAAAAACATACTAGGATAAAAAATAAAGAGTTATTTATTGAAGGAATCAGTTTATGTTGTAAATTCGGGTACTTTCAATTCAATAAAAAGATATATAAGCAACTGTACGGAATTCAGATGGGAAACCTGCTCTCAATTGCTGTTAGCGGAATAGTGATGAACTGGATTCTTAATAAAATCATTTCGGAGGTTCCAATTAAGATTCAATTTTTGTACAGATATGTAGACGATCTTATTTTATGTGTAAAGGAAGGAGTGGATAAGCTTATAGAAACTTTTAACAACAAATATAATAATATACAATTTACCAAAGAGTTGGAAGCTGATAGAAGATTAAACTTTTTAGACATGGAACTAATCAGAAATGAGGATAATTTTATTGAATACAAATGGAAACCAAAGACGTATCATTCAACAAGAATGATTAATTTTTATTCCAATCACCCATTTAATTTCAAAAAGAATATTTTATACAATCGGACATTATCAGCTCTGCATAGAATTTCCTGTAAGTATTTTTGCAAAATAAAAAATAAATTGCGAAAAATGTTTAAAGAAAACAACTATCCTAGAGCATTAATAGAGCAGCAAATAAAAAGGGCAGAGAAACGTATATTGTACACAAAAAGACCAACTGAACTTCCGAATAAGCAAGACAAATTGAATTTAAACCTGAAATTTTTAGAATGCAAAAGGAAAATAAAATATACTGATACTATCATAGAATCAAAGCCACCTAAAAAAATTAAATTAGTTTCAGATTTGCTTAATAAAGATACTGAAAATAAAAACAAGCGCAAACGAGATCAAAACGATAATCCTCCTGAATCACAGAAAAAGCATAAGTTATTACAGACAAGTATTTAAAAATTCTTTATGAAAAATACGAATTTAAATAAGCAAATAGCTTTGAATGAGCATTTATTTCTACAAAAGAGAAAACAGATATTAACAAAAGCAAATGACAAAGATTTGAATGAAATAAATTGATATTTTACTTTTCATTAACATCCTTCAAAAGCCAATAGACTTAAACAAATATGTAAAGATGTCGGTAAAATAAGTTGGAAATATGGTAACAAAATTGAAAATAGTCTTAGCAATATTAAGGACAAAATTAAACCAACAAGTACAAAGAACAATATACACAAAATTCGGAAGCGTAGATCGTCGGGGTTTCGGTCAGTGTTCTTATTCAATAAAACACATTTTATTTGCTAAAATGTATATTTATTGCCGCCAACGTTTCGGCTTGCTATACAAGCCATCTTCAGGGCTGTAAAAACATATATGGTATAACAATCGTAAGGACAGAAACAATAACAAAAATCAAAAAAAGGCTAGAAACATTAACATAAATATGAGTACTTATATGCTTGAAAATATAAATATAAATATATATATAAAAAAAAAAAATCAGTCCCGTAACAGGCCTCAAGGGCCCTGAGGGGCAGATACTATAGAGGTATCTGATTCATGACCATACGGCACACTAGGGAGATAGTGTGGTCAGTACTATGCTCCGGCCGCCTGATTTTCCCCTTGGCTGCTTCGACTGCTAGAGTCATTAGCACCAACCAAGGTACCCATTATTAAATTAATTAAAGGCTGGGTTGGCCTAGGGACGGTCAGGGAGGCCGAATTCAACCCATGAACGAAGACACTAGAAGAAAAAATCTTTAGTGCTTGCTCGGGATTTGAACTCAGGCCTCCAGCTTATTAGTCCAGTGCTCTACCACTGAGCTAACCTCACCCCCATAAATATATATATATATATATATATATATATATATATATATATATATATATGTATATATATATATATATATATATATATATATACATATATATATATAAAGTATAATAATAGCAATATAAATAAATATACCTGTATAGTGACATACCTATTGCTAGAAACATTAACAACATCTCCTCAACCTATTCCAACATTTTCCATATCCTCAAAACCTCCCGTTAGGTAATCCCACCCGGTTCGTTGCCCTATTCCCTGTTGAGGTTTTAAATATTAGAACACATATGTTGAGGTTTTAAGTTTTAGAACACATACATTTTAGTTATAACTGATTTTAATGTATAGAACAAAGGGATCATCTACAAACAGTCTTATGTTAAACAAAACACATACAAGGTAAAACAAGGGTGGCTACTATTGGCCAACTGAACAAGATGGCGGACCAATCAGGTGCCGCAGTACATTTAATGAAACATTCAGATTTACCCTCCAACATTCCCTCTTAAATCTGAATTTTTCAAATAAAACAGAACATTTCTTACTAAAACAGAACATGATAAAAAATCAATAAAAAAAACATATCAGAGAGCACTAGAATAGTAATAGAATCAAAGTCAAATCATAAAATACATTTAGTGAAATAACATTTGTAGTTGAATAACAAAAAATATCTTAAAACATAAACAAGATTCTTAATCTTTCGAACTCACAAGGAGACAAAGATTTTGTAAATGCATCAGCCAATTGCATTTCAGATGGACAATATTTCAAGATAAATTGGTTTTCTTTAGCTTTTTCTATAATAAATTTATACCTGATGTCAATATGTTTTGACCTTTTTCCATTACACCCATTTTCAATCATCTTAATTGTGCTCTGATTATCAATATGCAAATCGACCTTTAAATTTTGATTAGTTAGCTCCTCAAAAAAATATTTTAGAAACAGCACTTCTTTCACACATTCACTGGCACTAATGAGCTCTGCTTCTGCGGTGTTAGTAGCAATATTCGACTGTCGCTTAGTGGACCAAGAGATGGGCCCACCACAGTAGAGTATGATGTGACCTCCTGTGCTTCGTCGAGTTTCTTCATCGTTGGCATAGTCTGAATCACAAAATGCACTTATTTTGAAGATGTCATGGCCTTGGGAGTATTTTATGCAAAGACTTTTAGTGCCTTGAAGGTACCTGAAGACGCGTTTAACCTTCAAAACATCTCCTTCAGTAGGATTTTCGACTTTTCTTGAAGCGTGATTAACTGAAAACGTAATGTCTGGTCGGATACGATTTGATAAGTAGAGAAGACTTCCCACGGCTTCACAATATGGGTAAGTCTTGTTATATGTGAAATTTTCTTCTGAACCTGGTCTTGAAGGGGTTCTCACACTTTTGGCCGTATCCATTTTAAATTCCTGTAGAATTCTGTTTATGTATTGCTCTTGATGTAGAAACAAGTTTCCTTCTTCGTTTTTTAGTTCCATTCCGAGGTATATTTTAGGTTTTTCCTCATAAGTGATCTCAAATTCTTTCTTTTTAACTTTGGGTGATTCCTGCACATATTTGGGTTTAGTTAGGCGAATAGAACCAAATAATTGGCTTAGCCTACTCCTCACATGAATTACATTCCCATTTTGCTCTTTAAGGCCTCTCTGGAGCTCAAGCTGCTCATTTCCAGGAAGAGAATGCCTGGCTGCATTAATACTAGGTGTAAGGGGGCCAGACTTTCTGTAAGTTATTGATGTTTTCATCTTCCGTGGTTTATCTGGTGGGTGCTGGCACATTTCAGAATCATCATCCTCTCTGTGAGTAGACTCCGCAGGGTAGGGATAATCTGTCAATAGGTGATGGCAGCCTGCAAATTCCAGCTTTCAAATCTTCTAGGCACTGGTTATTAAATTCTTCATTATCTTCAAAGCTACCATCAGGCATATGTAAATCACTAGTCAATCTTCCAGTTTGATATGTTCTCTTTGATGTAAGAGGCTCATCAACATAACTTCCAGCATCTACACCCTCAAGCCACATAAATGAATGAGAGTCTTGAATTCCTCTATTAGATAATTGTTGCTCGGCAAGCATTGTTCTTGTTTTCTTTAGCTGAGATCGAAGGGCGTCTGATTCTTGTTGGGCAAGAAGGAGCCTATCACTAGTCTCCCAAAGCTCACTGTTTAAGTGTTCTATGCGAAGACAATCTTTTTTCACTTTCCCCTTAAGCTGTTCAACTTTTCTAGAATACCCTTCAACAACATTTTTAAGTTCTTCATCAAACTCTGATTTCATTTTCATCTGCAGTCGTGAAACTTGTTCATTAACAGCTTTTTTCATTTTTACTTCAATATCAACCAATTCATATTTTTTTATTCTTCTGACAATCTCATGGTTCAATCTCTTTTCATTAAATTCCAAGCTACTTATACTAGCCTGCAAGCGTGCAATAGTGTTTTTGCTGGATTGAAGTTCTCTAATCACTTCTGAATTTTTTTCTGTAAGAAACAACAAACTTTCATGTAGCTCTTTGTTAAGCTTTTCCTTGTGAACCATTTCACCCTTTAATTGTTCGATCTCAAAGTCAGTTAAACGTGCTGGTTCGTTCATCATATGACATGAGGACCCACTGTCAACATAAGATTTCACTTCTTTTATATCATGACTCTCCGATTTGTAAGTCATGAAAGCCACCTTGTGTTTTTCATAATCCGTCTGGGCATCGCCCTCATGTTCAGCACGAAAATAACACCTTTCTGATTTGTGATTGGTCTTTTTGCAGAACTTGCATCTCTCAATTGCATTCTTTAATGGGCACTGCCGATAAAAATGTCCTGGATTTTTGCATGAGTGGCACGTAGGAGGGCTTCCTTGAGTTTTACGGGCATAGTTTTTAGTCACAAAAGTCTGAAAAGCAACATTATCGGTGGTTCTTGATTTTCCAATCATGTCCTCCTCAGAAAAAAGACGAGTCATAAGATTGTCAATAGTTCGATTGTCCTTAGCAACAGAGCCCCATGCTGTACGAAACGTGGCGTACTCAGATGGTAAAATTGCGAGGATTTTGGACATAATCATTTCATCTGTAACATTTTGTTTAAGCACATTCAACCGATACGCTAAATTTTGGACTGAACTAACGTTATGAGCCATATCATGAGAGTGATCATATGTATGACTATAAAAAGCCTGCAACAGCTCATTCACTTGGTCATCATTTTGTCGGTCATAGATTTTGATGATTTTGTCCATCATTTCTTTCGAAGTTTTGCAATGAAGGATGTGACACAAAACCGTTTTACTAATCGAAGAAAGTATAACTTTCTTAGCACGAGCATCCTTACGACTGAAATCTTTCTTTTCCTTATCGCTAGCAGCGTTTTCCTGTTTAATAATCCCGGTCACAATATCTTCAATATCGGCAGCTTGAAAAACAACATCTATTTGTAATTTCCATACATGAAAATCATCTACACCACTCAGTTTTTCAATGTGAGAGATGTCGTCAATATTATTTGAACTCATTTTGTCGGAAAAAATACCTTTTTAATGCGATAGCACAGAACACTCCCAACACAAGACACTGGACTGACTCACAACACAACTAAATTTACTTTATCACTTGATTATTTCACTTCCTAACTAACAAAGCTTGATCTGGTCCCATAACCTGTTGAGGTTTTAAATATTAGAACACATATGTTGAGGTTTTAAGTTTTAGAACACATACATTTTAGTTATAACTGATTTTAATGTATAGAACAAAGGGATCATCTACAAACAGTCTTATGTTAAACAAAACACATACAAGGTAAAACAAGGGTGGCTACTATTGGCCAACTGAACAAGATGGCGGACCAATCAGGTGCCGCAGTACATTTAATGAAACATTCAGATTTACCCTCAAACATTCCCACACACCGTCTGATCCTTCCTTGTACCTGCAATACCCACCGGCAAGTCCTTTATCTTTACCGCCGTCCCTCTGTCCTTACTCCCAGGTCGACTGTCCCCAACCCCCTCACCCCCATCCTCTCCTGTCTAGCCCTGGCCCAATCCTTCCCTGTACCTGCAATATCCATCGGCAAGTCCTTTATCTTTACCGCGGTCTTTACCCTCTATGTCTCCTTACTCCCAGCCCCACTCCTCTCCACCCCCTCCCCCGATTCTCTACTGTCTGACCCATCCTTCCAGTCTTCAGAAATGTTCTCTTCTTGAAACGGGACAGTTCACAATCTTCTCAATAGGTATGTTACTATGACACTTGTACTGCATTCGCTTGGATACCATATACATGTATATTTATTTATATTGCTATTATTTTACTATATATATATATATATATATATTTATATTTTCAAGCATATAGGTACTCATATTTATGTTAATGTTTCTAGCAATAGGTATGTCACTATACAGGTATATTTATTTATATTGCTATTATTATACTTTATATATATATATATATATATATATATATATATATATATACATATATATATATATATTTATATTTATATTTTCAAGCATATAGGTACTCATATTTATGTTAATGTTTCTAGCCTTTTTTTTTTTTTTTTTTTTTTTTTTTTTTTTTGATTTTTGTTATTGTTTCTGTCCTTACGATTGTTATACCATATATGTTTTTACAGCCCTGAAGATGGCTTGTATAGCAAGCCGAAACGTTGGCGGCAATAAATATACATTTTAGCAAATAAAATGTGTTTTATTGAATAAGAACACTGACCGAAACCCCGACGATCTACGCTTCCTACTTCCGAACGGTCGACCATATCTTCTCAATTATACACAAAATTCGATGTAACGATTGCAACACATGCTACATTGGGGAATCAGCACAGCTTTTGCAAAAGAGAATTGTGCAACTGGTAGAAACCATAGACACAAACGAAAACAGGACAACATTGACAGAACACGCACTAACTTTAATTTTAGGGACGTTCACATTTTAAATAAAGAAAGGAACACACTAAAAAGAAAAATCAAAGAAAATATCTATATAATTAAAAATTCAAACACCGCCATCGATAAAAAAACAGATTTAAAGAATGTGCACCAAATTTTTCATAGTATTATAAATTAAATCTCACGAAAACCTTTTTACCAATAATCGATACCATTGAAATAGCTAAAGAATCGATACAAACCAGCCATATTCATTACCACAGATGACTTTTCAGTATTAGGCCTGACTCAAGCTAGACAACACGACGAGAGGACTTCCTGATAAGGTAGGATTAAGATTAAGATAAAATATTATATGTTCATATGTAAATTTATTTAAGGAAAGGATAGATATATATTAGTATACAAAAATTATAAGTTTAAGATTTACAAAAATTATTGTTAAATAGGAAAGCCCCTGAAGAGGTGCGAAAAGGCACGAAACATGTCGGGCGAAACATACAAAATAAAGTAGTTAAAGTGAAAAAAGTGTGTACTACTTTATCGACCCCCTGCCAGAAAAAGAAGCAAGAAAAAGTGGAGAATATATACATAAAAGGGTACTTACGTATTAGCTACACCACAGGTTAGAGAACTGGGTCTCTTTCAGAGATCTGGATCATCAGCACATGTGCAGAAAGTTGCCAATATGGTCACAGAAAGACCATTTATGTATATTATTTATGTAGTTTGGTTGCATAGAGTTTCGATATAACCTTGAGCGAGCAGAAACACATAGCACTTATGATAATTTCATAATGCTATGCGTTTTCGCTCACTCAAGGTTATATCGGAACTCTAGTCAATCCAATTTGTTGATAACACAGATCACTGGTTTTTCGGTGTTTTTTTCTCTTTCTATTATGTTGTTGCCCTATGAACTCAACTAAAGACGCTAGTCTAGCGTCTTTTTCAGTTTTAGGCGAATCCGAAAGACGAATTTTTGTAGCAGAAACAAAAAACAGCACAAAGAACACAAACAAGGGAAAGAAATCGTGTTAAAAACACAAATGAATTGCGTTAAAAACAGAAAGTAAACACGACGGTTACTACAAACATATCAGCCCCTCCCCCAATTTCCCAAAAAGCTGAGTTATACACCTGCGCCTGTGGCTAATATGTAAGTACCCAAAATTGTTTGGCTCTATTCAAAGCTTTCCAAATGTCACTAGGAATGATAAGAGAAACATCTTAAGATGACAAAGATCCTGTGAGTCCAACTTCTTTTATATGCAGAAGAGGAGCGAACTGACAAATAGATATATTTTTTCAATTATTATAATTTACATTTCCAAATCCCTAGCAGTTTATCTTATCTTGTATTGAACTTTATTTCCACTCTTTTAATGTTTGTAAAATATTTTAATAGATAAGTACTAAATTCCAAGTAAATATGATTGCTTAGAAATTAAAACACCAAAAAAACAATCATTTATATTATTTTCATTTAAAGATCAATTATTATGAAAACTAAACGAATTATTATTATTAAGCAGAAGAAAACTGCAGCAAAAATAGGAATTTTTCCAAATTTTTATCATTTCATCTCTAAAAACAATAGTAAAATATGAACAAACAAAACTTACGGGTTTCAAACCAAGTTTTGACATAAGTTTTCTGGCCTTCTTCTCTCCTCGAGATTGTTTCGCTTTACTTATGTCGGCATGCAAAGATCCAGAACCAGTTGGTTCTAAGTCGGGAATGTCATCTGGCTCTGACTCTGTTCCTGAGTCGGCCTCAACTGGCTTCTGGTCGACTTCCGTTTGTTCAGGCATTTTTTCTGCTGTTGTTGTCTAAAACAAATAATATATAATATTAAACTAAGTAGTTCACAAACAACTACCTGACAACATAAAATTTCATACTATCATAACTATACATAAAATAGTTCATAAAATTTCTGACAACAGAAAACTCATTTTTATTCACCTAATCCTTTAATAATTTTACTCAACAAATATTAGAAAAGGTTAAAACAAATCATTTATTTTTCTACAATATAATAAAATAAATTAGCTCTATTGTGAGAATAAATATTTTAGCATGATATCAATGGGATAAGCCAAGTATTTACAAGTAGATGTACCACAGTCTACTAAAATTATTATGTCCTAATTGTTAAATCAAAAAATGGTTGTGTCCTAATAAAATGATTTCAAATTAATTTAGTTAATTTTCTGGGGAATATGTTTCGCATCTAAATTACTGTCTGGTCGTAAAATAATTAGCTACGCTTTACTAGCTTTGGTTACATCTTATTGAAGTTAAAATCAATAAGAACTAAAATAAAATAATAAAAGAAGTAAAAAGTTAAAAAATAAGAACTTCAATATTGAAAAAACCATTAAAAATAGAAGATGGACCGGGTTTTGCCTTAAAAGGCTTGAGGGAAAAACTATACAGCTCAATTTTTCAGCAGAAAAAGCTTTAAAAATGACTATGCGGCAAATTAGTTCTTGAAGAAATGTTTGGCTTAATGAACAAAGTGAGCTGATGAAAAAAATCTAGTTGTGTCACATCCCATGAGTAGATAAAGGAATGATTCATAACATGAAAAATAATTATTAGTTATGATGAAAAAAAAAAAAAAAAAAAAAAAAAAAAAAATCACTTTAGCACAAGCATTGGCCAACATTTACCTACAGGAAGGGGGGAAAAGTAACTCATTCAATCAGCAAGTAAATAGAAACGATGAAAAAGTTAATTCAAATGGTCCTATGTATAATGATCCGATTTATTCCAACACCTTTAATAAATCACAAACATGATCAGGAAAATGTATTCAATTAAACGTTTTCCTAGGGTTTATAAAGTTATAAAATATAAGCATTGCTTGATAAAATTGCATCTTGAGGCTCAAACATTCTTTTCAAAAGAACAATTTTAACTAAACAAACATTTAGTCAAACTGTATACTATTAATTGGTCTACAATGCCTCGTATCTCTTTTTTAAAACAATCGTGAAACATAAAACTACTTTGTTTATACTAAGAGGAGTATGAAGCAATTTGAATAACGGAAAAAGCAATAATTTTATTTGTACAGGTAAAATAATAGGAATTCATCTATTTTTATATCGGCATCAAAGAAAAGTCTCAGCATGTATGTAATTACCAATAGTAAAGAGCAACAACACACTTTACCTTCATAGTAGTAGCGATATTCTCTTCTTATTATGGTTATTAAATGATGAATATAACAACTTTGTAAAAATTTAAATAACTAATATAGAGTAAACCACCAACGATTGATCACACTAGAACAAGTTTAAATAAATAGTTGGGGTACGAGTCCACACTCATAAACATTTAACCCTAGACTTAGGGCACAAACAAGTATCAAATAAAAAATAGATTTTATAGGAAAATTATCGGATGGCTAAAATAAAAGTAAATAAAAACTTACGAATTAATAACAAAATACCTACAAGTACGGACAACTAAAGGCACGCAGAGACCTTGGTGATCAAAAAGAAACTATACAATGAGCACATTATAATGATTTCATCAAAAACTGTAAATAAAAATAATTATACGTTTTATTTTTAAGTATATATTCTAAAAGATAATGTATTAAGCATTCATTAAAATATGTTTTTTTTTTGCATCAAAACAATACTATACACTTATTACAAGCCTAATTCAATTGGCGCCATTTTCAATCTTTTCCGACAAAGGCTGCTGTGTCCAGTTATTTCATACAATTGATTTGATTAAAATCCGAATACTGTAAGTCAATGAATATACAACACATTTTTGGCAAACAAAATGTTTTGTTGGAATTATTATTCAAATTCCCATCATGAATTTTAATGGGCAACCATTTAAAAATAGATATAAGGTGTTTTACTACCAAAAATGGCTGCCATATACTATTTAATCATTCTCTCCCATTTTTGGTAGTTGCACTTATTAAATCATTTTTGAAAAAAATCGTTAAATCTCCATCGTTCCTATTAAAGAGGATCCTGCCTGCCGTGTACTGAAAACACCCTTGTTAAAGTTGATACCTACCTAAAATCATATACACATATACATATACACAGGTATATAGGTATGATGCAATTTAATCAAATTAATGAGGGTGGGTCATATATGTATATATATATATACATAAATGACCCACCCTCATTAATTTGATTAAATTGCATCATACCTATATACCTGTGTATATGTATATATATATATATATATATATATATATATATATATATATATATATATATATATATAATTTATTATTGGCTGATCCTTCTTGCATTCTTTCCTTGTGTGATGCAGCTTGCAACAATTCATACACCGCCTAACACTCAAGTAGTCCT